>CM059317.1:2130217-2788308 GCA_030340685.1 Protosalanx chinensis | reverse complement strand
TGTCACAACTGACCCCAATAGGAAGGAAGCCAGTAGACTGAGAGAGAGAGAGAGAGAGAGAAGAGAGAGACAGAGAGAGAGAGGGAGAGAGGGAGAGAGAGGGAGAGAGAGGAGAGAGAGAGAGAGGGAGAGAGAGATAGGGAGAGAGAGAGAGACAGAGAGAGAGAGGAGAGAGGGAGAGAGAGGGGAGAGAGAGAGAGAGAGAGAGAGGGAGAGAGAAGAGAGAGAGGAGAGAGAGAGAGGAGAGAGAGGGAGAGAGAGGGAGAGGCAGTGAGAGAGAGAGAGACAAGTGAGAGAGAGAGAGAGAGAGAGAGAGAGAGAGAGAGAGAGATGAGATGCAGGGAGATACCATTCTGTTGCCGTTCTATTTGTGGTCCAGTCTAGGCACCAGGCACCTGTCCTCAGCTCAGAGACGACGTGTGAGTCCACCGACTGCCGTCCCTCTCTCCCATCAGCAGGCACAGCAGCCATGCTGTCAGAGCCCGCACACCCTGCAGACCGGCCACACCGCGCGCACAGAGACCGCACCTGACAGAAGGCACCCCCACCCCCCCCCCCCCCCCCCGCACACCCACCGCACACACCCCCACCCCCAATAAGGCTTCCTTACAGTACGGTAACCGCTGTAACAGTCAGGGTCGGCCTGTCACCGCTCACATCTATAATCTAAAGCCTATTGTGATCACAGAGCCCCGCCGCCCCCCCGAAAGTTCATTTTGAGTAGCAGCCTAACTCGCATAATAGGGAGGAGGGGGGAGCATGCTGATCTGAACGCTAATGTATTCCTACACTGTCAGCGGAGGCAGCCGAGGTGAGCTATCACTGAGCTCTTTGTGCCTGCCGTGACAATCATTTAACCATTACGCTACGCCGGAGGGGGGTGGGGGTTGGGGGTTGGGGTGTGGGGGTGAGAGAGGGAGAGAGGCCGCGAGGACGAGCGAGAGGGAGGCCAGGGATAGCCGAAACGACCTTGCCCTACGAGAAGCGGTCCGGCGATCCCCCCCCCCCCCCCCCCCACCCCCCCCCATCCTGTTCTGCCTCTCCTCTGGGCTGTCCTCGCCCTCCCAGGTGTCCCAGGCTCCGGCGGGGGTGAAGCAAAACAAAGTTAAACACTTTCAAATGGGACTGAAGATTGCTCTAACGAGCTCTAACGAGCTGGTTAATAAGCTCCTGTTCTCCCCCGCCCCAGTGAGGGGGCCAGTTAACCCCGGTGTGTGCCCCGGCTCCCGGTGTCAGGGTCTCGACCCCGCAGCTCTGAAATAGAACGCGACAAGACCCTGTTTGAAGGTAAATATAGGAGCCGCGTCCCCCCCCCCCACACACACACACACACCCACACACAGAAGCTCAGTCCACTTCACTTCCATTCACTCCATACTGAAGACGTCGATTGAATGGCACAAGGGTTGGTCTTTGTTTGTCTTGTAATGTGTTACTGCGTCGATTCTCTTGTTTGTTCCCGTGTGTTTTCCACCGGGTCGAAACAATGGCTAAATCCCGCAAGGGACACAGACACAGCCTCCTCTTTATGATCTCCGTGAAGGCTTAGAAGCAGCACTTTTAATGTCTAATCTAAAGAGCCTCTTCATTGAGGCCGAACATCTCGCACCCACATCCACACTCTGGCCTGGTAAACACCCTGCGGTTCTGTGGGATCGTGTCCGTCAGTGTCTGCCCGTGTTGCTACCCGGCGCGCTAAGCCCTGCATGGGACAGATGCCGAGCGAGAGGAGAGAGAGAGCAGACATTCCTTTGGTTCCAGCTGAGGTTACTCTGTCCTTATCGCAAGCCGTAACTCCGAGATCAGCCCTCGCTCTGACCCACTCCCTGCTCTCACAGGCCTCTCCATCATCGCCACCGGATTTGGTGAAAGAGGATTAAAATAGTGCACTTCTCAAAATACTAGGGTATGTTTTTACAAAATAGGAATCCGAGCGAGAACGATGTTAAACTATTTGGGGTGACGGCCCTGAAGCGACGAAGGAAAAAGATCCATTCACATTTTATGTGTATTCCAAAAAACCTTCTCTGCAGCACAGGCAAGACATCCTGCGAGAAATTGCTGTCAGTTTTCTTCGCAACCAACTTGCAGGACAATAATCTGCATGAATCTACTGTCATGTCAGAAAAGGGTTATGTGGTAGCTGGTATATGACGTGACTCTCTCCTTTAGAGGATCTTTCAACATGTAAATCCTTAAGCTTTCAGTCATGCACTGCACAGCTTTTCTCAGATCGGAATAAAAGACACCAGATAAAATGAGATTTAAAACCTTTTCCATGAAAATACCCCAGAAAATGTAGCTGAGGGGTTTTGAAGGGCTTAGTGAACTATTTTTGACTTTGAAAAAAAATGCTTTGTAATTCTTATTAAACATAAGATTTGGTAGAATTCAAACTAGTGCTTTCTACTGTAGAATCACTGAGCCTTCATTCCCCCAACCTATACTCTCTTTATTAACGAGTGACAAAATAAACATTCATATTTTGTATATTTACATTTAGTCAGCAAGTACAGGGACATTCTCTCGAGGCATGTAGGGTGAAGTGCCTTGCCCAAGGACACAACGTCATTTTTGCACGGCAGGGAATCAAACCGGCATCCATCTGATTACTAACCCTCACCCCTCAGTCACTCCGAGAGAGAGAGAGAGAGAGAGAGAGAGAGAGAGAGAGAGAGAGAGAGAGAGCGAGCGAGAGACAGAGAGAGATAGAGAGAGAGAGAGAGAGAGAGAGAGAGAGAGAGAGAGAGACAGAGAGAGAGAGAGAGAGAGAGAGAGAGAGCGAGCGAGAGACAGAGAGAGAGAGAGAGAGAGAGAGAGAGAGAGAGAGAGAGACAGAGAGACAGAGAGAGAGAGAGAGAGAGAGAGAGAGAGAGAGAGAGCGAGCGAGAGAGAGAGAGAGAGAGAGCGTTAAGATGGGAATGCAAGTCTCTGACTCTGTGATCTTCATCACCAGATCTTCTCTGCACTGTGATACTTCACCTCTGCTTTTCTCCCTGGACACACACAGCTGCACATCCAGTCATCCGTCTGTCAAACTCTTAGAGATCTGCGGACGACAACACCCTGACTGGTCTCATCTCTGGTGGGGGACGAGTCTGACTACAGGTGGGAAGCTGACAGCCTGGTGACCTGGTGTAGCCAGAACAACCTGGAGCTCAACGCTCTCAAGACAGTGGAGATGGTTGCGGACTTCAGAAAGGAGTTACCCTGGGTGCCTGCTCCTCTGAGGAGGAGGAGGAGTTACCCTGGGTGCCTGCTCCTCTGAGGAGGAGGAGGAGTTACCCTGGGTGCCTGCTCCTCTGAGGAGGAGGAGTTACCCTGGGTGCCTGCTCCCCTGCTCCTCCTCTGAGGAGGAGTTACCCTGGGTGCCTGGTCCCTGCTATATCTATTTGATATCCCTTTAGAATATGGTAAACTCTTTAGTATTTTACTTTTTAAATTGTATTCATACTTCTGCTTTTATAAAACAAGATCTGTATATGCTTATTGTACGCACCTTCCAGCCACAATATATTCTGTGCTTTTGTGAACTTACATGACAGTAAAAAAACAATGATAACAAAACAAAATCATATTTGGACTCACAGTGAATTGGCAGCTTGCGCCCAACGTTAACAGCCAACTTATGTGCTCTGTCAAGCACATAGGACCCCCAAAAACCAATTATAACTAAAAAGAAACCTAATTCAAATAAATTGGAAAGAAATTTCCAGCAGTGCGATTTGAAAAGCAGCCCACTGTAAACCATGTCTAACCTGATTACAGAGAGCAAGCAGACAGGTAAGCCATAGGATAAGAGACAGGGTCTATTTTCTGAAGTACCAAAGCCAACAAACTTGTGTTGATCCATCCATTCCTCTTCAAATCATAACATAAAGGTAAGAGCCAGACTTCTACAGCATGTTGCTACTGTAGGTATCTGCAAGGATTCTACAGCATGTTGCTACTGTAGGTATCTGCAAGGATTCTACAGCATGTTGCTACTGTAGGTATCTGCAAGGATTCTACAGCATGTTGATACTGTAGGTATCTGCAAGGATTCTACAGCATGTTGCTACTGTAGGTATCTGCAAGGATTCTACAGCATGTTGATACTGTAGGTATCTGCAAGGATTCTACAGCGTGTTGATACTGTAGGTAGCTGCAAGGTTTCTCACAGCATGTTGATACTGTAGGTAGCTGCAAGGATTCTACAGCATGTTGATACTGTAGGTAGCTGCAAGGACTCTACAGCATGTTGATACTGTAGGTAGCTGCAAGGATTATACAGCATGTTGATACTGTAGGTAGCTGCAAGGACTCTACAGCATGTTGATACTGTAGGTAGCTGCAAGGTTTATACAGCATGTTGATACTGGATTGGATTGTTTATTTCAATATTTTTGTTGACTAAAAGAAAAGAGTCTAGGAAAATGGATTAAAAAAACACGTCATTAAGATAGAGCTGCTTCGTTTCAGGAAAAGCTTTCCTCTCTAGGCTATATTGAGTCTTCCAGACTAACTGTCATAATCCTTCATCTCCAGTCTGAGAGAAATTTAAAAGCACGTCAAAGAGAGAGAGAGAGAGAGAGAGAGAGAGAGGGAGCGAGAGAGAGAGAGAGGGAGCGAGAGAGAGAGAGAGGGAGCGAGAGAGAGAGAGAGGGAGCGAGAGAGAGAGAGAGAGAGAGGGTGAGAGAGAGAGAGAGCAAGAGAGGGAGAGGGAGAGAGAGCGAGGAAAACCAGTTTGTTAGTCCTTCCTCACGTGAGAGAAGACCAGGATTGGAAATAATCTGAGGCTTAAGCAGACCTGCTCTGCCTCCAGTCCCACTTCATGACAGCCCCTCCGTGTCCGCTGGACGGACGCTGACTAGCCTGACAGGGAAACGGCGACACTCTGGCAGGCACCATCAAGACCCCCTTTACATGTCCAGTCCAACACACATGGGCGTCATGTGACACCGCATTCATAACATGCTGGGTGTAGGTCCTGGATGTCTGCCCAGCCAAGTGTAAAATCCAACTGGATTTCAGAAGGGAGCCAAGGGGGGGTGGGGGGGGGGGGTAGATGAAGGCCCAGTTTGGAGGGCTGAAGCAGCTAGTATGGGTAATGAAGATGTGATCTGGGCAGCAGAGACACACAGCAGTGCCTCTCCTGCCCCCCCCCCCCCCCCCCCCCCCCCACCCCACACACATCTGGGGGAGAGAGAAGACTGACCCACCAGTCTGCCAAGCTGAGTTGGCTGTAATGCCCCCCCCCCAACACCCCACAGCCAATAAAAAAAACACACAGCCACTACAGTAAGCACATCCATCTGGTTTTTCGAAGAGGGAATCACAGAGAACGGTGGAAAACCAGCAGAGCGAGGGAGGGCGGGGCTTACCTTTGAAGGACAGGAAGACTCGGGGGGCAGAGAGGGGATCGTTGGGGGAGGGGAGCACCCCTGCTGCCAGGGCCAACAGGGTCTGCAGCCACCACAGGTTAACCCACGGCATGGTCCCTCTGCTACCACACAGAGGAGGGCTGAGAATCCTGGAGCCTGGGACAGGGGGAAAGGGGGATTTTTATCAAACGTTAACAAGATAAAACGTGATTTTATCAAACGTTATAAGCAGTAAACATATGCTACATATATAAGTCTTGCAAATAGATTTTTGGGGATATGGAGCAGGGAGAGTTTGTTGAAAAGTTTCCACGTTTTTTAAGGAGAACTTTTACTGTAGGCTGTGGTTTCAATGGCCAAGGACAGTCACGGTAAAACGGTATGCTCTTTAACACAGTAATCTGATAGAGAAAAAAACTACTGTGGAGAAAATTTAGGGTTTCAGTCCTGCACTGTAGTATATCCAGGTATATTAGACTACTAGGGAAAAAGTAGGGAATTTTGTGGGGCGCGGCTGTTGCTGACAGGCAATGTGAGCACACACCTTTCTGCTTTTACTTTGAGTCCATCCTGTCTCACTTCACTCACGAGACCCCCGAAACATCCCACGCTGTCAATTATTTTAAGCTCCTCTCCACCGCACTGTCCTCCAGCAGGGCACTAACTCCTCCACTAACACTGATAAGGAGGAGCAGGAGCAGCAGAACCCCGGGTTCCTCTGAAGGCAGCGCGCGGGTTTCACTGTTCTAGCAGCGCGCGGGGTGCTGAGTTAAAGTCTGGCTCGTGCTCCGTGCTCGTGCCACGGAGTCTGAACACTCTCGCCCACATTTCACTGTGGAGACTGTGGACTACATGGCGGGGCCGGTGGTGGGTCTTTCGACAGCCAGTGATTTGATCCGAAATGTGCACCACTAAAATGTTCTTTAATTGTGATTGAGAGTTGATGAGAAAGGAGATTATCGAGCAATGGTGGATAACACAATATTTACAGAGACTGTGTGCAGAAGGGGCGCTTCAATTCCGCCTGGCGAACTGGAATAAGGCTCATAACCTCGAGCATGAAACGCATCTGGCCTGAGCCGCTACTAAAGATGCCTACTGCTAGGATGAATGGGCAAAAGAAGAAACACGAGGGAGCATAAAACTAGATCCTCTGGAGTCCAGATAAATGTTCAATAAATGTATACGCAACGTCAAATGGACACTAAATAAGACCAATGAAATACACACAGTTTCTCAAGATCACCACGCCGAGACTGTAAATAACGGAGTGTGAAACATTATAAATGCTTATTTAAGACCTGCTTCGCCAATGAATCACTGCAGCAATGACACCTCTCTGCTTGTAAACAGGGGTCAAAGGGCATGAGGTCAAGCTGCCTCTGAGGGTCTTAGGATCAAGTTCCTTATAAGTCCTCAAGGTGGATCTCTGAGCGCTAAACTCTAAATTAGATAATGCTGCCCAAATGTAAAATGCAGGGTATTCTTAACCAAGTACTTAATGTATACCGTTTATACAAACAATAAATAAATAAATGAACAACATTAACCTGCTCAGTTGCCTAAACATGCAACATGTACATGCTTGCATGCATGAATCGAACAAAGAGATACGGAGTCCTGAAATAATAATCTGTGACACTGTTATAACAAGACATATCTAATCTAGTTATAGATTTTAGTGAAAAAAATATTATATCAAATGCAACAGAATAAACTAGCGTTGTGAAGGTGTTTGGACAACCTCATATCATTTAAATAGTAAATAATCCGAATACAGCCTAGAATTTATTTGTATTTGTATTCAATCTTAATTGTGCTGTCCTTTATTCAGCCTAACCACAGCATACACACTTATTTGATCATCAAACATTGTGTTATGATTTTATTATCATGTTCGACCAAAACCAATTTAACACGGGATTAATTTATAAATCGGTTTCTCGGAGCCACAAAAAAAAGAGTCGCAATCGAATCATGCAATATAAAAACACAATAAGACATTTTCTGAATGAGACGTATGAAGACATACCGGTTTAATGTTGTTCCTTAAAGAACTACGGTGATTCCAGCCTGATCCTCTGTCCTCCACGGTGCCTCGGATCCAGGTTAACTTCAGAGAGCCATGAGCCTGTGGTCTGCGTCTTAAATCACATATGACGGTACTGTACAATCCCACTTGTTCTCAGAGTATTTCAGAGTATTTCAGAGTATTTCAGAGTATTTCCTTGGAGTTGCAGAAGTTCCGCTGAGCACACAGCAGCAGCGGGTAATGAAGAGGAGCCTCACTGGCAGGTGGATCCAGCGAGCTGCCCCAGTAAGACACACCCAGAGGGAGGGCACTTACCTTGGCATCAGGGGCGTTTCTAGGATTGAAAGAAAGGGGGGGGGGGGGGGGGGGTTAGCCCCCTACGGATGTGTAATGTTTGCCAAATGTTTTGGTTCTCATTGGGGGCTGCGGATATCCATTGTTTCAGACAGTTCATAGATTGGTTCAATCAGAAAGAGTGTGATTTGTATGAAAACATACAAACCAGAAACGCACTCACATATGTAGCATGTTAGACAGTTGTTGTTAACGACGTCCCTGCTTGGCATCAACCCTGCCCCTGCCGCCCTAAAATATACAAAAAAACAATGAATAGGTCATTTTAGGTCATCATTTCCCAGGTCAATCATTTGAAAGCTATCGATCATATAGTCATGGAATAAGAAGACACTTCTCGTTGTGCATTATGGGAACGCCCTTTGAATTAAGATGAAAATAGGAAGAAAGAACCATGTTCTGGAGGATAGTAAAAAAAAATATAATATACTATACAGTTTTAGAGGTTGTTTGAGTTAATACGCAAAACCAGCGGATTATTTTAGATTTGCGTGGATTTGAAAAGAAACGTCATGCAGTCCCATCTGGATCGTTTGATTCGGAAAGATTGGAAATGCTTTGTGGTTTTCCTCCCCCCCCACCATTGCAAAGCACGACCGAGAGAACTGCACCTCGGCGTGAGTGGAGAGGGTCTGGTGGATCATGTGGAGAGGATCTGGTGGATCATGTGGAGAGGATCTGGTGGATCATGTGGAGAGGATCTGGTAGATCATGTGGAGAGGGTCTGGTGGATCATGTGGAGAGGATCTGGTGGATCATGTGGAGAGGATCTGGTGGATCATGTGGAGAGGATCTGGTGGATCATGTGGAGAGGGTCTGGTGGATCATGTGGAGAGGATCTGGTGGATCATGTGGAGAGGGTCTGGTGGATCATGTGGAGAGGATCTGGTGGATCATGTGGAGAGGGTCTGGTGGATCATGTGGAGAGGATCTGGTGGATCATGTGGAGAGGATCTGGTGGATCATGTGGAGAGGATCTGGTGGATCATGTGGAGAGGGTCTGGTGGATCATGTGGAGAGGATCTGGTGGATCATGTGGAGAGGATCTGGTGGATCATGTGGAGAGGATCTGGTGGATCATGTGGAGAGGGTCTGGTGGATCATGTGGAGAGGATCTGCTGGATCATGTGGAGAGGATCTGGTGGATCATGTGGAGAGGATCTGGACTCGTGTTTAGAGAGTTCACACACCTGCTGTGACAGATGCTGAAATCATGATGGATCCATCAACGACAGGAGGGGTCGGGCAGGTACTTCAGACCTGGGGTCAGTTAGTAAGCTCTGCTCATGCTGACCGAACTCGGAAGACGAGAGACAAATAACGTTACCAATGATTGCAAGTTAACCTACAAGTATTAAATCATCGTACCTGAAAGTGGAGATTTACAACAGGGCATTTTATCTTCACAGCCTGTCTGGACCCTGGAATGTGAGTACAGGTGTGCATCCCATAGGTAACTGTCGAAAACTGCCAGGTAGCAGATAAGGGAAATTTTTTCCAACGCCTTGACGGAGAACCATTTTTAAACAATGATAGGGATCTAAACTATTCACAGGCACAGCGAGTCAGAAATCCT
The DNA here is from genome assembly GCA_030340685.1 of Protosalanx chinensis. Taxonomy (NCBI): domain Eukaryota; kingdom Metazoa; phylum Chordata; class Actinopteri; order Osmeriformes; family Salangidae; genus Protosalanx; species Protosalanx chinensis. The sequence continues at coordinate 2,778,983 of CM059317.1, read as the reverse complement.
CCACTAATCTCGACCTTCCTCCTGTTCTGCAATCTTTAGCGACCCATCGAAATGCAGCAGATGCCCTGCGTACAAACACCAGGGTAGAAGGCTGGGACAGCTGGACTCCTGTCCAGAGAGGTCAGTCAAAGGGCAGAACAACACTACATTAACTAGACAGTGTGTACGTATTCTTAAGAGATACCTATAAAGGTAGCTTTATCCAAACACAGAGTACAATACATAAAAACGGAGGGAAGAATATTTCTCAGGGTTCCATCGTAGAAACAGTTTAGGAGATGATCATCAGGACATCTTCGATTTAGATTTTGGAAACAGTGTCCAGATGCAAGCTTTTCTATTTCCCTCTTTGTGGTTGTCCGGGGAGAAATATGTATTTCCAGCAGGAGTCTCCAGGCCATGACCACTTCCTGTCCTGGGAGACCCTGACCAGACCCTGGCTGACAGGAAGTCAGCAGCAGGGGAGGATGGAGACTTTGAACTTTTTCAATTACATTCTGTTGGGCTTCGAAAGCGTTTTCCGGAGGATGGGAAATCCCTCCTCACATCTGTCAGTGGAAAGAGCAGAAGAGCTACAGAGGCTGACCTGGTGGAGCAGAGAGAGGAGGAGAGACCAGAGCCAGAGAGATGATGGTCATAAAAAAGCCCTTTTTAAATTTCCCCTGCCACTCACTAGCCGGAGGGTCTGAGAAACCAGTTTCTTCCGCATGGAACACACACACAAGGTGCAAAGGAGCCTTTTATTGCAAGGCTGGTATACTGTACATCTCTGGTCTTGCAATCATGACAAGCCCCCCCAAAAAACAGGGTCCCCTCTCCCTCACACACTCGGACATTCGAGCTGGGGTTCCAGCCGTGCCTGGGGCAGGCTGCCTCGTCCAGAATGCAGTGGAGGTGGTTCGGTGAGCGCTGCCCTTCGCCTCACCGCCGGAGAGAGGCGTCTGCTTGCACCTGTACGCCCCCATGGCTGGTCCCTGTGTGACTGGCTCCACTCATCCCTCTTCCTCCCCTCTCTGTCTTCCAGTATCTTCCTTCCCTCTCGTCTCTTTCTCCATCTCTCTCGCTTTCTCCCGCTCTTCCTCCCTCGCTCGCTCTCTCTCTCTAGCTCTCTCTCGCTCTTGCTCTCTCTTTTTCTGGCTTTCCCTCTCGCTCGTTCTCCCTCTCGCTCGTTCTCCCTCTCCTCTCTCTTTCACTCTCCTTCTTCCTCCCTCCCTCCCTCTCTCTACCTCCCTCGCCCTCCCTCTCTACCTCTCTGTTGGGGCCAACAGCTGTCAGTTGTTCTCTCTTGTCTAGTTCCTTTTTAATCAACGTTATTATTTCCATCACCCCGGCCAGTGAAGTTCTGCCATCTGTCACTAGCATGAGACAAGAGCAGAGTAATTACCCAGTCCTGGCACTGTCAAACATTTGCCTTCACAGAAGTCCTTTAAGCTTTCCAATTTGGTTTCTGGGGCCCCTGTCTTCAGCAAGCATTAGGAGAGAGAAGTTCAATGGCAGCAACAAAGCTTAGAGGAAAGAGAAGTTTATCAATAGAAGCCCAGAAGGGAGAAGTCCATCAATGTGTTGATCGTGTCGATTGAATTATATGAGCTGGCATGAGATGTTAAAACTGGAAAAAGAATAATGATTAGATGCTTATTTGATTACAGTAGAAATAATGCGTGTGCGCTTGCATTTAATAGCGGACATCCAAAAAGAATATATGCTCATATTTACAGATAATATTAATTATTGGCTGCTTACAACATAGTCCTCTCATCGACCACACCCTCCCCTAAATCCTACGTATAGGATCATAATGATAATATCACACTTTGGTTAAACAGCGACGATGCGTGCCTGTCTCTATTCTCCTGTAACCGGCCTCTCTTGGAGATCCAGAACCACCATGTCCTCCGCGCTCTCGTTAGATTCACCAGAACGAGAGTCTGGGGAAATATAAAACAGTGAGTACCCCGGTTGGTAGAGCTCATTCCTCCAGATGAATGTGATTCCATTTGATGAATTTTCCCCTGACCTTGTGCCATCAACGCAGCGTCCGATGACTGTAGCAGAGGCTGACGCTGATATGTAACGGGCTGCGACAACCTTAACCTTTGCTGGCTTCCTCAGAACACCAGGAGGTTATTAACTCACGTTTATTATTGATGAGGTGAGGGCACAACCCAACTCCCAGGGATGTAAATAAGACAGATTGGCAGGAACACACACACACACACACACAAACACACACACACACAAAAACACACACACACACACCTCCACACACCTGGCCACATGGTGAGTATGAGGCATGAGTCTCCCGTCAGTCCGAAGTGCCACGTCCAGCTCCCTGACACGCTGTCCCCCCCAGCCCCCCCCTGCCCCCCCCAGCCCCCCCAGCCCCCCCTCCAGCCCCCCCAGCCCCGCAGCCCCCCCAGCCCCCCCTCCAGCCCCCCCAGCCCCCCAGCCCCCCCAGCCCCCCCCCAGCCCCCCAGCCCCCCCCAGCCCCCCCCAGCCCCCCCCAGCCCCTTCCAGCCCCCCAGCCCCTTCCAGCCCCCCAGCCCCCCCCAGCCCCCCCCCTCCCTGTGGGTCAGAGCCTCGGTTGAATTTAATGAGTGGTCGTGTTCCTCGTCCGTACGACTGAACGAGACAACTGTTACCTTTTTGGTGTGAGATAAGATTCGACAATTTCACACTCTTCGCCACGCTTTGACTGGTGCAGCGGCACGCTCATTAGCATTTAAATGGGAAAAAGATTGCGGTTGGCAGTCCTACTTCCACCACGGGGCTGGCAGACAATGAAGGAAACTTGAATGTCGCCTTTTCGAAAACTCGGGCTGTTTTTAAGAGTCACATCAGCTGTAATAGCATTCGGAGGAACTTTCACTCTGAGAAATTCTGTGGGGGACATGGTGTTGCGCAACCGACGCCTTACTGACTGTTTTGAATCTCCTGTCCACTGTGATCATGGATGTGTACATTTGAAGATGCACTGTCAGAGAAGAAGCCTTGCTATTAGCTCATATCTCGTGGCTCGGAGTTGATCAGCCACCTGCTCCCAACTCCTCTCAGTATTGCAGAGCGAGCGAGCAGCATGCATGCTGGGAAATACACAACAGTGCGAGAGGAAGCCGCTATCCTAACTGTTCTCAGTCTGTTCCCCCAGTTCACACACAACATCCTCTGTCATGTACTGGCATGACACCAGCCAGGATTACAAGGATTACACAGAACAGTTCTGGGATTGGGCCTTGGCCGACGATTCTCTGAGGCGGATTTAAAAAAGTTCCAAAGGATTCATTCGTCAAGCAGCACAGAACAACGTGAGTTCGTTCTTAACAACGATGTCTCCGGATGTGGCTCACCACAGCTATGCCGTCTAGCTGCCGGCGAAACCATTCGTAACAATCTCCCGGAGTTCGGGAGGCTCGACGTTCCCTCCCTGAAGTTGGGCTGCGACTCCGCGCTGGTCTTTTGCGTGAGTTCAAACGGGACAGCTGCTCTTCTTAAAAGCCACCAGTCTCTTTGTGTCAGAGTCTGTCTCCCGCAGCTCCCAGAGAAAGAAAGGATGAGCGCAGCTGTGGTGGGATGATTCAGGATGAATTAGAGGCTGTGTCCGACGCAGCTATGGAGGGTCTGATCCGTCCCTGGCCGTCCTTACTGCACTCTGCTGGTCCCTGACATGCAAGCAGAGGAGCACGTGGATTAGATTATGAGATGAGATGCATTTTATTTGTCGTTACACAGGTACAAGTACAGGTACGACGAAATTGCAGATACAGAGCCGCAGCAAATTAACTGACTTCTTGATTTTAGAATAACATGAGGAGAGGAGAGAGAGCAGATAAGCAAACAGTAAGAAATGTTTGTGTGTGCGTCTATGTGTGTAACAATACAGTATAACGACAACAAGCTGGCGAAGGCGTTGGATGGTATGTGGGGTTATCAGTGTAGGTGAAGTTCGTGTGTTGGTAGAATCCGTGTTGGCGCCGGTTGCCTGTTCCCAGACCAGCAATCATGTCATATTATATAACATTACATGAGGTGTCCTGCAAACGACAACAACAGTCGCACATCAGGAAACGGGGTTTCTGGGGTCGAGCGAGCGTCCGCCCCGTTGGCTGTTACCTGCGGTTGGTTTTGGTCGCGTGATCGTTTTCCCAGAGTTCTCGGTGGCTTCCGCCCGGCCGGTTCAGCGGTATCGTTCCTCACCCCCACCAAACCACAGGTCCCTGGCCGAGGGCTAGGCAGAGGACAGGCGCAGGAAACTACCGGGGTTTTGATTCCACAGGTCACTTAGTCCGTCCGAGTCTGCTCTAACAGTTTGGGGTAATGAGCGGGAGCTGAGTGCGCACGGCGTGGTAGAGAGTAGGAACGATCGTGCTTTGTCTAGCAGGGGGAGTTTCTGCTATGTTAGTTCGTGCTCGGCTCATGTCACAAATAATCAGTGTGTCCATCTTTGATTCGCTTCTCCTTAATGTCTCTCCCAGGACCTGATGCCATGCCTGGCAGTTGACCCTCCCCCTCCCCCCTCCCCCTCATCCCTCCCTCCCTCCCTCCCCTCCCTCCTCCTGTCAGCACGTTCTCTGATGAGGCCCTGAAACAGGGACGATGCAGACCTCAGAGAAAAGAGTGCGTGTGCAGGTGTGTGTGTGTGCGGGTGTGTGTGTGTGCAGGTGTGTGTGTGCGGGTGTGTGCGTTCGTGTTCTAGAGTAATGTATGCAGTACTTGTACAACTGTATATCCTATATAGTCCGTAACATAACATCCTGTAACATAACACTGTATATTCTGCAAAAGCAATACTTGTAAAATTGTATAGTCTGTACATAATAACCCACACTGCATTTAGATTGTGAATATTACACATTACAACCCCTAGTATTAGTATGTATGACCCTTAATTAACAGTGTTGTATCTCCAACTATCTATCTCCTGTGTATTTTTCATTTCAAGATCCGTATATATATTGTAACCTAGCACTCTTATTTTACTCCCAGCCTTTACCTCTCGTGTGCATTTACTTACTTATTTCCCCCCCATGCCTTTATCCCTGTGTGCACTCTTCTACTCTTTTACCTCACACCTTTACCCCTGTGTGCTTTGACCAGACGGTTGTTGCTAAGGAGTTTCCCCTCTGGGATCAATAAAGTATTCTGAATCTGAAAGGTTGGCTTCTGTGCAACTTTTCCACATCCCAAAGCCTGATCCTGATATTTTTTGCCAATATCTTGACCGGTTCTGATCAGAGCGTGCCCTTCAAGAGACATGAAACTCCAGTACAGAACAACAAATCAACATTTATTTGTATAGCCCTTTTTACAAGCAATGTCACAGAGGGCTTCACATATGCCCATAGAACTGCCTCTCAACCCACCTAAACCCCCAATGAAGACGAGGAAAAACTCCCAGAAAAACTCACTAGGAAGAAAAAATTGAAGAAACCTTTGAAGGAGCAATTCAGTGAGGGATCCCCTCCTCCAGGGACGGTTGGTGAAAGTGAGGAGCAGAACACAGGCTTTAACAGTCATATCTCTAGAGAGAGTTAACAAGTTGTTGAAACATCAATACTCAATGCTCAACTTGGGTCTCAGGTAGCACAAAGTCAATTTAGGCAGCCACTGGCCACTGGGCAACAGTCATGGCTGATTCATAAGGTCACTGCGGCTGAAACACTGGGAATCATATTGGAACCAAAACGTTGCTCTGATGAGCACAAACGTAACGATGTCATTTGGCCTAAACTTCAAGAACCCTCCAGTAAACAAACCAGACAATCGCCTCGGGTGTCTTCTCAGCGACGAAGGAAAAATGTCAGCCCACATCTGTTCCTGGGATTTCCCAGCAGGCAGTTGGGTTGAGAGGGATCCTGTTCGCTCTACAAAGCGGTCTGGAGACTGTGTGGCGCATCAAGTGAATGTTCTGAATGTTTCCTTCACTGCAGGCTTAGCGCTCAATCTAATTAAGCGTGACAGTGTGGCCGGAGCGATGTCACAGCCTCCGATGGGTTCTCATGACTGAGAGACTCGGTCTTGTTCTCCATCCTGGCTCGTCCCATCCACACGGGGCCACGGGGAGGGGGCACCTCTCACCCCGCGCCAGGGAAAGGGTCGGGGGTCAGTCGGGGTCAGAGTTGAAAGGTCCTGGCTGCGTTTTAAGGATCAGTATCTGAATGTGGGGTTTTTCCCAGGTGCAGCAGTAACAGAGTCGTGTGGAGCAGTCGGCTAGGGAGTCAGGTTAGTAATCAGACGGTCCCTGGTTCGAACCCTGGCTGCGTCAATGTGACGTTGTGTCCTTGGGCAAGGCACTTCACCCTACTTGCCTCAGGGGGAATGTCCTTGTACTTACTGTAAGTCGCTCTGGATAAGAGCATCTGCTAAATGACTGAATAACTAAATGAAAATGTTCCGATGTTCCACGTGAGGATGTAGAACAGTCAATGTATGAAAAGAAGACCGACTACTACACGCACCAGAATGCACGCTTAAAGAAGTTCACTTTGTTACATAACTTGAAGGTATGTGAGGTTTTCGGGAGAAAAACTGCGGATTCATCGCGCCAGGGCCTGTCTTAAAGCCACGTGTCAGCGAGGACCAGAGATCCCGGAGCTGGCCTGTCAGAGGTGCCGCCAACACCCCCGCCCCTACCCTCCCCCCCCCCCCCCCCCCCGCGTGCTAAAGTAACGCATGCGAACACGCGTGGGCTCGCACCCCCACGTTGGCTCTTAACACCTTTTCGCGGGACGCACAAACACGCGCGCACGCGCACCCCCCCCCCCCCCCCCCCCCCCTCCTCGGGGCAGGAGGCAGCAGCATATGGCGTAGGGAGGAGGGGAGGGGGGGGCCCTGCCTGGAATGGAGGCCGGCCACCGGGGAGACGGAGGCGGCTGTGGGAGCGGGCGGCGCCCGTCACCGAGGAATGGATCTCATTAAAAGAGGCCCCCCCTCCCCCCCCCCCCCTCCCCCCCCCCCCTCCCCCCCGGGTCAGGCTGTGATGGACGGGGGGGGTGTCAATCATCTGCCGGTCGGATTAGCACCGAGTCGCTACGGACCCCCTCCCATCCTCCTCCTCACTCCCCCCTCCGGCCACCCCTCTGTAACCACCCCCCCTCCCCCCCCCCCCCCTCCCCCCCCCCCCTCCTCCCCCCAGCCCCCCAATGAAAACGCTCGGCATACCGAGTGGGCCCGAGATGTAAGACCCCCCCCCCCCCCCCTCCGTCCCGCCTCTCAGCAGTCACCCGTACAGAGCCGCACGTTTGGCTCCCGACACCCCGTCCAGACCTGGAGCAGCGGAGGGGGGGTGTGGGGTGCTCGTCCGGCCCTGCTTCCTGGTCTGGGAGGCTGGGTGACTGGATCTCATCTGCCCCCCCCCCCCCCCTCCTCACCCCCCTCACCCCCCACTCTCCGCCACTGCCGCCTCGGTATTTTGACGAGCCTTACAATCCAAACACTTCACCGCAAGTCAAACAAGCACGCTGTTTCCCAGCCCGCTGGGCAGAAATGTGGAGCTGGAACTCAGACCAAGCCCTGGTCGGTCCGCCCAGCCTGCACCCCCTCACCATGGTGCTCCGCTGAGCCGCGTAACCTGGAGGACTGGTGAGCGACGGTCCTACCAGGGTTCTCCTCCTGCGATGGTGTTCCTCGGGCTGGCCGGCGTGGCCCCTGGTCGGTCCTCGCTCCTGCCTCTTGCTAGGACAAGGAGGGTTGATGGTGGAGCCTCCTACTGTATCACTGCATTCCCCGGGGATCGAGCCTCTAACAATAGACCCCCCTGGCACCGTGCCCAGGACAGGAGCCCGTGAGGCGGGCAGGCACGCCGTGTGATTGGTCAATCTGAGCCTCGCAGACCTTCATACAAATCCTCATTAGACCACAGAAACAGCGGATAGAGTTCAAATCGCAAGACATTTAACGAAGTCGCTATGAAATCATCCTTTTTTCGACTTCGTTATTGACGTTACTATATAATAAATACTGTGAACCGTTAGGGTTAATGTTATTAACGAGTTCCCGACCGAAGAACAGTGGAGATGGACGGCCGTTAAAGGGGTAGGGTTTCCAAGGAAACGACTGGAGCGCATGCTGTCAGGGATCCCTGAGAATTCCAGCGCGGAAGTTAGGTGAAGGTGACTCCTGTTCTGGATCTAGAAGGCTCACAGGGCTTAGAAACAAACCGACGAACGGCTTAGAAAAGTCTCCTAAACGAATACGATCATTAAGTGTTACCAGCCCATTTGAATGACATCTAAATCCACGGCTAAATCTAGAGCTGTCATCTGCAGCAGTTGTTCTGCTCCTTGGCACGGATTCATCCAGCCTATTTTGAGAGCTGAGGGGAGATAATGACTTAGTTAGGATCGTATTCGACGGTAATGCTTCAAAAAAAACCCGGCTTCTCTACTGGTTACTGTGCTTGCCCAACACTGGTAGAGAACAGCCACGATCCTCACCCAACACTCTTTTTCGACGTGTCATACCGAACTTCTCGCACGTGAGCCTGACAAAGGAGCGGCGCAACGTTTCCGTCGTGCCCTGTGCCCAGCCACACGTATGAACACAGCTAACACACGCCAGTCACGTGCCCAGCCCCCGGTGAGGTGTTAATGCTCATGCCATGACACGCATAGCACTTTCACCAGCCACTCCCCTGTTCGCACTTCCTGTTGCAGCAGAATACTGCGTTCACGGCGGCGTCAACGATTTTGGGCTCTCAGATCATTCGGAACGTGGTTTTCAAAAAACAGTACATGCGGATTGTAGATTTGCTGCACTTAAGTAAGACAGTGACACGCACACGGATCAATGGGTTGTAGATATAGTGAGAGATAGAGAGACAAAGACAGAGATTCAAAGAGAGCAAGAGACAGACAGACAGACTGACAGGGCGAAGGAGCCAGAGAGACGGTGATAGAGAGAGAGAGAGAGAGAGAGAGAGAGAGAGAGAGAGAGAGAGAGAGAGAGAGAGAGGGAGAGAGAGAGGGAGATAGTCAAAGAGAGACAGGGAGAGATGGAGCGAGAGAGAGAGAGAGAGACAGAGAGAGAGAGAGAGAGAGAGAGAGAGAGAGCAGAGCGCTGAGGTGTATCCACGGCGACAGAAAGGTCAGAGGTGAACAGCAGAGTCTGGGTATTAGCGTTACCTTTCTGAGGGATTATGACATTTTTAGGGTGTCGTGGAATGCGATCCCTCCCCCTGAGCAGCCCGACGTGGCCCCCCTCCAGAGGTGTTCAGGATCGGGGTCAATCTGCTCCGACGTGCCCTCTGACCTCCCCGCCGCGCCCTTCCGCTGCTCCCCCCCTCCCCCCCGCTCCCTTGTGTACCCTGAGCGTGAGGGTGTTCGCAGGAAACACCTCGATGGGAGAAGGGCGTCCCGCCGGAGCTGCTGCAGGGATGTTGGCAGGTCTCTCAGCGGACTTCAGACCCGGTCTGATCCCTGTGAAGTCTGTCCTGGGGCTGGTTCACCGGCGCAGCACATTACTGGACACTTGTGGTGGGTCAGCCCAGCGTGGAGACAGCCCGAGGGTCTGGAGAGCTTAGCTGCTTAATGCCCAGGAGGAGGAGAGAAGCTTCCTGAAACCACGACTCAGGACAAATGAGGAATTCACTCATTTACGAGGGGAAATACAAAGCGTCCGTAATCACAACAACATTGCTAATCCCTTCCCTAAAACAAGGGGGGGGGGGGGACCTGTCGCCCTTAAAACACAGCCCCCCCCCCCCCCCCCCCCCCTTTACCTGAGCCACAAAGCCCCCCTGGAGGCTCTGACCGTGGAGGGGGCGGGGGGGGGGGTCAGGACAGGTAAGGGAAGTGGGGGATGTTGATTCAACGCTTTGTTACCCTCACAAAGACCTCCAACGGTCTTTGATGGTCAGGGAACTGGACTGCAGACGGTCTTCTCCTGCAGTGGAGCAGGAGAGGGAGGAGAGGGAGGAGAGATCCTGGGCACACTGACAAAGTCAGAAGAGGGGGAACATGTGGCCTTGCGTCCAAACATCTCCAGGAGAACCAGGCAGCCTCTCAGGGAGCGAACTCTCCTTCACGCTTCCAGAAAAGTTCCAAATGGAGACATATTAAAAGTGTCCGCTACGTGACCTGTCTGGTGTTGCTTACAGCAGCAGTAATGTGCAGGGAGACCTGGTAGCCAGATTTCCTGTCTAATTAGCATATTCAATATTAGCATATACTGTTGCCGATGCCAATTACAGCCGACATACAGTTCATGGACATGGACGTCCCTCATTATCAAGCTGGAGAGCTTGTTTATAATAATAGCCCCATCAGCAGATTGAGGCTGATAAAGTAGTCAAGCTCCAGTCCTTTACCAGTCGTGTCTCTGGCTGTAAGTCTCTCTACAGTCTGTCACTCACGCAGATAACCCTCTCCAGGCTCATCTTGAAATCAGCCGTCATCCCCCGCTAATGCGAAGCGACTGCCAGCGCCACCAAGGAAATCATCCCCGCCCTGCAACGTCAGTCCTCATTAAGGAGAGGCCAAGGCAGGTAAGAGAGTTCCTCCAGACTGCCTCGAGGCTGGAAGCCTCCCTTCACTTCCCCCGTTCACTTCCAGAAGGGTGGGGAGGGGGGCGGAGGGGGGGGGGGGCAGATCGTTGGCCCTGGAGGTGCACCCGCACTCCCAATAAACGAGCAATTAAAACATGGGGGTTGGTGCCGCCTCTCGCTGCAGGGACGGCCCCCAAAACTGACAGCGGGAGATGTGACCTCTGCCATCATGTAATTGGCTCCCCCTCCCCTCCCCCCCCCACCCCCCCTCCGAAAGTTATAAACGACAGTCGCTTCCTGTATTTTTACGACCGGTTGCCTGAGCTCTCTTCTCTCCTGAGCTGGTGCCTCGTCTGTCCCTCTCTCCCTCACCCCCCTCCCCTCTCTCCCTCACCCCCCTCCCCTCTCTCCCTCACCCCCCTCCCCTCTCTCCCTCACCCCCCTCCCCTCTCTCCCTCCCCCCCCCCCCCCCCCCCACCTCCTCAGTGAATGCTGCCCGGGTCTATCATCCACCTCTGGTGAGATGCCTCTTCAATATTAATGGTGCATTAGTAGCCCGCGCCTGGCGCGCCGTTCCCCCGCGGTGAACCCTGCAGAGAGAGACATCCCGGATGAGAGGTGGACGACAGCGTGGAGGAAGCTACTGAGGCACGGATGATTCCGGAACCATCTCCCCCCTCGACCTCCTGGGGAAGAATCTGCGTGCCTTACAAGGAGCTCGTTCCCCACCCTTGAGACCTGTGACCATGACTACACGTCTTCCCGGGAACCTCCACGTGACCCCTCGTGACCTCTCGATTGGGCCTGCAGGCCTCTGCGGAAGCCCCGCCCCCTCCGCCAACACCCCCCCGCCCCGGCGTGACATCAACTCCGTTCTGCAGATCGATCCGGTCACGCTTTGCAATCGGAGCTGCTAGCACCGCATCAACCCTCCTGTCTTTGTTTCTGCACGCACACACACACACACACAGTCCTGTATATTGGGCCTCAGGTATGCAGTAATCCTCAGCCTTGTAGATGCATCCCTGCTGTTTCCTGACACAGGCAGAATGCCTCAGGACAAACTAGCACTGTGCCTGATCTCTGTGTGACGCTGCAGCGGGGAGGGGGTCACATTAAAGGACGATTCACAGCAGGCTGGACCGGGATTTAACTGGCCGTGTCAAGACCCCAGATCCACAGCCAGAGCCGAGCTGACGAACTGAGCTCAGTGTGGGGTCTGTGTTCGCGTGTGTTCGTGTGTACGTGCGTGTGTGTGAGAGAGAGAGAGAGAGAGAGACAGAGAGACAGAGAGAGAGAGAGAGAGAGAGAGAGAAATTCACTCGATAAGAGCCAGACAGCATAAGGACACTATAGGTCTACTCAGTGTAACTTTCCTTCACCCCACGTAGCGCAACAAACATCTCCCTCCTGCCTCCCCCCCCCCCCGCCTCCCCCTGCCTCCCCCCTGCCTCCCCCCCTGCCTCCCCCTCCTGAGCTCCGGGCCTTTTTGGAAGCAGGGGGATGAATAAGCAGGCAGACGTGTCTGTGGTTCATTATTCAGCAGATTGGAACAGAGTTGATATGATGCTGGAGGGGGGGAGGGAGGGGGGGAGGGGGGAAGGGGGGGAGGGGGGGAGGGCCCAGGTGCAGGGGTGAGCGGGGGGGGGCCCGGTGTGACCCGCCGCCCTCGTCCCTCCAGCCTGGCTGTCACATGACTCAGCCCCGTGAGAGACCAGCCTCAGAGTAGACTTCTGCTCTGTACGAGCGTGGGTGCTCAAACACACGCATGCACACGTGCACTGTCCGCGGGGGCACACGCATGCACGCATGCACGCTGAGATAGGATGATAGCCTGCTCTCTCCCCAAACATCCTCCCAGTGGCACTTCCACCTGGCTCTGCGGGAAGGCGTTTCCATGGAGACTGGGTGGTGAGTGCACTAACGAGGAATTGTTTGTGTGGATTTGTGTGTGTGTGTGTGTAAGAGAGAGGGGGCAGGTGTGAAAAGCTGAGAGGACAGGTGTTGGGAAGCTGTCAGTCTGAGAGCAGTGCAGCTGATTGGGGCTGATTGTCAAGAGAAAGAAAGGAGAAAGAATTTAGATGAGGCAGGTTATATGAGGGCAGGTTAGATGAGGGCAGGTCAGATGAGGGCAGGTCAGATGAGGGCAGGTCAGATGAGGGCAGGTCAGATGAGGGCAGGTCAGATGAGGGCAGGTCAGATGAGGGCAGGTTAGATGAGGGCAGGTCAGATGAGGGCAGGTCAGATGAGGGCAGGTTAGATGAGGGCAGGTTAGATGAGGGCAGGTTAGATGAGGGCATGTTAGATGAGGGCAGGTTAGATGAGGGCAGGTTAGATGAGGGCAGGTCAGATGAGGGCAGGTCAGATGAGGGCAGGTTAGATGAGGGCAGGTCAGATGAGGGCAGGTTAGATGAGGGCAGGTTAGATGAGGGCAGGTCTGATGAGGGCAGGTTAGATGAGGGCAGGTTAGATGAGGGCAGGTCAGATGAGGGCAGGTTAGATGAGGGCAGGTTAGATGAGGGCAGGTTAGATGAGAGCAGGTCAGATGAGGGCAGGTCAGATGAGGGCAGGTTAGATGAGGGCAGGTTAGATGAGGGCAGGTTAGATGAGGGCAGGTTAGATGAGGGCAGGTCAGATGAGGGCAGGTCAGATGAGGGCAGGTTAGATGAGGGCAGGTCAGATGAGGGCAGGTCAGATGAGAGAGACATCCCGGATGAGAGGTGGACGACAGCGTGGAGGAAGCTACTGAGGCACGGATGATTCCGGAACCATCTCCCCCCTCGACCTCCTGGGGAAGAATCTGCGTGCCTTACAAGGAGCTCGTTCCCCACCCTTGAGACCTGTGACCATGACTACACGTCTTCCCGGGAACCTCCACGTGACCCCTCGTGACCTCTCGATTGGGCCTGCAGGCCTCTGCGGAAGCCCCGCCCCCTCCGCCAACACCCCCCCGCCCCGGCGTGACATCAACTCCGTTCTGCAGATCGATCCGGTCACGCTTTGCAATCGGAGCTGCTAGCACCGCATCAACCCTCCTGTCTTTGTTTCTGCACGCACACACACACACACACAGTCCTGTATATTGGGCCTCAGGTATGCAGTAATCCTCAGCCTTGTAGATGCATCCCTGCTGTTTCCTGACACAGGCAGAATGCCTCAGGACAAACTAGCACTGTGCCTGATCTCTGTGTGACGCTGCAGCGGGGAGGGGGTCACATTAAAGGACGATTCACAGCAGGCTGGACCGGGATTTAACTGGCCGTGTCAAGACCCCAGATCCACAGCCAGAGCCGAGCTGACGAACTGAGCTCAGTGTGGGGTCTGTGTTCGCGTGTGTTCGTGTGTACGTGCGTGTGTGTGAGAGAGAGAGAGAGAGAGAGACAGAGAGACAGAGAGAGAGAGAGAGAGAGAGAGAGAAATTCACTCGATAAGAGCCAGACAGCATAAGGACACTATAGGTCTACTCAGTGTAACTTTCCTTCACCCCACGTAGCGCAACAAACATCTCCCTCCTGCCTCCCCCCCCCCCGCCTCCCCCTGCCTCCCCCCTGCCTCCCCCCCTGCCTCCCCCTCCTGAGCTCCGGGCCTTTTTGGAAGCAGGGGGATGAATAAGCAGGCAGACGTGTCTGTGGTTCATTATTCAGCAGATTGGAACAGAGTTGATATGATGCTGGAGGGGGGGAGGGAGGGGGGGAGGGGGGAAGGGGGGGAGGGGGGGAGGGTTAGGTGAGGGCAGGTTAGATGAGGGCAGGTCAGATGAGGGCAGGTCAGATGAGGGCAGGTTAGATGAGGGCAGGTCAGATGAGGGCAGGTTAGATGAGGGCAGGTTAGATGAGGGCAGGTCAGATGAGGGCAGGTCAGATGAGGGCAGGTTAGATGAGGGCAGGTCAGATGAGGGCAGGTTAGATGAGGGCAGGTTAGATGAGGGCAGGTTAGATGAGGGCAGGTTAGATGAGGGCAGGTTAGATGAGGGCAGGTCAGATGAGGGCAGGTTAGATGAGGGCAGGTCAGATGAGGGCAGGTCAGATGAGGGCAGGTTAGATGAGGGCAGGTTAGATGAGGGCAGGTTAGATGAGGGCAGGTTAGATGAGGGCAGGTTAGATGAGGGCAGGTCAGATGAGGGCAGGTTAGATGAGGGCAGGTCAGATGAGGGCAGGTCAGATGAGGGCAGGTCAGATGAGGGCAGGTCAGATGAGGGCAGGTCAGATGAGGGCAGGTCTGATGAGGGCAGGTCTGATGAGGGCAGGTTAGATGAGGGCAGGTCTGATGAGGGCAGGTTAGATGAGGGCAGGTTAGATGAGGGCAGGTCAGATGAGGGCAGGTTAGATGAGGGCAGGTTAGATGAGGGCAGGTTAGATGAGAGCAGGTCAGATGAGGGCAGGTCAGATGAGGGCAGGTTAGATGAGGGCAGGTTAGATGAGGGCAGGTTAGATGAGGGCAGGTTAGATGAGGGCAGGTCAGATGAGGGCAGGTCAGATGAGGGCAGGTTAGATGAGGGCAGGTCAGATGAGGGCAGGTCAGATGAGGGCAGGTTAGATGAGGGCAGGTCAGATGAGGGCAGGTCAGATGAGGGCAGGTTAGATGAGGGCAGGTCAGATGAGGGCAGGTCAGATGAGGGCAGGTCAGATGAGGGCAGGTCAGATGAGGGCAGGTCAGTTGAGGGCAGGTCAGATGAGGGCAGGTTAGATGAGGGCAGGTTAGATTAGGGCAGGTTAGATGAGGGCAGGTTAGATGAGGGCTGGTTAGATGAGGGCTGGTTAGATGAGGGCAGGTTAGATGAGGGCAGGTTAGATGAGGGCAGGTTAGATGAGGGCAGGTCAGATGAGGGCAGGTTAGATGAGGGCAGGTTAGATGAGGGCAGGTCAGATGAGGGCAGGTCAGATGAGGGCAGGTTAGATGAGGGCAGGTTAGATGAGGGCAGGTTAGATGAGGGCAGGTCAGATGAGGGCAGGTTAGATGAGGGCAGGTCAGATGAGGGCAGGTCAGATGAGGGCAGGTCAGATGAGGGCAGGTTAGATGAGGGCAGGTTAGATGAGGGCAGGTTAGATGAGGGCAGGTTAGATGAGGGCAGGTCAGATGAGGGCAGGTTAGATGAGGGCAGGTCAGATGAGGGCAGGTCAGATGAGGGCAGGTCAGATGAGGGCAGGTCAGATGAGGGCAGGTCAGATGAGGGCAGGTCTGATGAGGGCAGGTCTGATGAGGGCAGGTTAGATGAGGGCAGGTCTGATGAGGGCAGGTTAGATGAGGGCAGGTTAGATGAGGGCAGGTCAGATGAGGGCAGGTTAGATGAGGGCAGGTTAGATGAGGGCAGGTTAGATGAGAGCAGGTCAGATGAGGGCAGGTCAGATGAGGGCAGGTTAGATGAGGGCAGGTTAGATGAGGGCAGGTTAGATGAGGGCAGGTTAGATGAGGGCAGGTCAGATGAGGGCAGGTCAGATGAGGGCAGGTTAGATGAGGGCAGGTCAGATGAGGGCAGGTCAGATGAGGGCAGGTTAGATGAGGGCAGGTCAGATGAGGGCAGGTCAGATGAGGGCAGGTTAGATGAGGGCAGGTCAGATGAGGGCAGGTCAGATGAGGGCAGGTCAGATGAGGGCAGGTCAGATGAGGGCAGGTCAGTTGAGGGCAGGTCAGATGAGGGCAGGTTAGATGAGGGCAGGTTAGATTAGGGCAGGTTAGATGAGGGCAGGTTAGATGAGGGCTGGTTAGATGAGGGCTGGTTAGATGAGGGCAGGTTAGATGAGGGCAGGTTAGATGAGGGCAGGTTAGATGAGGGCAGGTCAGATGAGGGCAGGTCAGATGAGGGCAGGTTAGATGAGGGCAGGTCAGATGAGGGCAGGTCAGATGAGGGCAGGTTAGATGAGAGCAGGTCAGATGAGCGCAGGTCAGATGAGGGCAGGTTAGATGAGGGCAGGTCAGATGAGGGCAGGTCAGATGAGGGCAGGTTAGATGAGGGCAGGTTAGATGAGGGCAGGTTAGATGAGGGCAGGTTAGATGAGGGCTGGTTAGATGAGGGCTGGTTAGATGAGGGCAGGTTAGATGAGGGCAGGTTAGATGAGGGCAGGTTAGATGAGGGCAGGTTAGATGAGGGCAGGTTAGATGAGGGCAGGTTAGATGAGGGCTGGTCAGATTCCTCAGTCAATTACTGTAATAACGGCTAAGAAAACAGATACATTTCTACCTGCTTCCCTATAGAAACCAAAACTCATTCATTAAGAATAAGAAGCCCCCAAGCATGCTAACCTGCTGATGCTAAGCAGGAAGCTGGCCTCACAAACATGGCGCTGCTGCCAGATGATCCAGTAGATCAAGCCGCTTGCTTCAATGCGAGCTATAATGGGATGGGCTGTGTCTTGTCCGACCTTGAGGGCTCGCTGTCCCGCCAGAGCGTCAGCTTCCCCTGATCCGACGCGCTTTGATGACCCGCCAGAAAACGCTCCTAAAAATACTGATGTCGGATCGCTGTCATGCCCACACGCTAACATCCCCTCCGTCAAGGATCGTCTGATGTCCGCCATCAACCACAGGCTTGTTTAGTATACAGACAAACAGACACACAGACAGACACACAGACACACAGGCACACAGACAGACACACACACATACACACAGACAGACACACAGACACACAGACAGACACACACACAGACACACAGACAGACACACAGACAGACACACAGACAGACACACAGACACACAAACACACAGACACACAGACACAAGGACAGACAGACACACAGACACACAGACAGACACGCAGACAGACAGACACACAGACAGACAGACAGACAGACACACAGACACACAGACAGACACACACACAGACACACAGACAGACACACAGACACACAGGCACACAGACAGACACACAGACACACAGACACACAGACAGACACACACACAGACACACAGACAGACACACAGACACACAGACACACAGACAGACACACACACAGACACACAGACAGACACACAGACAGACACACAGACACACAAACAGACAGACACACAGACACACAGACAGACAGACACACAGACACACAGACAGGCAGACACACAGACACAAGGACAGACAGACACACAGACAGACAGACACACAGACAGACAGACACACAGACACACAGACACACAGACAGACACGCAGACAGACAGACACACAGACAGACAGACAGACACACAGACACACAGACAGACAGAGAGACAGACACACAGACAGACAGACACACAGACAAACAGACACACAGACAAACAGACACACAGAGAGACACACACACAGACACACAGAGAGACAGACACACAGAGAGACAGAGAGACAGACACACAGAGAGACAGAGAGACAGACACACAGACACACAGACACACAGACAGACACACAAACAGACACACAGACAAACGGACAGACAGACACACAGACAGACAGTAGTTTACTTCAATATGACTGTGATTACAGGGATCTGAGCCTATAGTGTTAGAGCCTGCAGACAGGATAACTCCAGAACATGCTGCTTTCTCTTGCTGGGTGGAAGAGAGCGCTGAGTTCCTCTTGCACGCACTACCAAGTGCAGAGGTTTACCCAGGCACACTAACGCACACACATCATGGACGCCTCCACACACATTCTGACTGGCCAGCAGAAGAGGTCCTCGTGTAGAGGTGTTGACAGGAAAGTGTGAGAGTGGTTTTGAGAGGATCAGAGTATTATGGGATGGTCCACTCAATCTAAAAGCCTGTACAACTCTCTGAAGGACTGCTAACACAGTTCTGGACCTGCATGGAATAGACTGTACAGGACAAGTACTAAAAACATCTCCGTATCTCGTCATGTTGCACTTGAAGTACTTGTAAAAAAAAAAGATAGTTTGAGTCGCTCAAAGCAACAGTACCAACCTGGAGTGTGTGTGTGAGTGTGTGTGTGAGTGTTTGCCACATTCCTCAGGTCCCATGAACCCTGAGAGCTGTGAGCCATCAGCTGGTTCTGTGACCTGTGCAGTGACCATCGCTCCTCCACATCTGCAGGAGGACGTCTGCCTCCCACATCTGCAGAGAACATCTGCAGGTGCACCTCCCAACTCCTCCTCACGCCCGGAAGGACTCCTCGCTCTGTTCAGGCCTCGCTGCAGAGGTGTGTGTATGCTTGTGTGTGTGTGCTTGTGTGTGCTCGTGTGTGTGTGTGCTTGTGTGTGTGTGTGTGCTTGTGTGTGTGTGTGTGCTTGTGTGTGTGTGCTTGTGTGTGCTCATGTGTGTGTGTGCTTGTGTGTGCTCGTGTGTGTGTGCGTGCTTGTGTGTGTGGGAGTGTGCTTGTGTGCTTGTGTGTGTGTGTGTGCTCGTATGTGTGTGCTTTAGTGTGTGCGTGCTTGTGTGTGTGTGTGTGCTTGTGTGTGCTCGTGTGTGTGTGTGTGCTTGTGTGTGTGTGTGTTCTGAACTTCCTTTACCTCGGTCAGACCCCCAGAGAAGACGTGAGCAGTAAACTTTTAAGTTCTCTGCATTTGAGAGGAAGTTCGTCTGCTCTGGAGATCGTCCGAGACCCTGCAGGTACACATTGGCTACAGGCGGACAATACAGACATAGTGGTCAGGATTTAGCAGACACTAATACGGCTCATGAAAGTGTGGGGTTTCACTTTGATAGTAGTTAAAACGATGACACGATGCAGGGAAAATGTACCGACTGGCATAACGCGATCCAAGCCGCTGGTATAACTGACGATCCGGCGCTCTTTAACTTCGCCATCCACCACTTCAAGAGAAGCAGCAGAATAAATCACAGGCGACCCGTCTGCCTCTAACGGGATGAGTGATTGCGATCACCTGTCCCTGGACTCCCCCCCCCCCTGGCCCGGATGTCACATCTCAGGGACTTGAGACCCCCCTCCACCCCCCCAGCCCCCTCCTCCTCCAGCCCCCCCCCCCCCCCCCCCCCCCCCTCCAGGTGCCTAACGGCGGCCGAGCTGGCCTCTCCCCTCTGGCCTCCCTCTCCAGCGACGTCCCCTCTAATCACAGGGCCTCGGTCTGGGGGGGCTTTAAATAACACATAGTTAGCGTCCGCTGGCACCGGGAACCGCCGCCGCACCGCATCGCTGCCGTTGTGGGACTTGACAAGGGGAGGCCCTCCCTCAGCAGGGCTCCCGGATGGAGCGTCCTTCCAGAGGTCGCCTGTAGGGCGGCTACAGTTTTAACAGACCTGTAAATCTAACAGTTGCTTGGCGCTAATCGAGCACCTAAAGCCGGAACGAGCGGCCAGAAAGTGGGGGCCAACCGGGTTCTGCACTCTAGACGCCGTGCGAAGGAGAACAGACGGGGAATAACGTCGTGACGCAGGAAGTACGACCGAGTGTGTCAGCTTTCTGCGGAAGCACGGAAGACCTCAGGGTTAGCCGTCTGCTGGCCGAACAGACATTCCTCTCTTCGTCTGAGGAGGTTATTGTGCTCTCATTTCCTCCAGTCTGTTCTCAATATAGAAAGCCCCCCCCACCACACCCCCCCCCCCCCCCCAGACCAAACAAACAGGCCAGCAGATATTAGTCGAGCGTAGGTCTGGAGGAGCCACGGGCCGCCGGCAGCGGCGTCCTGCACGGGCCACAGAGGAAGTCACCTTTGACCAAAACCCTTCATCCACCAACCAGAGAGCAGTCTGCAAGTAGACATGCGTGTGATTCGTTACATGTTTTTTGCCTCAAAATTACTGTTGAGGAGCTGTTATAAAAAAATACATTAAAAAGATTGTTTTGTTTTTGAAAATCTGTTTTGGATTTTCACTACACATGCGTATTTAAAGTAAACGTTACCACTTAGTGTGCTATATTTCCTAGCCAGGTTAGAGTAGAATATAGACATGTGAAATTCACTCAACATGTCTTTGTGAGTGTGAGAGGGGAGAGGGGAGAACTTCCTCAAACACTTTCAGCTCAGGGCACTTTCCCAGGGGAAAGGTGACCCGCGCTTTAAACGATCCTCTGTACATGTGTGGGAATAAATCACTGCATCCAGAGAAGCTGTCAATCCATGTCAAGATTTACTGACTTTTGGTGGCGTGGCTGCACACACACACACACACACAGGGTAACCCACCCTCTCTCTCACACACACACATACACACACACACACACACAGGGTAACCCACCCTCTCTCTCACACACACACACAGGGTAACCCACCCTCTCACACACACACACACACACACAGGGTAACCCACCCTCTCACACACACACAAACACACAGGGTAACCCACCCTCTCACAGACACACACACACACACACACACACAGGGTAACCCACCCTCTCACAGACACACACACACACAGGGTAACCCACCCTCTCACACACACACACACAGGGTAACCCACCCTCTCACACACACACACACACAGGGTAACCCACCCTCTCACACACACACACACACACAGGGTAACCCACCCTCTCACAGACACACACACACAGGGTAACCCACCCTCTCACACACACACACACAGGGTAACCCACCCTCTCACAGACACACACACACACAGGGTAACCCACCCTCTCACAGACACACACACACACAGGGTAACCCACCCTCTCACAGACACACACACACAGGGTAACCCACCCTCTCACACACACACACACAGGGTAACCCACCCTCTCACAGACACACACACACACAGGGTAACCCACCCTCTCACACACACACACACACACAGGGTAACCCACCCTCTCACACACACACACAGGGTAACCCACCCTCTCACACACACACACACACAGGGTAACCCACCCTCTCACAGACACACACACACAGGGTAACCCACCCTCTCACACACACACACAGGGTAACCCACCCTCTCACACACACACACACACAGGGTAACCCACCCTCTCACACACACACACACACAGGGTAACCCACCCTCTCACACACACACACACAGGGTAACCCACCCTCTCACAGACACACACACACACAGGGTAACCCACCCTCTCACACACACACACACAGGGTAACCCACCCTCTCACACACACACACACAGGGTAACCCACCCTCTCACAGACACACACACACAGGGTAACCCACCCTCTCACACACACACACACAGGGTAACCCACCCTCTCACAGACACACACACACAGGGTAACCCACCCTCTCACAGACACACACACACACAGGGTAACCCACCCTCTCACACACACACACACACACAGGGTAACCCACCCTCTCACTAACAAACTTCGTACCGTAGCGTTAGTATCCCAGATCAGACATCGTCTCATAAACAAAACTTTGTTTTTCCACGTTAACGATGAAGTCCTCTTCAGAAGGTCAGGCTCGTTGGCCGTAGTTCCTTGGCATCGGGGGGGTCATGGGGAGGGTGATGTTCTTCGGAAGTGTTTACAGACCCCCCCCCCCCCCCACACCGTCCCCTCCTCCTGCTCTCTAATTACAGAGACCTCTGCATACTGACCATGCCTCCTCTTCACGCTTCAAAGCAGATGCGCCATTCACACATTCGCACAATCTTCACCAGCCAAAAGAATAACGGCCGCAGCTGTTGCCATTTCATCAGAGGCATGTCCAGCCAGCAGGGGTCAGAGGTCAAACACAGCCTGGGAGCCGCACCGAGAAACCGACCGAAGAGACAGACAAGCTTAGACGTGCCCTTCCAATGTTCCAGACGACGTCTCTCCTATTGATTCTGCTGGATTCGGATTTTCCGACTGATAGCGGCCAGGTTAGGGAGGGGAAGAGCCTGTTTTAAAGGCCACTAGCTTCATTCTGCATGCTGTTCTGTCGGCAGGGGGGGGGGGGGGGGGGGGGGGGTTGGGATGATGTCTGACATGCAGGGTGTAGAGACAGGAGGCCCCAGGGAGAATCAGGAGGAGAACCGTGCTCTGCTCCAACCCAGCGTAACGTCAGCGATGTCTGCGTTCTTGCGCTTGCTGATAACCTTCCTGTCTTCCAGCACCCGGGCGCAGACCAGGGAGGATCGTTGCCAAATGAACAACATGTCACTTGCTGAACTTTGACCTCCAGCTGAGCTCAGGCACGATTGTTTCGCCCCCCTCAGAGAGCGTTTACACAAAAGGACCTCACGTGTTTTCAAACACAGGGACGAGGGGAGCGGAGGACACGATGGAAGGGGGGGGGGGGGGGGGGGGGGTCGTGATGTTCCTAGCCTCAGGAGGAAACCCACTTCGTCCTCGACCTCCTCCCTTTGCTCATCGACGTGTCGGACGACCTGCACACGAGGATGTTTGTCTGTTTCGTTTCCAGCGATTCGCGTTTTTGTCTGATGTTTGAGACCTTCAGAAAAACAAGCGTTTCCGAACAGCACTCGTTAACTCAATGAACAGTATAGAAATGGAATAATATTGGGATTCCTGGCAAACAGCATTAGTGTAATTGGATTAGAACAATTAAGCCAATCGACTCTTATTAAGGTGGAAGCATTTAACCGCTTTTGAAGATTTTGAGACAGAATGTCTGTGGCCTTTCTGCTGGTTGCGTCGGTGTCACCTGAGTAAAATATAAGAACAAACATGTTCAACTTTAAATTGAATTCACTTAATTGACTAAACTGAAGCAGAGTCGAGGTCAAAGTATGACAAGAAAAAAACTATCCGGTGGAGGATTTACGCTCGTCAAACTTTCGGTCGTAACGGCAGGAAGAACAGCTTCTTCAGAGATGTTCTCATGATCTCACTAAAGCAGTGACCTTCAGGTTAACGTCCACGCTGAACTCCTCACATCGAGCTCATCTCCTCCTGTTGATCTGTCCATCTGTCTCTTTAAAGGGCTGTTGGAGCAGCTGACCTCTGAACCAGACTGTAAACAGTGATTGGGTTAGTGAAGCTCTGTGAGTCTACTGCAGAGGAGGCTGGTGCCTCGGGGTCTGGAGGCAGACTGGAGGCAGGACTGGAGGCAGGAGGCAAAACTGGAGACAGACTGGAGGCAGGACTGGAGACAGACTGGAGGCAGGAGGCAAAACTGGAGACAGACTGGAGGCAGGACTGGAGGCAGGAGGCAAAACTGGAGACAGACTGGAGGCAGGAGGCAGACTGGAGGCAGGAGGCAGACTGGAGGCAGGACTGGAGGCAGGAGGCAAAACTGGAGACAGACTGGAGGCAGGAGGCAGACTGGAGGCAGGACTGGAGACAGACTGGAGGCAGGAGGCAGACTGGAGGCAGGACTGGAGACAGACTGGAGGCAGGAGGCAGACTGGAGGCAGGACTGGAGACAGACTGGAGGCAGGAGGCAGACTGGAGGCAGGACTGGAGACAGACTGGAGGCAGGAGGTAGGAGATATCCTGGAGATAACTCCTCCCACAGCAGCAGGGCTCCAGCAGATGTCGCGGAGAGAGTTGGAGAGACCTCAGGAATGGGGAGATATAAGAAGAGACTGGGTGGGGGGGAAGAAAGAAATGTGGGCAACAAAATCCTTTTCGACCATTTCTGAGGCTGTTTAGAGCCCAGCGTGCCTGAATTCGAAGAAAAACAACATGACAATCTACCAGTACAGGGTATTGACTCAAAACAAACCACGAAGATGCATCTTTTTCAAGGAATGATAAGTGCTAAGTGGGCTGAGAATCAACAACAAAAACAATTCTCCTTGCCACAGCCCCCCCCCTCCACCCCTTCCAACCCCAGACTCTCTCACCCCCCCCCCCCCCCCCTTCTCCACCCCTTCCAACCCCAGACTCCCTCACCCCCCACCCCCCTCCACCCCTTCCAACCCCAGACTCCCTCACCCCCCCCTCCCGCTTGTGGCAAGTGGGGGGGCTGGGGGGGGGGGGGGGGGGGGTTGGAGGAGGGGGGACGGGGGAGGGGGGGCAGGGCGCCCTCAGCCCATGTCTACGCTAATTGGTCATTGATACAGATCGTGATGATCCGTGCCCGAGGGGCTAATTCGATAAGTGTGGGCCTCCCTCAATCAGGTTCGGGGCTGACGTTATCGCTGCGCAGGCCTGTCTGAGGACGAGGGGGGGCCTGGGACGGTGCGCTACGTTATCTCCATTCCTCTCGGCCCTTATCTCCAGAGCGTGAGCCTGAAGAGGAACAACAGCCTGGCCTCAGTCAAAGCACGCTGCTGCTGTTTAGAGCAACAGGCATGCAATGCAAAGAGACAGACAAATGAAAATGCCCTTACGACAAAAACACTTGAAAAACAGCTTTGGAATTCTATAGTTTCGTACCGAGGGAAAATTGTCTGGTTCGTCTGTATATTTTTTTATTGAGATGATTCGGCCGGGAACATTGTTCCAGGCAGTTGGACCGCAACTCTTTTAATGCGGTTCACGAGGGCTTTTATTGAGCACTGCGATTACGTAGATGTCCGACTAATCTGGTACGACTGATTTGAGGGCCAGAGTTTCATGGCTGGTGAAGTTCTTTTAAGGCACAGCATTTTAACATCATGTGGTAACAAACAGCTTGTGTGGCCGTGGATGCTGTCCAGGGCTGATCCAGGATCTGTTCTGATGTCAGACCGCCTCAGCCGGAGAACTTAGTAACTGCAGCAGGACAACCACCATGCCCCTCATGGGGTACGTCAGATGGCTCAGCGGTT
This sequence comes from Protosalanx chinensis, assembly GCA_030340685.1. Taxonomy (NCBI): domain Eukaryota; kingdom Metazoa; phylum Chordata; class Actinopteri; order Osmeriformes; family Salangidae; genus Protosalanx; species Protosalanx chinensis. Next base: position 2,753,964 of record CM059317.1, on the reverse strand, counting down.
AAGGCGTTGGCCTCATGATCGGAAGGTTGTGAGATCGAGCCCCGGCTGTGGCTATGTGATGTTGTGTCATTGGGCAAGGCACTTCACCCTACTTACCTCAGGGAGAAATGTCCTTGCACTTGCTCTAAGTCGCTTTGGATAAAAGCGTCTGATAAATGTAAATCAATACCACTCTGGTTTCTCTGGTTGTGTTACTGAGGTAAACACAAAGTGTTTCAAGAAGGTTTTTGACTGAAGCAGTTTAGTAAGTATTTTGTAAGTATTTCCCCCCTGTGGGTCTGCGGTGTTGGATCTCTGGTCATGTGACACAGCGGCACCTGCGAGAGGCAGAACCGTTGAGTGGGCGGAGTCAAACAGGACACCCGGTGATAATTACCCGCAAGGAAGAAAACTGTCTGCCTCGAATATGACGTCACACCCAACTGCAATCCAGCTAGGAGTGGGTGGGTGGGGGGGGGTGGGGGGGGGGGGGTGGAGGGGATGATTGGGGATGATTGGATGACTTGTGTCTCTCCACAGGAAGGCCGCATTTCTGTTTTCAAACTGCCCAAGCTTCTGACACGTAGAAGTGCTGAAAAGCCTCGAGCGCTGACTGCCGTTCAGGCCCGTCCAAAGATGTCACTCGAAAGTCCTCGGAAAACAGATTTGTTTTGTGGTTTTGCATCTGCGCAACATCACGCGCCGCATCTCCTTCCGACAACCTGCGTGTTTTGTGGCGACCGGGACTGACGACCTAGACTTCCCACGACCCAGCGTCCATTCTTCGGATATCTGCCTTTCCCCGGGTCTGTCTTTGCTGCCGGTCCGCAGCTCTAAGCGAGGGGACATTCCAGAGACGAGGACCCACTCTCCCGGACGCTCTCCGCTCTCTCCCAGAGCTTGAATGGTGACCCTGAGGACTGGCTAACGTTATGGAAAGCTGTATTGTCACTTGGAGCTGGTCCACTTGGCTGGTCCCTCACCCCCCCCCCCCCCCCCCCCAACCCCCCGACGTTACATGTTGGAAACGTTTACATTTAAGGGGAAATTGCCTTTGCGAACGTACGGTGAGTCTCTTTCAGCCTCAGGGAATGAATTCGGAGCGACGTCGACCGCCCGTCTGTTGAACTACTGTCCATCAAATCCGTCCCTTCTGCGAGGAGCGACCAGCAGAACTACGAAGCAGCTAAACGAGGTTGGAACTGTGTTCGGTCTCACTTGGTTCAGCTCCCACGTACAAAATCAGTTGTGTGTGTTTGTGTGGGTGTGTGGTATGGCCCTATATTGGTGTTGGTGTTGACCATGACAACTCCACTGCCTGCCAGCATGACAACATCAGGCTTAACTAGTGGCTGCGGGTGGCCACCCAATCACGTTTAAGAGAGAGAGAGCTATGTTTAGTCTGAAATTCCCCCTATTTTGGTCAAAAACAAATAAATGCCCTTCGCAGTTTTCTGTGGTACTGACTTTTGTTTGTGCTACCGAGTCAAGCTTGTCACCAATTTACACATCAAACCTCATTCGGGGTGACGGTTACAATTGGGTCTGTAAGCTCCCAAACACTCACCAGCGACCCCCTTTCGCCAGAAATGGCGTTCACTCAAAACAAACACATGAGCGTCAGGCTGGGGTTGTCTACACAGCTCAAAGGCCCGTAAGCGAGAGCGGGTCATACCTGGTGTCAGTTCCAGTTGATCCCCCTCAGCAGCACAAGCGCCTCAGTGTTGGAACCTGTGGAGAGACCTGTGGTGTTTTACCATCACAGCAAGGCCTGGACCTGATTCACTGCCTCTAACTTCTTAAGACTTCACAGCTGTTTACTGAGGGTAGGAACGCCTGCTGACTGCTTCAAGACGTCGAGAGCAGGAACGATCAAAAGACCTTGGAAAATATATAAGCAGCCCGCTTAAAAACACAAGCAGAACCCTGTTAAGGCCAAGTTAATTCATGAAAAACAAACAAGGAAACCGCAGCATAGCAGAAGAGTCTAACCGGGTAGGTAGGTAGGTAGGTAGGTAGGAAGGTAGGTAGGTAGGAAGGAAGGAATGTAGGTAGGATGGTGGTAAGTAGGTAGGTAGGTAGGAAGGAAGGAAGGAAGGTAGGTAGGTAGGTAGGAAGGTAGGTAGGTAGGTGGGTGGGTAGGTAGGTAGGAAGGTAGGTAGGAAGGTAGGTAGGTAGGTAGGTAGGTGGGTAGGTAGGTAGGTAGGTAGGTAGGAAGGTAGGTAGGTAGGTGGGTAGGTGGGTAGGTGGGTAGGTGGGTAGGTGGGTAGGTAGGTAGGTAGGTAGGTGGGTAGGTAGGTAGGTGGGTAGGTGGGTAGGTAGGTAGGTAGGTAGGTGGGTAGGTAGGTAGGTAGGTGGGTAGGTAGGTGGGTAGGTAGGTAGGTAGGTAGGTAGGTGGGTAGGTAGGTAGGTAGGTAGGTAGGTGGGTAGGTAGGTAGGTGGGTAGGTAGGTAGGTAGGTAGGTAGGTGGGTAGGTAGGTAGGTAGGTAGGTAGGTAGGTAGGTGGGTAGGTAGGTAGGTAGGTGGGTAGGTAGGTAGGTAGGTAGGTGGGTAGGTAGGTAGGTAGGTGGGTAGGTAGGTAGGTAGGTAGGTAGGTGGGTAGGTAGGTAGGTAGGTGGGTAGGTAGGTAGGTAGGTAGATAGATAGGTAGGTGGGTAGGTAGATAGGTAGGTGGGTAGGTAGGTAGGTAGGTAGGTAGGTAGGTGGGTAGGTGGGTAGGTGGGTAGGTAGGTAGGAAGGTAGGTGGGTAGGTAGGTAGGTAGGTGGGTAGGTAGATAGGAAGGTAGGTAGGTAGGTAGGTACTTAGGTGGGTAGGTAATTAGGATGGTAGGTAGGTGGGTAGGTAGGTAGGTATGTAGGATGCTCTCATCAGCAGCCTGAGGACAGAGTCACCCTCCTCCAGAGAAGGGTGGTCTGCATCTTTGATGACCTCCACTTGAGCTCAGGGCTCCGCGTCCTAATGAAGACCCCCTCGCTCGGTGCTGGAAGGACGTTCTCCTTCTTCTGTTTGAACTTTGCTTTGCTTATCTCCACCATTCAAACAAAAGGCAAGCAGTCCCCTAAAAACACGACGCAGCCAGCAGCCTCCGCAGCCCCCCCCCCCCCCCCCCTTCCCCTCTGGCACGCACATGGCACGGAATACAGATTAGGGGCAGCGCGTTCCCTTTGTTGTTGCACGGCGGGGATGGGGGTATTTGAGTTAGATCACCTGGATAGCGGTGGATGGAGCGCACCGCACATCTCCAGGCTCCCTTCCACACCGGGGTCTTTCAGGCTGACAGTGGGACGCCCGCAGGGGATTTCAGTCCCAGAAACAGGACCGCAGATGATGTGGTGCCCGGTTACAGACTCACCCACAGACCGGCTGCACTTCTGGCCCAAAGAGAGGACTCTCTAGCTGGGCACCACTGAAACATCTCTGTGGTCATGAGAAAGTGGTCCAATGTGGGGTGACCTCATGTTTGCGGTTGTGTTGCCGGCGCATAGATTACTTAATATCTCCTAGCCTAGACAAAAACTGTCAGGCAGGCAAGTAGACAGACAAGCAGGCAGACAGGCAGACAGATAGACAGGCAGACAGGCAGACAGACAGACAGACAGGCAGACAGGCAGACAGGCAGACAGGCAATCTATGCCGGCGCATAGATTACTTCATATCTCCTAGCCTAGACAAAAACTGTCAGGCAGGCAGGTAGACAGGCAGACAGACAGACAGGCAGACAGACAGACAGGCAGGCAGACAGGCAGACAGACAGAAAGGCAGACAGACAGACAGGCAGAGAGACAGGCAGAGAGACAGGCAGGCAGACAGGCAGACAGACAGGCAGACAGACAGAAAGGCAGGCAGACAGACAGACAGACAGACAGACAGGCAGACAGACAGGCAGACAGACAGGCAGGCAGGCAGAGAGACAGACAGGCAGGCAGACCGGCAGACCGGCAGCTAGGAGATGTTTCTGTTTGGTGGCGTGATGGACTGGCCTTATCGCAGTGTCTTCTGGGAAAGCTGACAGTAGTTGGTATCTCATCAGGCATGTTTTATTTTTATTGCCACAGACTGTTTGTGTGACAGAGATGAGCGCAGGCCAACCTTGGACCCGGAGTCCTGCGGTGGTACGACAGGTTATCCCCCCCCCCCTACCTTCCACCCTCCTTCCACCCTCCTTCCACCCTCCTTCCACCCTCCTTCCACCCTTCTTCCACCCTCCTTCCACCCTCCTTCCACCCTTCTTCCACCCTCCTTCCACCCTCCTTCCACCCTCATTCCACCCTCCTTCAGGACAGATGTCTGTGGCTGTCACCATGGATACCCTTCCTGTCTGCATTATGCTTATGGAGCATGCCACTTGTTTCAGAGTCTGGGAGAAGAGGAAGATGAGAGAAAGATGAGAGAAAGACAAGAGGAAGGCATTTATTTAAGAGCAGGCTGCTGTATCTGCCAGGTATCTGTCCTCTCCAGTGGACAGTCATGAACCTTCCTGACAACGTGTCTAAACCTCCACAATACAGTCTCACCTCCAGAGTACAGTCTCACCTCCACAATACAGTCTCACCTCCACAGTACAGTCTCACCTCCACAGTACAGTCTCACCTCCACAATACAGTCTCACCTCCAGAGTACAGTCTCACCTCCACAATACAGTCTCACCTCCACAGTACAGTCTCACCTCCACAGTACAGTCTCACCTCCACAATACAGTCTCACCTCCAGAGTACAGTCTCACCACCACAGTACAGTCTCACCTCCACAGTACAGTCTCACCTCCACAGTACAGTCTCACCTCCAGAGTACAGTCTCACCTCCACAATACAGTCTCACCTCCACAGTACAGTCTCACCTCCACAGTACAGTCTCACCTCCACAGTACAGTCTCACCTCCACAATACAGTCTCACCTCCAGAGTACAGTCTCACCTCCACAATACAGTCTTACCTCCAGAGTACAGTCTCACCACCACAGTACAGTCTCACCTCCACAGTACAGTCTCACCTCCACAGTACAGTCTCACCTCCACAGTACAGTCTCACCTCCAGAGTACAGTCTCACCTCCACAATACAGTCTCACCTCCACAGTACAGTCTCACCTCCACAGTACAGTCTCACCTCCACAGTACAGTCTCACCTCCACAGTACAGTCTCACCTCCACAGTACAGTCTCACCACCAGGTGTAACCTCAGTCAGAACAGTATTTACAGCTCCAGCGTGCTGGAAAGTTCATTTGTCCATTTGTTGTGGTCTATTTGTCCATTTGTTGTGGTCATCTAACTACAAGCCCTCAGTGTAGTCACACAGAAGAGGATGGAGCACAAGCACCTGAAGGAGAAACAAACCGATGCCACACAGGCAGAATGAGTGAACAGTGATGCCCAGGGGTATTCTGAGATAGATGTATTAATAGGTGTCATGAATACATCTTTTCTGAAGTCTTCGTAACGTAAATAAGATGTTTGGCCGTGGATGACTAGTTCAACTGGTAATATAAGACGCTGTCCTAAAAGAGGATGAGACGGGTGGATGACGTAGCACCAGACTAGATCATGTCTAATCTCAGCAGAGGAATGTCGATGTGTGTTCCAACGCAGCTGAGAAGCCAGGATGAAGGCCCATTTCTCAAAGCAGAGAAGCTTCACTGCTCCACCCAGGAACTCTCATCCCGCCCTTCTGAGAGCTCTCATCCATCTTCTGCTATCAGGAGAGGTGGTGTTGGGGGAGAACAGGAGGGCTGCCCAGAACACAGGTGTGAACTCAGCGCAGGAAGCACACCCAGAGCAGGAGGAACTCACACCAAACCAAACACTCCTCATCCTTCTGGCAGGTTGGGAAGACCTGAGTTTTTTGCGTCTCTGCCAACTCATCCATCCTAAACTGACAGCCCATCCGGTACATGGAAAACTCATCAGGCTTAACGCATCGGTCCAACATCGCTCGGACCCTCGAGGCCGTTCGGTGTCTCGGTGAAGTCCTGCACTTCCTGGAGGTCAATACGATCGGTTGGGGATTTGCTTGAGTCGGTGTGCGTGTCAAAGGAGACGTGGCAGTACTTCGTGGAGCTGATGTTCTCCTCGGGGGGGGTTGAGGAGAGGAGGACCAGCTCCCCTTCCGTGCCAGCGCCCGTGACGCCAGCTGACTCCCGAATGCGGGTGACGGGGTCGATAACGAGCCCCATTCCGCCCCAACTTTCATTCAGGGGAGGAAGATACGACATCGTTAAGAGGATCAGGAGACAAGTGTTCGTCGTGATGTCCATGTTGCCCTCTTTACTCAGGCATGAAAACACAATGCTAATCAGGCTGAAAAACAATGTTTAATCTGCCGTCTTCATCTGGACAGATAAGGCAGGGCGGCTCTGCGTCGACAGACGGAGGTAAGAGAGAGGGAGAAGGGGGTGATGAAGAGGGAGGGAGTGAGGGAGGTAGGGATGTGGAAAAGAACGAAGAGAGAACATCGATCCGATGAGGAGATAATGCTGGTGCACTGGCACACGACGCCCCTACTCTCCCCACACACTCGCAAACACATGCTCGCAAACACACACTCGCAAACACTCACAAACACACACTTACACACCTCTCTTCTTCGGGCACATTCCGAGCAGGCAGGGTCCGGGGTAGCAGCCCCCCCCCCCCCTCCCCCGGTCCCCCCCCCGGTCCCCCCCCGGTCCCCCCCCCCCCGGTCCCCCCCCCCCCGCCCTGTCAGAAGATCCTCTTACCGCTTCACACGCCGCCGCCGCCGCCGCCGTCAGGGGGCTTTACCGGCGGCGTCTGTGAAACCTGAGAGCTGCTGGACAGGCTCCACGGCAGGGGAGGAGGTGGGGGTGGAGAGGGGGGGGGGTGGCCGCGGGGATGGGTCCGGCGAAGGCGGCCCGTCGTCTGCGGGAGGGTCGAGTTTCCTAACAACTTGTTGCCCGATGCTAAATAAACTCTGGCATGCGGTGTTGACACGTGATCTGGACCGAAAGGACCGCTGGAGGGGATCTTCAGCGCCCAGGCTCCCCGATCTGCTGGCCCTCCTTCCACCCACCACCCCACCCCCTACACACACACACACACTCGTTGCCCCTTTGGGTCCGGTCAACCTCTGTGGCCCCCCGCCCCAGTGGCACTCCCCCACCCCACCCCACCCCCCGCCCCCCGTGGCTCTCAGTGGCCGGCCGTCATTGCTGCGCTAATGAGAAATTGGAGGCGGACTTTGGCCGCGTCTCTGGAGGGCGTTAGGGAGGGGGCGTGGGGGAGGAGGAGGGGGGAGGAGGGGGGGAGGAGGGGGGAGGAGGGGGGAGGAGGGGTGCGTAAACACAAGTCCTCTTTAGCCACCGCAACAGAGGGGTGACCGCCCCCCCCCCCGCCCCCCCCCGCCCCCCCTCCCCATCCTCCCCCTTGAGCTTGACAGCCGTCCATCTGCTCTGTCAGTCACCCCTCTCCCCAGTCTGAAAACAGGGAGAGGGGCGTGCTTTTGTGGCGGAGCACAATGCCGGGATTAAGCAGAATCCCAACGGTGGACCGTGTCACCGAAGCTAATGATGTAGGTGCACTGGCTCCCCGTGACGTCCGCTGCCCTGCCATCTGTCCCCGTCTCCTTCCTGCTGTCTGCCCTGGACACGGCGGCCCGGCCGGGGCCACGACCAGCTTCTAGCTCAGCCTGTCCTGGATGATGCTGTCCTCTCGCAGCCGAGCTGAAGCATGTTCCTACTGGGCAGGTCCTCTCGCATCAATTATTCAGCCTCACTCGATGGATTACGTTTACCGAGTTCTCCCCTACTCTGGGAACCCGCTGCCCCCGCAGAGAGGGGGGCGAAGGGGGAGAGGCTTCAGCAGGCTATGAATTTATCATCGCACAAACACAGCGCAATCGATAGCACATACCCCTGTGAAGATCGAGCTAATGCACTGGCCTGATTGAGGCTTGTTAGCCAGGACAGAGAGAGAGAGGGAGAGAGAGAGAGAGAGAGAGAGGGGGAGAGAGAGGGAGATAGAGAGGGAGATGGGGGGGGGAGGGAGACAGAGGGAGAAGTGGGAATGGTGGAAAAATCGATGAACCCCACCACCACCACCGTCCAGATGACGGTCTCTCCTCCCTTCCTCCATCTTGGTTCAAGAGCTCCCTCCGTGTACGACGCACCATCGACAGTAACACAGGAATCCCTCCTCTACAGTCACCGTTGAGTTTAGTTTCGAGCGGTCACACCCTGTAAGAGATGAAGACTCTCATCATGATGCTAACTGGTATAAGCTCTGTGCTAGCCATAGGAAACTTAGCTTAATACGAACCATAACAACGTATCGTATTTCCTTTTGCTGTGCAGGTTGGACTCCAGCCCAGGTCTAACTTAAAGATGAGGAGAGTGAGATGTCAGAGGTCATCCAACTCCAGCTCTGCTTCGCACTTTCTTTTCTGTGGTTCTACCCAGGAATCCTTCCACTCAGATGGATTCAGTTCTGCAGGGCTGGGACCCCCAGTCTGAGTGAGGGGACCCCGCAGGGCATTCAAGCCCCGGGAAAGCCACTTCAGAGAGGGATTAGAACATGGGACGGGGGGCCGGAGAGACTGGAGGTGGGTCTTTTTTGTCCCACCACAGAAAAGAAGTGTGAAAACACCCCAGATTTCTCACAGCGGGCTTAAAAGAAAAACCAAGAACGAAGGTGAAAGATCAGCTTGTGCGGAATAAGGCCACTTCTCCTCCCAGCAGTGACGGTTGTTGTTGATGTTGTTGTTGATGGACTTGTGAAACCTCCAGAGCTCATTCTGGGAAAGCCCCTGGGATCTGACTCTCTCTAGAGGCCCTGGGAGCTGACTCTGTCTAGAGGCCCTGGGAGCTGACTCTCTCTAGAGGCCCTGGGAGCTGACTCTGTCTAGAGGCCCTGGGAGCTGACTCTCTCTAGAGGCCCTGGGAGCTGACTCTCTCTAGAGGCCCTGGGAGCTGACTCTCTCTAGAGGCCCTGGGAGCTGACTCTGTCTAGAGGCCCTGGGAGCTGACTCTGTCTAGAGGCCCTGGGAGCTGACTCTGTCTAGAGGCCCTGGGAGCTGACTCTCTCTAGAGGCCCTGGGATCTGACTCTGTCTAGAGGACCTGGGAGCTGACTCTCTCTAGAGGCCCTGGGAGCTGACTCTCTCTAGAGGCCCTGGGAGCTGACTCTCTCTAGAGGCCCTGGGATCTGACTCTGTCTAGAGGCCCCGGGAGCTGACTCTCTCTAGAGGCCCTGGGAGCTGACTCTCTCTAGAGGCCCTGGGAGCTGACTCTCTCTAGAGGCCCTGGGAGCTGACTCTGTCTAGAGGCCCTGGGAGCTGACTCTGTCTAGAGGCCCTGGGAGCTGACTCTCTCTAGAGGCCCTGGGAGCTGACTCTCTCTAGAGGCCCTGGGAGCTGACTCTCTCTAGAGGCCCTGGGAGCTGATTCTGTCTAGAGGCCCTGGGAGCTGACTCTGTCTCCCTGGGAGCTGACTCTGTCTAGAGGCCCTGGGAGCTGACTTTCTCTAGAGGCCCTGGGAGCTGACTCTCTCTAGAGGCCCTGGGAGCTGATTCTGTCTAGAGGCCCTGGGAGCTGATTCTGTCTAGAGGCCCTGGGAGCTGACTCTGTCTAGAGGCCCTGGGAGCTGACTCTGTCTAGAGGCCCTGGGAGCTGACTCTGTCTAGAGCCTGTGATCCACAACCAACCAGGCAGCCAGTCAATGGTCTGCATTATTAACGAGCTGTGGGGCTGTTATGACTGTGTATCGATTGTTTGGAGACCTCATGCGTGGAAAAAAAGAACGTCAGGGAAATGACTCTGATGTCACCAACGGATCGAGAGTCTCGTCGATTTTAAGCGGCCGAAGACACCCGATCCGTCCGCTGAAAGATGAGCCTGTTTACACGGTGGGCAGGCTCCGAGGAACCACCCCCAAAAGACCATTTCACAGTGAATTCGTTTTGGGTTCCAGGTCCTGTTCTGTCTCCGAATAAGAGATCTCAGGTTCAACCAAGGGGTACAAGGGAGAACGTTCTGGCCCCCGTACTGATTGGGCTAGTCATTCTGAAGTATTTCCATCATACGTAACCTACATGCTAACGACAATAACGTCAAAACGTTTTCATGTAACATTAGGCCTGATCAGATTGTACATGGGGAACTATAAGCGGGAGGGAAACCGCTCCGATTGAAATGTACGAGCGCAGCCGTTGAAATCCTTCTCCCCTAATGTAAACCAATGTCAAGGCCGTGCGTTGATTCAAGCCCACTGCTGCCAAAGAGAAAGCTCCCAGCAGCCTCTGGAGTTTCTTCATTAGCCGTGTAAACGAGATCCCTCCCAGCCAGCTTCCTCTGCGTTCGCGCAGGTCTGAATCTCCCTGGAAGTGTTTTCCTCCTCCCTGATGGGCTTTAAAACTTAGCGAGAAGAGGAGAGCCCAGTCCAGCCTTAATCAGCGTCCGTTCGACGCTCCATCTTGCACTTTTTGGCGCCCTCTCGGATCGAACGGCCAGCGCGCATGCGCTCGCGACGCGCCGAGACAGATGTAAGTCGTCGGTTCGGGAACGTACGTGTGCAAAGCCACGCGCGCGCACCTGGCCCGGCCCCTCCGTCTGGGCTGAGACCTCCCTGAAGTGCCGGAGGGGTTTCTGGGGCGTCCAGATGGTCGTGTGAACGCCCCCCCCCCCCCCCCCCCCCCCCCCACCCCGCCGTCTGCACACGCACGTCCAGATGGAGCGGCACCGCACGTCACTCACGCCGGACCCGAGTCCCGCTTCCTGCTCATCTATCGCCCGCACGGCCGCCGAGGCACTTATCTGGGACGGCCTGCGCTCGCTTCGCTTCACTCTGGGTGGGGTGAGCTGGGGTGGCTGTCAGGGGAAATCAGGATGGGAAGGTTGGGGGAGAGAGAGAGAGGTCTGGCCTTGACGTTATCTCAGAGTCTGGGCCGACACCTCATTACGCACTCCCATCACTCCCAGCACCTGGACACAACACCAGGGGGGTGAAACAGACCCTCTGCAGGATAACAGGCCTGGGGGAGCCTCCAGTCTGAGACGCTACAAGAGGAAGTTCTCAGTCACGTACATGTAATGGTTACATCGACGTGTTCGCATGAAGACCCGGTCCCAGCACGCCGGCTCACAGCACTTATGTTAATGGATCCATGTTTCTCTCAGCGAGGTCGTGTTCCTGGGAGGGGCTGTGCTGTAGCCTGGGAGGGGCTGTGCTGGGAGGGGCTGTGCTGTAGCCTGGGAGGGGCTGTGCTGTAGCCTGGGAGGGGCTGTGCTGTAGCCTGGGAGGGGCTGTGCTGGGAGGGGCTGTGCTGTAGCCTGGGAGGGGCTGTGCTTTAGCCTGGGAGGGGCTGTACTTTAGCCTGGGAGGGGCTGTGCTGTAGCCTGGGAGGGGCTGTGCTGTAGCCTGGGAGGGGCTGTGCTTTAGCCTGGGAGGGGCTGTGCTGTAGCCTGGGAGGGGCTGTGCTGTAGCCTGGGAGGGGCTGTGCTGTAGCCTGGGAGGGGCTGTGCTGGGAGGGGCTGTGCTGTAGCCTGGGCCGCCCCTGTTCTCAATTAGCTTCGCGTCTGGTGCTGATTCAGTGTGAACTTGCGTCTTGTAGCACCTCATCAGGTTCACCCACTGCACCCCCTGGGGATCCCCCCACCAGCACCCCCTGGGGATCCCCCCCCCCCCCCCCCCCCCACCAGCACCACCCCCGCCCCCCCAGCACTTCCACCAGCCCAGTACCCACGGTCACTACTACCTCTCCTTCTGCCAGATGCGTCGAGCGCCAGTAAAGGGGCTCTCAGCTGGAGGAAAATGACTTTGGCAGACCCCCCCCCCCCCTCCCCACCCCCCTTCACCCCCCCCCCCCCCCCCCCCGCTTCACACGAGACTCCACCGACGTGTGTTTCGGCTCCGTGACCTCTGACCTCGGTGGAAGGGTCTGGAGACGGATCCAGCTGGGAGTGGAAACAGCGGCCTGATTCGGGCCCTCTCTCCAGCGCCGCTCCTGAATGACTCATGGGGGAGCCTGCGGCTGGCCGCAGCGTGGAACACTCCAACCGATCGGCCGAAGAGATGCGGAGCAGTCAGCGACCAGCAGCCGGGCTGACGTGTGGCGTTCACAGGCACCGTCCACGGGCGGGGGTGTGTCCGCTTCAGGCTCTGTGGGTGGGGTGGGGGGGCGGGGCGGGGGGGCGGGAACCACCAGAGACTTGAGTGCTTTGAGACAGATGGGGGGGGGGGGGCAGATGCTACTCACTTCAAACGCAATCATCCGCCTCCTCGTCCGCCCAGCCCGGAGGAGAAAGAGAGAACCCCCCCCCGTGAAGTGTTCGCAGGCGTGACCGTGCGGTCGGGGTCCTTCCGCGCTTCGCACCGAAAAACGGAGGTCCTGAAGGACGGCGAGGAGAGAGACGCCAGCGAAGAGAGACGCGCCGCTTTGTCGAATGACGTCGCCTCCTTGTTTTTCGCTTCTCCAGCCTCTCCATGAACGGTCACAGGCTCTCCCCCCTGGGCCCTGCCTAATCGAAGTTCCACCCAATCAGACCCTTTAATGAACTGTGACCGACACTCAGGCACGGCTCCTGCTGTCCACTGGAGTTACTGCTGGGTAACCTTCCCCTAGACTCCAGTCCTTCTGGGATGGATGACTTTTGTCCCCTCCAGGATGCCCTGGAGCCTCCGCCGTGTGGTGGTTCTCATTAGAGGGGGGGGCTTTCTGCTCCAGGGGCCCTCCTGAGGTGCTGCCTGCAGGGAGGCTGTAACAAGCAAGAGGACCCCCTCTCCCCCCTGGTGCTCTGCTGCAGAGGGGCCGAGGATCCTTCTGACACGCAGAGCCAGACTGCCTTCATTAGTGTGTCGAACGTGAACTCTGCTTCCTGCCTCCTCTCCTGCCTCCTGCCTCCTGCCTCCTCTCCTGCCTCCTGTCTCCTCTCCTGCCTCCTCTCCTGCCTCCTCTCCTGCCTCCTGCCTCCTGCCTCTTGCCTCCTCTCCTGCCTCCTGTCTCCTCTCCTGCCTCCTGCCTCCTCTCCTGCCTCCTGTCTCCTCTCCTGCCTCCTCTCCTGCCTCCTCTCCTGCCTCCTCTCCTGCCTCCTCTCCTGCCTCCTCTCCTGCCTCCTGCCTCCTCTCCTGCCTCCTCTCCTGCCTTCTCTCCTGTCTCCTCTCCTGCCTCCTCTCCTGCCTCCTGCCTCCTGCCTCCTCTCCTGCCTCCTCTCCTGCCTCTTCTCCTGCCTCCTCTCCTGCCTCCTGCCTCCTCTCCTGCCTCCTCTCCTGCCTCCTCTCCTGTCTCCTCTCCTGCCTCCTGCCTCCTCTCCTGCCTCCTCTCCTGCCTTCTCTCCTGCCTTCTCTCCTTTCTCCTCTCCTGCCTCCTGCCTCCTCTCCTGCCTCCTGCCTCCAGGTCTGTTATGACTGAGGCTGAAACACGACTGGAGTCAATCCCACCAGGAACAACTTGGACACAACTGACTGGCAGTCAGGCGTCCCGCCGGGCCATAAAACACAGCTCAAACTATGAGAAGTTAGCGTTTGGATCTCGCTCTCCAAAAATAGCTTAGCTGGATCTGGAGCGTCTTTCTCACCATTTTAGAGGAAAGGTGAAGCACGCGATGTACTGTGGAAGCTACGCTTCGTCTCAGCAAATTCTCTGGTTGTTAGAATGAAGGTCTCGTATCCTGTTCCTCATCAGTCATTAGGGAGCGAGACAGTGAAGCCAAAACAAACCGGAGAGCGTCACTCTCTGGATAAGTGAACTCTTTGCAAAAGCCCTAAAGCAGCATATTAATCGCATCACATTGTTCCAGAAATCGTAGGATCGAGAGCCAACGTCTTCTTCAATCTTAGGCGATGACTTTGGACTTTGTAGGAAACAGCTGCCTCGGTGTCACAGTGTTGTTGTGCTAAGGAAGCCAGTCTGAACATCCAGCAGACTGGGATTTCAATCCGAAACAGAGGAAGCATTGAACAGTTTAACGTTAACTCGAAGAAGCTGTGGAATTTGTCAACATGGCGGCGCCTTGATCTGGACTACATCAGACTAAAGCGGTGGGCTTTCTGATAGGGAGAACACGCCGACTCTCTGCCCCTGCTGCCTCCCCCCCTGCCTGCCTCCCCCCCTGCCTGCCTCCCCCGCTGCCTGCCTCCCCCCCTGCCTGCCTCCCCCCCTGCCTGCCTCCCCCCCTCCCTGCCTCCCCCCTCACACCAACTTCCTTCTCCCCACATCAAACACAGTTACTCCAGATCCCTCGTACACGAGCTTTCCCGTGCCAGGCCCCCGGACATTGTCAGCCTCCTGTTTGCTGCCTCGTGTCCTGATCTGTCCTGCGCTCATCTGGTCGAGCTTACGTGCTTGCGAGGAGGGCAGCGGGGGGGGGGGGGGGGGGGGGGGCAGGAGGAGCGGCTCACCTGGGTCTCACACCTTTGCCTCCTTCATTTCCTCCCTCGTGCGCCCCCTTGTCCAGTGTCAGAGCTGCCCTGCCCTGCCCTCCCCCCACACCCCCACCCCTCCACTGGCGAGGGGGCCTGACGAGGTCCAGATGTGGCCCAGATGAGGCTCATTTCCGAGGCTGAGCTCGCGGAGGGACCGCGGACAGCAGGGGGCTCCATCAAACTGCCATTGGTTCTGCTCAGAGCCCTCTGTGACAGGGCCCTCAACTCATTACTGAGCTGGAGATCGACATGGGGAGGGAGGGAGGGAGGAGGGGGGAGGAGGGAGGGAGGGAGGGAGGGAGGGAGGGAGTGGATGGGAGAGGAGAGGGGAGGAGAGGGGAGGGGAGGGGAGAGGAGAGGTGAGGGGAGAAGGGAGGGAGGGGGTAAGGAGGGAGGGAGGAGAGTGAAGGGGTGAGTGGAGAGGATGGGAGAGGAGATGGGAGGGGAAAGGAGAAGAGAGGGGAGGCGAGAGGAGAGAATGGGAGAGGGGAGGAGAGGAGAGGGCAGGGGAAAGGAAAAGAGAAGAGAGGTGAGGGGAGGAGGGAGGGGAGGAGGGAGGGGAGGAGGGAGGGGAGGGGGTAAGGAGGGAGGGAGGAGAGGGAAGGGGTAAGTGGAGAGGATGGGAGAGGAGAGGAGAGGGGAAAGGAGAGGGGAGGCGAGAGGAGAGGATGGGAGGGGAGGCGAGAGGAGAGGATGGGAGGGGAGGGGGTAAGGAGGAAGGGAGGAGAGGGAAGGGGTGAGTGGAGAGGATGGGAGAGGAGAGGAGAGGGGAGGAGAGGAGAGGGGAGGGGAGCGGAAAAGAGAGGTGAGGGGAGGGGAGGGGGGAGGGGAGGGGGTAGGGAGGGAGGGAGGGAGGGAGGGAGGGAGGGAGGGAGGGAGGGAGGGAGGGAGGGAGGGAGGGAGGGAGGGAGGGAGGGAGGGAGGGAGGGAGGGAGGGAGGGAGGGAGGAGAGGGCAGGGGAGCGGAAAAGAGAGGAGACGTGAGGGGAGGGGAGAAGGGAGGGAGGGGGTAAGGAGGGAGGGAGGAGAGGGAAGGGGTGAGTGGAGAGGATGGGAGAGGAGAGGAGAGGGAAGGAGAGGGGAGCTATATAAATACAAAAATCGAATAACTAGGCCATGTAATCAGATGGTCAAGGTCATTATAACCTGATGCACCTTCACTCCACTCACACAAGATGGACCACGTGTTGAAATCCCCTCAGACATCCCAACACCTCGGGAGCAATGGACCGTGCCGGAGTTAAGAGACTGCTGACCACCATCACCCCACCAATACAAATGAATCCAGGTTTCTACCAAACCACAAACTAGCCACACATACCAGTCATGTATTATGTCTGAGGTTTTAAACAACTTCATGATCTAACCAACCCACAATGTTTCATTATATCTCACTCGGTTTCAAGGGTATTTAAGACTGAATTCTTTAGTGCTAATACATTTTGACAACGCTGTTTTGAAAGGCAGTCGTGACATCATGATGTAGCGGGGTGCTTTAGTGGTCTCAGAATGTAACGAGGGGTGCGACTGTGTCAACGGAATAGGGGGGAACGCTGGGGTCATCAGGGGGGCCTCTGGGAAGATTCACCATGGCAACGGCTTCAGTTGTAGACAGGTAACCACAGTCGGGCCTGAAAGAAGTAAGTTTCACCAGATTTCTGAAGCCCTCTGTGACATTGCTTTCAAAAAGGGCTATACAAATAAATGTTGATTTGATTTAGGTTTTGATGAAAGATTTCATCACATAACACAAAGGAGTCCCAGTGGCAAAACAACATCACTGTTAATCTTTTTGGTCTGCCTCCAAACCTTGAGGTATTAGGATTAGTCTCAACACTGCCTCTACCAGTCTGAGACCTGAGTTCATGGGGAGTCAGTCTATCCCCCCACCTCATTCTTAATCAAGCCCCCCTCTCTCTGACCCATGTTCCTGAGCAGCCAACATTATTTAGGTGTGAAGTTCGACCTTGTGGAAATACAAATCCAGTCTGTGGGTTCAAACAGTGTGCGCACCATTCCCCTGGAATTCAACAGGAGAGTGTGATTGGAGGAGAGGAAGGGGGCGTGTCTACTCTGCAAGAAGAGCAGGAAGTGCGAGCACAGTGGCATTTCTAACAACAACCAGAAAAATCTCACAGGAAACAACCTTATTTTTCTTCTGGCTGAGGTCAAAGGGCGAGCAGACTCGGACATAAGTCCTGTGTCAGATCCAGGTGAGATCCAGGTGAGATCCAGGTGAGATCCAGATGAGATCCAGGTGAGATCCAGGGCGCTCTGCTCCACCACACAGCCACACAACTGGGATCATTTGGCAGCTCGTGACAGGGGTCAGGAGGACACAGAGACACGGTCTTCAGCTCATTATTATTCCTGGGTTCTGGCCTGATTCTGTCTTCCCAGGTGTCTCGGCTGCACAGCCCCACTGCACAGAAACAGCACAGAGAGCACAGCTGTTGCTAGGGAGAACCGTTTCAACAAACACAAACCGAGAAGGGGAACTTTGGGGGACTTTGGTTAACTATCTTGACAGATCTTTTCTCTTCTCATGCAGAGATGCGTCTTTCTGTGTTTCACCTGGCAGGAAGCCGCCCAGAACACTGACGCAGTCTAGAGCCGGTAACCTTCCACCCTCTGGAGCAGCGCTTAGGAAAGACAACCATCGAAGGCTCACCGGGCTCTCTGGCGGATGGGCGATGGCGTCCACCACGCTCTCATCCAAAAGTCCACAGGTGCAAATCATCCCAAGAATCATCCTGTGCAATCTGTCGGGGTAAATCAGTGGTTCTTTTTGACATTGGTTCCATTCCTTGGTTGAATCGTTGAAGTTGTTGGGCCGACCTTGGCTGAGGTGGGCCGACCTTGGCTGGAAGGTCTGGAGCCACGGCCCCTCCTCTCCTCCAGGCACACAGAGGCTCTCTGGATGGCTCGGCTCGTCTGTCAGCAGGCCTGATGAACACCCTCCACCCCACCTGCCTCCCACCTCACACCTGGGACTAATGGGCCCGTAAACGAGAAAGCAATCAGAGTGCTGAGAGAGCCGTACCCGCTCGCCGTGCCCAGGCAGCAGTGCCAGGCTGTCCACAGAGCCAGATTGGATCGTGCTGTTGGCCAGGGGACGTTCATTCATACCATGACCAGCAGTGTGTCAAAGGATTTATGGGATGAAATGTTCTGTGTTTTTCCTTGAATTCAGAAGGGAAAGCTAACTGAGGCTACAGGCATCAGCCGATGTTTACATTTACTCATTTAGCAGACGCTTTTATCCAAAGCGACTTACAGTAAGTACAGGGACATTCTCCCTGAGGCAAGTAGGGTGAAGTGCCTTGCCCAAGGACACAACCTCATATAGCCACAGCCGGGGCTCGATCTCACAACCTTCCGATCATGAGGCCAACGCCTTAACCGTTGAGCCATCTTCCCAACCATCGCTGCTCTGCCACAGTAACGTGAGTCAGCTATGCCAGTCACCAGTACTCCAGGCATGACGAGGGTTCATACCTGCACTCATCGTTGTTTTAAAATAGACGTCGCCCGGTGCGACGCGTTCGGTGAAGACATCATGCGTGTCGTGCCTGCGCCAGGGAGTCATGTGGCGCAGTCGGTTAGGGTGTCGGGTTGGTAATCAGAAGGTACCGGGTTCAAACCTTGGCTGTGCCAACGTGACGTTGTGTCCTTGGGCAAGGCCCGTCACCCTACTTGCCTCAGGGGGGAACGTCCCTGTCCTTGCTATAAGTCTCTCTGGATAAGAGCGTCTGATAAAAGGACTTATTGTAACTGCTATTGGTGAGACTCTCTCAGGCCTTGGCTTATTATAAAGCGCCCCCATTTCTACAATTGGGAGTTCAAAGGTCAAGAGACTGGGAGAGAAAGCACACTGTACCAAACACTAGTCACAGATCAGCCAGCAGACTGCTTAGTTAAAGTGTTTGCCCCGCATGTGAAAATCACATCCATATGGAATGATTTTACCTTTTGTACAGTATCGTAAGAAACACTAAAGGGCTCATTCATACATGAGAGGGAGGGGGGGGGGGGGGGGGGGGGGGGGGTTATGCATGTGTCTCGCATACACAGACCATATTGACTGGGTTGTAATAATGGGTGCAGGACCAGTAAGGAGACTAGCTTCATTGTGTTATGGTTGGCACCAACTCTATGGAGAGGGGGAGAGAGAGAGAGAGAAACGTAATCCTCCGCTGTTCTTTTATTTGGCTCTGGGAAAAGAAAATTACCTCGTCCCTTCAGAGCATGTCTTGTGGAAAACAGGTCTACAGCATTGTATTAACAGCTTGAGGGAGATCGACTCGAGGTCACGACTCATTCAGCGAAGGATCTGGCTACATCCACAGACCTTGTTAACAGCACCTCAAAGGAGGTCCAATGTCTGTTTCTTTCACGGGCTCTGAATGACCAGCTGTTAGTTGGGAACGCTCCACCGCTGATATCTCTGAAGTGAGACCGTGTTCGGCTACGTCTTCCATGGGAGGTGAGCGAAGCCAGGTAGGCTCCCGAAGGCAGGAGAGGAGAAGAGCAGGAGAGACCCTGAGGATGATAATTAGAGCCTGTCAGAAAACCAGGGGGGGCTTCGAGACGATTACGGTTGACACTTAAATTGCCGTGAAGTGCGATGTAATTCCAGAGGCTTGGCACCCTGTCAGGTGCGGTTCCTTTCAGACCTTCCAGTAGGACCTGTCGCTAGGTGGGGCCAGGGGGGAGGTGTGTGTGTGTGTGTGTGTGTGGGGGGGGGGGGGGGGGGAGGTTGTGTGAGGGGGAGGCGGGGGAAGGAATGGGAGGGGGTGAGAAGACAATTGGATTCCATTGTTGGAGCTGAGGAAGCCCAACACAACCTGCAGACTGGCCACTGGCTGCCAGGATACTGAATGTACTATACTGGGGGTCTAAGAAGGACCTTCCCCCAAGAAGATGCTCTTCTCTGGGCAGGTGACGCTGTGTGTTGGACGGCAGGCAACTACACATGTGCAGAGAGGAAAGGTTTGAAGGTGAAAGTGAGAAGAAAAAGGCTTTTGCAGCTAAACAGCCGTAGCTCAACAGGCTGGGGTCACTGAGGGGCGTGGAACTGTTTTCAGAAAGACCGTGGAGAGGAATTGGCTAAACACTCCTCCGTATTAAAGTTCTAGTTCCGTTCCAATGTTGTTCCTACAGTACGTGCCCTCCGGCGGAACTCGAGATGCCGTAACCTGCGACTGCCAAGGTGAAATGCCAAGTCAGAGATCCTAAACTGTAATCCGTAAACCTCAGCATGTGACCACCGCTGGTGCATGTGCATGACAAGCAGTCATTACACATCCTAATCCAATCATGGACCTTAATCCCCCTAGTGCCTTTCCCCCAGCGTTCTTGATGAATCCCGCCATGAACAATAAAATATGCTACGTTGGCTCCCTGGGAGTGGAACCCCATATGTGTGTGTGTGTGTGTGTGTGTGGGGGGGGGGGGGGGGTCAACAAGCATGGCCTGATCCAGAACCCTCTGCCTGTCTCAAAGCCCAGGGTAGTCTGGGGACAAATCGAATTCTAACACAGCGACACGCCTGCTGTAAAGATAAGGGAAGACTGCTGTGACCAGGCACCCACAGCGAGGCAGTCACATGACCCATGACCCCCCCATGACCAGGAGAGTGATAAAGAGCCATTACTGTCCTCATTACCTGTGCTGACCTCGCCTCACCTTGGGGACCCCTCCCACCATCAGTCAGCCCTCAGCTGACAGCTCCCATTATGCTGGGCCAGGTGAGGAGGGCGGGGGCTCCACCTGGACCCCCCACGGTGACCACCACTGCTGAGCCGGGGCTTGGAGGGCGCTCATTTGGGGGCGTGTCCCCATGTGCTGTCCCAGAGATCGCCCGAGCAACGTCGACAGATCTGTAAATACTTCCGTCCTTTGTGCAGGTTCAAAGTAAAAACATGTTTCGGCTCCTAGCAAGTAACAAGAAGGCTTGGAAAAAAGTGTCTGTGGCGAGAATAAGAGGCAGACTTTCTGCACTGACAGTAATTGGGGAAAGGTACAGCCGAGAATAGACAGGACTGAAAGAGCGTTTCAAAGGTAAACTTCTGAGAACAGATTGCAAAGGGAAAGAGACAGCTTGAAGAAGGCTCACCCAGATCTGACACGTCTGCCTTCAGAGATCCTGAAGAAAGGTGCCGCTTGACGGACAGGAATGTTAAATGTCAGCGACGGCAGAGCAGACCTTGGAGGAGATATTTAATCATCCCCCGTCTCTGTTTTTAACCCCGGTGGTCGAAAGTGTCTCAACGTTGTTATTTAAAGAGGGCAAGACCCAACACAAAGAGCTGTGCCTAAAAAGACACGTTCGTTGTTTCATTTAAAGTCTGCGTTTGAACCCTGCTAGTCTTTGATGTAAAAATAAAAATGAGAAAAACACGACACCGTAGCTATCTTGAATCTAGAGCTATGTTTTGAAACACTCCGAGTTCATTGCTCCCGTGGATAACTTTGAAAAGTAACGGCGGACCTGTAAACATCAACACTTGCTAATTAAAGTCTTAATGACCCCAGGGCGTTAATTATGTTTCTTGACCTTTAAGCAGATACAAGCCCTCGTTACATATAATCAATGGGAAGGACGAGGATGACTCACAGCTTCTGACTGCGCTGCAGTGCCCTTCACCGGGGAGCTTTTTTAAGACTGTCATCTACCCTCCACGTTTCATGGTGAATTTGCTCCAGTCTCTGGGTCTCTGTGTATCCATTCTTCTAATATGTACGGTTAGATTATCCGGTCTATTGTCAAATGCCGTATTATATTGTTTTTATGAGGTATTTCTTCATGCAAGACACTATAAGGCCATTTACATTTAGTCATTGAGCAGACGCTCTTATCCAGAGCGATTTACAGTAAGTACAGGGACGTTCCCCCCTGAGGCAAGTAGGGTGAAGTGCCTAGCCCATGAACACGATGCCATTTTGACGCAGTCAGGGTTCGAACCAAGTATCTTCTAACACAACACCCTAACCGACTGCGCCGCACGACTTCTTGTTAACATCATGTAAGATTCTGGAATGGTCCCCCATGTCCATGTGTTCTCTGTTCATTGTTAGTGACGTTGGCAGTAGTCCTGGTTAAACTCACAACCAGAATGCCCTGTAACGTTTCCTTAACCAGCTGTTCTCACTGGTTTGGGGGGGGGGGGGGGGGGCGGGTGCGTCGAGCAGGACTCTGACCAGGATCTGGCTCTTAAGACTGTAGAGCAATGGTTCTCAACCCTGGTCCTCAGGGCCCACTGTCCTGCATGTTTTAGATGTTTCCCCCTTCCAACACACCTGATTCAAAGGAATTGTCATTATCAGGCTTCTGCTGAGCTTCATAGTGACTCATTCATTTGAATCAGGTGTGTTGGAGCAGGGAAACATCGAAAACATGCAGGACAGTGGGGTCCTGAGGACCAGAGTTGGGGACCACTGGTGAAGAGGAGACATTGAGAGACAGGTGTTTGGATCCAGACCTCTGCTCTGATGGGAGATAGATGATACATTTGCAGATTACATTTCTTGTTCACTCCAGAATTGAGAAACAACGTTACAAGGACAAACAATGTGGATGGGTGGGAAGCGAGAACCTAAAGTACATTCTGTATTCATGTATATTCAGATTATACTGTTCATACTGTGTATATTCTGAGTATACCCATATTTATTATTATATTCTGTTGTCATAACTGTTTTGCACTTCTGGTTGGATGCTAACTGTATTTCGTGACCCTGTACTTGTGCCTGTGTAATGACAATAAAGTTGAATCTAATGTAATCTAAAGGCTGAGGTGATTTCCAAAGCATAGCCGCATTTCTACTAGTATAGAAGTCATGGAATGTCCCATTGTTTGTTGGTCCTCTTTCAGTGGTGAACTACAGTCTGACTTATCTTATAACTTATGAAATATCAGACAGGAAAATGAGGGGATGCCACACAGGAATGTTATAACAGCCTGGGAATCTTCTTGTGCGAGATGCTTCGATTCAGGAAGCAAAAAAAGGGTTCGGAATTCAGGCCCTTGCCGTTGTAGAAGTCGTAAGAAAATGGCAAACGTTCATTCTCAGCAAGAATAACCCTTAGGGGTGTTTTAACAATCAACAGCAGAAACTCCCATAGCTGTCAGTACATCAAGTGTCGTCGTTATTTTTTAACTTTAGATTCTGGTTTTCTATAAACATTTCCTGCAGAGTTGATGCGTGTCAGCTCCCACCCTCTCTTCCAGGATCATGTTCTGGCCGTTTAATTCCCAGAGACTCTGCCTCATTTAGTCCAGAGAACAGGGTGATTGATTGAGCTGACATCACTTTTTCTCCCCAGCGTCTGATTTCTTAAAGATGGCCGTCTATTTTAGCGCTGAATCCGTTTCTGCCTTTCGATTCTCGTCATCTGCCCAGACTGCTCTGTCATGGAGGGCAGAGGAGGTGCCAGGGTCACGGTTCACCACACAAGAGGTCGGGCGTGCCCTGTTGAGGAAGCGGGGGGTCTCTCGCCTTTCCTGTCCGGAAGTTCACGAGGACCAAAGAGAAAGAAGAACCCACCTCCTCCCCCCACCCCACCCCCATTCCCCCCACCACCACCGCACCCACCCAGCCCCCCCCCTTTCCCCTCACCCGCCCACACACAGATCCCCCCCAGCTTTGGGCCCCAATTTCATTCTAGAATCCTTCAAATCCCTGAGCACACACCTTGGCTATCCTTTGGTTATTTAATTAAGTTATTTGGAGAGGATTCCTCCACCTAGATCCTTCTAGATCAGAGTGGGTTGGTTTTGTGACAGCTGGCGCTGTAGCCTCTCGTCAGCACCTGTGCAAAATTAGCCTTCAGAGAGAGCAAGGGCACATAGATTCAAAAGCAATCATCTACTTTGATGAGCGCGCCAGACAGGCTTATTGAAAAGGTATAGAGAGCAGAGATAGAGAGTCAATCATGTCCATGGAAACCGCTGTCAGGGTCATTAGGTTTAGTTTGGCCATCGTCTTCAATCAGCCCGCATGCAGCTTGATTCTAACCTCGGGGAGAAACCGTGACAATGCCTGAGGAAATCTGTGCTTCTCGAGCGGCTGTAAACCACATCTAATCAAGCAGACAGTCACTAGTTTAGGATGAATAAAGTCTTCAAAGTAAAGCTGAATGACACAGGAAGTCCCAGAGAAGCAGCGGCGAAGCTGCAGGTTTGAGGTCCACTGCAGCCAATGTATGAAAGGATAATGCATGCACACCCACTCATAATGCAGAATAATGCCTGCACACCCACTTATAATGCAGGATAATGCATGCACACCCACTTATAATGCAGGATAATGCATGCACACCCACTTATAATGCAGGATAATGCATGCACACCCACTTATAATGCAGGATAATGCATGCACACCCACTTATAATGCAGGATAATGCATGCACACCCATTTATAATGCAGGATAATGCATGCACACTCACTTGTAATGCAGGATAAGGCATGCACACCCACTTATAATGCAGGATAATGCATGCACACCCACTCATAAAGCAGGATAATGCAGACAAACACACATACTGTGTGTACACATGCCTCCAGGGATGACTGATGTCTCCAGCTCTTTCTCCCCAGGTCAGAACCTTCTGGAGACAAACTGAGACAGACATACAAAAGGAATAAAAAAGAAGACGTCTTCCATTGCTTTTTCTGAGAACTAGTCCGTCTCTTGGAAGGAGCAGACACAGTCGGTCTGAAGGAAATCACAAACACCTTGTTCTTTATGAGACTGTGGAGATGACATAATCTCCGAAGGCGTACGCTGCCTTGTGTAAACTCCTCCAACAGGGGTATTTCCTCTCATTCCGACGTGTCTCTCGGAAGACTAACCCTGGGAGTGATTTATGACCCTCGTCTGTGAGCCCCCCTGCGGGCCTCCAGCTCTTCAGCTTCAAGACAAATGACATTAACAAGACACAGACACCAACTGTCTGCATGCAGACAGACCCTGGAGTGCTGAAGCAAAGGTGATTTCTTTCTTCAAGGGTCTTTTTCTTCTGAGCGTCTCACGGAAGAGTGACAGTTGGCAGCTGTCAACTTAAATTGCGAGCCATCGCTTCCTAGGACTCTAGCAGAAGAGGCTGGGATATTACATTCTTCTCATTTCTCAACTGAAAAACCTTTAGTCTTGATTTCCCCAAAACACATTACATCTACTGTGGATTTTCTACTTTCTTTTATTTTTTTAAACAAGGAAATCTCTCACCATGGCGACCGTCTAGCGGAGAGGATGAAGGAGAGCAAAGTTCAACTGTAAACAATAACATACACGGAACATACATTTACCTTACTACTTCCTCACTACTGTGTACATACGCCTCCTTAACCCTGTAGTATATATACATTCTCACCCATATACTCTATACTTTATATACTTTTGTACTACGATATTTATAGTTTTTATATACCCTTTTCCATAGTTGTTGCCTACTTTTTCATTTTTTATGTTTTTTGGTTTGCTCCATCCTGCCCCAGCAAACATTTTGTCTGAAACAAAGGCCATGTCATCACTCTACAGTCCTGCAGCGAATACTAGCAGTCTGATGCTGTTACTGTCTTCTGTACATGAGCCAAGAAATGAGAGACGGTCATTTAAGTGTTGTTATGCTCACCAGTGTGCGATATGCAGAAGATATCTGCTGGAAAAAAAACTGAAGGTCAAAGTTCAGCCGGACGTATCCAGCCTGATTGTGAGGACAGTAGGGTTGAAACTGGGTTTCATTCACAGTATGAAGTCAGTTGATTTAAGGAAGGTTTTGTCTGAGCAGCTCAGGGTTAACTCAGCAGTTCTGCCCTTTCTGTGTTACTGTATCTATGGATTCAGTCAGCGCTTATCATCCAGTTTAGAGAAAACAGACCAGAGCACCATGTTGACCTTTCATTACGCAAACCCAAGACGGACTTCACAGTCTGGACCCAGGACACCCAGGACACCCAGGGTCAGTAACCAGGACACCCAGGGTCAGTAACCAGGACACCCAGGACACCCAAGAACACCCAGGATCAGTAACCAGGACACCCAGGGTCAGTAACCAGGACACCCAGTGTCAGTAACCAGGATCACCCAGGGTCAGTAGCCAGGACACCCAGGGTCAGTAACCAGGACACCCAGGACACCCAAGAACACCCAGGATCAGTAACCAGGACACCCAGGGTCAGTAACCAGGACACCCAGGGTCAGTAACCAGGACACCCAGGGTCAGTAACCAGGACACCCAGGGTCAGTCTGGACCCAGGACACCCAGGATCAGTAACCAGGAGACCCAGGGTCAGAAACCAGGACACCCAGGGTCAGTAACCAGGACACCCAGGGTCAGTAACCAGGACACCCAGGGTCAGTAACCAAGACACCCAGGGTCAGTAACCAGGACACCCAGGGTCAGTAACCAGGACATCCAGGGTCAGTCTGGACCTAGGACACCCAGGATCAGAAACCAGGACACCCAGGGTCAGAAACCAGGACACCCAGGGTCAGTAACCAGGACACCCAGGGTCAGTAACCAGGACACCCAGGGTCAGTAACCAAGACACCCAGGATCAGTAACCAGGACACCCAGGGTCAGTAACCAGGACACCCAGGGTCAGTAACCAGGACATCCAGGGTCAGTCTGGACCTAGGACACCCAGGATCAGAAACCAGGACACCCAGGGTCAGAAACCAGGACACCCAGGGTCAGTAACCAGGACACCCAGGGTCAGTAACCAGGACACCCAGGGTCAGTAACCAGGACACCCAGGGTCAGTCAACAAGATGAGGGTTCTCCTTCAGAAGTGATCACATGGGTCCTTTCAATATCAGCTATATTCAAAACTGTATCTCAAATCATTTTGGGGGTAAAGATAGAAACTGAATTTGGAAATTGTTTACAGAATCAGACTGGAGTATTTCCCCACAGGCAGGGAAATGTAATGCAGTGAGCTGTGCTCCGCTGAGAGGACCCCCTCCACAGCATCATGCTGATAGGTTTATCGTCTGCTGGTGATGCCCTGCATGTGTTCTCTGGTGTGAACTGTGCAGAGGGGAGGCCGAGGAGGGGGTCCGGAGGGACGGGGAGAAAATAGCACCATGCAAAGCAGCTTTCAACGCCCGCTGGTTCACTGCTTACCGAGAGGGTCCTGCCAGGGAGGTACCCGCCTAGGGGCCATTGTAACAGGGGGCCAAAAGCTGGGCCATCTCTCTGTCATCGGAGGGTCTAGAGTGGCAAGCGCTTTACCAGCTGTTACAGTAGACCTTCACAACGTTGTACTCAACTGTCCTGAAAATGACCCCATCCGCCCCCCACCCCCTCAGGCCCCCCCTCCTCAGGCCCCCCCTCCTCACCCACCAGATCTGGGCCTGCATGTTTCCCACATTAAAAGGAGGGATTGGATATCTGTGTGAGCGGACAGAGAGAGAGGGGACTCTCCTCTCTGGCAGGGAGATACACATAACAGCTGTCAAACTAAGACACGGAACCCATTTCTATTCGCCAGTTTATTCATTATTTTATTCAGCAGGTATGTTTTTTACCTGATACAATTCTGCCTGTTAAGTTTTACTTCAGAGCTGTTCAACGAGGTCTCAGATATCACGAGCGACACCTTAAGTTGTCCGATGTAGATTGACGCCCAGCCCTTAACCCTCCAGCCCTCTGCTGCCTCCTAAACTAACCCAATATCATCACGTAACTAGCATAATATTTGGGGATTTCAGAAAATGTCCATCAAAACATGATCGCGCGACCCGGGAACACTGAACGAAGTGAACGCCCAGAAGGAATTAAGTTCCAGCAATGCGAGGCGTGTAAATTGTTCTAACTAGTTCCGACAGAACGCCTCACGGAGCGAGCCGTGTTGATAAATACTCATGATGACGAGCGTGCTGCTTCATTTGCAAACAGACCCACGGAGGCTTTGTTTTTGAACAGGAAGAACGTGCTCTCGTTTCAGCACTGTGAGAAGCGCTCGAAAGCGCGGAGAGAGCCAATCCGATTTGAGCGTGCGTGGAAAGCACAGCCCCTCCCTAATCAGGAGCAGGAGGTTAGAGAATGCCCCCTGACGCTGAACGCTCTATCAACAGTCCCTGTTGATTGAGGTGGTCTGATGATGAGACGACACACACATCTGCAGTCCGCGAGAGCTCGCCGGCTTGATTAAAGGATTCCCAGCCTGATAGGATCCACGGGGTGGTGCAGATCATCTATTTAATCCAAGCATTGGGGACTGATAATGAAAAAACACAGCCCTCTGGGCACGGGGGATAGGGAATGACATTGACAAGTCACAGAGTGGGATTGGTAGATAGTGTGGCAGAAAGCGACAACGGCTCCCCCCCCTCACAAACAAAAGAAGAAATGAGTTGGTGATCTCGATTTACAGAATGGAAAAGATGGATGGAAATGTACCCCGTGTCAGGTAGGAGGTTTACAAACACACGTCTAACCGTCAGGTTTTTGTGGTCGCAGTTCCCACGACAGCGTAAACACAGGACGGATCTCCCCACACTCACACATGGAATCTGTTCAGTCAACAGGCCCACATGCAACGTCGAGCTCTTCGCAGGGAAGGGAAGACAAAGGGATTCAAGAGAACAAGCGAAAAACAACATGGCAATCAATTACATCTCAACAAAACTGCTGTTGTCTCTTCCCATGGTTGCCAATAGATTCATTACCTAGAGGTTGGTTTGAAATGAAGCCAGGGACAATAACACTCGGGTTAAGTTGGTGGGGAATCTTAGATGAAAATTCTCTTTGAGATCCTCAAGTCTTCACTTTAATCTTGTTTTGAGATCCAGTGAGAGAAATATGACTGTCGGGGATGATTGGGATTAATGGAGCATTCGGAAACAATTGTCTGACTTGGTGACAGCGGTAATAAAAAAAGATCCACGACGAGAGAGCAGTTCCCTGGCCCACGCCATGCAGAAAACACCGCAAAGCTGGGAAATACTGGGGCTGCGTCCTCAGTCCCATCCATAATATTGACAGTTTTCTAAATATGATACCACATTGTGATCTGCTGGTTAAAGCTTCTGTCGTGTCATCACAGCAGTCTGTCCATGGGCTAGTCAGTGACCACATGATCTTTTCCCTGTGTGTTAGCTAAGATGGAACTGGCAGTAACAATGATCAGCTAAGATAAGCTCGGAGATGAAGCTGACGTTTGGAAGGAAGTCACTTTGTGCTTCTTTGAACCGACCTGAAAATATGAAGCTAAAGAAAACTTGTGGTGGGTCTGGCAGGGAACAGGATCACACAGGCCATTCAAAACAAACATTCTTTTCAGTTGAGTTTTAGCGAGAGAGAGAGAGAGATGGAGAGAGACAGAGAGAGATGGAGAGAGGCAGAGACAGACAGAGAGAGAGAGAGAGACAGAGAGAGAGAGGCAGAGACAGACAGAGAGAGAGAGACAGAGAGAGAGGCAGAGACAGACAGAGAGAGAGAGAGAGAGAGAGACAGAGAGAGAGGCAGAGACAGAGAGAGAGAGAGAGAGAGAGAGAGAGAGAGGCAGAGAGGCAGAGAGACAGAGAGAGATGGACAGAGAGAGAGACTGAGAGAGAGAGAGAGAGAGAGACAGAGAGACAGGAGACTGAGAGACTGAGAGGCAGAGAGACTGAGAGACTGAGAGAGACAGCAAAGGGAGATCTCCATCTTCAAAGGAAACTGTTCCAAATTCCTATTTTCCGTATCGAGTCCAAACTGTCCCTACTGTTATTCCTCACGTCTGCACAGAGCTATGACATCACATTGACATGTTCCCAGAATGTCCCAGCGTATAATGTTCTTACTGACGGACAACCAGAGCGCCCGTGTTTCCAGAAACTCAACTCCAGATTCCGAGGCAGCTTACCGAGCACGTCTGCTCTCTGACAAGGAGGACGTTTCCTCCACATGATCTCACATGGAAACCATCAATAGCAAACATCATTTTTCTACTTGAATTCAAAAGGATAAGCGCTGTAGATAAATTGTATGGACGAGTATAATCTGGTTGAAATAGCGAGGCTCGCCTCCTCTCCTGTTGGCAATGGATGGACCACAAACACATGCTGCTCTTTAAGCGGACTCCTTTTACATGAAGCAAAAGCGACGGTCTGTTCCGAAACAAAAGAAACCTGAAGCAAATCTAGCCTGTCGTCTTTAATACTAGACGCGCACGATTTCCCTGCATTCAGATCCCAGCAAAGACATCCGAAACCCTCTCATCTAATGTACCAACAGGATGTCAGCCAGGTCCACAGGAGGCCAAATCCCTTCTTGCTCAGTGTAACATTCCTAACAACCGGTGAAGGTTGCATGGTAATGTATTAAATCTAGTAAATCTTCTAAAAAGATACAGCTGAACTTTTAACCCTTTACTCATTCCCAGCATGCAGCTGCACCGTTATTATGTTTATGTAAAAAAACATACAAATAAAGAAGAGTCTTCGTGTTATTGAACGTGCAGTGATAATTCTGTGCTCCTCTACTGTGTCTAAATCTTCCGATGCGATCAAAAGGGCCGACATCCTCTCCTCTCAACTGACCCACAGCCCATCTCAATATCTGAGGATCCTGCTGCCCCCCACCCCCCTCCCCCCTCCCCACCCCCCTCCTGCTGAGCGCTGTCCAGCTGGGATAATTGGGCTCCCAGCTCAACCTCCCTGCCACCCCTGGTGCCTGAAAGCTGCCCCTCTCAAACGTGCGGGGCATGCAGAAACAAAGGCCCCCCCCTCTCTCTCCCTCCCTTATTCTCTGTCCTCGTCCTCAGGAAGCCTTGAATTCATTTGCATCCCATCGTCGGCGACGCGAGCGGCTGGGCTAATGGCAGGTAATGATGACATCTGTCACCGAGTGAGCTTTCGACAGCGGACGGGCAAAACAGGACCGGCAATTAGACAACGAGACACAAAGGAGACTCTGAACGGCCTCTTTCAGGCCTACGACGCCATAAAAACACAAATTAACAGCATTCCCACGAGCAGATCCGCTTTTTATTCACTGACGGATATCTATGTTCTAGATATCAATGTGATTCACGACTTGAAGAGGATCGTCGAGAGGTGATCTGATTGTTGGTCATTTCATATCCTTCAGTGGTGCCTTAGTATCCTGAGGCACACGGAGCTCCTAATAGGAGGCAGCAGACCAGAAAGCTCATCAACATCAACATGATCCAAGTTGTCTTTACGGACTTTACTTTGCACGCAGACGCCATAAAACCTGAAACCTGCAGATTGTTCTAGTACATAAACCATCTATATGCTAATACCGAGATAATACGTGGGGTGAATGTGTAAAGAATCTAGGTGACTTAAATTCATATACACAGGTCTGACAAGGTAGGGCTCATTTGAAATGAAGTAATGTGCTGGATAAATCTGTGAACCAATTAACAACCTGGATTAATCAAAGATTGAAAAAGAGCAGACTGCTGCTAAGTAAATATTAATTCATTAATTCAATCATTCGTATATTAATTTAGCAGGCAATTAAGTATTTCCATCAGATTGTACTGAATATTTATGCAGAAAGGCCTTCTTTGCATACGTTCTCCACAAAGGGGTTTCTTTCTTTCAAATTAATGCTGTAAATGTTGGTTTTACCTCTAAAGTACTTTACCACAGAGCAAAACGTGTTGTGCGATTCTCCTCTTAAGATATTTCCACATCCTCAGTCTTCACAGCTGCTAACACTACAGAGCATTCCATGCTTATGACACAGCAAATTCAGTCAAATGGTTCTGGAGTTCTGGTGATATCGCGTCTTTCAGACCCGGTCTTGTTCATCTCCATTGAACCCCCCCCCCCCCCCCCCCATGCAACCCAGCCTCATTTCCAACAAACAACCGTTATTCTTTATTTTGGCAGACGCTTTTATCCAAAGCGACAACACTCAGGACCTTGGATTCTAAAGCATTCTCTGAGCCATTGAGCAAAAAAGACTCTCCTGCCTGAAAGGTCATCTGGAGTTATAATGGGGAGAACGCAACAACAACAACAGTGTTTGACTGTTCATCGGAGGCAGAGGTTAGTCCTGCAGACAGTAAATCAGGAGTCCCGTCTCAACAGACAGTCAAACAAACAGCGATGTGGTCCTCCTCTGTTCTGGGGCCACAGCGTGATGGAGGGCCATGGCAGCCTGGGAGGGTGTGATTAATGACCAGAGATCACTCTGCAGCTCTCCGTTCATGTCCTGACACCATGCATCACCTGTGATAGAGGGCTTTTTAATCCTGCATGGCCAGATTCATCACCCATGACCCCAAACAGCACCCACACCCATCATGCCACCTGGATCCTTCAGAGTAACTATTGCGCCGTCGTCTCTCACACAAGGATCAACGCACTCAATAACCTGCTTTGGGGAATAGAGGCAAACTTGTTTTACCGAGGAACAATGAGGGTCTACTACACAGACCTTCTGAGAAACTGATGCAATTAAATAGGACTACGAACGCGCAGTCGCTACAACTGTTCCGGAACCTTCCGGAACATGAGGGGGAACGATGTGGCCTCGTTACCCGTCTTCAAGCGCGATCCAATTGATGGCAGAGCAGAACTACATATTGTGTTGTTGTTGTGATGGCCAGACCACAGAAGCAGCTTTGAACCCCCCCCACCCACCCCCCCACCCCCCGGCCCGGCTGTCTCCAGCCTCACACTCCACTTACCGTCAGTGTCTCTGGTTGTAAAAACGCATTAGCCTTGCCTTCAAAGCAAACAGAACAGGTGAAGTTGACTCTGCTAATAAGTGCTGGAATGCAGCGACAGTGAGTCTGGGTCTGAATAGTAATTCCCAGCTCCTTCCTCCCCAGTGTGATCCCCCACTCTGGGCTGGGCTGGGTGGGATATGATGTCTGGAAGTGTAGAAGAACGACGAGATGAGACTCTCAGCAATAACTGGATGTTCTTTCTGCTGGAATGTCTACAAGAAACATACCCGTTACTCTCACCTGCTTTGAATCCCAGATATCCGAACGCGACGCGTCCATACACCTTTTGTTTTGTATAACTGACTTAGTGAGTGAATATTTTTATAGTTATCTTTACAAATCCAAATATTAAAACATAGTCGTAACATTGTGTCGTTCGTTGAAGTGGCTTAAAATAAAAAAAAGGGGGGTTTTGCTTTAGAAATCAGCAGAGCCTTACTGCCATCAAGTGGAGAAATAGAGAAAGTTTCTCACATTGACACATTGGGACTATTTCAGTGCTTCTCCAGCCTGGTCCTCAGGGACCCACCATTCTGCATGTTTCAGATGTTTTCCTGCTCCAACACAGCTGATTCTAATGCCTGCTGGTTAACAGGTTCATACAGAGCTGGATAACAACCCATTCATTAGAATCAGGTGTGTTGGATCAGGGAAACATCTAGAACATGCAGAACAGTGGGTCCCTGAGAACCTGGGGGTTGTTCCTTCTGCGTTAAAGCCAGGATTCTTCACCTGACAAGTCTCGCTTACTTTAGCAAAGGTTCCGTACCCTTTAAGGTGGCTTATTCTAGTTCAAGCTATGTAACCAAGGTAACTAATCTAAGGGGCTATGTAGCCCTTCCCCTCAACCAAGACGAGTATTGGGACGGCACTCACTCTCACGAGAACTTGTAAACTAAAGAGGAAGGGCAACGGATAGAAGCCTTTTGGGCAACAGTGGTTCTCAACACCAAATATCCTCACTTAGCGTCAACTTAGACTTAAACCTCAGATCACAGGGAGATGAATTCAAAGAGATGGAGCTTAATTCAAGTCACTTTCTTTTACTGAAAAATGTGTACACGTGTTACAGTGTATAAAGCAAAACAGGGGGAAAAAAAACGTCAAGAAATCTGTCAAGAGAGTTCAGTGTTAAAACAAAACAATTCGTCTGACCACATCCAGTCACATACAGTAAGAACTGAAGGGTTTGGCAGCTCGATTCATCCGTCACAATATTAGCTACTCGCGTAACATGTCCCCAAAAAATATATAATACGCTAAATTAATTTATAAAAATTGACAAAGCCTGGGTAGCCTAGGGAGAGGACTTTAGGTCAGCCAATCAGGGGTCATTATCATAAAAGCAACTCTCCAATCCCAGGGTGAACTGTGGACAAACAGGAATACTGAGAGGGCAGCGGAGAAGCCACACACACTCGCACTAACACCTTCCTGAACTGAGAGACAGTGTAGCCTCACTCTGAGCAGATTAAAGCACGTTTCACTTCATGTCGAAGTCTCTGTTTTAGGGGTCTGGGTCAGAGGTAGAGCCGCTCACTCAGTTCAGCGCAACAAGACAGACGGGGGGGGGGGGCGCACATGTCTACAGGCTGGAGGACGCTCTTCACAGACAGCTCAGTCCAGCTCTTTGAAGCGGGCAAACATGGCCTTCCGCACGGCCTGCTTGTAGGTGGCATGGTCCCACACTACAGGCTCCTTCTTCTTCCTCTGGGGGAGAGACAAGAGGCCAAGGTGAACAAACTGAGCTCTGAATCCGTGGTTCTCAACCCTGGTCCTCAGGGCTCCACCGTCCTGCATGTTTTAGATGTTTTCCCCCTTTTCAACGCACCTGATTCAAATGAATCGTCCTTATCAGGCTTCTGCTGAGCTTCATAGCGACTCATTCATTTGAATCAGGTGTGTTGGAGCAGGGAAACATCGAAAACATGCAGGACTGTGGGATCCTGAGGACCAGGGTTGAGAACCACTGCTCTAAATGATACCATGCGACAGTTCTGTAGTTTTCCTCATGCTCACCTCTACAGGCTCAGATCCTAACCCAGGTCGGTCGCTTCCCTTATGAGAATCTCTAAAGGAAAAAATAAAAAGCACCAAGCAAGAGTCAAGGCACCAGCATAATTTGCACTAACTGTACATACATGCAACTCTGTATGCAAATAATTTGCACAATTTGTTTATATGTATCATATCTGTAGTGTTTTTTTTTACATTGTATTCATTTGTATTTTTATTTTATTAGTATGCCACATATATGTTCTGTGTTTGCTCATTCCTGCCAAAGTGAATTCTATGTTTGTTAACCCTTGCATAGCGAATAAACCCCATTCTGATTCTGATTCAATTCTTCTAAACACGGTTGCATCTTGTACTATAAAGCTGTACATTTGTCTCAAATCACTTTAATCTGTACATACCCTGTATATTCAGATTATACTGTTCATACTGTGTGTATTCTGAGTATACTATTATTATATTCTGTTGTAATAACTGTTTTGCACTTCTGGTTGGATGCTAACTGTATTTCGTTACCCGGTACTTGTACCTGAGTAATGACATTAAATTTGAATCTAATCTAATCTAAACAAGAAGAGGCCCGCTGGGCTTCCAGCCATGTGGGCGCCATGTCTGCACAGCCCACCTTGATCCACTGGCCCAGGTGTTCTGGTGCTGGTGCGGCTGGTGCTGGTGCTTCCTCTTCTTGATCTCTGGGGACCTCGTGGATTCTCTGGCACTCAGCTACAAGGGACACAGTCCGTACTCATGAGTTGTCTTTTTTACATTTAGTGATTTAGCAGACGCTCCTATAATAATAATAATAATAATAATAATAATACCTCATTTAGCAGACGCTCCTATAATAATAATAATAATAATAATAATAATAATACCTCATTTAGCAGACATTTTTATAATAATACCTCATTTAGCAGACGCTCTTATAATAATAATAATACCTCATTTAGCAGACGCTTCTATAATAATAATAATAATAATAATAATACCTCATTTAGCAGACATTTTTATAATAATACCTCATTTAGCAGAAGCTCTTAGAATAATAATAATACGTAATTTAGCAGACGTTTTTATCCAAAGCGACTTGCAGCAAGTACAGGGACATTCCTCCCTGAGGCAAGTAGGGTGAAGTGCCTTGCCCAAGGACACAACTACATACTGGCACAGCCGAGGTTCTAACCAAGGGACCTTCTGATTACTAGCCTAGCTCCCTAACCGACTGCACCACATGACTCCCTTCAAACTGGTCCTGCTCCCCCCCACACAAGCCTCCCCCCCAAACTCAAAAGACCGACTGCGGACCTCTTTCTCCTGGTTCTCCAGGGCCTCCAGCTCCTTCTTGGACCTCTTGATCTTCAGGTGGATTTCCATGTTTTGCTGGCGGAGGGAGAGCAGAGGAAACAACCATGAGGAGACACATCCAGAGCAGAGGAGACACATCCAGAGCAGAGGAAACAGCCATGAGGAGACACATCCAGAGCAGAGGAGACACATCCAGAGCAGAGGAAACAGCCATGAGGAGACACATCCAGAGCAGAGGAAACAGCCACGAGGAGACACATCCAGAGCAGAGGAAACAGCCACGAGGAGACACATCCAGAGCAGAGGAAACAGCCATGAGGAGACACATCCAGAGCAGAGGAAACAGCCATGAGGAGACACATCCAGAGCAGAGGAAACAGCCATGAGGAGACACATCCAGAGCAGAGGAAACAGCCATGAGGAGACACATCCAGAGCAGAGGAAACAGCCATGAGGAGACACATCCAGAGCAGAGGAAACAGCCATGAGGAGACACATCCAGAGCAGAGGAAACAGCCATGAGGAGACACATCCAGAGCAGAGGAAACAGCCATGAGGAGACACATCCAGAGCAGAGGAAACAGCCATGAGGAGACACATCCAGAGCAGAGGAAACAGCCATGAGGAGACACATCCAGAGCAGAGGAAACAGCCATGAGGAGACACATCCAGAGCAGAGGAAACAGCCATGAGGAGACACATCCAGGCAGGACCAGCTGCCGAGCGCAGCGGTGGCAGACGTACCTTGTGGAGGTCGGAGAGCTGCTGGTGTCTGGTCAGGGCGTCCTTGTTGGGGAACTGTCTCCTGCACAGCAGACAGGCCATCTTCTTCCAGTCGGTCAGCTTGTCCTCCTTCTCTTCCGACTGGCTCTTGGGCGCCCGCGGGACATCGTGGAGAACCTCCTCCTCCTCGTCGCTTCCGGCCGCGTAGTCGGACGCCAGCAGGCCCAGAGAGCCCATGGGGCGCTGGAGGGGAAACACGCCGCCGGTCAAGGTCAGAGGTCAACACGACGGCCGCTCTGGAACAAGTTCAAAGGTCCTGTTTGACGTCCTACCTTTGAACTCTTCTCCTCTTTCTTCGTCGCGGGAGCGAACGGCTTCTTGAACAGGTCGTCCCCACCGGAGCCCTGAGGTAACAAGAGGAGTTGAAGGACCTGAGCTCCAAAACACACAAACAAACCAAGCATGTCCCCCCCCACCCCCACACCCCCCCACCCCCCACTGCCCTAGAAGGCGTCAGGAGAAATCACAAACCTTCCTTTCGAAGATGGCGAAGGCTGCATCGGCGGCCTTGGATGCCTTCCTGTCGTCCAGCCCCCCCTTCAGCACGGGGGAGGGGGCGCGCACGCTGTCCTTCTGCCGGTTCTGGATCTTGGCCCATCGCTCCATGTCCTTCATGATCTGAGCCAGGGCACACCCATGTCATCAGACTGACCTCTGACCTCGAAGCGGTTCGTACAGGGTTAGAGAAACTCAGACTCACCTTGAAGGCAGCCAGACTCCTCGGCTTCTCCTCCTTGTCCTTCTTGTCCGAGTGAGACGCGTCCTCCTCCTCCCTCCTCTCAGCTGAGGACGCAGGGTCGGGGGTGGAGCCTTGGGCGGGGTCGGGGACCGGCTCAGGCTGGAGCTCGGAGGGTTTCTTCATCTCCAGGGGGGCATCCGCGGCCGGGTTGGCCAGGATAGCCTGCACCTCTGCAGCCATGGTGACCGACTGGCCCATGGAGCTCTGGGGGTCTGAGGTGCCCCCCGGTACTGGGATGTAAGTCTTAGAGACACTGTCCCAAAACAGGTACTCCTGTGTCTGGGCATTGTAGAAATACTGGACACCCACACAAACACACAAGTAGGAAGAAGATTAGATAACAGATAAATAAGGTAAATCTAGTGGCTTGCCAGTGTTGTTGTTGTATCTCTTGCTTTATGTCCACAATCGTTGTGTTAGGCATTTATAGTTCTTCCCTTGGCACTTATGGTTCTCATGATGTATGATTCACGATCTAAAAAACCCACTGTGTTCGGGGTCTATCACGTTGCTATGCTCAATGACTGATGCTCTTTGTAAAAGCTCTCTCTTGTAAGTCGCTTTGGATAAAAGCGTCTGCTAAATGAATAAATGTAATGTAAATGGTCATCCCAGTTGTTGTGCAGCGTCTCACCCTGGAGCCGGGGTCGTAGTACAGGGTGGTCTGGGGGTCGTAGTAGAAGCCAGAAGTGGCATCATACAGGTAGTCAGTCATGTCTGGAGTCTCCGTGGCTGCAGGGAAGAGGAAGATAACAACCTTCATCGCTGAACTTGTCGGGAAGTCAAAACACCTCTGTAAGACCTGCGGTCCCGTTTCCATGTTGAGTGGAGCGTGAGCCTCACCGTAGCTGTAGGCGTCCGGGCCGCCAGCGCCCGGGAGGCCCGAGGCTGGGGCCGAGACGTGGGGCCCTAGGGCCTGGAAGGTGTGGTCCATGGGAGGAGCCTCCCCGTAGGAGGCCAGGCTGGGGGCCATGTGGGCTCCAGAGGACAGGGAGGGGTCGGCACTGCCGGCCAGCGATCCAGCCAGCGATCCGGCCAGCAGGTCACCTGGGTGAGGGAAGAAGCCAAGGAGGAGGGGTTAGGTTTCCACTAAAGGCTTTGAAAGGAGGATGAAAGCCAAGAGGGGGAGAGCGTACCTTGAAGGGCTGCTGGCTGGAGACCTGGGGGGAAATAGTGCTGCTGTTGCTGCAACAACATGAAGAGATATTAGAGTCCAGCTCGACACAGCCAAGCGCAGGAGCACACACATGTAGAAAAGAAATTCAGAATCCATCGATCCTACCTCCAACATACTGGCTTCAGGAGGGTAGCCCAGAAGGGACGTATTTGACTTGTCAGAATCTCTTTTGTACCTTATGGGAGGGGGGGGGGGGGGGGATAAGAGAGACAATGTCATCTGTGAAGCAAGTGTTTGGGAACAGGTGTCGTGCGAGTGTCACAGTGTGGTAGAACTGTGAGTGGTCACTCACATTTGATTCTTCAAAGGTTTGGCGACCTCAGCGTAAACCCGGTCTCCGTCGATGGACAGAGGCCTGGGTTTGGTCAGGAGGTCCACTAAACGAGTCACTTGCTACGACACAACACATCGCCCACAGGATTAAAACGGGTCACATGTATGTCGTGGGCTTCTTTAAAAGCCCAGATGGGGAAAAGCGTGTCGTTGGCCGTTAGCCGCTGCAGCCGATCGATACCTCATGGGAGTCCATGTCGACGAAGCAGAAGCACTTGGCTCCGGGTGGTTTGCCCTTCACCAGACGGACGTTCCTCTCATCCAGGTAGGCGAAGGGGTCCAGGGCCTTCAGGATGGTCTCTACTGTAGTGGTGGGCTTCACATTCTTAAGGATCATAGCTGGAAGGAAAACAAACGATGAACACTGAAATCTGGAACTCACTCCCACCCCAACTCAGAAACATTGAAACACTCCCCCACTTCAAATCACAACTCCAAACACACCCGTTTAAAACTGCCTATTCCCTCTGATGCCACTTGCCCTGTCCTGTCCCTTAATCCATTGTAATTGTTCATATTTTGTGTGTTTTTATTTATTTTTATTCTTATTTATTGATATTAATGTTTGTTGTTGATGTGTTCTTTTATCTCATTTGTGTACGGTGTCCTTGAGTGTCGAGAAAGGCGCCTTCCAAATAAAATTTATTATTATTACTATTATTATTAACACGTTAGCCAAAGGCATTTCCGCTACATCATTTCTTCATATCCCAACTCAGACTTCTCTGTTCATTATCAACCAGAAAAAATTTCCATTGGTATATTCTGTGCTGGTGACAAATCAATACATATAAAGAAAGCCTGCTATCGGACTGACTTTTGCTCTCCTTGAAGATGGGGTCTGCGTGATGGGGGCCGTGGCGAGGAGTGCTGCGATTGGCCCAGGACTCGGCCTGTTGCTCCGCCTCCTTCTGGCGCAGCTGCTGGTCCACCTGCTGTTGCCAGGCCTCCGGGGTGAGGTCCGAACTGCGCTGCCACTGGCCCTGGGACAAGGGGTCCACGGGGCCCGCCGGGGGGCCCGCCGGGGGGCCCTTGGCCTGGGGGGGCTCCTGGCTGTTCTTGGCTTTCTCCAGGAGGCTGGGCAACAGGGGGTCCTGGCTGGGGGGGGTCTTGAGGGCTGGCTCCTAAAACACACACGGGAACACAGTTTAGGAGAAAGTTCTCAAAACGATCTGGGAAAGTCACCGATAGTGGGATGAAGAGGCTGATCAGAAGATGTCTGCTGGGTCTCACTCACCTGAGCGTCCTTGGCGTTCCCGTCAGGCTGGACGTACCTCATGGAGGCGACCTTAGTACCAACCTTCAGGGATCCCTGCAACAAAGACGCGACACCTTCAGTCAAACCCCAAGCTCCCATTTTACCGACCGAGTGATATTTAAGAATGTTCCTAGACCCAACATGCACTGTGGCTGCTGCTTCTGCTCTCCTCAATGCTGAGGGTAACATGGCCGACAGCTTGTGGTTGT
This sequence comes from Protosalanx chinensis, assembly GCA_030340685.1. Taxonomy (NCBI): domain Eukaryota; kingdom Metazoa; phylum Chordata; class Actinopteri; order Osmeriformes; family Salangidae; genus Protosalanx; species Protosalanx chinensis. Next base: position 2,714,100 of record CM059317.1, on the reverse strand, counting down.
GATGCTGTCGGGTTCTGCTAATAGAACACCAAGCCATTATCTCCAGGCAAACATGTTACAATTTACAAGACTGTGTAAATCTTAGGTAAACCAAAAAGATGTTGACTTAAGGTGTCTACACAGCTCAAATAAAAATGAATATATCACATTCAAATAAGTGTATGTTACATTCATTACACTAACTGTAGGGTTTGCGGTAGAATGAACTCAAATATGCTGTAAACCAGAATATGCTAGAACAAAGTATCATTTGTGTAGACATCTAAAGAACTTCCCCAAAGGCTGGGTATGGGGATTTAACATGCAAATACACAGAGATGTCACACAATGATGAGGGTTCGCTGGTAAATACCCATCAACAAGAGCCAAAAAAAGATCCACGAATCTACAAGGCAAATCCCGCTTCAGTCTAAAAAACACAACAGCAGTCAGGATGAGCAGAATCTGCCACTCCTGCCGTGTGGCTCTCTGGACTGCAGTGGCTCCGCGCTACAGATCAGCCACCCAGCATCTACAGGCCAACTAAGATCACTGGAGCCAAAAGCCAAAGAAGAAGAAGACAAAAGCACTTCTACACAAGCGACACCTGCTGAAATATCAACGACTGCAGGTGGTGCTACTATATTATGAGGACATCTGAAGGGAATGTAAGAGAGCAGGTTCTCAACATGACACCATGAATTCAGAGCCGAGCGGTAAAGAGGAAGATCCTGATGGTGGTTCAAGACGTGGGTCCTTTCGGTCTACACTAGTGCTTCTCTCCGAGCTTGGAGAAAGACAAAGAGAGGATAATGGCTCTACAGCGCATCAGGAGAGGCAATCGATACCATCCGGTCGGACAGAGGAAAGTCCGTGAAATATATACAACCCCAAAGAAAGACAAAAAGAGAGTCGAGTTAAGACAAAAGTCTTAAAAAGCATGAATACGTGGGGGAAGTGGAGGACAAGATGAAGGCTGGCGAAGAGAGGCGACGCCAGCGGTTCCTCGGACAGAAATCGAACGGAACTTTGTTCGCAAACCAACTTAAGAGGAAGAACATGGCATCCGTAAGGCTTTCCTTCAGTAGCTAGACGTCAGTGTGACATAAACAACACTCCTCTATTACCCCTGTATTACACCCCAACCGCCCCCAAAAATAAAGAAATGGCAAAGTCCAGGAAAGAAAGAAAAATGATTACGAATCCGATACTCAAATTTCAACTTTGAATTAAGTCTTCAAATTTAACACCAACAACCATTCTTTCACTTCATTTGTTGACTTTATAATCTAAAGACATAAATTCATTTGATTCGGGTAACAAGTAGCATAAAGATCAATAGGGATGTTACGGTAGGAGTTCTATCTAACCAGACTTGTTTTAATGAATGTGAGCTCAACATTTTCCTGTGATCGGTCGTTCACTTCTGGAAACCTATCTGACCTTCTTAGAAAAGTTTTTCCACTCTGCAGTGTCGACTCAGCTACACAGGGAACGTGTTTTCACCCTAGACAAACGTGTCTGCAAACGGATTCTTTACCAACAATTCAACTGACACTGAGTAAATATCCCGGTCCTATTAATAACAGTCAATCAAATTAGTACCCTGCTGCCCTGACCCCTCCCACCCCCCATCCCACCCCCTCCCCCCCACTAAGGTACCCCCCCACCCCTCCCCTTCCCCCCGCCCCCCCCCCCGCCGCCCCTCCGGCCCCAGCAGTCTTCCTGCTGGGGGAGACAGCCTTTGTAGACGGACGAGGATGGGCCACCTGGTTGGACTCCATGAAGTGGACTGCATCATCGAGGTTATAAAACTCCACATAGGCCGTATCGTAGCTGTAACCTGGGGACAGCATTTAAAATACAGATGGATTTGCGTTAGTCACTGCTGGGTAAGACAGTATATCATGAGCACATCGAGATAGCAATCTGTCAGCGGGGGTTTGGAGTCATTCAGCCATTCGTTAAACTCTTTTCCCTTTGACATTCACACAAAATAGCTGCACTTGTGGACTTGTATTTCCGGGATGTTTTATATTTTTTGCCCAACTAAAACATTGCATTTGGAAAGTATTCACACCATATACACAGTTTGTTGTGTCACAGATCAATATTTCAAACTTTTTTCTGACCCTTTTATGAATACTTTGGATAAATAAATCCAACCTCACAAATCTAACCTATAACAGATTGTGATTATTCAAAATTCCTCAAGCTATTTATTGAGTGTAAACTTTGGGTTTTCATCAGGCAACAGCAAAACTTCACGTTGAAGAAGTTGTAAATCGCTTTGGATAAAAGCTAAATGATAAATTAATAAATGTAAATGTTAATTGAAGGCTTAAGTTCTGTCTATATTCCTAGTTGGTTCGGTTCAATATCCTCAATTCTGATGCTTCTTGGTCTGACATGCTGCAGGTCTGACCTGCTGCAGGTCTGACATGCTGCAGGTCTGACAGGCTGCAGGTCTGACAGGCTGCAGGTCTGACATGCTGCAGGTCTGACATGCTGCAGGTCTGACATGCTGCAGGTCTGACATGCTGCAGGTCTGACAGGCTGCAGGTCTGACATGCTGCAGGTCTGACATGCTGCAGGTCTGACATGCTGCAGGACTGACAGGCTGCAGGTCTGACATGCTGCAGGTCTGACATGCTGCAGGTCTGACATGCTGCAGGTCTGACATGCTGCAGGTCTGACATGCTGCAGGTCTGACATGCTGCAGGTCTGACATGCTGCAGGTCTGACATGCTGCAGGACTGACAGGCTGCAGGTCTGACATGCTGCAGGTCTGACATGCTGCAGGTCTGACATGCTGCAGGTCTGACATGCTGCAGGTCTAACAGGCTGCAGGTCTGACATGCTGCAGGTCTGACATGCTGCAGGTCTGACATGCTGCAGGTCTGACATGCTGCAGGTCTGACATGCTGCAGGTCTGACATGCTGCAGGACTGACAGGCTGCAGGTCTGACAGGCTGCAGGTCTGACATGCTGCAGGTCTGACATGCTGCAGGACTGACAGGCTGCAGGTCTGACATGCTGCAGGTCTAACAGGCTGCAGGTCTGACATGCTGCAGGTCTGACATGCTGCAGGTCTAACAGGCTGCAGGTCTGACATGCTGCAGGTCTGACATGCTGCAGGACTGACAGGCTGCAGGTCTGACATGCTGCAGGTCTGACATGCTGCAGGTCTGACATGCTGCAGGACTGACAGGCTGCAGGTCTGACAGGCTGCAGGTCTGACATGCTGCAGGTCTGACAGGCTGCAGGTCTGACATGCTGCAGGTCTGACATGCTGCAGGTCTGACATGCTGCAGGACTGACAGGCTGCAGGTCTGACATGCTGCAGGTCTAACAGGCTGCAGGTCTGACATGCTGCAGGTCTGACATGCTGCAGGTCTGACATGCTGCAGGTCTGACATGCTGCAGGACTGACAGGCTGCAGGTCTGACATGCTGCAGGTCTGACATGCTGCAGGTCTGACATGCTGCAGGTCTGACATGCTGCAGGTCTAACAGGCTGCAGGTCTGACATGCTGCAGGTCTGACATGCTGCAGGTCTGACATGCTGCAGGTCTGACATGCTGCAGGTCTGACATGCTGCAGGACTGACAGGCTGCAGGTCTGACAGGCTGCAGGTCTGACATGCTGCAGGTCTGACATGCTGCAGGACTGACAGGCTGCAGGTCTGACATGCTGCAGGTCTAACAGGCTGCAGGTCTGACATGCTGCAGGTCTGACATGCTGCAGGTCTAACAGGCTGCAGGTCTGACATGCTGCAGGTCTGACATGCTGCAGGACTGACAGGCTGCAGGTCTGACATGCTGCAGGTCTGACATGCTGCAGGTCTGACATGCTGCAGGACTGACAGGCTGCAGGTCTGACAGGCTGCAGGTCTGACATGCTGCAGGTCTGACAGGCTGCAGGTCTGACATGCTGCAGGTCTGACATGCTGCAGGACTGACAGGCTGCAGGTCTGACATGCTGCAGGTCTAACAGGCTGCAGGTCTGACATGCTGCAGGTCTGACATGCTGCAGGTCTGACATGCTGCAGGTCTGACATGCTGCAGGACTGACAGGCTGCAGGTCATCTGACATCCACATCCACTCTACAGTACTGCATGAAGCAATTCTTCCAGGGTGTTCAATTCATCCAGGCAGTTCTATCTTCTCTTCAGAAGAACTATGAAGCGGTCAGAGGTTCAAACCCAGGATGGAACCCAAAGTAACTTGCATAGCTTCTGACATATGTTTACGACTCAACATCATCTTCTATGAGTTCTATGGGTAAATATTTGGATTAGGTTTTACATTTTTTGCTCTGACATGCCAAAAAGGGTTTTAATACTTTCCCAAAACAATGCATGTACACCTTTATGAATGAGATATCGTTACATACTATGTCTTATAACTGAAAACAATGTCCTCCCTTTTCTTTTACCAAGGAAGATTCTCTTTGGTGGAGAACTGACTGTAGCGTGACGCTTCTGTATGCTCGGATAAGTGAATGGAATCAAATCCATCTTGCATGATCAAAGCTATCCTGTGTTCAGCGCCTCAGAGAATGAATCTCTGAATCTGAGAAGACCAACATTTGGACCTGAGCTGAATGATGAGCAAAACAACATCAGGACCTGGAGTCTCAGCCAAGCACTCGTACAGGAGCAAGTCGCTCTTGCCGTCTTTCAGAATTGTAAATCGACATGAACTGAACTAATAGAAAAAAACTTGAGTGTGGGGGGGGGAGGGAAACAAACAAACAAAAACATAAGAAAACGTGTGTCACAAGAACATTTGTGACTCGAATGTCACTCTCGAAGCTTGCTATACAGACCACGTGCCTATATCCTTAGGCGTGATCAAGTCTGACAGCTAAATGCTAAAAGACCTCAGCCCTGTAGAACTGGTGAGCGGTTTGGTCAAGAGCGAGAATGTTGGCGTAACAAAGAAACGGTAAGCGTACTGGATCAAACGTCGAAATAGCGAAAACAAGTCGTAGGACAGTAGGGCTGTCGTTTGCCCGGGAAATATCCACACGGGGACTTTGATCTTACCTGGAACAACATTCTTGATTTTCATGCCCTGCATGGGTACCCCATCCCGGACTGCGAAAGCACCAAGGATCTGTAAGAAAATGACAATTAGAATAAGAACGATAACCAAATCTAACAATAAATAACAACAAGTGACCTGCTGCATATCCAGGTGTTAGATCATATTTCTTACCTGTTCCATTGTGGCAGTCTTTGGGATTCCAGTTATAGATATTGTGTGAGAAACCTTGTCCTTCGAAGATGCACTGCGGTAATCTTGATCCTTTTGCCGTTGAATCATATTCACACCAGTTAATGAAGAGTACAAATGGATAGTACACAAGCACTGCAAGTTTACATGAGCATAGCGTTTGATATGGAACAACCAAATCACTGCTGACTAACCTGAGATCCGGAGTCGCTGAATTTTGAAACGGGGACCGGTTTGGTTTCCTTCAGGAGCTTCTCTGGCACTTGCAGATCCTCATGTTTGAACTGGAAGGCTCTCCCAGACCCTGTCCTGTAGTCGATATCCCTGTAGTCCTGGTCTCTCCGCTGCTCTCCGCTGCTGCTCGGAAACTCGGCGCCCGGGCCCATCTTAGGCCTCTCCGGGCCGGACGGATCCTTAGGCCCTTTGAAACAGTCGATGTCAGCCGCCCCGTGGGGTTGTTGAGGAGGCTGATTCTTCTCCTGGTGGAATGGAGGTCGGTCGTCTCGCCGAATGTTTTGATTCTGTTTGGGATCTCTGTCGCCAGGCCATCGCTTGCCATCGTTCTCTCTATGGGGGTTAGATAAAGGCCCCATGTTGGGGAAGGGAGGGTCAAGCGGACCTTTGAGGCCCAAAGGAAGCAGCCCCACACCTGGAAGGGGAGCAGGGGGAGCGTTCTTCTCCCAGTTAGGTGGACCCGGATGTTCTGGGGTCGGACGAGGAAAGCCACCAAAGCCCCCCACTTCTTTACCGGGGAAATCAGCGGGAGGTCTGTCTCTGTCTTTTAGGAGCACCGGCTTGTTGCCATCTCGTCCGATGGATGAAGGGAATCCTGGTTCCATGACATCTCTAGGGAAAGGGGAGATGCTTTTGGATATGGAGGCTGGTTGGGATTCTCTCTCCCTCGCCCGGCGGTTTTTCCACTCCTCAGCAAGGGTCATCTCCTCCCCGCCTCTGTAGTCTACGGGGGAATTCTCTCTGGCTGAGAATTCTCTGTCTCTCATGTTGCCGTCGTCCCCAAACTTAGATCTGTTGGGGCCACTGAGGTTATCTGGTCTTCCCCTGACATCCATGGGAGCGCCATCATTTTCCCCAAACCGTAAAGGAGACCGGTCCCTACCCCTGAAATCCGCTGGCGATCCCATTCGGTTCCGGAAGTCCATATCTGATTCGAATCCTCCCCTGGTATTAAATGGTGGGCCTCCCCTTCTGTCAAAGCCCATCATCCCCCTGTCACGTTGACCCATGTCCATATTGAAGCCATCGATGTCATCCATACCCATGGGAGGTCTGTCCCTATCCCGCATATCCCTGAAGCCATCGTTTCTTCCCATAGGGCCCATGGGAAACCCTCGCCTCGCATCCTGGTTCGAATGACCGAATCCTGGCATTTTGTTGCGAAACATCTCTCTGTCTCTCATGTCCATTAATCTATCGTTAGGTTCCCGTTGGTCCATCCCTCTACCTCCCATCTCCATGTTGTCCCTCCCTGGTCCCACGAAACCAGGTGCGTTCATCAGCTTGTCCCTGATCACTATTTCATACTGCCTTCTGAGGCTGAAGTCTGGATCATCTCCGGGTCGGAAGAAGTCCCTGTTTGGTTGTCTATCGCGTATACCAAGTGGTTCCATGTCACGCCCCCTCCTGTCAGGTGGGCCATCTGATCTCATATCCATCGGGGGGCGGTCCTGAAGCCGGGGGCCAGTAGGACCCATCATGGGCCCCATCGGACCCATGTTCATCCCATCTCTGTTTCTGAAGTCCTGCATAGGACCATCCCTGGCTCCAAACATCTCTCCACGATGATTTCCACTGTGAGTGACAAACATGGAATTCAAACTATTTTAGGCAAACAATCAACTGATGGCTTAGGTGTTGATGTGTAGAATAACAGTGAAGGGAAACTGAAACTTGAAAAAGTATCCATCCATACTTGTTTGTAAAAACACTCAGACTAAGACTAAATTGTGGTTTGTAAATAAACAAGCAACCCTACAATTTAGCTGTTCTGAATTTGATAGACACGAACATAAAAACCGCCATTTTGCTGCCACCCAAGGTCAACATTGTAATTGTACATAATTTCTGTAACACTTGGCCTACATTTTAATGTTTTTGTTTAATGAGACTTTAATTTCGGTTTCTATACAGTTTGCATAGAATCATCACTTACCGAAAGGGTTTCCCTCCTCGAAGTCCATGTCTGTTTCCGTCCCACATGTTCTCAAACGGTCCTCAAGTCTCGCTTAACTGTTAAATAACAGGGTTTATTTTATTAGTAAAGTCCAGATCCTGATACCCACAGATCCAGATATCCCCAGATCTAGATACCCACAGATCTAGATACCCCCAGAGCCAGATACCCCCAGATCCAGATACCCCCAGATCTAGATAGCCACAGATCTAGATACCCCCAGATCTGTCAGACGTTCCAGCTCCACCGCTTCACCCTGGACATCCCTCCTCCGTCCCCAGGCCCACAGACCTTAGCTAGCCAACTAACATTTAGCTAACGAGCCGTCTCCTTGATCTTGAGGACAATCAGGGTCAGCACAAACAAACTGGTGTTAAATGTTGTTATATTCTGAAGCCATTTATCCAAACTACACATTAGTCTTAGAAACATCCTAAATCTGATTCAATCGGATGCTGATAGCTGAACCCCCCAATCTAGCTAACTGAAGCCATCCATGATGAACAGCGGGCTAAACAGAACGTTTAACTATCGAATTAATAACCTTAGCAGATACATATAGGTTATTTAAATGTATAACAAAAAAAAATTGACGTTATTTTAATTAATTCACAGCTTCTCACCGACAAATGTACAATAAGAAAAGAGCGGCATACCTTCGTCTGTTAGCTTGACTTAAAGCAGCTCAGCCTCTCCTCTTCTTCTTCTTCAGGTTCCTGTTAGCGGATCTAAATCAACGAGACTTCCGGGGTTCTGGAAGTGTATTCTGGGAAATGTAGTCTGACTTGGAATATTAAAAACCAACACGTGCTTATTATTAGACACGTATTTTATTTCAGATCACAGTATATGAACACAGAAGCAAGGAACAGGACCAATATGAAAACATTCTGTTAATTACAGAAATAAACGGCAAAACAGGACAAAATATATATACCCAGCTTTTTAGTTTTAGTTTAGTGTCTGTTGTCAGATCATTGCTTTGTTGAATTGTTTTAAATCAAAGGTCACAATAATATTTAACGATACAAATACTTAAAGAAAATTAAGAAAATATCATCCAATTTATTTCTACGGCATGTCAAGTGCCCGCGGACAAAGTAAATGGAGGCAAACGCTAATTACAGTAATGTGAGACATTTCGTTTTCTGTATTGTTTCTTTTACACCAATACATATGTGAAGACATTAGTGTACTGTATTAAAAAGTGTGTGTGTTGGGGGGGGGGGGGGGGGGGGGTGGATGTGGGTTTGTGTTATGTCAGTGGTAGAGGTAATTTTGGAATCATAATATCCCAAAAATTAAATATCTGGCAATACCATAAGAAAATGTAAAGTAATCAAATGAAATATCTATTAAATAAATGTCACAGTTTTTTACAGCAATAATAATATTGCTTAATTAAATAATTTACAGAATACTTTGGCAACCGTTCAGATCAACTAAAGGATGCTTAAAATATATAACATACACAATAAATAAACACAGAGACAGTCATAACAGATACTATTTGCAAAATGATGAAGACCAATACCCAAGCAGACATATATTCTTTGAAAAGTTATTTTTTTCTATTCCACTAAGAGAGTGCGAAGAGAGCAATACAGGCTTATATAGATTTATAATCTTTTACTAACACAGATGTTTATGAAACAGCAGGAAATTCAGTTTAAAAGTTGGAAAACAGGTTGCAAGACTGCGACACAGGAAACCTAAATTTGAACGTCAAGGTGTCAAATAAGGTCACTGTTTTGTGGCAGTAAAAGACATGAAGACAGTATACAGACAGCATCACAGAAGGGAAAGTATGAGGTCATACTGAGCCATGCCACTCGATACTAACAGCTTTTTGTAGGTGAAACTAAGTTAGAAGCACCGCAAATGAAATACGGAGATTGAAACAATAACAAGGTCTCATATTTGAAAATCCAGTTGATAATGAAAACAAAAGGAGAAGCGTTGCTTTGAACCAGGTGAAGAAGTTCCATTAAAATAATTAGTAACAAATGATCAAGAGAAAGAAAAAAAAATCTAAATATAGACCTGTCACTTTATTAAATAATGTCTTCAAAAAAATAAATAAAACAATGTGAGGTGACTGCGCTAAAGCTGCAAGGGGGGAATCTGACAGGCCATTTCATCATCATGCCAGCATTCATTTACATGGTGAATGTACTCTGGCTCAGCCTAGCCATTCTGATCCTCCTGTATAGGTGAGGATACCTGCAGGAGAGCATCTCCATTACACCTGGCCTGGGGCCCCCCCTCCTGCAGAGCGGGGCTGGGCTGAGAGGACTCTGCTGTGGTGGAGCTGGAGCCCAGTGTGTCAGGAGCCTGCAGGCTGGCAGAGGCCTCTGTGCCAGAGGGGACACCGTCCAGATCCTGGGCTGGAGGAGAAGCAGTGCTGCCTGGACCTGCTGAAGGCCCGGCAGCAGGACTGGAGGCCCCTGAGTCACTCTGCTCCGGTGCTCTGAGCCTCTTCATGAGGGTTGTGACACGGACAGCTTTCTGTGAAAAGGAGAGATCAATGGGTTGGCATGGACAACATTTCAGCAGTGTTATCAGAAGCAGAGAGTAAATAATGTAGAACATATCCACAAAATCTTTGTTGGAACACAGGGAGTACCTTCCACTTGGCTTTAGCAAAGTTCTTTTCTATTTGCGCACACACTCCGTCCTTAATGTTCTTGTCTGATGCAGCATTCCCAGAAATCCTTGGGGGGAAAAAACCAGACTAGATAAAAAATGAGGCATAACTGATTTCCAATAACATGTGCAAACTTTATGGAACCGTAAAATGCCATCTACATTTGGTCATTTCGCAGACGTTTCAGTGATCTAGAATCATTGGCATCAAACTCGAGGACCAAGAGGGAGCAGGTTTTCGTATAAACCAAGCCCAACACCAGCTGATTACACTAACGAGTTTCTCTAATTGGTGGACTTTTTTTCCGGTTACAGTACAATTAAATCTCTACCATTCATGATTGATGGCCTCTTGTGCTGTTAGTCGTTGATCTTGTTCCACTTCCATTAGAGACGCCACAAGACTCTTAGCTGAGCAGCAAAAATACAATACAATTTGATACAGTACATGCTGTAAGAAACATCTGTTCCGGTAATATATCATGTTGTATATGTAATACATATCAATAGTTAATGTGAAACATCAATGCCAATGATATACCTGAGTCTGAGATATCGTCCCAATACGGGGAATCAAACTCAAAGTCTCCTGACAGAATCTTCCGGAACAGGTTCCTGTCATGGCTGTCATAGTCTTCATCATCAGCTTCTTCGTAGAAGGGAGGGTTTCCAGACAGACTGCGGAGGATGGACACAACAACCAGCATGTAGGTTCAAACACATCATGGTAAGATGTCTAGGAGGGTTCGTTGTTTCATACATAGCGGTCATTGCCATCCAGTCACTTTAAAGAAGATATTCTTAGTATAATCCTAAATAATGATCATAAAAATAATTAGACACACTTACAGAATGTACATGATGACCCCAATGGCCCAACAGTCCACAGGTCTTCCGTATCTTTGCCTTCCAACCACTTCTGGAGCTGAGGAAAACATCACCAAGAATATGCGGTGTCACAACTGTAGCAACATGCAGCTCCTCAGCTCCCCTCCCCAGCTGCTGTCCCCACGGACACACGGCAGCTCTTACCCAGGTACTCTGGAGTTCCACAGGGATCTTTGATCAGTCCGTTCTCCAGCTTGGCCAAGTGGAAGTCACTTATCACAATTTTGGAGTGTTTCAGACGGTTGAAATACACCAGATTCTCCAGCTAATTGAGGCAAAAAATGAAATATGGATTGAAACGTATATGGAGGTTTTGTTTTACATTCACTTAGTCACAAAAAACCTGCTGACATCTAGCATAGTAGCATTATAACCGTTTATTCATTTAGCAGACGCTTACACAATAACCGTGTCAATGTTCAATGTCTCTAACTATAGTTATATCCCCCCCCCCATCTGTACAGCTAGTGCCCACTTTTACTTTTATCTTATTTGTATCTAATTTGTATTTGACACTATATTTTTTTATTCGGTTTTAACCTTATTATTATGTTACATATATGTTATATGTTCCATGTTTGCTCTTTCCTGCCAAAGTAAATTATGTGTTTGTATATCCTGCATAGCGAATAAAATTGATTCTGATTTCTTCAGACACCTGTGATGTAATGCCACTATCAACCACCAGATAGAAGAAGTGAGACAGTTTACCTTCAGGTTCCTGTGGACGATCCTCAGGGAGTGCAGGTACGCCACAGCTTCTAGAACCTGTCTCACCACATTGCTGGTGTCCCTCTCGGAGTAGTAACCTTGGTCTAAGATCCAGTCAAACACCTCCCTGCCTGTAGCTCTGAGGTAAATATCCACATTGAAACCCGTCGATTACTGAAAAGCTCACACATCACAGAGACAGCGACCCTTGGAGAGTATAGTGACACATTCAAATCAAATGTACTAATTTAAAATAATTTAATTATTTAAAACTCCTAAGGTGGAGGATTCATTTTCAGAAATAGGCTTCACACAGTGAATCAGAGCAGAATCCAGTTCAATTATGAATCAGTCCATAGGAGCAGACATGCAATTGGTTCATCAATGAGGCTGAACCATGCTGAGGGGAGAAATGAGCGCTAAAGAAAAGTCCCAATTTGATTCCATTGACTCACAGCTCCAGGAAGAGGAAATACTCCTTTCTTGTCTCAAACACATCAACCAGCTGCAGGATGTTATGATGTTTTACCCTGTGAAAGGAAGAGACAAAGAGAGAGAAGGGAAGAGGGTATTGGAGGTTATGGGGGTTAGTGCTGTGTGTTGCCTTTTGATGAGACAGAATTCACAACCAAAAAGAATCCTGCCTAAAAATCCAATAGGATGAAACTCGTGAGTTTGGTCTTATTAAACATATGACTAGTCTGTCAAGCTCATTGCTACATACTCTGTTTTATTTATCTATGACAATGCTATTATTGTGCCAATTAATTAAATACACAGATAGGGATAGAGTGTTCTAATTATCCTCTGCATAATAGTAGTGGTGCACTAGTATATTAAGAACTATATATATATTACTGTAACACATGAATCGAGTTGATACTTACATCTTTAAGATCACAATCTCGTTCTTTGCAGCTTTCCGCACTTTCCTTCCATCCTTTTTCAGGAATTTTTTACAGGTGAACATTTTCAGCGTGTTCTTGTCCTTCGCCCTAAAAATTTCACAGAACTCCTCCCTGAAAGAGGCCAGTTATCAGGACATAGTTGGACCGTTTCTCACAGGGGCGTCGTTAGCCCTGATTTGGGGGGCTGAAGCCCCCCTAAAATGTTCTTCAGCCTCCCCAAAATAATTATCGGGATTTTTTTTAACAATTTCTTTTTACTATTGTTTTACACATGGACAAGTTATTTCTAACATGCTACATATGTGAGTGCGTTTCTGGGTTTGTATGTTTTCACACAAATCACACTCTTTCTGATTGAACCAATCTAGGAACTGTCTGAAACAATGGATATCCGCAGCCCCCAATGAATGAGTCAAAATTATTTTGAACATTACACATGCGTAGGGGCTAAGCCCCCCCTTTTTTAAATCCTGGAAACATCCCTGGTTTCTCATACTCTCTAACGGTGTCTTATTCAGGGAGGGTTACTCACGACTTGACGACCTGGCCCAGGTCATATTTGTCGGTGACCTCAGAAGGGTTATTGTAGTCCTTCTTCTCCCCGAGCGTCAAGCAGCCAAACGGCATGGTGTCTCTTCCCCTGGACAGGGACGACACTCCACCAGAGAACCTGTCACACAACAGTCCATCACTGACCAACACAGCATTGTTTGCGTTCTCCAAAATGCAGTCGTCAATACACACATGCGTTTTCTTACCCCTTTACTCTTTCAAAGAAACAACAAATCAGATGCTGAATTTCAATATTTTGCGACCACCATCATTGTTCCAGAAGTACTCTGGAGAGATAGTAGAAAATGACTTCCCAACAATAATAGAGTGGGGCTCCTGTCATTAACAATCATTACAGGAATGGTTCCAAAAACGATTAAGTAAATTGCTGCAAACACTGACAGAGAGCATCAGTTTGTGTCACGATCTTCCATTCCACCCAACACAGAATGCACTCAGTGGCAACTTTGCATCTATAGTAATAATCCAGTATATAACTGTACTCAGTGTGACCTGGCAAGAACCCTTTTCCTATAGAACCTTGAGCATCACTGCCTGGATTCACATTTTGCTCGCCGCAATGTGTCGACTCCGTTCCACGATAAGTGAACTCTCACAGCATCTGCAAGGTCTCCTTCCCCTTCCAGAGCAGTGAGTCATCCCTGCATGTACTGAGGCTATAACCTTTATCTGCTTGCTCTCTTCTATAGCACAGTGTTAACTGTGGCACCACTGTTAGAAAACTCCACTCTTGTATTTAACACTTATGCAAATGAATCTCTGCTCATCTTTGGCCTCATGTCCTCTATCCTGGTAAAGATTTCATGGGAAAAAGGCAGCAGGTAAATCAGTATACCAATAAAGGTCTAAACATAAATGTAGGAACTGATGTCTATGCCTACTGAGAAACAGAGAGAGGCTATTAGAAGAGATGGATCTCAGTGGCTAACATTACGCCACATGGAATGTTCACTTCTGTGTTCCCACAAGAAGAACGTTAAGTGATTTCTCTAACAAATCCTAATGACGAAAGAGACGGAAGCTGAAAAAGCTAACCAAATAAGGCACAAATGATCAAAGTGCATTATTAGCGCATTCGTTCATTGGCCAAAGCATGTTTTTTTCTGCAGGACCGTTAAAAAAACATTACCTTTCCAGAGAGGAGCCCATCTCCCAGAATAGCACTTAGGCAGGGACATTCGACTGAAGCATCACTTAAATGCTGGACTACTGCAGCAGCCAAATATATTTGTCTAATAATGCTACAGAAGCTAAACCATTAGTTAAACTGGAAAAATATCGGTATGTTAATATCGGTAAAAAAAAAAAATATATATGTTGTACATCACATACGCTTCTAACTCCCCTGCCTGTGGTTCTTACTGAAGTCTTACAACACCACTATGTTTGTCTACCCGCATACACAAGTGAAAGTACTTCATACAACCTTTAGATGCCCAGCAATGAGACAAGAGTGGGAAATAATGAATCCTGTAAACACAAACAGACACACAAACAGACAAACAGACAGGGGGAGGAGTCAGGGAAGGGGGGAGGGGTCAGGGTAGGGGTGGGGGTCAGAGGTAGAGGAGTGGATGAGGACATGGGGGGGTAGAGGAGTAGATGAGGACATGGGGGGGGGGTAGAGGAGTGGATGAGGACATGGGGGGGGGGTAGAGGAGTGGATGAGGACATGGGGGGGGTAGAGGAGTGGATGAGGACATGGGGGGTAGAGGAGTGGATGAAGACATGGGGGGGGGGGGGATAGAGGAGTGGATGAGGACACTGTGGGCCTCATTAGACCCTGATGGTCTACCTAGAGAGATGAGGCCACACTGTGATACAGACCACATTCAATCAGACCTAGAACTAGCACATGACAAACATGGCTCGTGTGTTCTTCTCTTTGAATGACAAGAGAATCATTAAGAGAATCATTAACCCATCTGTATCAGAGAAGGAGGCGTGTTCGTTGAAAAAGACCCAGTGACAGGATCCAGGCAGCGTGAGAAGAAGAGGAAGATCATATGGCCTGGATCCAGATACACAGCAAGCACCTACACCTGCACTTCTAGATGAAGGCCAAGCCAAAGGGCATCAAAGCTTCTACCAAAGATCCCCATCAATCTAGAAATCTTGATTTGCACTCGTCCCATTTGCAGCGCTCCTTCTCCATTCAGTTGCTATTTCTGTTGGTCTCTCTCTCATCTGGCCCATCCCCTCAGGACATGGCACTGCTGCACCCGACTGCAACATGACAGACCTGCAGGCCGGTTAAAGGACCCTGGATAGAATGTGTGTCAGTGAGGCACTTGACAGATCCCTCTTAAACCATGTTCCCTGTGGGTCCTGCAGTTCACAGCACAGAGAATCTCCAGCCCCCGAGAAGCCAGAGTCACTCCATCATGGACGCATGCCCTTGCCCCATTCTTTGCCCAAGACAGCCTGGAGCCACACCTATATGTAGATGTTATCCATGGTGTTTGTCATTGGGTTGATTTAGGGTTAATCCTGCTTATCCAGAAGTCAGTTATGAACAGTTCTTCACGTAAAATCATCGTAACCAGCATAACCATCATCTGTTCATAAAAGGTGTTTTGATTGGACTTAGCATCCGTAACCTCCTGGTTTTGAGGCAGTGTTTTGGCAGGCAGGCAGCAAGTGTAGCGGCACCTTTGTGTTTGTGATCCTTTGTCAGCTCGGAGAGAGCGGTGATCTGGAATTCACATTCCGTGTGCGAGGTGGTTGTGTAACAGAGATCAAGAAGGTTTACTGGTGCTTTATAAGCCACTGGTGTGCTTTATGTGCATTTTTTGTACCTTTCATCCACATCGTATGTGCATCTTTCAAATTAAACGGTTTCATCAATTTCCATACAAGGGCCACTTATGGTACCTCAGATGACCAACTGAAATAAATCAATAACAATCAAGTCCAACCAACTGCGATCATTACTGTAGTTAAATGTGTTATTTTGAGCAGTTTTTATCGATATCTGCCACAACACCCCTCCCTCAGAAAGGCAGGTCTGCATTGCGCAGTGTTCTAGACCGCTTCCCTGAATCCAGACGTCCTCCGTGCTCTCCAGCCCCGCAGACTGGGTCTAGCTGGGAAGAGCTGGCAGCAGCAGCATGCCTGTGTCAGGTCTGGCTGAGAGCTCAAGCCTGCTGTTCTTCCAGAAAGAGCCTCTGAAGAGCTTCTGTATTTGAGATCTTCCTTTGCACATTCGTCGATTCCACAAACAGAATAATGCATGGCCTGGAAAAACCAGAAGGGTTGGCCTGAGGATGATGATGGGGTGGGGATTCGGGGCGGGGGGACCAGGGGGGGTGGATGGGGAGTGGGGGTGCTGGCAGGGCCCCACAAGGCTCCAGTACCTTCTCCTCCTGAGCTGAGAGCTGGAGAGATGGCTCACGCTTTTCTCCCTCTCTACTGTTCCACTTGACAAGTATATGTTTCAAACTTCAAAGTCTTTACTCAGCAAAGTACAGCAGGACAGCACACAGACACTGAGTATCGACGCGTGGATAAGGGCCTGGAGAGAAGGTAATGGAGGAGAGAGAAAGCGAGGGACGAGAGCGAGAGCGAAATAGAGGGAGCGAGCAACAGACGGAGCCAAAGAGACAGAGACAGCGAGGAAGTGTTTACGAAGCCACCTACCCATCGCATCACTTCCCCTCCGAGCTACAGCCGAGCTCAGAAGCGCCTCTATGCATGTGCCTGTGAGAAGAACAGGGAATTCGGACTTTGAAGCCAAGTACAACTTCTCACTTCCTGTGGAACCATCCTGCTCTGTGGACACCTGATTAGACTGCAGGTCCCTTGTCTACTCCAGCCTGTCTCTGTACTCAGCATCCTGTTCCAGCTCTGGGTTATTTTTCATGACTGCATGTTGCAGTGTTGCTGTTGCTGTGGATTTGTTTTGGAGAGAGGTTATATATAGAGAGAGGCTGTCTGCCAAAGCTTGGGTGCAACCTTATCTGAACCTGTTATTTGTCCTGAATTTCTGTACAAGTAATCACCCACATCGACTCGCTGACTATTCGAGCACACACGGGAACGCACACTTGTGTGCATTCAAGAACACACACACACACAAACACACACAAAAAAAACATACCAAAAACACCACGATGAGTAAAATAATAATAAGATTTCATTATAATGACATGCAACCCTTGTGACTGTGTTTTCCAGTTCCATTACTGTTTGCTAATGATTCTTGATCAAACACTGCAGGTTGGTACACAGGTCATTTCCAGCATAATTTGAGGCTTTGTTTGGCTTCTGAAGAAAAGCAGAAATGGTTCCTTATTCCAGGATTCTCTCTCGCCACAGAAAAAACCAGGGAGATGATCGTAGGCTTCAGGAAGTGACATATTCACTGGAGGAAGCACGATCCTCCTGCTTCAACTTCCTCAGTGGGTTTATCATCGATGATCTCTCCTAGTTTGGGTCAGTGGGATAAAACCGGATAAAACTTCCCATAAGACACAAAACTTCTTAAGGAGTTTAAAGAAGTTTGATAAGTCTACCAAACTCTCTTTTTGTCAAGATGCCCTCTTGAGCACTTTCAGTAATAGTTCCACTTCTGATCACAAAGTCCTTCTGACAGTGGTTAAGACCTCGGAGCACATCACTGGCTGCCAAATCCACTCCAAGCCAGGCTTCTTCCTCCTGCTAGGCCTTAGGAAGTATTTGACAATCATAATGGACCATCCAGCCAATGAACTGTTCTCACTGCTGCTGTCTGGTAGAAACATACCTATCTGCCGTCAAGCCTCTCAAACAACAACTCAGTGATCACATGATCACCTCAATGTAAAGCTCTCTCTTGTAAGTCGCTTTGGATAAAAGCGTCTGCTAAATAAATACATGTAAATGTATGCCCTAGTCACTTCCTATATACATCCAATGTACATCTTCACATCAGCAGGCCCAAGACACTTTTATTTTGGAATGTTTTTATACTGTATTGTAATTGTTTATATTCTGCATGGTACTCGCTTTGAAACTGCTGCTAGTGTTGTATGGCTATTTTCATTGCTACTTTTGTTATTCTTGTCCTTATTTATGACTCATTTGAATATTTGGAAGCCTACAATTTTTTTTATCTCTACTACGTGGGTGTTTCTTGCCATGTCCTGAGAATGTTATTATTCTGAATTGACTTGTTTTGTTACGCTGTCAACTAAATTAAAGATTATTTTTTCCAAAGAACCTTCACACTTCCTTTGACTTGGTATAACAATGTCACATTTGGCAAGTTTTCTCCATGTGAAAATAACAACATTGCATTTGAAAATGATGGAGGCTCTCTGAGTAAATAATACGTATGAGGTGATAACGCTGCCTGTCTGCAGACTGTGACAGGGTCCTTCAAGAGAACCACAGTGATAATGAACCTGGGAGAGAGCACAATGGCTTTTTCAGGGGACTCATAATCACAACATTTAAGCCCAGAACATTGTCCTCCCTTTCTGATATTACCAAATAGGGTCTCGTTGTGCTGTTGGTGCACAAGGAAATATTCAGCTTTTCTCTCTTCGAAGGCACCTC
This sequence comes from Protosalanx chinensis, assembly GCA_030340685.1. Classification (NCBI taxonomy): domain Eukaryota; kingdom Metazoa; phylum Chordata; class Actinopteri; order Osmeriformes; family Salangidae; genus Protosalanx; species Protosalanx chinensis. The sequence goes on along the minus strand of CM059317.1, from coordinate 2,695,426 downwards.
AAGATCACCTAAATATGAGAGAGAACTTAGAGAAGATTGTTCTCCTTTTCAGGGGGGGGGGGGGGTTGTGGGGCGTGCTTCATTTGAATATATTTAGACTTGGTCTGAGTGTGGGTGAAGGTGGATTCTTTCACAGATGGAAACGCTCTCCAGCAACAAAGTTTATCCCTGGTCTGGAACATTGCAGCTGTTTTACTGCAGATAGAGTCATGGAATAGTGAGCAGGCTTAATGGTCGGCCTGCAGGTCCCACAAACTCCCAGGAGTCCAAGGCTGGGCTGCATGGTCTTACTTTCATCAAGCCAGGATTAGTGTGAACGCGTAGAGGTCAAAGGTAAAAAAAGAGGGTTTAATGAGATACCTGGAAATCAAATCAAGCAAGAAAAAGCAGTCAGGTATCAAAAGTAAGCTGTAAAGTTGGGGACTTTAAAATGTATCTTTTAAATAAGTCTTATTAGTACACACTGGATGGGCTCAATCCTCTTTATGGTTTATTTACCTACTGACCACCTGCAGTGGCAGCCTACTATCCTCTCTGAAACCGTATTCTATCAATGTTACCTTGGCCAGGTACTATTCTGGGCCTCCAGGTTCAGAACCCGGGTCAGAATGTGGCGGGCAGCCAAAGTGCTGGAGCTGGCATCAGGCTGGTCTCTTCAAAGAGAAAGGATTACCAGCCACTAGTGACGTGAGGGCATATGGTCAAGCACAATGCCAAACAAGGCCAGACCAAGAATCACTCATGGATAAGAATGGGTTCGAAATCACACACAAGTGACTGATACAAAGAAATTGTGTTGGTCTGAAATGTAATGGTTTGCGATTAAATCAACATCCCCATCAAAAACACTGCGCTGGATATGTTTCAAATGTGTTCAATTTAACAATGATAAGACCAGGAAAAACCTTCACATGCTAGTGCATGAACAGCACTGTGGATACACAGGCCCCGACACACAGACACACAGGCACAGACACACAGACACACAGGCACAGACACACAGGCACAGACACACAGGCACAGACACACAGACACACAGGCACAGACACACAGGCACAAACACACAGGCACACAGACACACAGGCACAGACACACAGACACACAGACACACAGGCACAGACACACAGGCACACAGGCACAGACACACAGGCACAGACACACAGACACACAGGCACAAACACACAGGCACACAGACACACAGGCACAGACACACAGGCACAGACACACAGACACACAGACACAGACACACAGACACACAGACACAGGCACACAGACACACAGACACAGACACACAGACACACAGGCACAGACACACAGACACACAGGCACAGACACACAGACACAGACACACAGACACACAGACACAGGCACACAGACACAGGCACACAGACACAGACACACAGACACACAGACACAGACACACAGACACACAGGCACAGACACACAGACACAGACACACAGACACAGACACACAGACACAGGCACACAGACACAGACACACAGACACACAGACACAGACACACAGGCACAGACACACAGACACACAGACACACAGACACACAGACACACAGACACAGACACACAGACACACAGACACAGACACACAGACACAGACACACAGACACAGGCACACAGACACAGACACACAGACACACAGACACAGACACACAGGCACAGACACACAGACACACAGACACACAGACACAGACACACAGACACACCAACTGGTGAACGGCTGAAAATCTTTTTGCATTGTTTTCGTTTCTTCTTTCGACAGGAAGTGAAGACTTGTCTCCTCGCTACATAGCTTTAGCTTTGAATCTCCCATGTTTTCTTTCTTCTTCACGCATCACAGTCTAATCTGACCATTCTGTTCTGATGTTGTTTGTTGCCTTGGTAACCGGGTCCTACATCAGCGTCATGGTACAGTGTGGCTCCTTCAGAACTCCAGCACCATCGCTCATCTCTCCTTGAGAACCACGTTCAGGAGCTGACCAGCATCCTGTTCTCAAATCCACATGCTTCAACAACTGCACCAACCAAAGTGTTGGTTACAGGGCTGATGTGGTGATGCTGGTGGGTGTGTGTGTGTGTGTGTGTGGGGGGGGGGGGGGGTAAGTCCCTCTTCCCAACCTTCTATCCTCACTAGAGGAGGGAAAAACATACACACACATTCATAGCGGTACTAAAACCTATTTTTACATTAAAAAGTGTTGACAACCGAGATAGTAAAGTGTACATTTACAGAGATATAGGTAAGGAGAGGATTTCATCCAATGCAGCCAACTGGAGTCAATATGAGGACGTTTCACAGTCCACTGGCTTTCTCCAACTGCTGTCTGACTACGGCAATACTACATCACCTAAATAAGGAATTTTCCATCACATAAACAGCCCAACACATGGGACTGTGTTCTTGCTGAGCGCAGCACTCCGTTTAGAGGCTAGATTAATTAAGGTTACCTGTCAGAGTTTACCACTTGAGGTTCTAAGAGAATTTAACTGAAAGTATTCTGCAGTGTGGGACATTGCCCATCTCTAATTCCCTCAACCGTATTCTCACTGGAGTGTTTCTAAAGCAGGGATGAGGTAGGATCACTGAGAGTATCACTTCACCTAATGGCACACTCAATATATACTAATATTTGCGCATAGAAAAAGGAAGCTCTTCAAGCACAATGAACAATTTTACATTTTCATAATGAATATTAAACGGATTAAGAAATAAGACACGACTCAGGTGTCATGGAAACGAGTCCTTCAACATACAATACATGTTATATGTTGTGACTGGACGAAAACCGCATCTTAATTGGTATGCATTTCACTGTCCTTCACAACTAGAGATCTGTCAAGGACATGCAGACATGACTCACTGACTGAGAAGCTGTACAGGAACATTTCTGAAAGCTCATTTGAGAAATACTGTACATTTTGTAGGTCTCTTCACACAGATAGGCCAACAGATGATTTAGCCTAATGACTCACCTGAACAAATACTGCCAAACCCACAACACCAGCCAAGTATCTTTATAAGAAAGTTATGATCTCTCACTTCTACCACTTGAAACTGTAAATAATGCAATACTACAACACAAATAACCACTGGAATTGATTTCATACTAGTGGAAAAACCTGCAACCTTTAACCCTAACCATTCAACTGAACCTGTTAAGCTTCTGAACTACAGGACACCATTGAGCAGTGATAGCCTGAGACACATTATCGCTCCCTGAACGATGATCCTCAACTTCGCACAGAAGGTTTTACTGTTTGACACCTGGAATTACAAACTTCAAAAGGATGCGGTAAAGCTGAAGAGCTGAGAGGTGGAACCTGGAGGAACACAGAGGAACTGGGAGACTGGGAGACTGCTGGATCAGCTCTGCCTTATCTTCAGCGATGTGCAGAGAATAATTTATCTAATCTAGCACATACCGTAGGCTACAGTTCATTGTTTTCGTCGTTTCAAGAATATTTGCACAGAAAGTTTTGACCGCCTTTATGCTAATTTATCAGAAGACGTTTACGCTCACTTACCTTGTCCGAAGTATGAAAACGTTGTCCAAATATTCTTTCCACTTATTTTAAACAGGCTGCTCGTACTAATGCGCACACTTAAAAAAAAAAAAAAAAAACTAGACGGATATATGTATGTCTTTGTTATATTTAAATTCCCTGTGATTTCCGAGATAAATCCTCACGCTTACTGTATCTAACATCATCAAAGCCACATTGCAAGAAGAGCGTTCAACTAGAGCCGCTGGTGAGAGATGCTGCAAGCAGGAGTGACTGAAGGAGAGAGAGAGAGGGGGAGGGAGGGGGGGAGAGAGAGAGAGGGGGGGAGAGAGAGGGGGAGGGAGGGGGAGAGAGAGAGAGAGGGAGAGAGAGATGGAGAGAGAGCGAGGGAGAGGGGGAGAGAGAGAGCGAGGGAAAGAGAGAGAGGGAGAGAGAGAGGAGAGAGAGGGGGAGAGAGAGGGGGGGAGAGAGAGAGAGAGGGAAAGAGCGAGAGAGAGAGGGGAGAGAGGGAGAGATGGAGAGAGAGGGGGAGAGGTAGAGAGAGAGAGAGCAAGAGAGAGAGAGAGGGAAAGAGAGAGGGATGAGAGAGATGGGGGAGAGAGAGAGCGAGAGAGAGAGAGAGAGGGAGGGAGAGAGAGAGAGAGGGGGAGAGAGAGAGGGAGAGAGAGAGAGAGAGGCAGAGGGAGCGGAAGAGAGAGAGGGAGAGAGAGAGAGGGAGAGAGAGAGAGGGAGGGAGAGAGAGAGAGTGAGCGGAAGAGAGAGAGAGCAAGTGAGAGATTATTACTAGAATCGGTCATTTATCTTAACACCTGAAAGAAACGATTGTATTTGCAGCCGTGCACTGAAATGGGATGCGTACACCCCTCCACTTTTCCAACTTTTCTGAAACAAAACAAGTTGTCCCACGCAAAGACAATGTTGCACAGCAAATAAACATGAGAACCATTTTCTTTGTTTTATAAAGAGTAGATCTAGCAGGGATGTTAGCATAAAAGGGCAGCCACACTATGTTGGAGCTTTGACTCATAAAACCCCCCTTAAGTCCCCATATCAGTTTAAATCAGTGGCTTCCCCTCCTAAGCTGTCTTGATCCCAGAGAGGCGACAGTGTTCCAGGAGACACAGATCACATCAGCTCCCAATGCTGCATTCATTCATCTGTTGCAGTGTCATAACACATTTGAAATGCACTGTCCCTGATCCCACCCAAGAAGTTACTGCGACACTTTGATTAACACACCAAAGTACAGTGTGTTACAGTGGACCAGCCAATGGACCAGCCAGTGGTGTGGAAGAAATTGGATTTCCTGTGTACTTATATTAATCACTACTGAACACACCTCCTCTGAAGACTGTTGTAACGTCATTAATGCCTGACTGTCACCATCTAAGTTTACATTATTGTGCCCTATAAAAGAATGTCCTCTCGCCTTCATCCAGGAGAGAGACATGATTGAGACCTAAGCCTTGTACTGTCTTCATTTTGTTGCCAGATGTCTGGTCATTTCTCTCCCAGTCTGCAGGTTGTTAAATACTTCTTTAATCCAGAACTCAACTGAACTGTCACTCCGTTTATGAAGAGACGGACAAATCACTTTCTTCACCGGTGGCCCAGCATGCTTCATGCCTAGCTGGTCTCCATGCAGGACACGCTGGCTATCAATCCAGAGGCTGTGCCCATGGTGTACAATCACTTTCTTTTCTTTTTTTAGCAATCACTCGAAATTGTGAATGTGATGTTCATAGGAAATGCTTTCATACATTCTGTTTAGATCAGCTCATAAATCTATCGTACACAAGCAGTATCACCATTTGACCAGATACTTTCTGTACAGGTAAAATGTCAGAGAGTTCTATGGGCATATGTGAAGCCCTCTGTGACATTGCTTGTAAAAAGGGCTATACAAATAAATGTTGATTTGATTTGACCCTGAACGCAGGCAAATGTACTGCACAACTCACTTACATATCTTTAAAATCCAAACTTTCTGAATGATTGCAAATTTAGAAACATGTTAATGGGGTGTAAAGCTTCATAGTGTTGCACATACAACACAAAATATGGACTAGTCGTGTTTTGCCCGATGAACATTGAGAGAGAATATTGAGCTGACTGCTTCATAGTTGATGCCAACAGTGGAAGAGTTGAGTATGCTTATATCACTCACACATCAGTACTTCAGGCTGCCTTCCTACTAATGTGTCTGGAACAGTTTTGGAACTTCTTTTTGGAACTGCCTTTACCCCGCTCACTTATCTATTCTCTTTACAGAGTAAACACATGAATAATGTGAACTGGGAGCTAGCACTGCCCAGAGAAACTGGCTTTATCCGTTAAAACGATGTAGAAACAGAGGTTTTCTTATTTTCAGCAATTTTTGACTGGCTTATTTCCACATTTGATTTGTCAACTGTACCCCACCGTCCCTCTTTGCTGTGACGCATTGGCAGGACCACTTTCAGCGTCTGTTACCTCAATCTCTGGGGGAATTACGGCAATCACACGCGCGCACGCATGTGCGGTTTAGAAGCACGTTGGTATGAGGAAGGTAAAATGTCAGGTGTGTTGGATTAGGTCACGCATGGGGGAGTAGATGCAGCACTGTGGTGGTGAAAATCAGAGGCTACTGTGGCTGCTTATTCCTGGGGGCAAAGTGGTTTAATTAGCAGACCAAAACAGACCAGGTGACCAGAGGGGGGAGAAAGCACAGAGGTTGGTCCGAACAACAGAAGCATTATACTGTACCAATTACATCTCCTCCAGTTCATTCTGTCAGCACTATCTGAGTGTTCACCTTAGGGAGGGGACAACCTTGCCTCATCGGCAACCGCAGGTAGAGGAAAGTGCAGATCATTTGTTCCCTCACTGACTCAGTCCACAGGATCGGGACTTGCCATCCTCTATTGGCATCTATTAACGAGCGAGATTCGGTCATGAGTCCTTCGTTAAAGAGATTCTCCGCCACATCCTGGTTGGAGAGTGAAAGTGAAGAGGGGAGGACAGAGGAGGGGAGGAAGACTGTGGTATGTGTTTATGTCCTGTATTCAGCAGGTAGTGGTGACAGACAGAACACCAGGCAGCCTGGAAACAGCTGTTCACAGCTTGATATGGCGTCTCCAGCCAGCAAGAGCCCAGGACTGATGCAGGGACAGAGGGATTTACCCAGATACACCTGTGCTTGACCGGAGGTGGTAAAAACTGGCTACTGGCATCAGAAATGGCTTGATGTGGGATATATATAGTTGCAATTGTTAGTTTCTACATCGTATACATGATCAGTTTTGGTCATTAATCATTAATTTACCTCACATACATTGTAACCAGTGAAAGGAAAAGAAACAGAGGTGCAGAAACACCCTAATACTACAATACTGTAATGAAACCAACGGTCTACTGCCTCAGTATCAATTATTTAGCGTTACCACTATTACATCCCAGATTCAAACACAACTGTCAGTATGTTATGTCATCGAGCATTCAGCATCCTTTTCCAGCAATGCAGCAGACCTGTTTTGACTGTACTGTTCCATTTTTACCCAGGTGCCTCAGCGTGGAAGTGGGTGATGTGTCAGAGGGGTCAAAGCAGGTACAGGTTTGGAAGGGAAACAGGATGGGGCCAATCACAACACAGCATCATTACCTCCAGCTAAAGGCAGGAGGCCGATGGGACGTACAGGCTGCAGGCGAACACTGCATGCCCTCGCTTATATAACAGTGTCTCTCTCCCAAAATGAGTAAGCACTGTGAAGGGCCTTTGAGATGACAGGAGAGAGAGTGATGGAGCGTCCAGGACCTCCTCCCCACCCACTCACAGGGGCCAACTACTCTGCGCCCTCCGACCCCTTGCCTCACCTACCTCCTCCAAAACCTAGTGGTTACCATAGCGATGTCCCGGTAGTAGCCCAGGCGTACCACAGAGATGTGTTTTTGGAGGAGCCCTTACCGTCCTCATGATCCTACAAGGGGAGCAGTCCTACAACACAGCCCACTCAGGAAGCCCTGGGATGGGATGAGTGGTATCGTGGGCCCGGCTGGACGGAAACAGTAACTTATTTTGCTCTGAAATAGAACAGAACAACACTATAGAAATTGATTGAAACCTTTATTGTCCCCTATGGGGAAAATTAGTTGTCAAAAGTTGTCGACGTTTAAGAAAAAGAGGAGGAAAAAACTGAAAAACTGAGTTAACAACACATTCATATAAACACACTGCTGGTCCCAATAAATATGCCACAGAAAATAATCCACCAAAAAATCCACTAAAATAATACGCTAAAATAGTCAAATAAAATTAGCTAAATTGCATCATGTGTCATGTGCAGATTAAAGTCCAGATAAATAGAACAACAGTATTTAGAAACAGCTGAATCTTCAGCAGAGTTGGCCCCCCAATCTTTAAGACAGCAAGGTGGCATTGTGGGGGTTTTCACATTTTTCTAATCTGAAACAGTAGTTAGTCCCTGTGCTGAGAAACGACTCCAGAGATGTAATGACAACAAACCACAAGATAAAACCGTTTTCAGTAGTTTACTCTTCAAAACTACCATTGAAATGGATGCAAGGTTTTATTCTGCAACAGTGTGTGTGCAGGGTTGAAATCTCTTATCCCTCTAGGTACAATGCAGCTTGCTCTTATGTCTGGTACAAAAATAGTGGTGAAGCTTCAGTTTGCGAAATCTGCTGCAAAAGAGAAGAAGGGTCTGTGTTATTTGTGTGTGTGTGCGTGTGTGTGTGAAGGATTATGCTAATAAATGCAAATGTCACATTTTCTGTGAAATACAGCAATTGCTCCAAAATGGAAAATTATATCACTACAGGTAATGACAGTTGCCAGACATTGTACGATTAGGGTGATGATGAGTTTAGGTCCTTAAAGTGATGTACTTCAAAAAAAAAATGCCGTTTTACAAAAGAGCGGAATGCAGAGGATGACAGATCAATTCATCAAAGTGATGAAATAGACTGGCTCCCTTTGACAAACTACAGCTGTGTCATTTTGTCTGGATTGCCGTCAAAAATAGGATATCATTAGAGTACTCAACAGTTTTGTGGTGGAGCGCTGCACGGTACCATTTATTCTATTTTCAACTCCCTGTTACCAGACTTTCTCGTCAAACCCTGAGGTTTAAAGGACCATCTGGGTCAATTGAATGAAAGACTACAGATAGAGAACTCTCCTTGTTTATTAAATGACTGCACCTCTTTGTATCGGCTCTGAATTGTCATGCATGGTCTCACTGCATATGAGGATAGCAATTAAAATATGTATAAAATATGTATATGTTTCAAAGTAAAACTTTGAAATGCTCTTTACTTGAAAAGCGAACCAAAAATTATAATACAAAGCATTTTGTGTTCAAAAAGCCCATTCTAATTCATTGATGTTCTGTGTGTCCAGTTTGAAACTATTTCTACATTCTGTGAGACTGTCTGGAAAAAGGAAAAGCATTGAAGTTTTGTATTCACAAGTCATTCATAAGTCATTCTTACGTTTCACTCCAAATACACGTAACACAGCTTTACAGTAGACACAGTAAGAACAATCTGTGTAAAACACCTTTAAGGTACCAATTGGACAACTTTACAATACTCAGGACAGCATTACAATACTCAGGACAGCGTTACAATACTCAGGACAGCGTTACAATACTCAGGACAGCGTTACAATACTCAGGACAGCATTACAATACTCAGGACAGCTTTACAATACTCAGGACAGCATTACAATACTCAGGACAGCTTTACAACACACAAGACAGCATTACAATACTCAGGAGAGCTTTACAGTGGTAAGTCCCATAAAACACCTTTACAGATACACAAAAGGCAGCTCAACAAAAGATGAACCCACACCATAGCATCGCAGCAGACATACATACGCACATTACATTTTCATAACGATCGCAACATCAATAACGACAGATTTGTACGTTTGTGTGTTTGTACAGGAAGTCTGGCTGCTGACAAACAGTCAGTCTTTTCAGAGGGACCTGGATGAGGATCTGGACAGTCTGCTCACACAGACCACCTGTGCTGACTGGAAATACTGTTGGCGAAGGCTGAACCACATCAAAATACCTGCTCCTCTCAGATCAGGCTGTCCAAAGAGGAAGGATTCAAACAGGGATCTAAACTGCTACTTGTCATGGGGTTAGACTGTAAATACAGTCGATACAATAGTGTGGAAGTGACTCATCAAAGCTGTGGAATGGCTTTCTGTCTCTTTTTTTCGGTTGTTGCTACTCGATCACCCTGACAACTCAGATGAATTAGATGCCGATACAGTGAGAATCCATCTTTCCAAGCTCCAAGTCATCTGTCTGAACCACTGTGGGTCAGAGCAATCAGTATCTCACAAGGAACTTCTGGCAGCTTCAAGCATAGTTGTCGTAAGCCTGTGACAGACAAGGACAGAAGTACGCTTCATCCAATCAGCTCTCCTTCTCTGAACAGTTTCCACAAAATCTGGTTTGGTTTGGGTCGTTGTCTAGTTACTTGACCCTTGAACTTTCCCCTTGTTGAGTGTCCCAAAGTGTCAGTAGGACCACCTCACTGGGGCCTTTATGCCCTTCATATGGGACACTTCAGTTCATACCCCTGGCTCCCCATGTCTGAGGCAGAGCCCTGTGGAGGATAGATCTGCCTCAGGGAGCGCCCCTCTCCTCACTGTCAGCCTGACTTAACTCTGACATCTTACATTCTGATTATCTTTTCTAAATGGATTAGTTGTCATGGGCCACATTCTCTTCATTCGACGGGCTCCTTCAGGCACAGCTAGTCCGGCAGTGACAGAAGCATCCGTCACACTGTTACTGACAAACCACTAATCGATCGCAATCTAATGATACTGTCTCTTGACCAATTTGGTATTAAGAGCAACATCCATGAGAGTTACTGTGCATCACCGGAGAGATATGCTGCTCCCATGTGTATCCATGGACATCATCAAAATACAAATCTCATTAAGATGAAGAGGACCCCTTTGCTAAATTGCACCCATTGGGAATAGCGCCTCCATCAATATCCCATGCAGTGTGTTCCTTTAATGTGATCTTTATCAGTTTTAATTAGCCATGAGGAGTCTGTGCGAGCGGCCGGCGCGGCGCACATGAAAGTGGGATCTGCGTCATACAGCCTCTGTCTCAGCATGCGTCTCTGGAACAAGTCAAGGCTGCACACAACAGCTCTTCTTCTCCATGTTACCATGGCTTCGTCCACGGAACACTGTGTTCATTGAGTCACAGCGAGTCCTTTCATTGGCCCATTATGTCCCTCTGACTTCTCAGTTACAGTGTTTTCTGTGGCTGTTTCCAGGACAGTCTTTTAGCAGGGATCCAGTGGGTGCGGTGGGGGGATTCGGTGCGATTGCCGAGGATGGGGGACGACTGCGCGTTCGGTTCGTGGCAAAACGTGAAGCCAACGGATCGCAGAGGATGTGTCGCATTTGTTGTCATGGTAACCAATTCTGTCTTTGACATAAACTGTAATCTTGTCGACACAAACAGGAGCGGTGGCCTTGAGCCTAGAGCTCCAGAACGGCAGACATGCTTGGAATGTTGTGAAGATCCACTCAATAAATCCGTAACAGCAAGAGCTTCCAGTTGGTCCAAACCTTCCTCTACGAAGACACGATGACATGTGGTGTTCTGATCAACGTGGAATGGCTCACCTAAGCATCTCATTAAAGGTTCAAATTGGAGAATAACGGCAAACCAAATCAGGAAAATGCTTTCTGTTTGATTAAAGAATGTCCTCAAAAACATTTGAAGTGACCAAACCATGAGGCAACACAGAAGCAGGGTTGTTACGGACACCTGACACCCAACGGTCTCACTGTAGCAGCGCGCCAAAGTAGCCACATAAGAGGCTGGTCGATTCGGGGGAGTTTCAACATTACTCATCATCGATGACGGCCTCACACTTCCTAACGGAGCAGTTGGCACTCTCAGCACTTGCCGTGCAAAAACGCGCACGTTGCCATGGTTACCACTAACACCGAAGACCAGCTGCCCCAGTTCTGTCCGCGGTCCACCCGGTGGCACAGCCACCACGGAGGACAGATCCAGCACATCCTCACAGTCCCCGGAGAGGAATGAGCTCCGGAATGAGAAGCTCCAGGGGAGGTGTCATTATAGAGGGTCTATTCTCTCCTTCACAAGGACAGTGTTCCCATGATCCATCAGCGGTTACATCCTCCCAAAGAGGTGTGTTGGCGGCCCACAAGCCTGTAAATACTTAATATACTGTAAAAGGCTCCACGTCAGTTTAATTAGCCCCTCAGCACCTGCGATGGAGCCATTTGTCTTAGGGTCCTCCTCTGTTCACCTAGCTCTGCTGTAAGCTCTCTCCCATGGATCCACTGTGTTTCAGATTAACTTTCATCTGAGCTCGGATCTTGTCTCTCAGTTGGCGTCTGTACAGAAATATCAAGATTTTACTCTTGAGATTTGGACTGATCCCTGTTGGTGTTGATTACAAATCAACAGATAGCAAAGAACTTTTTGGTAAATACAACAATATTAGAATATCTTTGACGTAAAACAACGCTGACTGTATCGGAATTCATTAAGTAAACTCATGAGACGTACACTAAAAGCATATGTTTGATCTTAGTCCACGAGTGGCGGAGTCTACCTACTCTGGCTCCTAAACTGTGGCTTCTGAACTCCACATCATGGGACGGGGGGGGAAGTGTGATGATGATGTAGCTGATGACTCTAAGCAACCTGCCCAGGGGCGTTAACAGGAGGTTTGAAGTACAGGTAACAGGATATCAGTAGAACACAGCTTCAGTGCTGTAGCAAATGTAAACGTTGTAGAACATTTGTATAATAGGGTTGGGCTGGTAGAATTATTTTCACTAACAATCCAGATAAACCTTCTTGTACTCTCATTTCTGCGAGGATTACCCCTCCCAGTCAAGGTAAAGACACGTTAGACTGCAAGATAGGATCCACCACCGGCATCACTCACATGCAATTATCATGAGCCATGGTTAGAACAGAACAAGACACCCCAAGGTTTGTCTTGAAACTTAGGCAGCACATTGTGAAGTGAAAGTCTGTCTGTGGGTGCAAGAGTGGCCCCCTGGCTCTTACTGTTCCACTGTGTTCTCCGGTTCTTGGGCCTGTAATTGTCTCACACGGTTTGTCTTGCCATTGCTGTTCTGACTCTTCCTCCTGCTTCTCTGTTCCTGTGCAGCGCTGCCTGTCTGGCAGAATTCAGCACTTGAGGTATTTTATCTCAGTTACAGGTCTTATCAGATTGACGAGCCAAGCTTCTGTCAGAGTGTGATTCTCAGCTGCTCTTCATCAATACACCACTGATCGAATACTTTTGTTTTAGACTAATGTACAGACTTTGAATAATACTGTATATATTTCTGTTTGTCTGATAAATGTACATGCTAATAAAGTGGTGCCTTGAAAGAAGGGCTCTATAGCAGACATGACAACTCAAAACACTGAAATAATGTTTTAGTACAATAAAGGCTTAATTAAAGAGAAAGTGTAGTGCAACACTGTTTCAAGATAAAGATAACACACTTCACTGAAAACTGGTCAAACTTTTGTAATTCCTTGCATGTAAATATCAGCAAACCATCCAAAATGTTAATGTATATTTATTTATTTACCTTTCACTACCTTTCAGATAGCATGTTGAAGGCTAGTTAATTTACTTGCTCAAGCATCAGACGAAAACAGGAATGAAACCAAATGATGGTGGTAAACATGTATTTACTGTAGTCAACATCCCCACTGCCATCCTACACACCCTTGGCGTCCAACCGTGGTAACCATGGCAACAAGTGTACAAGCCACAACAGAGCCTCTGGAAGACAAACACAAGTGGCTGTGTGGTGTTTCTGGGGACTGGGGATCAGTTTAATGGAATTATTCTCTCACTCTCTCTTATCTGCTACACGTTCCCTGTCTGCAAACCCTTCCAGCTCCTGTGCAGACACACACTCACTGAGGCTAACGTGCTTTCGTTTAGTTTGCACCAATGTCTGTACGCATGGCTTAGTTAGGCTGCAAGAGTTGAAACAGAGCCCTCTTTCTCTCACTGGCCTTATACAGTAATACTGTAGAGGCGTCTTAATACAGAACGACTGTGTGTATTTTTTTTACAGATCCTAACTGCCTTAACGTGTTCTGTTTCTGGATACTGTAAGTGCTGCTAAATCCATTTGTTACCATGCCACTGACAACAGTTTTACATTTTTTATTCATTGAAAAGGTTGAAAATCATAATCCCATTCCATACGCCAATGTGTAATGGGTAACAAGACATGCTTGTATAAAATTTGAATGCTTCCTAATCAGGTTTAATCAGTCAAGTTCCCAGACCCAACAGATCTAAGTTCTTGAACAGAATGTCTATAACACAGAAGAGATGAGGAAGACCTCATTAACTCACACTGACCTGACAGGACAGACAAGGTCAACGTTTTCTATGGAACGTCTAAAATAGTTGAGATAATCCGCGTCCATCAGAGTCAATGTCTCATATAGAAAGAGAGAACAAATTAGACTTTTACAAATACAGGCACATTTTAAAACGCAAGCACAGACTGAAACAACTATTACCAGATGAAGGCAGCCATTTGTCCCAGGAGCTACTGAGGAATAGACCAACTAGACCTTTGACCTTTTTATCCAGGTCTGGCTGCTTCCACACACCATGCAGAATGAACACTTAAAGTAGAAAAATTGAGGCCTTGACGAAGGTTCCTCTATTCAGTTTGAATCCATCCCAGTGCTCCTCTCTCTCCAGCATCACTGTACCCCAGCACCTCCCCCAGAGGTAGCCTAGTGTGTGATGCTGCTCTCAGAAAGCTCTGGAAGCATGGCACTGACCCTCTGGAGCCTACTGGGCAGGGCCACCCCATGGCCAGTGGGTCAGTGTCAAAAGACAGCGGCTAATCGAGTTATTGTGACCCTGCCAGCCCATGCCAGCCTCCACACAACTCAAGGAATGGAAATCTGTAAAGAAGCGCTGTACAGAATTCTTTCAAGGCATGGTGATACAGTGAAAAGGGTTTATAACTGCTGTATATAAATGATGACCAGGGCTGATCTCAGTTTTAGTGTTGCAGGTATACGAGATAATCATTGTGCTTTGCTGTGTGTGTGTGTGTGTGTGTGTGCGTGTGTGTGTGTACGTGTGTGTGTGTGTGTGTGTGTGTGTGTGTGGGAGTGGGAGTGCAAACCACTGAGTAAGACTCTGATTCTGTCTTAAAAATGTCCTTAACTTTCCCAACATGTTATTGGTTCTTTGCAAACAGAAATCAGAGTAAACTAGTTTCACTGCACTGAATCTTTAGTCAGTTTGACCTTTTTATGAGATAGCCAGTCAAAATATCCTTCCAGTCTTTACAGACAGCTGCTTAAATCTTTAGCTTCAGCTTTGCCCATAACTGGATTCACTGAAACTAAAAAACAATCACAATATGTGCCACACATTCATAATGTTTTCTCATAAACGTTAAATATATATTGATTATTAAGACAATTGATACAATTAAAACATATACATGTTACAATATACATATACATTTAATTGTATATATATATTGTTTTTACTCAATGTCTTTGCCTCCAAAGGAAACTTTTCAAAAACAGCATCAAAACGTGTAGTGACTATGTGTAGTTTATAGTTTAATCATAAGCTTTAGATCCACAGTTGATATGCATGTTTGAACATACCATTACTTGGTGTATGGTGGTGCCTGTTTCATGATGTCTTACAAAAGCTGATATTCAATTCAATTTGGCACTGCTTTAAGAAGTAAAATATGAACAAACTGTGTGGTGAAAAAAAAAGGAGAAAAGGTTAGCCTGTCAAGGCTAGAAGTTCCATCCTTTTCAAATCTCTCCAGTACTCATGTCCTGAGTTCTATTATGATGTTGGATCAAGGCTTATCCAAATGTCCAGACTGATCACTTGTTTGCTTTCATTTTTAGATTGTCTATTAACATACATTTTTAATGATGATCAGAAAGGGTTTGATTCAATTATTCATTTGACTGTCCAAAGCATTGGGATCTGTACTGGACTCAACATGTTGGCACTGCGACCTAAAGGACGTTCAGGAGAAGGAAAGATCCAGTTCAGAACGTTCACATCCCAGGCATTGTCACTAATCCAAGAAGTAACCCTGGACAACACGGCGACCAGTTCACATCTAGATCATTTAAAGCAGTGGTTCTCAACCCTGGTCCTCAGGGCCCACCGTCCTGCATATTTTAGATGTTTCCCCCTTCCAACACACCTGATTCCAATAAATTGTCATTATCAGGATTCTGCTGAGCTTCATAATGACTCATTAATTTGAATCAGGTGTGTTGGAGCAGGGAAACATCGAAAACATGCAGGACTGTGGGCCCTGAGGACCAGGGTTGAGAACCACTGATTTAAAGATCTTTAGACATCCTGAATCATGGACAGATATTGATGATGGAGGATATAGGTAGGAGGTTCAGAAGGTAACAGGGTTAAGGGGAATCTGCTGTCAAGTTCAGCTGAGCCATGGAGCTATGGAGCAGCTAAACAATGATCAAACTGAAAAAATGTGTTCTTGTTTACGTTTAGTCATTTATCAGACGCTCTTATCCAGAGCGACTTACAGCGAGTACAGGAACATTCCCCCCTGAGGCAAGTAGGGTGAAGTGTCTTGCCCACGGACACAACTTCATGTTGCCTCAGCCGGGAATCGAACTGGCAACCTTCTGATCACTAGTCTGACAGCCTAACCACTCTGTTGTTACTGTATTTTTTTTCCAACACGAACACACTTTATGCTGACCCTTGAGTGCATGACATCACAAGCTTTATGAAATATGAATTAGCGTGTTAACCTTGTGTTGGCTAAATCACATGTATTATTGATGCTAAATCTGTACAAATGGAGATAGATTGAGGGGGCTGGTTCTCACGCATAGGCTGATTAAGGAGAATAACACGAGAATAACACGGTCCATGAATTCTATGTTTCTGTTTACTTATTAAAGCCGTGGAATTCCGTTTGAAACATCAGTCGTGGTGGATTTGACAAAGCTGTTCGATTGGTGGTGTTGCGAATGATGAAAAGAATGAAGAGAATGATAGAGAGTGCTCTGATTCTCCGTTCTCCATGTGCCTCTCATGGCCTTGAGACTCGAAAAGCTCTTTCACTGCTCTGCAAATCCTTCACTTCTCCATTGACTCCCATCTGTGGCCACAGTCAGGCTGGGTGCAGGGCGGACCAACACATCGCTCTTCTTCTCTGACCTAAACTTCTCCTCCATCATCTCCCGGATACCAAGCGACAATGGAGATGAGGTGGGAGGAGAGAAGAAATATGATTGGCCTTCTATTCAGATGGTACACTGGCTAAAGGATTCAAAGAAAATTGAATTTCTAAAACCACAGGGTGAAACAGCATTAAAGAAAGCACTCATATTTGCAGGCAATGTAATGTGCTGGATGAGGAGAAAAGGCTTTAACCTTCGGCTGAATTAGTCTGAACAACTACCATGCCCTTTCAGTAGACTGACCACAGTCTTTTGTGGTCAAACATTTCCTAAAACACATTTAACTCCAGTGGCATTCATCAAACATAGGTAACAAAGGTAGCTATTCTTTGTGTTTTGTAGTTGACATTTTGTACATATTACAAATACATGCAAAAATAAAGAAGGGTATTACTTTACAAGATACTTTAGATATATTCAATAAGTAGGCTGTTGACATATTATAATGTTGGTTTTTATTTGTGGTTGTAACCGGACGTGATTGTTGAACATATTTCAAACTCTTCAAAACTTTCAGACAGTGAACTCGGTTGATTTGGGGTTCATAAGAAATGCCCGACCGACCAATCAAAGCAGATCCAGCTCCAAGGTACAGCAGAAGGTCAGGCTGACTCACAGAGTTCTGGATTTGCTCCTCAGTAAAGTGTTTGGGAGTGGTGCCGTGTTGTAACCACCCGAGATGTTCCTCTGATGCAGAGTGATTGTAAATCATACATAAAGACTCCTGACTTCCAGCTATAAAAGAAACATGGTCGATGGTCTGATGGAGGT
Source organism: Protosalanx chinensis (assembly GCA_030340685.1). NCBI lineage: Eukaryota > Metazoa > Chordata > Actinopteri > Osmeriformes > Salangidae > Protosalanx > Protosalanx chinensis. The sequence goes on along the minus strand of CM059317.1, from coordinate 2,677,841 downwards.
CAAGAACAGGCAACCCAGTTGGGTGCAGTGCCTGGTGCCCTAACCATCAAGCTAATGGAGCTGCTGACGTCACACGGAAGTGGAGGAGCTCTGCAGAGTCCTGCTGCATCAATGATCTGGTGACCTGTGAAGCTGTTAGATGTAGTCAGAGCTGGAGTGAACCTAGCTCTGATTGGTAGACATCCTAAGGCCTGCCAGAGGCCTAGGATCCATGCAGAGAACAAACCAAGGAGAAATAACAAGACAACCACAACACCAAAAGTCAAAGTGAAAGCTTAAGATCAAAGCCAACAATTATTTATGCTAGCGTGTTTTTCTGGATACAAAGGCAGATATGGACTTCAAATGCAAACCTTATGGATGGATATTTTTCATTATTCGTCACAAACACTACAAATTTAATGAGGCATTTACTTCCTTGTATGTGTAGGATAGTGTTCTGTATGAATATAGATTTAGACTCCTTCACAGACTGTAATTAGCCTGCATGCCAGGCTAGCTCATGATTAAGATGTTCTTTTGTGTAAAGCATGGAAACACTGATGACTGGAGACACGGCCATAAGCTGCCGCTAGCATTAAAAAGTTGAGAGCAGAACCCACACGCCCTTTCCAGCTGTCTGCTGCAGAGTCAATGTCTCAACACTATTGTGAATCATTCTTCAGTAATATTTCATCTTCTCGCTGGGTCTCTGCCGCTCCGTTTGCCGGAGGCTTTGAAAGAGCGCTGATGGAGTCAGATATTGATTTTTTCATTTCCATCCTGATTTGTGATGTAACAACAGGCAATGACATCAAACCGTTAGAATTAACTTCTCAATGGGCTGAGCAGACAATTCCTGTTTCATTTAGTCCTTTTAGCAGACTCTTCTGATCCAGAGTGTTTCACCGCATGTCCGTTGGGTTTACGCTGTTTCTGGTGAACGATCATTCAGATGAATCCCAGGCCGGTGGCCCTTCTGTGGGAGTTTTGGAGGGTGATGACTGCCCACACGTCGGACGATCATCCAGTGTTTCAACGTTTCTTCCGAATATTCCCTGAGGAGTCGTCACACTCAGTGAGGTTGACCTACCATCTAAGATGACATCTAAACCCATCTGAACACCAAACACACACCTGGTTTGGAATTCTCGCCCACCTACTCAAGTACGCTATCAAGTGCATCCGAAGCTGGACCAGGCAGAGCCGGGCAGAGAGGCAGGAAGTATTATCTGGTATTCCAGCAGAGTTCTTAGGCATTTAGTGGCTTCAGACCAGCTGATAGTAGCTTTGTCATCAAAGTGCATTCTAAACTGCCTTTCTCAATGCAGCTTTTTGAACAGTCCTCTGGGGAATTCAAATGCTTCTTCCCAACCTTTCTAAATCCAAGATGCATTTATTCAGCCGGTTGTTAAATCAATAGTAACAAGCACTATATTCTCCTTCGGGCTCTACCCAGACTGGCAATTACAGCTTGTCATTAAGAAGCAGCAGCCCCATGCTAACTACCTGTATGTAAAGCAGGATAGAACCAGACGTCTTTACCATTGTAAATGATGAATGTTGAGTATTAAAGAAACAGGAAAGAGGGACTCTAGGTGAGAGGTGTTGGTTTCACCCTGAAGAAGCCTTGATGTTGCGTCTCTCCTCCTCCACTCAGAATGAACCTGGGGAGGTGCTCTGCTCCAGCCTCACCTCACTGCCTTTGAAGAAATCCCCCACCTGCAGATTAATACAGCACTCTCCAAACCTCAACACATAAAGGGGAATGAAAATAACACGGACTGCAGAAGGAAGTCGTTCCTATTTCCAACATAAAGACTGTTCCAGCGTTTGAACAGGGGAAGAACAATGGAAATGTGCCCTCGTACATTTATGATTACTTTTCTGTGTCCAAATGAGTTAAAAAAATTAAGCAGGATTCTTATCTTTGCATATGAAGCACATAGGCACATGAAGCACTATGCTGAATTAACATTTCTCAAAAGAAACATCTTAAACATCCTGAAGGGGAGAAGTACAAGATAAGGCTGGTGGAGTCATTCAGAGGCTGGATTGTCTGTGTAACATATCTTAAAGTAAGTACATAACATGTTCCTAGCATTCACACCAGGGTCTGATATGATGACTGAAATATGACGCATTGACTACTGGAGTGGGACAGTGGACTAGTGAAGGTTATTACTGACCTCTAGTGGACGACTTAGAGAACGACAAGTATTACAGATACAAATCTGCTAAACATTTATGAATTTAAAATATATAATTATTTTTTCAGTGCACATCGCGAGTACAGTTTTCAACATTTGGGTCATTTTCTAACATTCACAAACAAATTCCCTGAGTTGTCAGTCAGTAGAGAAAAGGAACCAGCTCTTTCTGAAAACAACACATTGAGTATTAACACAGCAATGTATCAGAGTCAACTAGATGTTCCCTGTACTGACAAGCTCAACAGACGCTCAGGTCAAATAGTGTCAATACCACAACGTCCAAAAAGTCATTCAGAATCAAGTGTAAAATTGCAGTGCACACACAAACACACACTTTCATTGGCGTTCATTTACAGGTGTGCTTCTTCAGACATGGAATAAGATGTTCTCTCCAATGTTCCTGTCTCATCACCTCATCCCAGTCTCCAGGTCCTCACGGTAGGCTGCAACGCGTGCATGTGGACAGCCGAGGATCGATCTCTGTAACCCAGGGGTGTCCAATCCTGGTCCTCGAGGGCCACTGTCCTGACTGTTTTAGATGTTTCCCTGCTCCAGCACACCTCCACAGAGCTTGATAACAACCCTTCGTTAGAATCAGGTGTGCCGGAGCAGGGAAACATCTAAAACCTTCAGGACGGCGGTCCTCGAGGACCAGGATTGGACACCCCTGCTGTAACCCTTAGAAACCCCCTCTCTCATCCAAGGACCCAACGTAACGATCCGCTATCCCTCCTGTCACTGGGGTCCTGTGATCTGGAAGTCTTGGTCATCTGGGGGATTCTGGGCTTTGATTCTGGGGGTGTTTGGGGGCGGGAGGGCGGGGTCATGTGGACGTCTCTCAGGTGACAACCTGGCTGTCTGAGTCAGAGGCCTCCGCCTCGTCCTCGGAGTTGGTGAGGGCCGGGTAGGGGCGGGGCTGGTCCAGGTTCACGTAGGTGACCATCAGGTTGATATAGTGCTCTCCCTCCAGCCTGGACAGGATCTCCTGCACCTCCTGGACCAGGGTGATGAAGTTCGGTCGGAACTCAGGATCAGGATCCCAGCACTGGATCATGACGGAGTAACTAGGGAGGGACGACAAACAAAAGACAACCATGAACAAGCTCATCCAAGCAACGGCTGAATGAAATGCACGTTCTTGGGTATGTAGGTTTGGAATAGACTCATGTGTCCAAGGCTGACAGTCACAGATGAATTCATTGAGTGATGTGTTGATCTTTAGTTTATTTTCCTCATTCGAGCAGCAAGTAATCCCAGCAGGCACTCACAGTGTGTCGGGACAGAACTGAGGCTGAAGAAGCCTGCGGCCCTTCAACAGGTAGTGCGTGATGTCATAGGGGTCCACGTCAGGGTAGGGGCTGGCCCCTCGGGTGAGCAGCTCCCACATCAGCACCCCGAAAGACCACTGCGGAGGGAGCGAGGGTCAGCGTGTCCGGCAAATGACTTCAGGAAACTACCATCATGGTTTTCCAGAACGTCCACTCACCACGTCGGACTTGGTGGTGAACTTCTGCGTTTGCAGGCTCTCGATGGCCATCCATTTGACGGGCAGCTTGACCTTCTTGTGGTCTTGGACGCTGTAGTACTCCTTGTCAAACACGTCCCGGGCCATTCCGAAATCCGCCACCTTAACGGTGTAGGTTTCATCCAGCCTGCAGAGGTAGGAGAGGGGAACACAAGACACCTGTCTCACAACCCCTTCTGATCCGAGGAAGGGGATCCTCCAGTGAAGGAGCCGGCTTTAGGGACGGCTCAAGCAAGACTCACATGCAGTTCCGTGCGGCCAAATCTCGATGGACAAACTTCTTTTGGGCCAGGTACTCCATCCCCTTGGCAACCTGCAGGCCGAAGCCAATCAGGTCCTTCACAGTTGGGTTCTGCACAGAGAGACGCCAAAGAAGTTTGTTACCACATCAGACCAATTCCTTTGGACAGAAATTATCCACGTGGACCAGGTGTGAAGAGATGGTGGGTGTGTGGATGTGATTGACGTTGATCTGCCTCACCCTCCTCTCGCAGCGTATGAAGTGACGCAGGTCCCCGTGCTTCATGTAGGGCAGAACCACCAGAGGGAGCCCCTCTTCAGGGAGCAGGATGCCCAGCAGAGACAGCACGTTGGGGTGGTGGAAGCCCTTCATCAGGATCCCCTCTCTGAGAAACTGCTCCACCTCCCCCAGGTCTGTGATCCCTGATCACACACACACACACACAAACTAAGACGACATGCTGTCTTTGGCAGACTAAGCAAAGGATCTTATAAGAGTCCACATACTGTTCAGTGACTTGACGGCACAGTGGATCTCTTGATTTTGGACAGTCAGGTAGCCGTGGTACACTGTCCCGAAGTGGCCTGTTTCAAAACACAAGTTCGTATCAAGGGGGAAGCCAATCAGGCGAACGTGGTGAGCAGATAGGAGGGAAAAGGAATGGGGGGGAATTTCCCAGCGATGGGTGGATGATTCAAACAACGATCTTGTTGCGGTTGAGACGCGATTGAGACGCACCTTTGCCGATGACTTGGCTGTGCTGGACGTTGAGCATCTCAGCTGGGATCAGCACATCTCGAACCTCCTCCAGAAGCTCCTGGCGCATGCTGGCCACAGAGATCCTGTCCTGGGACAGCATGGGCACCGACAGGGGTTGGTAGTTGGCAGCATAGAGGAGGCCGTGGAAGGTTAAGCCCCCTGAACCGGACGTTTGGCTGGACAAGTCTACAGCACATGGGGAAGACAGGGGACAAGCAAGGTTAGGGGAATGAGAGTTGAAGAGACGGTGTGTGGGTGTGTGGGAGGGGGTATAAGCTTCTTCACCTCGTCTGTAGTCGCCTGTAGGGCTTGTGTTATTGTTGATGCCCCCCCCTCTGAAAGACGACAGTCTCGACAAACGGGTCTCAACTTTGGCTGAAAATATCACAAAAGAAAACCCATGAAACAGACACTCACTTTGGGTCAAAAGAAGCATGTGGAGACCCTTATAAAAGCATCACAGCTCACCTTTCTTCTTATTCCTCTGATGTTTCATGAAGATGAACGCTATGGCTGCACCCACTACTAAGGCTGCCAAGATGCCCAGTACGATGCCTACTTTCACCATGGTGTAGTTGACCAGTTCCACTCTACCCACCTTATGGACAAGCCCATTCACCAACACCTGACACAGAAAGAAACGTCTCGGTAACTATGTGGAATAAAAAAGTTAAATGAGAGTAGAGCAGGGGGGACAGGTGAGGTCCATGAGGCTGAGTTTTCACCTGGACGGCCAAACCCTCGCTGGGGATGACCAAGTCTTTAGGAATCCTACAGGTCAACTCGTTCTCCAGAACCTGGACGTTACAGTCCACGTCTCCGATGGTCATGCTGATGTCCATACAGCCGCTCACCAGGCTGAGCTTGGCGTGCTGCGGAACAGAGGGGTGGAACGTCAACACGGCCTGAATCAGACACCTCAGTCTATCTAACATTAGTGTCCCGGGTGTGTGGGGTTTGGCCCTGGAGGAGGGGATCCCTCACTGCCTAACTCCTCCCAACGTTTCTATCATTTTGTTCTCCTCTAGTGAGTTTTTCCTTGTCTTCCTTGAGGGTTTAGGTTAGTTGAGGGGCAGTTCTATGGGTGTATGTGAAGCCCTCTGTGACATTGCTTGTAAAAAAAACGCACCTGATTCTAATGATACGGTCATTATCAAGCTCTGTTGAAGCCTCATAATGACCCATTCATTAGAATCAGGTGTGCTAGGGTAGGGAACATCTAAAACCTTCAGGACTATGGTTCTCGAGGACCAGGGCTGCTCACCACTGGGCTATACAAATACATTTGATCTGTGAACCTACGTGCAGGGAGACTTCATCCTGTCCTGGGCTCAGGCGCAGAACGTGGCCTTCAGACTCGAAGGCTATGACACTGGCGTCGGGATGATACTCGAAAGGCATCTTCAGGAGACCCCTGGCACCGTCCATGTCGAAGGAGATCTCCCCCTTGTCGGTCTCATTCCTGGGGAAGACGGGGGCCCGGCACTCCACGAGCGTCGCGTTCCCGGTGACATGGCACACCTGGGACGGAAGACAGCAAGAGGTTTGGAACAGGGATGGAAACAGCCGTTCAAATCAACGTTTAATTGTATTGCCCTTCAGCTGCTGTTGTTGTGACCGGCAATTCTCCCCCTGGAGGACGAATAAAGGTTTTTCTTATCTTTTTACAAGCAATGTCACAGAGGGCTTCACATACGCCCACAGAACTGCCTCTCAACCCACCTAAGGAAGACAAGGAAAAACTCCCAGAAAAACTCACTAGTTCTGCTTATATTTCTGCTCATGTAGAAAGCAGACATCGTGTTTCTGCAAGTGTTTTCTATGTTATGCAAGTTGAGGTATGCAAACTCACCCTATGAAGAGGCTTCTCTAAGGGGTTGTTGGATCTGTAATGGATGCTAATCTGGCTCACCGAGTTCAGATTCTGGCCAGCGATTCGAATTCTGGACCCCCTGTACAATCAAATCAAATGAATTTTACACATAATATATAGGAAGTACTGTGAACCAAGATGTTAGTGTGGTGAGGTACTGTATGTGTCCTACATTCTGAAACTGCAGGTAGGGTGAAGCCCTATCATCATGGGGTTGTCCTTGTAGAAGAATGTCTTGCTGGTTGAGACCTCAGACTTGTCAATCAGAACCTTCACAGGCATTTCGGCCACTTCTCCAGAAGCTTGCGACAGGCAAACGAGGGAGGACACCGCCCCGCTGCCCTTCAAGACGCTGAACAAGAGAGTCATCAAGTCCATGTGATTTGACTTGACAACAGCCGTGACTTTGTATACATTCAAACTGAGCCTGAGCGTACAGACATTTACATAATTTATTCATTTAGCAGACGCTTTTATCCAAAGCAACTTACAGTAAGTACAGGGACATTTTTCCCTGAGGCAAGTAGGGTGAAGTGCCTTGCCCAAGGACACATCATCTAATAGCCACAGCCAGGGCTCGATCTCACAACCTTCCGATCATGAGGTAAACGCCTAAACCATTGAGCCATCTGACCCCCCACAGACGTGATATAATGCCTATAAATACCTTTTGGGCAGGCAGTCTTGACCACCAATCATAACCTTCTGAATGTTCCCAGCGTTCAGATGTTGTCCAGACACTGTGATCAGTGTCCCCCCCACCTGGGGTCCATAGTCTGGCTTCAGATCTATTATGGTGGGATCCTGGAGAGGAACAATGTCAGATATGAATGTTTAAATGAGTCACGTTACGACAAGACTGGCAGCCTAAGGTGTCCCTCTCACCACAAAGGAGAAGCCATGCGTCTGGGCCTGGCCCTGGATGAAGAAGAGGCCTTCCTCCTCATGAACCTCCAGGGTGATGTTGAGGTCCTGGGACAGCGTGGAAGTGTGGTGGAGAAGTTTACAAACCAGCCTGGGGGTTGAAGAAAAGTTATAAATGACCCTGTGTTACCAAACAGTCTTTGGGGATAGTTGGTAGAGCCGCAGAGGTTAAAGGTCACAGGTCACGCTGCTTTTGAGTGAACCGTGTCTGCTAATGTTAATGAACCCATCCATGAGTGTGTGTGTGGGACTCACTGTGTACTGTTGCTCCTGTCTGGCAGCACCTTGCAGGGGGTCTCTCCCACCCTCACCCGGTGGCTCTCAGCAGTCATGGCTGCCTGGAGACGTCTCTGAGACTGGAACTCCCATCCACATAGCCTCAGCTCCGTCTCACCATCAGGGGGCGCTGTCTTGGGGAAAAACTGCAAGCAACACACAGCATGCATTCAGAAAAGGAGACCTAGCGATCCCGGATCTGTGTGAGGTTGTTTGTGCGTCTCCCCCCGGGGCTCCCCACCCGCTCGGCCGCAAGGCGGAGGTTCCTACCTCGGTGATGAGGGGCGGGCAGGAGGAGCCGCTCCAGGGGCCCTCACACTGCTGCTGACGGGAGCAGGAGCCCGTGCACCAGCCGCAGCCCATGAAGCGGGGGGCGTTCAGACACTCCGAGCAGGTGAGGTAGTGATCACAGCCTGGGCCCTTAGGAGACACAGGGAACATCTGGGGGGGTGGGGGGGGGGGACAGAGAGAGAGAGAAGGAGAGAGAGAGAGGGAGAGAGACAGACAGAGAGAGAGAGAGACAGAGACAGAGAGACAGACAGAGAGAGAGAGAAGGAGAGAGAGAGAGGGAGACAGAGAGACAGAGAGAGAGAGAGAGAGAGAAACAGTGAGTGCGAGTAGGGAAAGGCAGTACAGATAAACCTCCATGCTGTCATGTTGTAGACGCTGATGAACGTACCTTGTTTCCGACCACAAAAAGCAAGGAGTCTTCCGGAGCTCCTGGCATCACAGCCGCTGTCCTGGACACCTTTCCGTCTCCCAGAGAGTAGTTGGCATAGACAGTGTAACTAGAGCGTGTCAGGATGACCTATGGAGACCACAGTCACACAGATGAGCCATGGAAAAGCCCACACATAAAACACCTCCCATCTCCTCACAAAATCCAGGAAATGTGGGCCTTAGGTCTATAGAAAATACAGAGTTACATTTAAATTGAGCCATTTAGCAGACGCTCTCATCCAGAGCAACTTAAAGCAAGTACAGGGACATTCCCCCCTGAGGCAAATAGGGTGAAGTGCCTTGCCTAAGGACACAACGTCATGCTGGCACAGCCAGAGTTCAAACCGGGTACATAATGATTACTAGTCCAACTCTCTAACCGCTCAGTCACATAAATCCCTTGCGGACCACCATCCTGTCCAACTGTTCCATACAGGGTGGTCCTGATTCCAGTGTCTCCTGCTCGGCCAGTTCGTGCCGCCTTACCTGTAGCAGCCGGCCGCTGTCGGTGCCAACGTGTGCCAGGGTGTAATCCTCCAGGGTGGTGACGAGGATGGAGGTGAGCAGCACGCCGGTCATCTGACTGTTCAGTATGTCCACTCTGTAGTAGGGCTTGGAGACCAGGGTGGGATGGCTGACACACGCTCTGCTGTCCTCAGTGCTCTGCACGGTTTAAGCAAACGAGCATCACCGTATTAGGAACTATTTATCAGATGTTCTGCATGTGCCATGTTATCGTACTACTACTAAACCGTGTGATATTAAATCCTTCAACAGAATCCGTGGAGATCCGGGGAGGGGCGGAGTGTGTGTTTACACACACACACTCACACACACACACACACACAGACGACAGGCGTAAAGAATCTTCCATTTAGGGAGGATATGCGTCAGCCCGAACGCCTGCAGCTATGATCCTTGTGCACAGTGTGTGTGCCCCTCTGGGAGGAACATGGCCGTGAAACAGCAGGCAGTTCTACCTCCAGGATCATGTGTTGCCACGGCTGTGTTTCCTGAACACACTTTCAACCCCAACCCTGAAACCCAAAACTGAATGCAGACACGCTGGACTATAACGCAGCCAAAACACGCTCCTGAATCTGTCAGCGTATCCTGCATGTGTTAAGTAGAACACCTGAAACAAAGGGCCGTTGCTCAAAGGGACAGAAGGCTTTGAATGCGGTAAAACTGAATTAGCGAACCTGTTCTAACTTGTCTAGCCACTGTTCTTCCATGTCGAGGACATATTTTCACTTGTTTCACCACATATATTGTGTTTGTCCTTCGCTAGAACACACAAATGACTCTCACCCCAGCCTTTACGTTTCAACTACTTTTACATGTAATCATTTATCAGACGCTCCTATCCAGAGCAATTTACAGCAAGTACAGTGACATTCCCCCCTGAGGCAGGTAGGGTGAAGTGCCTTGCCTAAGGCCATGTTGACACAGCCGTGATTTGAACCAGTTACCTTCTAATTACCAGCCCGACTACACCACACGACTCTTTTGCACTTCAGTTATTTGCCAAGTGTCTGGATTAGGATGGACCATCCCCATTCCTCTTATCTGTAGATTAAACAGTAAACACCTTGACTCGGTTTATTGGTTGAGACCGACCGAAACTCGAAGGTCACACGGACACTGTCTCCTGCAGGCATGTTCCCCTGCGCTCAGGTAAAACAAGTCAAATTAAAAGAAGCAGACGCAGGTACACACCTACACTTCCTCCGCCTACAAACACACAGAAACACACACACACAAACACACAAACTCCCTGGGTGCACCAGTTTCAAGCTCCCCCCTTCCACCCTCCCCTACTGCATTCCGTCTCTTTATCAGTAGGATTTATAACCTGTGTGTTGGCACAGCCTCTCTGCAGTCGTACACTATGAGCTTGGGGGAGGCGCAACACTTGGAACAGCGATAAGGACACACCTTGATTGAGGCAGTATTGTGTTCACACAACATGGACCTCGTCCCAATCATGTTCCCTCTCCACCGAGAAAAAAAAAAAAGAATTCTGATTCTGAGACGTTCCCAATCCCCAGTAGTTATCAGTCGAAATCCTGTTTTGTTTTGTAGTTTCATTTCTTTTCCAGCGACTGGTTCACCAGTGTAAACATATCCCGCCCTTTTTGTGAGGTAACCTGACTCTCATGTACCACAGCAGTGCAGAGACTCAGAGCCTTAACCTGCAGGTGTGACTCATCACACCCTCCCAGCTTGTTTATCTGAGGTCACACCTCACTTCCACCCCAGTTACTACAACCACAGGTACATACAGCCGGGGATACTAATGTAAGGGGCTTCTACACGGGTCAGCAACCCTGGTTCTTGGGAGCAACTGATATCAAGTTATCAAGCTTTGTGGAAGCCTCATAACGACCCTTCATTAGAATCAGGTGTGCTGGAGCAGGGAAACATCTAAAACCTTCAGGACAGTGCCTCTCGAGGACCAGGGTTGCCGACCCCTAGTCTACTACTTTCCATCAAATCAATGGGATGAAAACATGACATACACATACCGTATCGTTATTGATATCCTTTTTAGGAAGTGGGTGGGAGGTTCTCACCTCGTGCGGACAGCTCTCGGGGGGCTGGAAGTGGTTGAGTCCCCTAGAGAGCTGCTCCTTGCCCTTCCTGCAGCACGCCTCCACCCCGGAGTCGATGGCCGCGTTCACGAAGGCCATGGGGAAGGTGCACAGGGCGGACTTCCTGTGGGTCCGTCCGCTCACATCCATCACCGCAAACACCCCGTACAGGATGTCGTCCTCCTGGTCCACCCCGATCTCCTCGGCCAGGGTCTTCCCCGCCCGGCCGAAGTGGGCTGCCTGCAGGCTGTTATAAACCACATCCCTCTGGCTCAGCCTCTTCCTCCGCCGGCGCTTGGGTTCGAAGCGGCACTCCAGGATCAGCTCCCGGTACATCCACGCCTCCGTGTCCTTGACCGGCAGCCGTCCCAGCCGCGTCTGGAATGGCGAGGGGCTCTTGGCCTCCACGGGATTCTCCCGCTGCAAGGACAGGAAGTACACGTAGTCCTGCGTGGAGAAGCTGTGGATGTAGTCGATCCTGTACGAGTCCTGGAAGGTGGGAAGCACGCTCAGGCCCTGGGTGACCGTCTCAAAGCCGTCCTCGGTGGACAGCGGACGGCGCACCGAGATGGACGGCCTGCCGTACCGCTGAGCCACGCTCTCATCCAGGGTAGCCGCTACATAGAAATAGCTGGTTTGGGCTTGTTCCACAATGTGGATTTTGGTACCCAGAGGGCTGGCTAAGCAGTCAGGACAGTGGGAGGGAGAGTTGGCCTGCTTCCTGAATAAACAATTTGGAGTAGGCGGAGAACCGTCAGAATTAAGTTCCAGGAAATAACATACTCCATGTTGCGAGCTTCCGCAGTGGTACAGATAGGGCAGATACCCAGGGTCCAACAGCAGGACCTCATTATCTGTGTCTGCAGGGTCTTCAGGGTCGGTCTGGACACCACACAGGTCACAGATGTCACACTCGGCGCTGCCCACCGGCCCCGTACGCAGCTGCCACAGCAAGCTCAGGCTCTGGTTCACAGCCTCGATCACATTCTGGGATGCCACGTAAACCTCTGGAGGAAAGGAATTCACCTCTATGTTCTGTATGGGCTTCTCTGTCTGGAAGTAGGGCAGGGAGTAGCTGACGGTGAAGTCCACTCCCTTTCTGAGACTGCTGGGACAGCTGGACTGTTGGGAGGCTGTGGAAGTGTGAATCCACATGCAGCATGTCAGTAGCAGGGAAGCCCAGGAGACCATCTCCGTTCCAGGCACACCTCTGGGATCTGTTACCTAGTGGGGGCCAGACTCCTACAGAACATTCTGGAGACTGACCAGAGCTCTGTGGGTTGAAATAAACATGAAAGGATTTCAGTGGCGGACCATCAACAACGTGTACTTTATGAAACTTACTTTCAGTGTAGAAATGAAACGCTTTTAAAGAAACCATATAAATGGGCCAAATATTAACTGTTTGGTTAGTTAAGGAAGAAGAAAAAAACAGGAATGAGAGAAACCCTCTGAGCTAAGGAATGTTTTAAGGCTGTAATGACGCAGGGTCTGTTTACTTTATTTATCCTGCTCTTTCCTGGTTGTGCAGCTGTATTCAGGAGGCATTCATCAAATCAGATCAAATGATGCATGAATACACAGCAACTGACCGTGTAAAGTGTTAACACTATGGGATCCCAGCTTATTTTATGTGGGTCAATAATTTACAATATAGACAAGACAAGACGTGACATGCGTTATGGTGACGTAATGTTGGAAATTTACTGTGGGACACAGGCTCAAATACTGATCTGTTTCAGTTGGCTGAACTCAATAACTTTCTTAAAAGTGATCTTAATGGGAAAAATAGGTCTATGTGTTCCAAAATGAAGTTCGCAATTTTGTTTCTAAATACATGAAATGACAGTGATGCAAGGAAGGATGTTTTCTCCTTTTCCTGTTCCCTGGAAAATCCCCCCATCATGATAACCGTGACTTGACGCACAATCTGATTCGTTTAGGGAATATTAGACTTAATAATAAATACATAAATACTACTGTGTGTTCACAACAATCGTACTTTTTAGATTACTAACAGTCATGACACACCTTTACAGTTCATCCAGAAACACTGTATTAAAGCATACCTGAGTTCCGGAGAATTTACGTCTCTGGGTTTAGTCCAAATCGCAGTTTAAAATCCACGGCAGATCATATGATGGTCAAACCCACGCAGAGCGTTTATTCAGTGAGTCCTTGTGATAAATGTGACGTTTTAGGAGGAGCGCTCACCTGAGGGCACAGAGGGAGGCGCACTGACCCTGATACCGAGGGCCGCCCCTATCGTGCCCCGCCCCTCTCTGGCCCCGTCATGGGTCGTATTGCTCAATCCTGAAAATCAACTGATTTGATCCCTTATTGAATTCAAACGGAATAATACACAATAATCGTAATTTAACAACACGTTCTACAACACCTGTACTATTCCTTTGTTTTAGGTTACCAACCTCAATGTTCACTTTTCATAAATATTAGGCTGTTAAACTGAACCAGTGGGCTGCCTATTATAAACTTCCAGTTGTGAGAATGAAGCCCTTCCAGTAAAGTGTGGGAGGAATGTTAAATGTGTGGAAAAAAAAACTCTGGCTGACCTGTAGAACAGACTTCCCTTGGAACGCTGAATGAAAGTCAACTCTGATTGTGGGATGGAGATGAGGGGGGAGAGGAATAAAAGTTACTTGTATTTTAACAACCATGCAAAGGAAAATAATCCTTTAATATACCTAGTTTATCATTTTGATATTTCCCAGAAGAAGCTCCTCTCACCGCCAGTCAAGGACACGCCTTAGTACAGTCTCAGTCTGGTTGACTAGGTCTGAATCAGAATTGTGTAAATCCAACTTGCCAGTTCTATCTGGTTAGAATGAACAGACAAATTATAAAGGATGAGACAGTTCAGGAGGCTGATTAAGACGACTTTCCTTGATCAGTAATGGATGTGATGATCAGTGAACATGTTTTGGCACAGTCTACAGTCACCGTCTACATTAGTACACACTCCGATATCCTGTCGTGACGTCAGAGGGCCTGTGGTGTTCTTTATTGCCTCTGCACTCTCTCAGGTTACAGCCTCATCCTCTGGACTTTGCTCATATATTAAGGCTTGCTCATCACTTGACAATGCACCTAATCATAGTCTTTAACCAGGTGGAAAATCTTTACCCAATCTCGGCGTTTTGATCTTCAACAATAAGGCCTCTTTACTACAACTTTACGGTTTAATTCGGGTATTGTTTGTAGACTATATTCAGGCGTCCATCAATCAGTCACTTAGCACAGTGTCTTAAATAGTTTCCATTTAATTCCATTAGGGCAAAACCTGCAGTTTGAATCTCACACGTCTTACTAGCATGCAGCGAGCGCCTCCTAGTGTTTGTCCCCAGCATCAACACGCCCACCTTACTGCGAAAATATCAGCCAGTGTGTACAAAGTGTACAATGCAGTGACACAACACAGACTGACACCTACAAAACACAATTGGCCAAATGGATATTTTTCTTCTCAAAAACACATTTTGTTTAATATACACTAACTCTCCATTTCAAGACAGAACACACGTTTCTCTGCATTCACTTGACTTTAGCAAAACACTGGAAATCTGACTCAAAATGAAATTATTCTATCAAAGAATAACACTTGTTTTCACTTGATACATTGGTACTCGGTACATGCAGTCAGTCGAAGTACACCAGGTTTCAAAATACTGGCTATTGTTGACATTATAAAAACTGCATAGACTTATGTTTCAGGTATTTGCATGCAAAACATGCAATCCACCTTTTACACTAAATTTCTTGGTTATGAACTGTATGTCCACATGCACATTAATGTTCACATTCAAACACATTTTAGTAAAAAGCTAATCCGTTTTTTCCCAGAGGATGGAAGACGTTGCATTATTTTTAGAGGGACAAAATAAACTCAACATGTGCATTACTGTATGACCTTGAGAATAGAAACACTCCATGTAAAATGCGATACTTACTTGTTGGTTTGTTGAAAGATGCATATAATGGAGGCAACTGTTGACCACCTCAACTTGGGTTGAACTCTTTCACCAGCCTTAGTGAAAAACCGTGGTTAATTACATGGTCAATGATAATGGCACGAATTTCATCACTGACTACTGTTCTTGCAGCCATCTTGGAATGGAAACACCTCTACCTTGCCCTCTCCTTGGGCCTGCTCTTCTCCCCAGCCCTGCTGCTCTTCTCCCCAGCCCTGCTGCTCTTCTCCCCAGCCCTGCTGCTCTTCTCCCCAGCCCTGCTGCTCTTCTCCCCAGCCCTGCTGCTCTTCTCCCCAGCCCTGCTGCTCTTCTCCCCAGCCCTGCTGCTCTTCTCCCCAGCCCTGCTGCTCTTCTCCCCAGCCTTGCTGCTCTTCTCCCCAGCCCTGCTGCTCTTCTCCCCAGCCCTGCTGCTCTTCTCCCCAGCCATGCTGCTCTTCTCCCCAGCCCTGCTGCTCTTCTCCCCAGCCCTGCTGCTCTTCTCCCCAGCCTTGCTGCTCTTCTCCCCAGCCCTGCTGCTCTTCTCCCCAGCCCTGCTGCTCTTCTCCCCAGCCCTGCTGCTCTTCTCCCCAGCCTTGCTGCTCTTCTCCCCAGCCCTGCTGCTCTTCTCCCCAGCCCTGCTACTCTTCTCCCCAGCCCTGCTGCTCTTCTCCCCAGCCCTGCTGCTCTTCTCCCCAGCCTTGCTGCTCTTCTCCCCAGCCCTGCTGCTCTTCTCCCCAGCCCTGCTGCTCTTCTCCCCAGCCCTGCTGCTCTTCTGCCCAGCCCTGCTACTCTTCTCCCCAGCCTTGCTGCTCTTCTCCCCAGCCCTGCTGCTCTTCTCCCCAGCCCTGCTGCTCTTCTCCCCAGCCCTGCTGCTCTTCTCCCCAGCCCTGCCCCTCCATCTCTCACTGGGCCTGCTCTTCTCCCCAGCCCTGCCCCTTCATCTCTCACTGGGCCTGCTCTTCTCCCCAGCCCTGCTCCTCTCAATGCACCTGCACCTCTCCCTCCATCTCTCACTGGGCCTGCTCTTCCTCGTCCAGACATTGTATTTTGCTGTTTCTGTTTCCAAAAACATCACTCCTCAAAGTCCTTCTTTTATAGTAATGGAAGGATATAACCTCTGCCACTGAGTCTAAGACAGACTAGAATCAGCTGTGGTTGGCCCACTTTACCCAACATAAATCAGCTGTGTCAAAATTCAGCTGACATGGGTTGTTATTGAACTAATATCATTGCAGAAGCAGATGTTTTATACTGTATCTAAGGTTTGGATATATTGTTTTTGTTGCTATTGTGGGATGTTGTGTGTTAACATTCGTAAATACAACACAAACAATCCATCATTTTGTTGGATTGTGTTGGAGTCAACACATCCAAAACTATAACCACTGGAGCACCAAGGGGCCATTGTTTCTGACTGTGACTGCCCCCTAGAGTTTCAGACCTGTAGGGCAAAACTAATAGGTCTTTAGAACACGCTTTGATAGAAGCGTCAGAAAAATTATAAATATGACAAATTAAATGTAGTTTAGTATGGTTAACAGACCAGAAACCCAGAATGCAGACTGCTTTTATCAAAGGAGATTTACTTCCTTTGTACAACTTTACAAGTCATGTATAAGGTTAGTGAACATGTTGCCTCTTATTGAATAAACAAATACATACATGTATTTCAATGAATGTCTGATCAAATCACCATTTATTTGCGTCTGCACCTAATCATAACACATCCTCTCCAGGACTACAATGCTGTCTCTCATTTAGCAAAATACTACAGCAATAGCTAATGTCATATTCAGATAATGTCATTTTGCAGGGACTCTCGCTCCATTTATGTTTCGCATGCTGACTCCAAATAACTTTTAAGATTAACATTTTCTATCTCGTTCTTCTGAAACCCGTAGACAGACCACGTGAATGTAAACACCAACGGAATTACTTTTAAATGGTCCACATATTCTGAATATTTGTCATGTTTGGGAAAGTTGTCGTCCCCTGGCGTCAAACTTGTTACAGCAGTAATGTGCTGCAATGTGAGCCTCCTATTCTGCCACGTAGCTTGAAGGTCTCCATGGGAAGATGCATCTTGTGCTTTTACATTGTTTTAACATGACAAACTTTTCATTGCGGTAAGTAATTGACCTCAGCTATGCAAGCGAGTATATGACTATAGCCATATACCTGTCATACATTAGTAACTCTATTAGTGGTTTAGAGTTAGCGGAATACTGTAAACAAGGCTACAAAGTCATATCATGTTAACGATGGGTGATTCCGTACGTAAAACTATCTTTTTCTTTTTATTATTTTCTCTCTTTTTTTCGTACAAAATAAAAACATCAGTTTGTGACTGTTTGTATTTTGTCATACAGGCAACTTGGATTAAGTTTCTGTGGTTTTCGACTCTAGATGTGAGATGGACACATAAGTGATATTAGTGCTGGATCTTTCTGGTCTTCTGGTTACTAATCTACTACAATAGTTGGTAACAATACAAGGCAGGTTCAGATTTAGGGGCATTGCAGGTTTAGGCCTTAACACAAAATAATCCGAAAACTGTCTGCACACTCCTAATGTAACGGTAATGTAAACCAGGTAATGTGGACTCATGTAGCCCCCCAGCCACAGTGGACTCATGTAGCCTCCCGGCTACAGTGGACTCATGTAGCCCCCCAGCCACAGTGGACTCATGTAGCCCCCCAGCCACAGTGGACTCATGTAGCCTCCCGGCTACAGTGGACTCATGTAGCCCCCCAGCCACAGTGGACTCATGTAGCCCCCCGGTCACAGTGGACTCATGTAGCCCCCCGGTCACAGTGGACTCATGTAGCCCCCCGGCCACAGTGGACTCATGTAGCCCCCCGGTCACAGTGGACTCATGTAGCCCCCCGGTCACAGTGGACTCATGTAGCCCCCCGGCCACAGTGGACTCATGTAGCCCCCCGGCCACAGTGGACTCATGTAGCCCCCCGGTCACAGATGCATTAGGCCTGTTGGCATGATTTCGTGAGGACGCGCTAAATTCACCAACGTTATCCTCTCTTCTATTTCATCTGATATCACATGACCTAATGACTCTTAACCATGTGAACGCCTTTACCCTGTCTTACCCTCAAGTTGAGCAATGATTGAAATAACTAAAGAGGATACGTTGGTGACGCAAAGT
Organism: Protosalanx chinensis; assembly: GCA_030340685.1. Lineage (NCBI taxonomy): Eukaryota > Metazoa > Chordata > Actinopteri > Osmeriformes > Salangidae > Protosalanx > Protosalanx chinensis. The sequence continues at coordinate 2,659,606 of CM059317.1, read as the reverse complement.
GCCCTTCAATAAAATAATAATGAGCGTCAACAAGGGGGTTGTCATGACTACAGAGCTGGATTGGCGCTCCTCTCTGTCTCGAGCCGCAGGACTCTGATGTACACGGCGCAAATATAAAGAGCTTCGTGTTTTGTAACTGAAAATAGATTAACGTTAATTTTTTCTATTTTTTTATGGTTGATTACATGTGCAGAGCCTGCTTGAAATTCCAATTGCAACGTGCAGATGTGTGCAAAGGGTAATGAATGATGGGTGAGTATAAGTAGCCTGATTCTATTTTAATACTAAATAGTTTACATAGTTTTTATTAGGCGGTATGTTGAAAACGATCAGCACTCAACTGCAAATTCATTTAATATTTAGAATTAATGATAACGACTGCCTGCTTAGAAAATCTGTGAAAATTAAATATTCAAGCTTGTCAATAAGTACCCAATACCCAAAAATATTGTCAAATGTCAAGTTACAAGCTCGCAATTTTGTACTAGATTGCGTTATTCTAAACTCATAAAACCGTGACCAGAGAATGGCAGCGCTTCATTAGCTTGTGTCAGTGACATGCATGGAATTGTGCCAAACTGTTTAACATATCTGTTAGCAGATTTTGCAGACACACGCACCTGGATCTGAAACACACTGTTCTGCTGTTGTATTACAGTGAAAACATGCTTCCCTTTATTGATATAGATGATCTTCTGAACAACTTGATTGATTGGATTAAAACACACTCATATCTTAATTGTGAATGTAAATCATTAATAACAATTAAGCCCATCTATGTAAGACATTATTCTTTTATTTAGCAAACTTTTGTAGAAAAAGTTTCAGAGGTTTACATTTACATTTAGCATGTACTCTTGTCTAGAGTGACTTACAGCAAGTACAGTGACATTCCCCCTGAGGCAAGTAGGGAGAAGTGCCTGGTAGAAATATATAGGAAACCAACCCAAACAGAGCAATACTTACTCTTTGACTCACCCAATCCACTGACTACCTCTGAAACGTTTTCTACAATGGAACACTCCTGGGAAAATGAGGGTCTACACTGACTTTGCAAACCTTTCTTTATTTCTTGAAAGTTAGCAACAACAAACAACTAAACTGCTACTCACGCTTAAATCTTTTTTCTAGGTTGTTCTGTCCTGGTCCTCTCCAGTGTAGTATCCACACTGGGTGGCCTTGTGTTTGGCTATGAACTGGGTATTATCTCAGGGGCTCTGCTTCAGCTCCAGACACAGTTCAGCCTTACCTGCTTCCAGCAGGAGGCTGTAGTCAGTGCCCTCCTGGTGGGGGCCTTGCTGGCTTCCCTGGTGGGTGGTTGTCTCATTGACCGGCATGGACACAAGAACTCGATTCTCTTCAGCAACTTCCTCATCCTGGGTGGAAGCCTCGTACTGCTCTGCAGCTCCTTCCTAGCGCTGGTGGTCGGCAGGATCACTGTTGGCTTCGCCATGTGCATCTCCTCCATGTCTTGCTGTATCTTCGTGTCAGAGATCGTCTCCCCTAAACACAGGGGCCTACTGGTGACCCTTTACGAAGCTGGCATCACTGTGGGCATCCTGGCAGCTTATGGAATGAATTATGTCCTGGCTGATGCCATAGAAGGCTGGAAATACATGTTTAGCTTTGCCATCCCACCCACCCTGGGTCAATTAGTCTCCCTTGGATTTCTTCCATCCAGTGCAAGAGCCTCTGTGAGCCGGAGAGCAGGCAGGCACAGTGAAAGAAGCCTGATTCAATCTATTGGAAATCCTGAAGAGAGAGAAATGGACATCATATCCAACCGACTTGATAATGTCCCACAATACAGTACACAAGGCCTTTTTCAGCGTAAGGACAATATGAGGAGAAGGACTATTATTGGACTCGGCTTGGTCCTCTTCCAGCAGTTCACAGGTCAACCCAATGTTCTTCTCTACGCCTCCACCATCTTTCACTCGGTGGGGTTCCAGAGTGATTCCTCAGCCAGTCTGGCATCTGTGGGGCTGGGGGTGGTGAAGGTCATCGCCACGTTAGTGTCCATGGTGTTGGCTGACAGGGTGGGCCGGAGGCCTCTACTTATCGGCGGGTGCACAGTGATGGCGGTGTGCCTGATGACCATCGGACTTTTGAGCGGATGTTCTGCGCTGAGCGCAAAGCCTGTCTGTGGCACTGGGGATTACATCAACAGCACTGGTAATCAGTCGGGATTGAACATCTACATTGCTAGTTCTCTTAGACACCTGAACATGACAAATACCAAGGAGGTTAACAATGACACAGTGAGTTTGCTTGATGTTTTCCCAAGTTGTTTGATTCCAGAACCATCTGAAAATGTTCATGATGGATGGGTTAACTGGATTATCTTGATCTGCCTGATGGCCGTGGTTTTTGCCTATTCCGTTGGATTTGGACCAAGTAAGTATCTTTCTAGTTCAGGAAATATTTACTTTTATTATATTATTTTATTTTTTATAATTTTACCAGTAATTCGAATAAAATTGTAAAAAGGCTAAAGAAAAAGAAGATAAACAGGTGTTAACATGCACTTTTATGTTGACAGTTCTGATTTCTTCTATATGCACCTTAATTTAATTTCAGAATACATATGGAATGCCTTTGGGTAACATTTCTGAAATTGATAGTATAACTTTGTACAGTTCTGTTGTCACTCAATTTCTCTGTCCTATAATAATAATTCTACATTTTGCTTGCTTGTGCATTGAACAGTGACTTGGCTCATTCTGAGTGAAATATTCCCTTCTGGTGTTAGAGGGAGGGCGTTTGCATTTACCAACTGTTTCAACTGGGCTGCCAACTTACTTGTTACTTTCTCGTTCCTGAATGTCATTGGTAAGTCTTGGTCTATTTAATGTTTTGTTTTTTTGCAACATAGTGCATGGTGTACAGTGTCAGTTTAAAATTGATTAAAAGCCAAAAAGTTATTAACACTACTTCAGTTTATTGAATAAATGGAAAAATATTATTTTAAGGTTGACGGTAAGATGTATTAACATTTATATAATTAGCAATGTCTCTATGATCATGGGATATTTTTTTCAAGGCTTTAATTGGGTAAACCATGTTTGTGATGTTCTATTGAAAAACTAGAGGAAAACAAACGAAGGTTGCCAAGATGTTACTGTATTTTGTTCACAGATGTGATTGGTCTGTCTGGAACGTTCGTTCTCTACGGACTGATTGGAGGGGCATCCGTAGTGTTCTTCTCCTTCCTGCTACCAGAAACCAAGGGGAAGTCTTTGGAGGAGATAGACAAGGAGCTCCGTCTGACAAGGTAACACCAAAGTGTCACATAGGTTTTGATCAAAGTTGACTTTAAAACTGTGAGCTCAACGGGGATCTCCTACTTGTTTTGTTTTTTCGTAGGTTACAGAGGAGTGACAACTGCTGCAGCATGTTTAGTTGGAGACTCACTTCCCCAGAGTATCAAAGAGTGCAGGTAGTGAGCTCAGCAACCTGATTCAGGAAGTGGTCTTAATACATGATACATGTACAGTGAGTGAAGTATTTGAACACCCTGCTATTTCATGTCCACTTTGAGAGACATAAAAGAAGAAATCCAGAAATCACAATGATTTGTATGATGCAGCTGCAAATAAGTATTGACACCTGAGAGAATCAATGTTAATAGTTGGTACAGTAGCCTTTGTTTGCTATTATAGGTCAAACGTTTCCTGTAGTTTTTTACCAGGTTTGCACACACTGCAGGAGGGATTTTGGCCCACTCCTCCACACAGATCTTCTCTAGATCAGTCCGACTTCAGGCCTGTCGCTGAGAAACCCAGTTTGAGCTCCATCCAAAGATTATCTACTGGGTTTAGGTCTGGAGACTGGCTAGGCCACGTCAGAACCTTGATATGCTTCTTACAGAGCCACTCCTTGGTTATCTTGGCTGTGTGCTTTGGGTCATTGTCATGTTGGAAGACCCATCTAGAATGCATGAATTAATCTGTTTAGTTTCTTTCATTACATTTTCTAATGTTTGCTCAAACAGTATACCTTTTTCACCAAGCTGCTTGGCAATTTCCCCATATTCCTTATTTATTTGGTAAGTCAATATTTACCTTTGTTTGTAATAAAGTACAATGAGTTTGTCATTGATAATAAATAAGATTTTGATCATTGGCCAAATAAGTTAACATAATCAGTTGGATACTTTATATTCCTGATAATTTGTTGAGGGTTGACATTGGAAAACCTAATTCCAGAATACACAAGAACTTTGGAATGCAGTTTTGAAACATTTGATAAAACATGTTTATTTACACAACTTTTCAAATACTAGTCTTCTATATGGGGACATACAAATATATACAGTGATGTAAGGACTCATACTTTATAATCAAGTTGATTTTGCATGTGTACTCATTGCATGGAGAAATTTCCAATGGAAAAAGATGCATATGTACAGCAGTGTCTTTGCTCACAAGCCTCCTATCTCTGGCACTTAAACACTGGTAAAATTAAACCCTTTACTAACACTTTTTCCCCCAAATCTCAGCGTAGGTGATCAATCACAAACCCTACATCTGTAACCAACTAAATACAATAAAGTACAGAAACATTTCAGTCAACAACTACTTTTACACAACTTATTTTCGTTCCCCACAAACAAGTAGTCAGCTCACATTATACATTATCAAGAGTAACTCTTTCTTCCCTCAAAAAAACATTGTGTTTGGTAAGTATCCTCTTTCCGAGATTGAGTAAGCTTTGGTTATGACTTGAAGTAATTCAAGACACTAGAAAGCAGCAAGTATGAAGGAAAAATAACCCTGAATGTATACATTTGTAATCAAAAGGACAACGTGTCATAAGGACCATTTCAACACAAAACTTCATTCAGCACTCTACAGCATTTCAGTACAAAAACAAAAATCAAGAGGAAAATTAGGGGAAACATTTCAAAGACCTGGGATCTAGTCTAAGAGAAAGGCAAGTCAAAAATTATTCAGGCAAGAAGTGTTAAAGTGTCCTTCAGAATACGCAGTGAGGAAGTTTCCGAGAACTCACCTGGAGCAGAGAACAGCACCTAAACCCTTTTTTTGTACCACAGGAGAGACTTGTGAGGTGGAGTGGTTACAGTTCTTGACCTAAAACTGCCTGCAGGGCAGTAGGCCCTTCTTGCCAAGTATTTAGCTTCTGTCGATAAGCAAGTGACACAATGTCCTCTGCCTTGTCCTACTTACCCCCTTCAGTTTGCCTTCAGCTAGCTGTTCTTTGTAGTCGAGTATTTGGAATATACGGCACAAACCATCACATTGGTCCATCGCTCTTTTGTTGTTGTTGTTGTTTTTTTTGCAGGTGAACATATGCACACATACACACGCATTAGTTAGCTTGCGACTATCATGTTGATCCAAATGAAAGAAATACCTGCATGTTGTCACTACACAGACAGAACATTCATTTTCGAAACACGTTCATTCTGGGTACAGACAGGAGGAACAGTCAGACAGTGAATACGTTCAGGTGACTTGGACTGGCAGATGGCACCCGTCGTGTTGGTTTGGTTCCCTTCTCCCCCCCCCCAGAGGAAGTGGGAGGAGCCGTCCATTACTGGGGTACACTAGCAGCGGCGGGCATGGGGTTGCTCATGGCAGTGGTGGCAGCAGAGAGGACAGGTGAGCCGGTCAGAGCACCCAGGGCAGTAGACGCAGGCAGGGCAGAGATGCCTGGGTGGAGGACACAATCAAAACTCTATGAAGGGACACATCATTTCTGGTACGGATGAAGGCAGTGGCTGTTTGTTGTATGTGCATCACATGTTAGAATCTATCAAATATGAAGTCTGAGATCGACAGCTGGGTTTAGACACAATTAAATGAATACAAATCATAAATATGGTTATATATCCATATATATGTGGTTATTTATATGTTTAAATGCTTCTTTTCAGTACGAGATGTACTCTATTCATGGATCCAGAGACCTCAGTTGAGAAAACATGTTTTAATTCAATTCTACACACGTCAGCTGCTAGATTTGATTTAATGACATTCCTAACCGCACAGTGATTGGTTCCCATGCGTGTGTTCTCACCAGTGATCATGCCGGCTGTGCTCACAGCTGGATTCCCACTGGGCATGTTAGCTGAACCCGCCATTCGAGACTGGTCTTTCACAATAGGATCTGTGTGTGGGGGGGGGGGGACAAGGTCACGTTACACAAGCTGTAGTTTAATCGGGAGAGGGTTCCACTGTTGTTCGGGTTCTAGAAAAAAAACTAACCACCTGTATCCTGGCGGAGGCGCTTTCGTACTCACAGAAGTAGGTGTGCTCCATGGCCTCGCGGGCTGTCAGACGGGCTTGGTGATCGTAGCGCAGCAGCTTGTCCAGGAAGTCCAGCGCCTCAGGGCTCACCAGGTGCTGGTTCTCGCTGTGGACAAACCTCTCCCACCGTTTACGTGAGTGCCTGCGAGAAGAATGAGTCACAGGTTAAGTCATGGTTGGAGGTTACCTCATACCAGGAACCCTTCAGGCCCCAAAAATCTAATTATAGCCACAGAAACAGGTGTGACACCACAAAATTAATTGTATTTCTTTTGTTTAAAATTCTGGATGTAAACCCCCATTTTAAACAGAGGCTGCTAAACACCAAACAGCGAGCGTATACCTTCCAAGAATATCATTGAAACGGGGCTCCAGCTCAATGTTGTACTTGTCAATGTAGTCGTACAGGTCTTCAGTCCCCAGCACCTTGGCTATCCTCACCAACTAGGGAAAGATAACAGGGGTGGCAGTCAACAAACAGTGCCACTTTGTGTGTTGGTATTGATACCAATTAGACCAGAGACCCCCACAGCAGAGAGAAGACAGACAAGGTGAGAGGCAGACAGAAACAAGGAGCAAGAGACAGTGGACAAAGACGAGACAGTAAGAGAGAAGGCTTGCCTGGTCGTAGTTGTCGTGGCCGTGGAAGAAAGGCTCTTTCCTGAAGATCATGCTGGCCAGCATGCATCCCAGACTCCACATGTCCAGGCTGTAGTCGTACATCTGGAAGACAGAGGAACCGAGAGATATGGGCTTCATGTGCTGGCTATGAGAACGATGGACAAGGATTACTGATGGGAATCCAGCATCATCTGTACAGGAATACCTCAACCCAACTCTCAACTACAAACACAGTAGGGAACTGCCCTTCAAGCCAACACACAATTCGATATATAAACGGTGTGTTTAGTACAATTCCATGGTTTGTTTGAAGACCATGTCTGGCTTTTCACAACTGTCTTGTTGGTTGATGTAACGCAACGCTTGTCTGAATAACGCTGAATATCGCTCACAAATGGCTTTATTGTGGTGGAAGACTAATAACTTATATTCTTTTAGGTCCATTATCACCATCCTTTGGCAGGAATAATTGAGTTACTTACTATCAGGTGCCAGAAGGGGAAATCATATTCAATACTCGACGATAGTCGCATAAACAATTGGATAAGTACTCCTAGTGAAGAATTGCCCAGACATATGCACCTGGTAATCCACTAGCAGCTCGGGTCCTTTGAAGTAGCGGGATGCCACTCGGACGTTGTACTCCTGTCCTGGATGGTAAAACTCAGCCAGACCCCAGTCAATAAGGCGCAGCTGAGAACACACAGAATATTGCTAAATATAATTTCAAAACACAATTTGTAATGTCCCCTAACATTATTCAAGTGAAGGTATGCAGTGAAGAAAGAAGAGCTAGCATATCTTGAAATGGAAAACCAGTCAAGTTAAATGCATTCATTAAACAAGAGCCTTTATGGATGGTGTCCAGGTAAAGTGTTTGGGAATACAGATGCAGGCATTAACCCCCATCGAGTGTCAACACTCACCTTGCGGTGTTCGTGATCAATCATGACGTTGTGCGGTTTCACGTCCCTGTGCATGATCCCCATGCTGTGGCAGTAATCCAGGGCCTATAGAGCAAGAGCCAGAATGCCATCAGTCAGCAATTAGGCCATTCCTTCTCCATGATAAACCTATAAAGGCCAGAGACGACTAACATAGAGGCTGCCTTCTACCCAGCTGTGCGCCCACGTGCACACTCACACTTGGTTAGGGAGATCACAAGCCCTACCCTTCAGACAAGAGGACCACAGGGATTAATGGTATGGCACCCACCTTGAGGATTTCGTACATGTAGAATCGAATGTCGTAGTCCGTTAAAGTCTGGTACAATTGCTGGCAGGGCAAACACAAAAGTGTATACGTTTATTACATGGCTGTCTGTATGGACTTTCTTTGGGTTTAGTAGCTTCCGTTATTAAAACTTTGTGGTCTCATCACAATGTACGAGTGATGAACTGAAAGAGACAAAGTTCTGGATATGCATCTCCTTCCACACATGCATTTAGGGGAGGCAAAAAGCATGTCACCAAAGGTTTCTCATATGAATACAGCGACACCACGTCAGAAACTCTTCTTTGGGGAACTGACATAAGGGACGTGTGGCCTTACCTTAAAGTCCGTATTGTTGACATGTTCAAAGACCAGGGCAGGTGTACGGGACTGGAAGAAAAGATGAGGATGGGGTGGTGCGGAGGGGAGGGTGAATGTTATTTCAGGGCGTCTGAATCAAGACGTTTGTATTTTTCACTACGGAGCGATTGTATGGAGGCTGGTTTCTACTCACCACTGGGTCTTTAACGATGTCTATGAGGGAGATAATGTTGGGGCCCCCTCTCAGGTTCTCCAGTATTTTGATTTCACGCTTGATCTTCTTTTTCTTTACGGGCTGTACCGGGGGATAAACACCATTAGGATACTGTTCTCTACAGTATTTGTCTATTAACCAAGCCCATAGTCACTGTCCACAAGGCTTTAGTACAGGCTGTCAGTGTGTGTGTGTGTTTATGTATGTGAAGGCCCCACCTTCAGTATTTTCACCACCACCTTCTCGTTGTTTGTGATGTTGATGGCTTCAAACACCTCACTGTACTTGCCACGCCCCAGTTTTCTCACCAACTGGAAATCATCTTGGTTTCTGCAAACAGGAAATATTAGTTCCCCAAAAAACAAAACTTTGATGACATGAGGTAGAAACATTGGTCTTTTGTATTGAATATATCAGGAAAACCCTCTGGTCATGATGCTTGTTCTACGCACCCCCATTCCACCACATGAGACTCGTAGTCCCAGTACTCCCTGGGGCGGTGAGTGTTGACCTCTGTGTACACCCGGGCCCGGCTTGGCACGGGTCCTGACATGTCCCAAAGCTTGGCAGAGATGAGGAAGAGGAGGCTTTTACCACACCAGCAAAGGATGGATAAGGAAGGAGGAAGGGAGGGAGGTAGGGAGGGAGGGAGGGGAAGGAGGGGGGGTGAGATCTCTTCTTAACAGGGTAAGGGGTTTAATGGGGGCCTCGGCTGTGGGCAAGGGGCCACTGGAGGTGCCTTGGGACAGCTAAAATTGGGTAAACAGAGGAAAAACAGACGTGTGTTAGCTATGGGGCACTCATCCAGCATCTATAATCTAATCAGTATTCAATTTCTCCGCCAGATGGTGAGGCTAATTCAAAGTATTGAAAGATTTCCGAAGACAAGGGTTTGACATTAGTCAGCGATTTATTGTCACCTATGCTTGGACTTTAGACAGTCCATCTTGCCAGGCTGATACAAGTTCAACAGCTATACATTTGGAATTCAACAAATTGCAGCTGCAAATATTATTATGTAATAATAGTATTATAATATATAAATATTTCACCACCCATGGTAGTATTGACACACAATTACAGGAGCTGGACAGACATCAGCAATATGATTATTGATCTCCTACGAATGGCTCAATCAATTCTCTCCATTAGATTAACCTATCAGGCTAGACATAAATAAAGCACATATAATCAAATGTAAAATTTTATTTATTAACATAATTCTGAAAGCTTAATGCCATTGTAGCTAACACCAAAGGTGTTTCCGGTAGGTGCATCTGACATGGTTTGCTACATACCTACAACTTGAGTGTTGATGTATAAATTTACAAATTAATGTACTGAAAGGTGGTAGAAGATCTAGCACACACTACTAAGTTAGGGTGATTGGAGCTAGTTATGTACATTAACTAACTCTAACATGTCCTTTAAATCCTGACATTTCAAGCTGACATGGAAGACTAATCCTAGGACACCATTCTCCATCTTATAATAGGTTTAACTGACATTTTAAGGGCTTGCTTTGTAGCCGATTTATTCTCTAGCTAGTCATAATATAATCATCCTTAAAGGCTTGCTTCCCCTGCACAATAAACGATCTGAATAATCGAGTAAACCATCATATGCATCATGTGTTCCTGGATTTATCAACGGAACGGAAGCATAAGGAACATATCTGCTGTGGTGTATGGAAACAGAAGAACAGTACATTTATGCATTTGGAGAATAAAGCTACATAAGTGATTAGTGTAGCTACAGTTAATACAGATATAAACTCTGGCCGGACCGGAGTCCATTAATGTCCAGTACTGTCTGTATCGTAAATTAGACTACATAGCCTACCTAGAATGACTATCTAGACTGATTTAAATGGTTCAATTCACAGGCAGATTCACAGATCTCTGATGCTACTAGCTCTACTCAGAATACATCTTCAAGCTCAATGTTTGGCTGATGGGGACGTTTTCCTAAAGTTGTGTTTTAAATGTTATTCCCTGAGCTGGTGTCATGTAGAAACTACTGTACTGTTACTATAGTGACACACGATAGTCTGTGAGACCTACCAGTGGCTGTGCTTACTGCTAGTTTAATGAACGTGAGGCACACTGGTGCTATCTTAAAGCTAATATAGAAGCAACAGAAAGCTACAAAACGCGTCTTTATTACTACAGTACTACTACAGTACTACTATAGTATTACTGCAGTCTGAGCTGGCTAACAAATAAAGCAGCTAGCTTCGTACTAACGCGTTAGCTAGCATGCTAACCCTGCTAAACGATCTGGAATACAGAAAGCTAGGCTACACTTTTACACAACTTTTACATTTGTATGATTACATACATTTGACAAAGGATCCAATGACCAAATCCATACCTACCTTGTGGAGTAAATCGTGATCCCAAATCTTATCAATATATGTGACTTTTAACAAAGTTCCTTCCTTTCCCTCTGGTCTCCTGAGTGTGATTTCTGCTGTCTCAGAGACAACATGGCTGACAAACCGCCACATTCACTACTTACTGGACCCTATACGGTTCAGGTACCTCAAATAAGTCTGTTATCCTTTAAAAAAATAGATTTAACTAGTTTTAAATGAATTATAAAAAATATAGGAAATATATACTATAATTTTTCATAATTCATTTATAGGATATATAATTAATGAACTTAGGCAAGTTGGTCTTGAGCTGTACCGCCCGTCTATGGGATCTACATTCACAGAAAGGAAGTGAAATGTTTATGGGTTATTTTCATGGATGTATACAATAATATAAATAATATAATATAGTAAATCATATAATAATGTAATGTAATATAATATAAAGAATATAAAGTTCTCTTAAAACATCCTTGGTTATTTTACTTTTGACCCGATACTTTTTATATTCAACAACCGGCCGAGGGGCAGAAATGAACGAAATGCGAAAAATGCTAAACCAACGTTAAACAACAGATTCAAGCACGAGGATTAATTTAGCCCCATACTTTGATACCACAAGGGGGTGACATTTTACACCGCATAAGAGATATAAATGATTAAACTGGCACAGAATTTGAGCAACATGATCACCCACAAAGATACACACTGAATAAATGTATGATCGACGTTATATAAACATAAACTGCATATTACTTTTTTGTTTGTTTTTCTCAATATTACCTTTCTCAATATTACCTGCACTAAACGGATGTCAGAATGATTGGTTGAATAGAGGAACCACACTTTGTCACAGTAATCACATCAAGTTATGTTTTTAAACATTGTTTGGACAGTAGTCTACTCAGTCAAATCAGTCAAACATCCTTCCATGGGTAGTTACATTTCTGTGAGGCTATGTATTGTGCTCCATAGTATCCTTGATTGAGGATATCCTTCCAATAATTGCTCCTTGTGTCTTACACAAGTTTTCTCAACAATGACCTGAATTAGAATCCAAGAAAAATTGCATAACATACTTATTAATTAGATGTTATGATCAATATTAGGAGTGTCAGGACATGCACACAATGCACATATTAACTAGCATGTACATTTTAAAGACTTGGAACTACACAAGCAGATCTGTCACTGCTGGCTTTGACAGCTCCCCATAACCCATAGAAATATGTGCTCGTGTAATTATATTGTTTTCAACATTGTTTCAGAATTTTGAAAACAACAAGAAATGGGTCTCAAAATAAGTCACCTTCTCACCGCAGCATGAAGGGACCCCTCCCTGAGCCTGACGCCCTAAAGCAGAAGTAGGGGCCAGCAACACAGTAATCAGGGCCCAGCCCCGGTACACTGATATTGTCTGTGGTAATGTCTCAGGGATTTCCTACACTTCCTCCTTGGCACTGTAGGGAAACAATAGCTCCCAAAGTGTCCATCAGGTGGAAAGTGTTTCAACAGCAATGCTGTCTGAAACACACACACACACAGAGGGGTGTATGCCTATGAGGTGATCTAGGGTGCTCCCCACCCTTTGGTGTTTTCTTTATTTTATGTACGAACCAGAGAACTAGTCAGATGCCAGGATAGGCCTGAAAGGGAGCTTTATAGATAGACGAGTATTGAATTCAGGGATGCTAGTGATGCTTTTGAAGGACACGCCACAGCCGTACAAGGTCACTAAGTTAGTTGGTCCTGAATTGCATTCAAATGGAGTTCAGTATTTCTCTCGGCAAGCGCGCATGAACACACACTCTCACACACGATACAGTCCCCCTCCCTCTGTCTGGCTCTGGTTAGGGTTGCTTGGCTGCCTAGGATTGGGTTGCTCCCCACACTCCCAGTCCACACCCACGAGTGGAAAAGAATCATAAAAAGTCGGAAGCAGCGTATCCAGCTTGTTGTCTCATGAAAGCGGGAGAGGGGGGGCCTCTGTGCGTGTCTGATGCCGTTGATCTCCCCTGACACATAGGCTGGACAGGAAGGTATAGTTTGAGCAGTAGGAAGACAAATCTGTCAAGTGTTTGAGATACAGTACCATAAGGGTTTGTTTTGGTCAGAGCATGATGGTGTTTGTGGACGAGAACTGCATCACAGTCGTACCCCTTCCTCCTATCTGTCCCATGATATCTCCTGCAAATGACTACCAGATGGGGAGATTAAAAAAGTTCTGGTGAGGACTTTGACCATGTAATTCTTGTCTGAATGTTTGTTTTATTATGTGCAGATACTAGTTCTGAACCATGAATGAGAAATACATGATTTCATTTCACAAATACCTTGTGTTGCTATACTCTTTTGTTTCATTAAAGTCAAACTAACTATAATAATTTTTCTACACGCACAGCAACACTATTAGCATTTTCCTTGTTTTGTCATCCGTGTATCCATTAGCTTTTGATGTTTACAGACATAGAATATAGAATAGGGAATACCACCCATTCCCACCCAGGAATTAAAATTAGAAACGGGACATCTGGGTCCCATGCAGCTGATGTCAAGACTGGCACTGACCCAGGAGCCGGGGCCCCACAGGGAGGGCTTCTACGGGGCCGGCCGCTCAGCTTCTTCCTTCCTTCTGTGACATCTTCCTGCCCTGGAGGCCTTTGGGAGCCATTTGACAGGGGTAGCAGGATAAGCTCACGCAGCAGCTTCTAATTAGCCTGACTCTGACAGCAGGTGGAGAGGCGGAAGGCTTGTCAGGAGAGTTTTATGCCAGAGTGTCATTATTTGTCAAGGGTCAATGAGGTTGCAGATACATGATTTTTCTCAACTTTCTCCACAAATTGCCAGTCCCTCACGTCATGAGCACATTAGGCCTGTTATGTCTTACATTAAAATTCCTAATTCTTTATATGTCAAACTCATAGTACTGCTTGGAGTGGTATAAACAGACTCACAGTATAAAAACCAAATCATGAAATAGAGTTTAGGTTAGTTGTCTGTAAATTAGGAATTTTCTGAAAGTGGCAAGTCATCTATTCTTAAGTTTAAAAGCAAACAATTGACTCCCAAACACAAGCACGCACAAATTCACACTTCACAACCAGGGAAGACAAGGACATGAATCAACACACTTACTCACACCAACTTTGACCTCGTATCATACCTCTCCACCAGAGACTTCCTCATGATTTACACCATTAATTTATTAGCAGCTGTGTTTAGCTCGACACAGGCTGCTAGGTGATATTGGCTGTGACTAACCAACAACACATGTGCATTAAACACCCCTGAGATTCACTTGGACTCAGTGTCAAAGAACTACAGCCCCTTTGTCTTGAATACCCTAGTAGCCCTAAACCCTTCATAGACACTAAAATCATGCATCAAGTGCAGTGGGCAAAATGTTCTGTACATTTTAGGTTAATGTTCACATACTCCATTTATAACACATGTACTTTTATTCCACTTTGGAATTAACACCGTTTAAGATCGGGATAGTCTGCTGCATTTCCCATTATTTATGTGGAGAATGATAATAAATGTATCTACTCCTGTGTTGCTTCTCCTGTTTTTGTGTGATCTTTGTACAGATATTTTAATCTTCCGTGTGATTCATGTCTTCCTCACACGCTGGTATTTGCCCAGTCCTAAAGCACACATACATGCTTCCAGTAAGCCCTTTATGCATGGGTCAAGTATAGGTACATGGAAAGGCCTTAGACAAGACTGATTGCTTCCTCTTTTGAGATGGCTTGGCATGGGTCAAAAGCAAAAGGTAAAAGTGTATTGGAATTTCCCACAAACCACTTAATGGAGGGTGGTGTCTAAGCGGTCTTTAAGGCCAAAGTTCTTGGGGGGGGGGGGGGGGGGGGGGGGGGTTATCTTACATAGGTAAACCTGTGTTCAGAGGCAAACAGCTGGTGAAATTGTAAAAAAAGAATGAAAACATCACCTGCAACACAAAATGGCCAGACAAGTAGGATAAGCTTAGATAAGATATAGGTCAGACAAATACAACTATGTCAAAAATATATTTAATTTCAGTATACAAAATGTGTAAAAAGACAACACAAAAAGCTGTCTCAATGTCCAATCAACATATTTTCTTCCTATTTTTGCCAGATGAATGATTGTAGAGCCAGTTGTTTGGGTGGTACAGTCTTTTCTCTCACAGACAGTCCTGAAAATGGTCTTTGTAGCAAGGCCTTTTTCCGATTGATATTCTGTTCTTTACATTGGTGAGTAATGTTTTTTGTCCCATGATGTCTGGCCTGGGCTTGGGTTCAACATTCCTCAGACGATAGAAGATTTGTGGTTTAACGCCGATTCATTCTCAGTGTACTGGCTCCATGCAATTTCAGAGTGCCATGCATTTTGGTACAGTCTCTCCCCTCTTTCACCTATGAAGAAAAATGCATGTACAAATTTATTTTTACAGACCAAAGACAAGGGCATTTACCTTTGCACATTACTTTAGCCACCAATTGTCTGAAATAACTTCTTGGATCAAAACATAATTCCCAAGTTTAAATGTTCTGATATTTGCCCCAAGTTTGCTTCCTGTAAAGATAATTTTAAACATTTACTGCGCTGGCAGATAAATAATTGCACGTTGGACCTTGTTACTGCCTTTAAAGGATAGTTTTGCCAAATGGTATTCTTAAATAATGTCCCACCAGGGAAATCCCAACATGGAGATGGATCACATCCAATATCCTTCAATGAATTCCCCAAACACAGCTTAGCCAGGGATTCAAGTACAATGTATTAGTTGGTATTTCAATAAGAAACACATTTGAAAAGTTGTAATTGTGGCTATATGATCTGTATATATGCCTATCCCTGCAAGTAGCCTAAAGACGTAATCAAATGACCATGCACCTTTGTAATGTATTCACAGAATTCACATATATGACATACACATCTGTTTAAAGTTGTACATATTACATATATTTCACATTTGACATGTTACGTACCCCTTTTCTTTGACTGCTCAAGCAGAACGTGCATATAGTTTTCGGTTGCTTGGCCTCTCCATCACGCGCTCGGTACACTGCGCTCAGGCAAGGCTGCCCATCCTCGCGCCCCTCCCCAAGCACGAGGACGTTGGCCAGATGCGAGATGTAGCTGGAAGCCAGTCGGAGAGTTTCAATTTTGGAAAGTTTTCTGTCCATCGGCTCGGTGGGTATTAGTGTTCTAAGCGCAGTGAAGGCGGTGTTGACACTCTGTGTACGGTCTCGTTCCCTGGCGTTGGCGACGTTTCGTTGTTTGACCACAACCACCCCACCAACCCCAACCACGCGAGACATCTTTCGGTATTTCCCCGAGCTAGCGCAGCATCCGTAGCTCTGATCCGAGCTGCCGTCACTCTCGCTCCGGTTCTCGTCGTCGTCGGACATGGTGTTGAGGTCAGGAGGCTGGTAGGAAAACGGATGAGTTGATATTGGCCTCAACATTGTAAAAGCCATGATAAACAAAATGATTAAAACCGAAGCCAGTAATACTATCTCAAATATTCCCGCATTAACGGCTAAATAGTTTGCCTATCACCAAAATTATTCTGACTTCTTCTGACAACTATGCCGTTTGCAATGAAAACGGGAAAGAACTCCCCCTAAAAAACAGAGATTGACATGTCCCCATAGGATGGTCCGCCGGATGGTCAGTCTGCTCTTATAGCTCCTCAGACTGGAGCTCTGCAACACAAGGGGAGGGCTTCTACAAGTCATGCTGGGAGCCAATAGTGTCGTTTGGGACAACTATTCCTAAAGATTAGATTAGATTAGATGAACCTTTATTTGTCCTCCAGGAGGTGGAAAAAACAGGGTTGTACAGTAAAACACTAAACAACTACACAATGTGTTTGTTTACAGTCATTCCATGTGGTCTCTGATATGCCATAAAATGTCATACAAATATTATATTCTGAATATGGCATTCTAACAGGTTACATTACTTAATTTAATGTTTCCAATAGAATTAGTCCCCCCCAAAAAATTGGGGAAAATGAGCCATTGGAGCCAAATTATTGTAGTGTTTGTTGAAAGTGAGAGAGAAAGTGTGTGAACTTTGCACAGTAGACACTGGCTAGTGCCCCATAAAGAAGTAGTTCATGAATTAGACAATTAGACAGTACAATAAGCACTCAGTGTCCATCGTCAGAGGCCAAACTACCAGTGGCTCAACAGTGTGCCTCACTAAGTTTGTCTAATGGGTTAAGTGCTGTGTGGGTAAATAAACACTAAGCAGATGCTGGCTGGAGCTGACCGAGACCCCATTAGACTTTCTCTGTGAAAAAAGCAAATGGTTTCCAGATTGAACAGTAGAGAGTGTCATCAAAGGGGCCTGTTTTCACAAACACAACCTCCTGACAGGTCTCTGCTTTGGGCTCAGCTGCACCAACAACAGTGACCTGCAGAAGACCCATTTCCACCCATAAACCAGGACACTGTAGATTTTTACTACGCTTACCCAGAGCAGCAACATGACCCCTACACACATACACACTCTCTCTTCTCCGTCTCACAGTTTGGAAGTGTAACCTGTGTACATTCTTTGACCCCCTCTGAGGAATGTAATTTAAAACCTGTTGAGGTGATTAGGGGTTAATGAAGTGTGGTGGGTGAGGTGTGAAACTGGAATTACAGCTAAAGAAAGAGATGGGGTATATAAAACCAACACAAACTGTGTGGAAAAATATCACAGACAATTTGAAGCCTATTAAATCCAAGGATTTCCACAGAGCATGAGATAACTGGAGCAATGTGGAGCTCAAAGCAGCTTCTTTGGACAACCTGACAGAATTACTCCCCCGTTCGTACATCCAGCTGTTCTTGATGGAGTAGGTAAATCAACATGTCTGACCACAGTCTTTGCTCAGCATGTTGCCACAGCACTAGTCTGCTGAAGCTAACATAATATTGTGTCTGACTTGGTCTCATCACTGCTTGTAGTGACTGCTTGGCATCCATGAAAGAGACACTTTAATGTTCTGTTAATGTTTAAGTTTTCCCGCAATAGGATGTATAATTTTAAAAGACTATACTGTACTTGTAATGTTGACAGTAGACAGGCTTTTTGAGCTAAACATGAAATTGAAAATCTGAAAAAAGGGAATATGCTTTACATTTCAGCATGTGAAAATGCCTTATGACCTTATTTAGACAGACACCAAGGGACATGATTTGGATTATTTTGATCCTTGTATATTTTTCTTTTCGAGTGGTGGTTGGCAGCGTGACTGATCTTTAGCCAAAATGGGACTTTATGTTTCATCCACCCTCCTTGAGAGAACTGAGAGGACAGGAGCAACAGGATAGGCTTTCAAGTGACACCAAAATAACGCTCTGCCTTTACCCATCAACCCCCCGCACCCCCTCCCCGTCCCCCGATTCCCTCCCCCCGGCTCCTGCCCTTCAGTCTCTCTCTGTTTCTCTTTCTCATTCCTTCTCTCCCTCTCACCTCAAGATACAGATCTTCTTGCACAGCAGATGTCATCTTGAAAAATCAGGACAGGTGGAGATTCCCTGCCACTAAAACAAACTAATGACCATCCTGACCGCCAGACAAGACCTATAGTGGGGCTAAAAAGTATTTAGTCAGCCTCCAATTGTGCAAGTTCTGCAACTAAAAAGATGAGAGAGGCCTGTAATGTTCATCATAGGTACACTTCAACTATGAGAGACAGTGGAAGAAAAAAAGAAAAATCACACTGTCTGATTTTTTAAGAATTTATTTGCAAGTTATGGTGGAAAATAAGTATTTGGTCAATAACAAAAGTTAATCTCAATACTTTGTTATAAACCCTTTGTTGGCAATGACAGAGGTCACATGTTTTCTGTAAGTTACCACAATGTTTTTACACACAGTTGCTGGTAGTTTGGCCCATTCCTCCATGCAGATCTTCTCTAGAGCAGTGATATTTGGGGCTGTCGCTGGGCAACACAGATTTTCGACTCCCTCCAAAGATTTTCTATGGGGTTGAGATCTGGAGACTGGCTAGGCCACTCCAGGACCTTGTAATGCTTCTTACGAAGCCACTTTGCCCAGGTGGTGTGTTTGAGATCATTGTCATGCTGAAAGACCCAGCCACGTTTCATCTTCAATGCCTCTGGAGGTTTTTCCTCAAAATCTCATGATACACAGCCCCATTCATTCTTTGCTTTAAACGGATCAGTTGTCCTGGTCCCTTTGCAGAAAATCAGGCCCAAAGCATGATGTTTCCACCGCCATGCTTCACAGTAGATATGGTGTTCTAAGGATGCAACTCAACATTTGTTCTCCTCTAAATACGACAAGTTGAGTATTTACCAAAAAGTTCTATTTTGGTTTCATCTGACCATATGACATGGCTCTCTAGCAAACTTCAAACAGGCCCGGACATGTACTGGCATAGTGTGTTACTGATGGTAGCCTTTGTTACTTTGTCCTAAGCTCTCTGCAGGTCATTCTTTAGGTCCCCCCCGCTCCTGCGTGGAGCCCCAGATTAAGGGAGAGTATCAGTGGTCTTGTAGGTCATATACACGTCACTTGCTCCCACAGTTGATTTCCTCACACCAAGCTGCTTACCTATTGCAGATTCAGTCCTCCCAGCTTGGTGCAGGTCTACAGTTTTGTTTCTGGTGTTCTTTGACAGCTCTTCGGTCTTGGCCATAGTAGAGTTTGGAGTCTGACTGTTTGAAGTTGTCTTTTGTACTGATAACGAGTTCAAAGTCTTCAAAGACTTCCTGAACGAGCTGAACAACTTCTATGCTCGTTTTGACAGGAATAACAGAGAGACTGCCACTTTAATCACACCATCTACAGACCACCAACCCCTAACACTCACCCCAACAGACGTCCTCACCGCACTGAGCCGGATCAACACGTTTAAGGCTGCTGGCCCAGACGGTATCCCTGGCCGCATGTTCAAAAGTTTTTACGGACATTTTCAACCTGTCCCTTGCTCAAGCAGCTGTGCCGGCATGCTTCAAATCCATCTCTATCATACTCAAGAACTCCAGCCCGTCGTGCTTGAACCACTATGGCCCTGTAGCACTCACACCCATTGTCATGAAGTGCTTCGAGCGACTGGTCCTGGCACACTTGAAGATCGACCTTCCGCCCACACTTGACCCTCATCAGTTTGCCTACCGCAGAAATAGGAGCACAGATGATGCCGTTTCCTCAGCGCTGCATTCTGTGCTCACACACCTGGACAATAACAACACATAGGCGCGCATGTTGTTTGTAGAGTTTAGCTCAGCTTTCAAACTGTCATCCCCTCCAAGCTAATCACCAAACTGAGTTGAGCATCAACACCTCCCTCTGCCACTGGATTATGGACTTTCTGACCAACAGACCACAGCATGTTAGGTCAGTTCACTCCTGCTCCTCCACCATCACACTCAACACAGGTGTACCACAGGGATGTGTGCTCAGCCCATTCCTCTACTCCCTCTTCACCCATGACTGCAAGCCGATGTATGGATTCAACTCCATCATTAAGTCTGCTGATGACACCACGGTGATTGGCCTCATCACCAACAACGATGAGACAGCCTACAGAGAGGAAGTACAGCACCTGGGCATGTGGTGTGGTGACAATAACCTGCTCCTTAAAGCCACAAAAACCAAGGATCTTATTGTGGATTCATTTAGCAGACGCTTTTATCCAAAGCGACTTACAAGAGAGAGCTTTAACAAAGAGCATCGGTCACTGAGCATAGCAACGTGATAGACCCCGAACACAGTGGGGTTTTAGATTGTGAAACATACATCGTGAGAACCAATAAGTGCCAAGGGAAGAGCTATAAAAACATAACACAATGATTGCGAACAATAAAGCAAGAAAACAACAACACTGGCGAGTCCCCATATGGGGACCGACAAGTATTTCTGAACCACATTAGATTATGTGTTAAGTACCATACTATTTCTAAGTGCCATTAAATTCTCTAAATAAGTTAGTTTTAAGCCTTCTTTTGAACCTGAGAAGGCAGTCTGTGCTTCTGATGGAGGTGGGGAGTTGATTCCACCATTGGGGAGCCAGGCAGTGGAAGAGTTTGTGTTGGGCTCTGGCGCTCAACAGACGACCGTAGGTGGCGGGCGGGGGTGGGTTGGATGCTAACTGTATTTCGTTACCCTGTACTTGTACCTGTGTAATGACAATAAAGTTTAATCTGATCTAAAGAGGTGCATTCATACAGGTAACGAGTGGAGGACAGAGGAGCCTCTTAAAGAAGTTACAGGTCTGTGAGAGCCCAAAATCAATGTGATTTTTTTTTTAATTCTGTCTCTCATAGTTGAAGGTTACCTATGATGAAAATTACAGCCATCTTTTTAAGTGGGAGAACATGCAGTTGGTGACTGGCTAACTATATTTTTTTGCCCCACTGTATATCCCACGCACAAGACAAACTTTCGACTTTGTATTTTTCACAAAAAACACATTTTACTATGGTCAAGTTATGACATCAGCATGATTCAGTGTATACAGAACCCAAGAGAATTACATTTTACTGTGTCGTTTTATAGTGGAATTATTTATCTTGCGCTAAAGACAATATTGTGGAAATATAGGGGGAAAAGGAAATATTTCTTATCCAAAAGCTGGTGATGTCCCATTAGACCCTAGGGCAGATAAACTAACTTGTTGTCACTCCAGCCTCCACAACCACCAACCCAACCACGCCTTAGAAACTGCGCTCCTTACCAGACAACCAGAACGTCAGACCTCCTTGTTCCAGGAAGTCTCCTCACACGCGAAGTCGACGTCGGCAGTCTTTTCTTCTAGCCCATGTTAGACAACTTCCTCCTGGGTCACTGGGGACTGCAGGCCCCTTGTCTTGTCTCCGGTCAATGATTTTATCAGTCCAGACGTATCGACAAGACGGCCATAAAAGCTCCTCTCTCCTGTTCCAACTTCTAAAGACAGATATTTGATAAAGGAGGCTATTAAAAAAGGCCATCCGCTCTACCCTTCCGGTGACCCTACCTGCTCTGGATATGGGGGATGGCTGGAGGTCTGTGTTTGTCTTCCTACTTTATAGACCAAAGACAAGAAAGAGGCTGGCGCCCCTACCTTAATTGTGCAGCTACACGTACACATGGGTAAAGCTGTTATGACTGCATTCTTTAAGAATGTGGTTTTGTGTGTGTGTGTGTGACAGTGTCTGTAAGGTATTTTAAGTTCACGTAGGATCTTTGAGGGCAAAATGACACCAAAATGTATATGATTTAGTATTCATACAGTCGTGTGCGTTTTTATGAGCAGCATCGTGTCTCCAAATAGTCTGGACAGCACATCAGACTGCATAGAACATTTTTCTCTGGGGACTGTGGGTCTAAGAGGAGTCTTGGGGGAAGGTGGTGGGGGGGGGGGGGGGGGGGGGGTCCCCGGATGGGGGGGGTCCCCATTCGGACCAGTCGGGTCAGGGCAGCCTGGTTCTCATGACACCTAACCCAGTACATATCCTGTCCCCAGCCCACTAGCATGGTGCTGTTTGGAGGATAATACTAAGCCATGAGAAGTATTTCACCCAAAAGAAGGGACAGGCAGTTTTCTGGACCACAGGTTAAGCTGGGGTGTATAAACACACCAGGAGGAAACCTGTACAACTCTGAATGCTCCATGAGTGAGTTTCTCACACACGCTCATGTGTTTGAAATGTCTTTCACCTTGCTTGTTAGTATTTATGGTTGGTAACATGCAAGAAATGTATCCTCCATTTGGGCATTCTGACACAAAATAAATGTATGTAACCCAATGATGGATGATGCTAGAGCTGAGAAACATCTAAAACTGTGAGGACAGTGGCCCTCAAAGGCCAGGGTTGGGGACCCCTGTTCCCAACCTGTCCCGTGAATGTGACTTCCCCCTCTGCTGGGCAGCAAAGATACTACAGTTCAGAACAGGATTACCCTATTGAAAGAGATATTGTTATGTGTTAAATTAATTTGAGACACTGACATTTCAGATGTTTTCTGCTTGGATTATTCTGAAATAATGTAGATTTCTAGAATAATTATATCTTTATTATGACCCAATCCTGATAACATTTCAAGCCATTAAATGACTGGCTGATGTTTATAGTATATTTAGGCAGGTCATTGCAGCAATGAATTTAAAAGGATCAGTTGACGTTAATCAAAATTGCAACGTTTTATAGCTACATAAGGGCAGTTACAGTAGCCCATGAAGCTACAATATCAAGACTTCATAAAATTGGGAAAAATAATACTTTTCACATTTGAAGTATAACCACATTGGGTGTGAGTATATTGTGTCCATAGGTTCAAATGTAGGTTTAAAATACATTTTGTCTCCTTTATAGTGCATAGATTTATATATCAAAAACTACTATGGTTGAAACCATTTACAGCACTGGCTTGAAATATAATACTGAGTTTTATTAATCAGATGTTCAATTTATAAATTAAATAAATAGATGCACAGTGCACAATTTCACAATTCATTAAGAAATAAATAATCAGATTATCTGATCAATAAATAGTAATTACTACATAAATAAACAAATACACAATAATAAATATATAATAATAAAGAAATTAAGTCATTAAGAGCTCTCTGGTTAACAAAATATGACTGGAAATATTGCAGCCAAATAAACAGTTCATCATTTAGAATTGAGTCCAAAACATCCACCTTTTGCGCATGGAGTCCGTTATTAATATTATCTTCAATTTGTAAGAAGAAACGAAGGTGGCGTTATTGCTTTTTATAATTTGTATAATTTTTTGTTATTGCTTTCAGTAAAAGGCGGGACAAGGAAGACGTGCAAGAGAGATTTCAGTTATATGAATAACCTCTTCATAATACATGTATTTTCTGAACAGCTAACTGAATGTCTCTTAACATGGATGGAACAAAGTTCCCCAATGTTGTAGGTGTCGTGGATGTGACTTGCTCAGTCTTCGGAACTGCAGTCATCCTCATCCCCAGATCCTTTGAAACAGGCTGACTCATAGTGCTTGTTCAGGTAAGACTTCAGCGCAAAGCTCTTGTCACACCGCTTGCAGGTATAGTGCTTGAAAGCCGAGTGTGTCTGCATGTGGGCGCGCAGGTTAGATCGGTCAGCGAACGCTTTGCCACAGTGGGCGCAGGCAAAGGGCTTCTCCCCCGTGTGTGACCTCATGTGACCCTGCAGGAGCCAGGGGCGGCTGAACGCCTTACCGCACACGTTGCACTCGTGGCGCAAATCATGCGTGAGCATGTGCATGGCAAGCGCAGGCATGGATACGTAGGCCTTATGGCAGGTGGGGCACTTCCTGGCCTGTTGGCTGTCCAGACTGCGATGCGTCTGCTTGTGGCGACTCAGGTTGGAGGAGGTGGCGTAGCTTTTGCCGCACTCGCTGCACGTGTAACGTCCCGGCCCCTTGGACTTCCCTTTGGTTGGTGTCGACTCCACAGAGCTTACTTCATCACTGCTGTCAGGGTTACTTCCCTTGCGGGGGCACCTCTGACTGGAAGCTCTGCGGGAGCGGCCATCGGAGATGAGGAAGGCAGGAGAGAAGCCCTCAGAGCTCTCAGACTCCAGACAGCAGCTGCTTTCCGATTCGGCAGCGCTGGAGTGGGGGCTGTCAGGACGCTCCATGTCATGATCGGAGAACTCCTCTCCCCCGCTCCCCCCGCCCACATTTTCCGCGGAGTACAGGGGTCCCAAGGAGAGGACACTGGGGACCCCTCTAGGCAACCCTGCCTCCTTTGTGTTCTGGCACACTGAGGGTATGAGGTAATCCTGGATGTATCCTGCACAAAAAGACAGAGGTAGCATGAAAATACATTCATAAAAGAGATTTTGGTAAACACTTCATACTGTAGCTCTAAAAGTAAAGAAATCATTTAGAAGAATTTTATATTTTCTAGAGACACATTCTTGTGTGAATCATTGGGATTCAGATTGTCAGCTAAACGAGCTAAATAATCTTTGACTGTATCCCAAGGCTTTGGAGATTTATAGGAAATTGTGTAAAGGAAACCGTTTGCAAGTGCATGGTTCAGCAAGTTCTGTGAATGAAATATTAATGACCCTTCAGTGCTCACGTTTTACAGCAGATCAATAAGTCATCAGGCTCAAATCTGCTGTCATAAATATCTGAATGGAAAATGCAGGCAGATACAAAAGTCCAGGGAACAAAACAAAAATTTGCCACATGTTGAAAATCCAAAAAGCATTTGGCTCGCAACAGGCCACTAATCCACCTGTCATTGGACCATGCCAGTGAATCTAAATCTATGATTGTAGCAGCAGACACACAAAATGTCTGAGTAGAGAAATCCCTAAACCGCTAAATCATTTTAATCAGATCATTGTCCCATCTGGGGTGTTTTGAAAGTGCTGGGAGGACGGTAATGGGGATATTGAGTGACAGGTGGAGTGTTATTTGGGTAAAATGGAGAAGGAAGGACGTGAGCATGTGTGTGTGTGTGTGTTTAGGGATGAAGAAGTGGGGTGGTGGGTGGGGGTTCATAGTCTGATCTTGACAGCAGTGCGCAGTATACTGCACTCCCCCCTGCAACACAAAGGGAACTAGACAGCTGGCATCCTAAATCTGTGGGGGGGGGGGGGGGGGGACAAATGATCTGGTGAGGCCAAGCTTCGGTGATGCTCACTGACATTCCACAATAAAAAAAACAGCACGTTTCCATAGATCATTAAAATTATATTACATTGCAGTAATGTATATGTGAAGTTAACAATACTCTCTAATCGCACACAATGAACAAAATAAACTAATTCTCGAACGACTGACATTCAATATGTCCAATCAATGCACTTCCTTCAAGAGCCTATGTCTCTCTGTACCGGAGACAGATTAGGTTGCCGCAATCCTAACCCCTGTGGGTGTATAACGTCCTGTAAGATCAGACAGAGCAGGGGCTGGAGGGATGGAAGGATGAAGGGATGGAAGGATGAAGGGATGGAGGGATGAAGCAGAGGGGGGTTGGTGGATGTGAAGGGAAAGACTCAAGGGCACCAACGAAGGACAAATGGGTCCCATGTGGGGATCTGCTTTCTACTGAGGTTGCAGAATGCATAAAGGCTATGGCCAGGTGCCCATGCCTGCATCCACGTATGTTCATTATGCATGTAGACAATAGTCTCAAAGCTCCTCCAAGCCTACTGTACGATGTGATCTAGTATTAAGCTGATCTGGTATGACCTAAATACTATTTAGTACTGCTGAGAAAACAAAGGTCTGGAGGCATGGTGTGTGTGTGTATCCGTGCGTGTGTGTATGTGTGCATTCGTGCATGCGTGTGTGTGTATTCATGTGTGTGTGCGTGCGTGCGCGCATTAAGGGGGTTGTGGGGAATTAGAAAGCAAACAACATCCCTCACACCGAGGGCAGCAAAAGGAATACAAATGTTATTCTGTTATTTTGTTTTGTTTCAGCATTTTCAAGTTCAGTACAAATGAACACTTACAACAAATCTCATTCAATAATAGTAAAATAACCTAACCTTGATCAGTGAAAAATAATCTAATTGTCTGATAACACCAACAACAACAAAATAAGAGCACATGGCACAAGATGAAAACATGTTTTGTTGTTCCATTGACTCACTCACCATTTTCACTTAAACGGACCGCCAAGTTGGTTGCAGACTCGGAGATGGCACGTGTCACAGAGTAAGATCCAGGCGAGTGATGGTGGTGAGGATGATGATGACCGGAGCCAGTGAAGTCATGGACTTTCAGTTGTTTAACCAAAAATGAACGTGGCATTTTCACATCAGTCAAAAAGCTCTAGAGCCACATGGAAATATCACGGGGGGTAAATACAAAAACAACCTGAATAAAAAAAGGTTTAAAGTCTAAGAAACCAAAATGGAGGTTGACGACACAAATAATGATGCTCTGGAAAGGATCCTCTTTCAACAAAAAAAAGGGAAAAAAGACAACCTCTTTCTGGCCTGAATATCCTCTTTGACCAGAGAAGAGAGATAGAAAAGGTTGGAATGGGACAGGAGGCTGATGAGAGGACAGAGAGGAGAGAGAGAGAAAGGAAGTACAGAGGGAGAGAGACAGAGAGGAGAGAGATGACTACTAGCTGAGCTCAGCACTAACACAGCCTTTTATATGGGACACAAGCCCCCAAAGATCAGGTGGTGCTTTGGAAAAGGGAGCTTCTTAGCATTAATCCATCAAACATCCCGAGGGACGCACATCAAATTACCACGAGCCGTCTGTGCATCCCCGCACACACACAACCACATGCGTGAGGGTGCACACAGGCTTATACACACACACACTCCCTTTCTCATACACACACTTCCACAGCAGCCAAACTTTCCCCTTCCCCCTTCCTGCTTTCACTCCTCCATCCCTTTCCCTAGCAAAGAAAGGGGAGCAGACGGTGGGAGCACGTGGGTGACACTACAGACAGCATCTTGTCCCCCCATTGTCTTGAAATGAAGTCGCTAACACAGTTTATGCTGCTCTGAAAAGCTCTGCCTCTTTTTCTCTCTCTCTCTCTCTCTCTCTCTCTCTCTCTCTCGCTCTCTCTCTCTATTCCTTTCTTCTCAGAAAATTGCATGGTTGAATTTGAACTGTATAATGACTTGAGGATGGACATAGATTTCACTGCAAAGCCACGTATATGGACGCGGAAGTATGAGTATCGAGGAAATCTAGGTAAATTTATTTTGACAGAGCCATTTCACACGAAGCCAAAGTAATCTGAATTTTAAATAATTACTAAAGATTTGCCATTTCTATTTAAATATGCAGACATCTTGCCTTTGAATTATTTTTATATTGTTTGTTATATTTCTTTCATATCTAATTGTATGACATGTTTACAAGTTTCTGTTCACTATTATGCAAGCTCAGCCTTCTCAAACCACAATAGCTGTTTGACTTCTATTCACATTCACCAAACCCTTCTCAATTGGAAAAATTAAATGTTATTTTTTTCATAGGTATATATTTTACTGGTGCACAAAATGAACCGTGCATCAACATCACTGTGTTCAAAGAACAAAATAATCATAAAAAATGATTTTCAGACAAAAACATTTTAATGAATATTTAACGCAAATCAGTGTGACTTCTACTGTTGCCTTTCAGAGTCAGTACAGAAATGCACAGCTTCACCTTGGCAAGTGCCACTCTCATGTCCTTTTCACAACAAAGTCTGTTCCTTTTCCTCGTTTTTTTATGTCCTGCATCCGGAAAAGGATTGCTCGCAAAGATATGTTGTAACAAATGGTATGAGAATCTCCAGAGAGCTTTCTTAGCAATAACAGGGTGCATTACCATTTGTTGACACCAAAACCGAACCCCTGAGGCTGACTCACCGAACCCCTGGGGTTCAATCGAACCCAGGTTCAGAACCACTGCTGTGGACTGTGGAGAGGTGACAGTCACTGGGGGAGACGGGGTCAATCACTGCAGGGGCCACACACACACACTCACACACTCACAGCTTTAACGAAGCCTGGACGGTTCTGATATCCAGATGGCTCCACAAGACATATACAGTTTGTCTGGAATCTTCACAATATGGCATCACAGACCGACTGCCATCCAGTATTTTGCAACAGTGTACAGATATGTTTTGATGTGGAGAGACACCTTTTGATCTCCATCAAAACTTCACCAGTTGAATGTGTCCCATTAAATAACCTCTTTGAAAATGAGTTGGATAACTTAATATTGTGTTTACTGCATTTATTATTGACAAACAAAAAACGAATCCAAACATTCAGACACACCCCATTTTATGAATCCTTAGAACTGTCACCACACTAGCTTTGAAATAAATACTTGAACACTGACATTTTTGATGTTTTGGCTTTACAGTAGAACACATTTTGAATGAGACAACGACTATGAGGTAAAAGTGCTTAATTTGAGCACATTCACATGCATCCATTTCATGCTCTTCCTTTGCATGCCATAACTCCCTTCAGTCTGTGACCCATCAGCACCACCCAATCCCTGGTATTATGGAAGGAATTAGTGTCATTTCTCCACTGAAATGGTGTGTCTTTTAGTTCCAGGTCTGGGATTAGAAGTATCATAGAGCCACCTGATTGGAGGCAGAGTAAACCAGAACCATAGCTGAGCCAAACATAAGGACCATATCAAACACATGGTGGCAGTAGCTACATCACCCAGAGGCATTTAGATCAGAGGACAACATTTTGAGTGAATACAGAAAAACAAAGATGACATCCAGCCCACAAATGTTTAATATACAATAAAATAGTGTTAGTTGTAAAATCAACAACCAACTTTTAGTCCTGATCACATCAGGACTTTTTCCTGGTTTCTAGTTTCCTGGAACACTATAGTCAGGTCTGCTTGTGCTCTAGATCCATGGATTGCTTCCAAAGAAGCCCACAAAATGTTTTCTTTCAAACCACAAGAAGTCATTGTAGGCTTGGTCCAACTGGTCTATGCATAACTGTGATCAGTACACAATAAAAGGCACAGAAAGAACAGGTATATGAAGGAATAAATGACAAAATAAAATGGAAGATGAGCATATTATAAGGCAACAGCCATTCCACAGATTACATAACATATGCAAATAGGAAAGTTTAAAGAACATAACATGTAGAGTTAAGTTTAGTATTGACTACTAGATTGCTATCTAAATAATTTACAAAAAGTCAAGGCAAAAGCATCAATATTTAATTTTTTGTTCACTTCACTTCTCTTCCGATCAAACAAACTAAGAAGTGTTAACATCTTTGTCTTAGTTTTACTTAGAATGTATATGTATTCTTGTCATGTCAGTACTTATTTTCATAGGTGATTCAAATTCAGATTGCACAATCACGGTGAGAGTGTGGGGATTGTGATTCCAGCCAAAAACATAATTTTATCTATTCTACCAACTGTATGGTGAGAAGAGCATAGCGTTTAGAGAGGGGGCTTTTGAGGTCTGTTTTAACAGCGATAAGTGAGATAATTTGTGCTAATCACATCCAGTCATCAGTGGAGGGCCCTCGGAAAAACAAACGCTGGTCCTTTTCACTAAGGCATCTTTTCAGCGCCTGACTAAATTCCTTTTCTCTTTGGGTACCTGACAAGACGAGGCAGCTGCAAGCCAATGAATGACACTGATTGTCTTTTCCTTTTAATCATCAGTTAGTAGCTCTATTGAATTCAATATAGAAAGATAAATGTCCGTCTTTCCTGTTCACCCTCTCATAGGGACATGTAAATAGCTGGAGAGGGCACTTGCCCCGGCACATTTTATCTTTTATTTTTGGCCATTGATTGTCCCTGCTTTTGGCAAAGTTTTGTCAGGCAAGCTTTGAAACCAACTAGACGACCATAGACGATCTCCAGAGATTGGACACACAAAGGCCTGTATCTTAAACACCCATTACAAAACCTCACTTCACCTTCAGTGGGAGATGGCAGCTTCCACTTCCACGGTCAAGCGGGTTTCCATCTCATCCTGGAGATCAAAGTAGAGTAGTAGGGTATCAGAGTAATGGTTGGACAAAGAGACGTGGAGTACTGAGACCCCAGGCACGGTAACAGGGAGCCAGTCACAGCGGTGATTTCCATTGTGGATGGGTGGGGCCACATTAAAGCACAGGAGGAGGATGTAAAACTACATTTCAATCTAGTCAGCCCTCAGTCCTAATAAAAAGGACACTGTCTGTCTCTCTCCGTTCTATTTTGGGACTCATCAATCAACGCTGTCACACTTGCCTCATGGCTTCCGAGCTTGCCGGTTCGCCGGTGCATGGCGTGGCCTCAGGGGAACACTCCCCGAGCTGCAGATGCTTCTGGAAATGGAAGCTCTTTCTGAGGAGAGGGCAGGAGGGGAGACCCGGTGCATGATTAGGATGATAGGAGGGCTAGAATAAGCAGGCCGTATGGTGGATGGAGCCAGGAAAAAGTGACAATAGTAGAAACAGATGCATGATACAGCTACATTGATTTTCATGAAGTGCCAAGGAACAATGGATTTTGGTGCAACATAAAAAAATATAAAGGTTTTGCAAGTATTCTCTGTTGAATCATTTTAATAATCACACACAAATACTCAAAACAACATTGCACAATGCAGACTATTGAATATTGAGTGTGTGTTCTTAACGTTTTTGATAAAAGAAAGTGTCCATTAAATTACCATACGTGACGTCACAATGTGGGCCACCATTAAAAACGACTATGTACTATTGTCACTCTTCCATTACTGAAATAACCATGTTTATCTGCTGAAAGTCCACTGCCTCGATGTCCTTGGCACCCGGTTCCAACAAAAGGCCTTCAAAACTGCACCAGTGAGTAAATTGACATTCCCAGGAAAAGACTGGCTCTGACTTCTTTCTCTGATGATAATGCTGCATATTTTGGCCCTGGGGTGCATATATCACTTCTCTATCCCCCATTCAATACACAATCAACTGATGGTGTCACCAGGGGTGACATTGTCTCTACAAGTGTCATTCGGTGGCCTTGAGAGCACTTACACTAAATGGCTCTCTGCCAAATAGCCCTTCAACGTTGATCTGGTTCT
Organism: Protosalanx chinensis; assembly: GCA_030340685.1. Lineage (NCBI taxonomy): Eukaryota > Metazoa > Chordata > Actinopteri > Osmeriformes > Salangidae > Protosalanx > Protosalanx chinensis. The sequence goes on along the minus strand of CM059317.1, from coordinate 2,628,093 downwards.
ACTATGCTGTCAAAAGGGGAAATGACCTGCAAGCAACTTCCCAAATGGAAGTGGAAAGGATGGGGAGGTCTCCATGAAAAGGACATTGCATATCATTTGGTCTAATGTTCGCATTAAACCAGCCAATTTCCCAAATAAAATGGTGTTAGAGAGTGATGGCCGTGTCTGTGTAGAGTGGATGAGGAAGGAGGTGGGGTGGAAAGTATTGTAAATTCAGCTTAATTGAGAGGCACGTGGCTTTACAAAAAAGCAGCCTGGAGGAAGAGAGTGGATGTGATAGGAGCCAGCTGTACAACTAAGACCATAGACTGCGTGCTTATAAGTGAGAGTGTGTGTATGTGGGGGGGGGTCTCTCACACCCTACACTCTTTGTCTCTGGGCCATCTGCTGGGCTTTCATAATGTGCGTGTGGGGAGCGTAAAGGGGTGTGTGTTGGGGAGGGGGGAGGGGTGTAAGGGTCTGAGAATGAGTGAGAGGACTACATTCCGTCACCTCCTAGACATGCACAAGGGCTAGACTGAACCATAACCAGACTGGGGCTACACTACACAAGGGCCAAACCAGGGCCAGGGCTTGACCAGGGCTTGACCAGGTCCAGACCAGGGCTTGACCAGGGCTTGACCAGGTCCAGACCAGGGCCATGGGATGGATGGGGGGGGGGGGTTGCAAGCCTCTGGTAACATTGTCTGATGACATTCTACCTCCCAATTAGTTCATTTTTTTTTTTTTATATTTCTCATTGCTCGAGTAAAGAAGCACACATTTTTTTAAAGTTCACATTCCATATTGTACAAATGTTTGTACAACCTACAATTAACCTTGAAAGACAAAACAAATACGAAAATAAGTTCGACAAACTTCTCCCAAAAATATTTAAATACAAGATTTTTACTGTATGCTGTTACTAGAACATAATCAGTCACAAAGCCCAAAATCTGTCCTTTTAGCTAATTGGCACTCTTTCAGAGAAAAAAAGGGTGTGTGAGAGTGTGTGTAAGTGGTATTGACCCTGCGAGCAGATGGGGCTCTCCAGACAGCTCTGTGCAGCCTACATACACACACACACACACACACACACACAAGGTCGCATGGTGGGATTGTGTGGGATTGTGTGTCAACCACCATCTGACACCTCCCACAACTGGTCTACACTCGGACGGTGTTTTACATCTGAATACAGCAAATGGAGCATGTCGTGGAAATTAGTTAATTATCGAGATGCCGTGCAAGCAGAAATATTTCATATGATAATCAGCTTAGCAGTCTTGTGAATAATGAACATATCAAGTAAAGGAAGATAGCTCACTACAAAAATCTATACAATACGTCAACTCACTTTAGATTCCTGAAAACTGAAATTAAATTAATATTACTTTTATTATAGGTGTTTTAAGAGCTTTATGGAAAAAGTACTGTAGAAATCGTGATATAACTGAAAAGTGTCCCATCAATGAGTTTAAGTTTGCAGAGGGGCAGTTCTGTGAGAGTATGTGAAATCCTCAGTGACATTTATTGCAAAAATGGATGTACGCATTTTTTTATGTGCATATTTTGTAAATTCTTGAATTCATCGTCAGCATGAAAAACAAAACACCTGTTTGAGTGGACTAAAACCCTGACTGGAAAAGTGGACTTTTAAAGTTTGTGTTAATGCAATCTTCCTGATTGTAGTTTTTGGTATCTTATTTGATAAACTCCTCTGTTTTATAACCCCAAAACACCCACATCCCTTCTAAACAAGTAGGTCTAGGGATGGTTGGAAAGTTGTGCAAAAACATGAAATGATGGTGACTGATCGATTGGTTGTATGTTTCTATCCCTTTCACCAGGGATAGGGTGAAAGTGGATAGGATATAGTGGGCTTCATGGAGTGACTTTCTGCAAATACAATTAGGCTGATTAAAGGTTGTCTGTATTTAGTTTAACCCGTGCAAACACATGGTACACACACCTAAAAAGTTAACATAAAAGATTTAGTGGTTGCGTAGATGTACTTCCCTAAAAGGGCTTTATTTGACATTTGAAAACAGTGACATCATAAGAGGTTGTTCAAGTGACTAGATGCCAAACAACAACAAAGTGTTATGTGCAATCCATCCAAATACCTTATACGTCTATTTATACTATAACTGATCATGTGTATTTGCTTAGTAACTTGTATGTAACACCCATATTCAGAGAGAAAAGACTCAAGATAAAGTATAGTGCAAGGTGCATGGGGAGATGCCATGTTTGTGCATCTATCATACTGAATGACCGTTCCTATATATAAGCTCTTTTTGTGTCTTTCTTTGGGGTCACAGAGGACTCCTGTATGATGAGCAGTGAGCAGTCTGGCACACTCAGCTGTCTCACTGTGAAAAATTAGTTTTGCTTTCTCTTCTGTCCTCTGTCACATGCTTCTTTGTCCCTTCCACCCGCCTGCCCTTTGACGTAAGTCTCCATCCTCACAGTAGTGCAGCGTCACACCAAGCAGAATAGAAACAGCTGTCGAACGAGGCTACGCGCTATGCAGCATCCCGGAAATGGGCTGCAGGTCACCATCCATCCAGCAAGGTGGACAAAGACAAACACTGAACGTTGGATAGACTTTACTTCATGCTTGCCTGGTAGTACGGTTAATAAAGTCAACTCATCTCCATGTGTAGACCAACTGGATGCTGGCAAGACTGAGTTTTTTGGTAGAGAACAAACAGGTTTCAACAATCAGGACACCAAGACATGCAAAAGTAATGTTTAATTCAAATAAAACCATGCACAGGTCACCCAGACTAGAATCACACCCGTTATAAAATAAAACATCTATAGCCATACATTTCATTCAGTGGGCTTTCACTGAGGCTGAAACAGAGTTCACAAGTCAATCTCATACAGAGACCCCTCACATGCTCCTCACACCGAACTTTGAGGAAACATGACTGCAGTGAAACCCACGAGGCCACTTGGGCTACGAATCTGAATTCCCATGTATTATTTTTTCTCTTTTCCCAAAGACAAAATTGTGTTTACCATTTGCCCACCTATCACCTATACTAAGTCTTCATTAAATCATTACAAATTGCTATGAACTATATGGCACAGAGGACAGGTTAGAGAAAACAAGGAGTGTGGAGCACACAGAGGGACTTCCTGTTGATACACGTGTTGCTGTTGAATATATGGTGGTTAAGTAACCTGATGTACCGTACATGTGCTTGAGTAAATACCCCGGCTATTCACATAAATGGGATGGAAAAACGGGTGACTTGTCTGAGACCTATGCAGCTTTGTAAAAAGAAATGGAGCCGCTCAACTCCCCCTCCCCCCTAAGGGGGTGTAAAGCTAAAGCAGCGTTTTAGGGACATTTTTTTTTCTCCTCTCAATTCAGTTTATATTTCGATGACAACACTTCTGGCCCACAATGACTAGGTTGATTTGGGTTACACACTTAAGTTTCAGTGTCAACCTGAAGAGCGTGTTTAAGTCTGTCTTACAAGAGGCTAAACAAGAATTTTCCAAAGCAGCAAGTTGTCTTGAACCCCGCCCATTACAACACATGCATTACAGAGTCAAATGCAGCCACCACCACCATTCCTTGAAGAATCCAGCACACACATAAGATAGGTACACTCAATAAGATGATTTATGTTATTTTACAATCTGGATGTAGAACACAAAGATAATAAAAAACAAGATTAGTAAGATGTACAGTATTTGTTTGTAGTTGTATCATGTCTGATCTGCACGATGAGTGTTGAGGGTCGGGGCGGTGGGGGGGGTGAGAGGTGGTATTCACCCAAGCATCCATCTCTCTGTTCAATGAGATGCTCCAGAGAGATAGTGTGCATGATTTAAGAAACAATATGTGAAAGGAGGGGCTGACAAAAAGAGGGTTACGTGAGATTGGTGTTTTCTTTTAGTCTTGGAAATAATAGAGGCAACCTTCTGCGGCGTTTGTGTATCTGTATATACATATAGATATACATACGTGTATTTCAGAGGAAGCTTTCAATCCATGTACATAAATTGAGTGGTTTGTCAATCTAGTTGAAAGGAAGCGTTGAGTAAGTGTACTTTGCATTTGTGTGTGTGTATTTATATGTGTAAATGGTGGGAGGAACAGTGAAGAACAGAATTGAACAGGCCACAGTGGGGCGCCTCAGTTGCTGTAGACCTGACCCTCAGGCGGCTGGGGCAGCTTCATGTTCTCTTTGCACATCATGAGTCGTCTTAGCTCCTGCAGCACCACGCGGATGCTGTACGAGTTTTGCCACTTGGCCAAGGCTGCCACCGCCCGCGTATCCACCTGGTGGGAGGGACGCACACTCTTACCCCAAGAAGCAGGCATGGCAACACATGCATTTAAGATCATGGACTCACAAAAGTACAATCGATACATCCCCAAACATTTCGAAAACTGAGCTTCTGTGTCTGTGACATGCTGGAGTCTAGGTGTTGGTCTATGACAGCTAATGTGGTGGAATCAACTCCCCACCTCCATCAGAAGCGCAGACTGCCTTCTCACCTTCAAAAGAAGGCTTAAAACTCACTTATTTAGAGAATTTAATGGCACTTAGGAATAGTATGGCACTTCACATAATCTAATGTTCTTTAGAACTATTTGTTGGTCCCCATATGGTGACTTGCCAGTGTTGTTGTTGTATCTCTTGCTTTATGTTCACAATCGTTGTGTTATGCATTTATAGTTCTTCCCTTGGCACTTATTGGTTCTCATGATGTATGATTCACGATCTAAAAAAAACACTGTGTTCGGGGTCTATCACGTTGCTATGCTCAATGACTGATGCTCTTTGTAAAAGCTCTCTCTTGTAAGTTGCTTTGGATAAAAGCGTCTGCTAAATGAATAAATGTAAATGTGATGTGAACGACTGATCCAACAGATGCTTATTCAGGGTTAAGCACACGCTAAATACACACACTCTCCCTTCCGCTGCTTCTCTCCACATCCTACATTACATGGTTGAACAGCAACAGGGAGAGGTGATACTATATGAACTGCCACACACGGAAGGGATCCCACCACCCTGCTCGAAGAAAAAGGAGTAACGGCGTAAGGAACTTACGACACCATTGGAGTTGTGCACGCCATTTAAATTGATCTTGGTCACGAAGCGGACGAAAGGGGCAGTCTCAGGATACCTGGGTCCACATTCTACCTTAAGACTGTACATCCTGTTCTCATAGATTGTCTGGAATGGGAGGTTGGACATTGAGTAGCAGGAATATTTAAAGGCAAGACAATTTTTCCTTTTTACTTTTGATACCATGTATTATTAATCGTATTGTAACAATCTTCTATACTGGGGTGGGGCCTACATAACACAGAGGCATGGTTAAGGGAAGGTGATGGAGTGTGAGGCAAAGGAGGGGGGCTAGTGAAAATGGTGCTATGCAATATAAAACTATGCTAAAAGACAATCAAGACAGAGGATGTAGAATTGTAATAATATCTCTCATTCTAGGGGCTAAATGTTAAGCGATTGGTCTAGTATGCTGTCTCACCCTGGGCGGCCCAATAATCATGCCAGTCCAGCGGGTCAGTGTCATATCATCGTCATCCTCAAGTCCCCAGCTTACAGTCCCATCTCCTACACCTTTCTGGCCCTCTTCCAGCTCCTCCAGCAACCGAAAGTTACGGGGAACTTTGACGCCTGTTTAGGGAAAGGTTTCACAGCAGAAGAGGGTTGGACAACCTTCTGAACAAAACCTCAACTGGGTTCACCTGCAGCGATGATTTCATGGCACAATGTGTTGATCCATACGTGAATACTCTGATGTGCTCACAAACTTAACAAAAACGATTTAAATCTACATTCGTTTTAGTGAAATATTCATACAACCCAACTAAACGTATTCAAATGTTTTTACATAAGCGGGGTCTCAACAACCCTGTAAACTAACATTGTTAAATTGTGAACAGCCATGTTAAGTTAATAATTGTACTATTGTGCATTTTGTTTTGTTTGTGTCTTAGGGTTTCAACACGATAGTCTAGTTAGCTGGCAACATACAGGAGCTTTAGCTTATATATTATATTATATACTCATGGGCGTCACTTTAGCTTAGCTTTGGCTCAAAGAAAATATTAGCCAGTTTGCTGGAAAATGTGTCATTGTTAGCCAGTAAGGCCACGACCATTTAATTTAGCCAACATATTTCTAATATTTAGCTATACAACAGTTGCCAAAAGCACTGCGACTTTCAGATGATGATTATTATTATTTTAAATCTGAAGTAGTTCCGTGTTGTTTGTCGTAATAAGCTAACTGGCTAACATGACACTGCACTAGAACATAATCACGCAAACTAGCCTCGGTTGACTTGGGTTGCTTGTCTAAGTAACTGACACCACATTATTTACCAGTTCATATCTAACTAGTAAACACTTGTTTGAAGGATTAATCTAAGTAGTTTCTATTGTTCTGGTGTTTCATCATGAGCAGCAGGCTGCTGGCCGGTACAGCTACATTACAGCCAGGCTAAAGGTTTGCTAGCTAGCTACAACTGCCGTTGTGTGACTAATCTCAAACTAGTCGATATATATAAACTATAATATATCAGTGTGAAATGATGCATTACATTTATATGCATTTGAATGAAAGGATATAATGCAAAAAAAAATGAACTCAATATAATAAATGTGCGTCTGTGAATTCGGTTTACCTGATCCGGCGGCGGCCGCCATCTTTATCTCTGATACGCGGATACGCGCACGCTGCTGTACGTCAGTTGAAGGTGCTGGAAGATGTGACTTTAGTAGAGAAGCTGGAGGTTATTATTCTGATATCTTCATTCATAAAAACATGAAATATGAAATTTTTAGGAATACAGCATACAACTTCTTAAATAAATAGCAGTGATTTGCATTAACACATTTGTTACTTGCTTTAAAACGAACAAATATACCCTGTAAGAGTAAAAAGTAATGAGTACATTCCGAAAGGATAAATGGTGTCAATGAATAACTGCAGTTTCATTTGTTTAGTGTACATTTTCACAAAACTAGAGCTGTTTACTTCCTGAATGCCCTTTGACACAAGGATAGCTGTATCACAGCTCCCAAACAAAGGGTTAGTAAGGTATGTCTACATAAGATATGACAAAGATATTTGCATTTACTCAACTTTGTTCAGGTTGGTTATAGAGATAGTAAAGATGTGGATGGCAACAATAGAAGGATAACAATTGTGTGTCCTAATACATATTATATAAAATATTGCTAGTGCAATGGGTGCCACACCATAGATAACTAACACAGAGATGTAAGTTGTGGCTAAAATAATGAACACCCCTCCCCTACCCTTCCCCACTGTGGGTAATTAAAGGCCAGTGGCTTCTACAACCCATAGAGGCCAGCCAAAAGAGACAAGAGCAAAGCTGCAGGTGTGGGGAAGGGTAGCAAAGAGGGTGGTGGGGGGTATTTGTCCAAAATATATTTAAAATAAATCTTATCCCACTTGTCACTATTGTTGCCATCCACATGTTTACTAATTCTAGAACCACACTGAACAAAGTTGAGTAATTGCAAATAATATATATCAGTACTAGACACCTTAAAGGTGGTGTGTACCACATATCTTTGTCATATCTTACGTAGACATACTTTACTAACCCTACTTTACTAGCTGTGATACAGCTATTATGTCAAAGGGCATCCAGGAAGTAAACAGCTCTAGATTGTGAAAATATATAATCGTTCTGGTCACAATTGGGACCAACCATAAAACTTGCTTTTTCACTTACTTTTTCCTTGACAATGAATAAAAATAGTGATGAATTGTTTCAAAGGGTTACTAATGACACATGCTTTGGATATTATCATGTCTGTTAAAGTACATGTGTGGTATAGGCTACTGAATTACACTTAGTTGGATACTTGACCCAATACCTGAGAAGGACTCCAGCAAAAATCACTTTTAAGCTTTATTAATCAGGGTTTTATTTTATGATGAGGCAACTTCATAAAACTTGAGCATTCCTCCATTTAGTTTTTCTAGTCCTCTTCATTGGCCTCGCAATGCAAGGTCCGCAGCCTGAAGTTCTCTTTTGCAATACACATGCGCTATCTAGTGGTTAATTTACACAATGCAAGACGCTCAATGTTGCTGGGTGGATCACAGTTTTCATAACTGATAGAACGCTTTCTTGAAATGATCACCCATTTTCTTAAAACATAAAAAGCTAATCCAAATCTCACAAAACCTCTTGCTCTTATAAAAAATCCAACAATAGACTTCATACCACTTAACTAGATCTAGAGGTTGTTTGTCCACAGTGCGCAACATGATCAAGAAGTTTCTGAGAAAACATGTTGCAGATAGGTGAGACCAAGATGGAGCTTGGAGCAAGATGGAGCTTGGTAAAGCATATAATTTACTAAAAACAGAATAAAGAATAAAAGAACAAAGTAACTACAGTCAAATGTGGCGGAGGTTCAAAGATGTTTTGGGGTTGTTTTGCTGCCTAGGCCATTGGGGGCCTTGACTGTGTGCAAGGCATCATGAAATCTGAGGATTACCAAAGGATTTTGGGTCGCAGCATAGGGCCCAGTGTCAGAAAGCTGGGTTTGTGTCAGATATCATGGGTCTTCCAGCAGGACAATAACCCCAATATATTTAAAAAAGCACTCAGATGGCAACAAAGCGCTGGAGAGTTCTGAAGACAGCAATGAGTCCAGATCAAAATCCCATTGAACACTTGTGGAGAAAAAAAAGAGAAAATGGTTTGTTGGGAAAAGGCACCCTTCCATTATCAGAGACCTGGAGCAGTTTGCAAAGGAAGGATGGTTGAAACTTCTGATTAAGATTGTATAAGAAGCTTATTGATTGTTATAGGAAGTGATGGATTTCAGTTAATGTTTTCAAAGAGTGTGCAAACAAATAGGAAGTTATGGGTGCCAACAATTTTGTCTGTCCTATTTTTGGAGTTTTGTGTGAGATTTGGTCAAATTGGATTGTAATTTTTTTTCATCTCCTGTACTGAGCTAATAAGTCCTAGACTTTGCGGGAACAGTAAGGTTGTATGTGAAGAAATGGTCGGCCAGCCTAAACAGAGATTGTGAAATCTAAACAGAGGGACTGTTCCTGTTCTTCTCACGGGAATGGGCATGCATCTTATCTAATAAGGCCTCTCCTAGTTTTCTGTTTGCCTATAAACACTGTTCAATACTTGCATGTATTTCGAGCAAGTCTTGAGTCATGACACTGAGTGCCGTTGTGACTTCCTGTTCTCGTGTTTCCGCTCAAAGCTTTCTAGCAAGTGTCTTAAAAAAAAGAACTAAGTAAAAGTATTCGCATCTTGCGAGACTCATTTTGACCCTCGGGCATAAATTGGACCCAACCTTTTATTTCCAAAAGTTTCTAAATGAGTAGCCCTAGTGCACATGGTACCAAAGCACTCAGTTCAATTATGGATGTTGTCATTGTGTTGTCAGTTCTGATGTTGTCTGTTTTTGAGACTCAGATGAGGAAAGGGGCTGAGTAACGATCCCCATCTGGTGGTGTTTTGGTTTAGGGGGTGGCGGAAGTCTCTGAAAAGATCTGATAAGACAAATCAAGTAATGCAGGGGACCTGGGACTCTGTGGAGGAGGCACCTGTCTGTGCAATCTTAAACTCACACCTCTGAGTTTCTCAGGCAGAGGCTGAGTCAAATGAATGGTCATTATCAGGCTTAGACAGAGGACACAATACTGAGTTGAAGTTAAAGGAGTGAATGGATGCTGCTTTGGAATCCAGTGTGTGTTTTGTTTGGCAGAGATAACGTCTTCAGAGGGGAGTAAAGGAGCTCGACATTAGATGTCAACTGTTGCAGACATCCAATGTGGAAATAAGTTGCTGGTTTCTGACATGTATGGAGTGGAAGTGTAAAAGGAGTGTAGTGACGCAGATGATGTTTAATAAAACTGCAATTTCAGAGCTTGTTTTCTTGGTAACCTTCATTTTTGTGCTTGTGAGTTATGATGTTGAAAGATAGGGAGACTGGGGGGGGAGTGCAGAATGTGAGTCTGGTCTTCCCAGCTGCATGGGCTCCTCCGGAAGAACAGGGGGCGAGCTGGTAACAGAAGATGCATGAGGGGGAAATTGCCATGTGGACAGTGTATTGTTTTATGATTTAGGAAATTAACTATTTGCATGTTTAAAAAAAAATGTCTGATCAGTGTGTTCATTTTTGTTTATTTTGTATTGAAGAAGGTGGGCCGTTAATATTGCAAACACCTTTTCCATTCACTGGTGAAGTGCAGTTGCTGGGGTGAGACTGCCCCCTCTGGATGGGTGGTTGAACTGCGGATCTGAGTCTGTCCTAAGAATTTGAAGAAACCTTGAGAGGAGCAGTTCCGTAAGGGCTCCCCCAGAGATGGTGAGTGGACTAATGCAACAGTTTGGCAGACCAAAAACTGTATTTTATGCAACCTTAGACAATAAGATAGTGCCAGCCTGCCTTGGTGCCAGCCTCCCCTGTTGTCTTAATCTAGCAACGGAATCGATAACAGTAACAGGTTAACTTTATTTGTAATCAATGAACTTCAATCGGTATATTTCGTCAATTGATCTGCATCACACTTTTTATACAGTACGGTCACAGTATTTATTACAGTTATTAAGAAAATACAATACTATCTACTTTCTAAGTGGCACAGAGATAAAGGTTACACAAACTCCTGTGAACTTCCTGTCGAAGTTAAATCAGTGTGTGTGGTCAGTGTGTGCAGCTTCAAATACGTCTCATTAAAAAGAGATAGGGAGTCATGGCGCAGTCGGTAAGGGTGTCAGGCTTGTAATCAGAAGGTCCCTGGTTTGAACCCTTGCTGTGTCAACATGATATTGTGTTCTTGGACAAGGCACAAGGCACTTCACCCTACTTGCCTCAAGGGGAATGTAACCCCTCCTCCCCCCCCCCCCCCCCCAAAAAAAAAAACAGTTATGCATCAAGGATCAGGTGTCATATTCACATTTACATGGATTTCAAAAAAAGCATGAATCTTTTCATATGCTACCTGTCATATGGTGATATATAGTCAGAAAACCCCAAAGTGTTGGGTTGCAAGACATGCAATAATATAATGTACAGATGACATACAATCATATGAAAAAGTTTGGGAACACCTCTCAGCCGGCATTATAATTGACTCTGCTTTCACGCAAAAAAAGATAAAAGTGGTATGTCTTTCATTAACCAGAAAGATCTAAGTACCGGGGTGTTTTCCAAACAAAGATTTTTAGCAAAGCAGTTTTTAGTTGTATGAAATTAAATAAATTGTGAAAAACTGGCTGTGCAAAAATATGGGTACCCTTATGATTTTGCTGATTTGAATGCATGTAACAGCATGTAAAACTGATGACTTGAAAAATCGAATTGGTTGGATTATCTCGTTAAGCCTTGAACCTCATAGAAAGGTGTGTTCAATCATGGGAAAAGGTATTTAAGGTGCCCAAATACAAGTTGCACTTCTCTTTGACTCTCTGCTGAAGTGAGACAGAATGGGATCATCAAAACAGCTCTCCACAGATCTGAAAACAAAGATTGTTCGTTTTCATGGTTTAGGGGAAGGCTACAAGAAGCTTTCCAAAAGGTTTCAACTGTCAATTTCGACTGTAAGAAATGTTGTCAGGAAATGGAAGGACACAGGCACAGTTGCAGTTAAACCCAGGTCTGGAAGACCAAGAAAAGTACAGGAGCGGCATATGCGGCGGATTGTGAGAATGGTTGCAGACAACCCACAGATCACCTCCAAAGACCTGCAACAACATCTGGCTGCAGATGGTGTATCTGTACATCGTTCAACAATTCAGCGCAATTTGCACAAAGCACATCTGTATGGCCGGGTGATGAGAAGGAAGCCCTTTCTGCACCCACGCCACAGGTACAGTCGCATGGAGTATGCTAAAGCTCATTTAGACAAGCCAGATTCATATTGGAAGAAAGTGCTTTGGACTGATGAGACAAAAATTGCATTGCTTTGCATGGCGAAAGAAGAACACTGCATTCCAAGAAAAACACCTGCTACCTACTGTCAAATTTGGGGGAGGTTCCATCATGCTGTGGGGCTGTGTGGCTACTTCAGGGACTGGGGCCCTTGTTAAAGTCGTAGGTCGCATGAATTCAACCCAGTATCAACAGATTCTTCAGGATAATGTTCAAGCATCAGTCACAAAGTTGAAGTTACGCAGGGGTTGGATATTCCAACAAGACAATGACCCTAAACACTTTTCAAATTCTACAAAAGCATTCATGCAGAGGGAAATGTACAATGTTCTCAAATGGCCGTCACAGTCCCCTGACTTGAACATCATCGAAAATCTATGGGATGATTTGAAGCGGGCTGTCCATGCTCGACGGCCATCAAACTTAACTGAACTGGAGCGCTTTTGTATCAAAGAATGGTCAAAAATACCTCCATCCAGAATCCAGACACTCATCACAGGCTACAGGAGGCGTTTAGAGGCTGTTATTTTTGCAAAAGGAGGCTCAACTAAGTACTGATGTCATTTTTTTTGTTGGGGTGCCCAAATGTATGCACCGTCAAATTTTGTTATGATGCCTATTGCATATTTTCTGTTATTCTAATAAACAAAACGACACTGCTGAAATACTCCTGTTTCCCTAAAGTTTGTCATTTATGAAAAGGAATTTGCTTATTTGAAATCCCAGTTAATTATGAACAAAAATCCAAAGAATTAAGAGGGGTTCCCAAACTTTTTCATGACTGTAGTATCACAAGATGACATTACTCCTCGGACTGAGTGGAATACAACAGGAGGACCTGGTCTCCTGACATGGGTCCAAATGAAACTAAAGGTCAAATCTAGCATGCAGGCTGAGTCTTCAACTCTTCTACCTTCTTCTTGGCTAACTGTCATGAATGAGTCCCGATATATAGATAAATAGGGACCTCTATAAGTGTATTTCTGTTTCCTCTGTTTATGTTATTAGTCACTTGTACTACTGACAAAGACAAGGTCATGAACATTGATTCCATATCATATAACTAGAGGGTCACTTGCAGATGGATGCGTATGTTGCAAATGAGAATTTTATGACTTTGTGTTTTGTTTGTTGTGTATGGAAAATGTACACAAACAATTGTGACCAATAAAAAAAAGAGATGCTATATATGAAAGTTGTAATTCGCTTCTTTAAATACTGGACAGTAATATGTGATTTGCAGTTGGCGTGAAAATACATTTACAATGTGTTTAGAACTATTACAAAGTGTCTGACTGTTTAACTTTTTTGAGAGCAGTAACCTGACCTAACAGAAATGTGTCCAATTGAAACACACTTGGGAAATGTCTGGCAACAATTTACCACTCAGAGGTTTGGCCTTCTCGTTCACTCAGGTTTGCATTGTACTAATCACATGTGCCTATCTTATGAGAATAGTGAAAATTATCTCCAATACAGACATTCATTTGTGTAAGATACACAGATGAAAAGTGAATCGATCACGGCTCCCCTGCCCCCAAATAATAAGGATGAAGGAACATTTATCAAATGTTCTGTGAACCAGACTCAACAAATATAGATTATGGAGAAAGGATTTAGTGCATCATAACACATTTGCAGTAACCTCTAGCCAGACAGGAGCACTCAGTTCAACATCCATGCCAGCAGTTCTGTACTATGTTCTGTACTATGTACTGAATCTTACTGTAAAATAGGATAGGATAGTAAAATTAAAACAAAACAGTTTTGGATAGGATAGTAAAATTAAAACAAAACAGATTTGGACTTCAATGGGAAATACAATTGTTGTAAATTATTTTTATGAATAAATATTTGTATTTAAGTTAAAATGAACTGTTTTCTACTTTTACCAGTAGGTTGGACATTTCCAGTTGTTTTTGAAGGTTGCACTTGTTTTTCAAGCATTGCTATCTGGCTATGGTTTGTTCCCACAGGTCTCAGTGTGAACCTGTGGACTGGGGAGCTTCTCCCAGAACCCCTCTGAAACTGAAAGGACGGAAGGAGGGAGAGTGGCTCCCTGATCTTTGGCCCTCTCGTGACCAATAACTGCACTCCCTCACAGTCTCACTCTGTGTCCCCTCTCTCATCCTGGTCTGCACAGCCTCTCCCCTCTGAAAAGCAGAGTTGGTATTCAAGGGAGGGGTCTTGGAGAGTTGGGATGAATGGCTCAGTGTTTCAGTGGGATGAATGCAGTGTGTTGCACCCCCCCCCATCCTCCCACCCCCCAAGCCCCACCATGATGGACAGGCACGTTCATTCACATACACTCTGCTCTCTCTTTCCACTGCAGCTCTCTGTCACACTGCCATGAATACTACTGACACACACACACACTCACAGTGACACACACAGAAGCTAGTAGATCCACTCCCACACACACATTGTCATATTTTTTCCTCTACTCAGTTTTGTTATTTTTGGTGATCTGTTTGATCAAGTTGTTTGCGTTCAGCTCCCTCCCTTTCTTATTTACTGTCATCTCCTAGCTAGCATGCTTCTATTCAGTTTTAGATGTAATTCGGCAAGATTTATGTTGGAAGACAAATTTGTATTGAATGTTTACTGTTCATTTGTATTGAACAAGTTTACTGACATGCTGAAGATGATGTTTCTCTAAAGGTGAAAGTTTTGCATGAACTCCTAAAATCAAGAATGAACATAATATCACCCAAATATTCACCAAAGCACAAATAATTCAAACTAAGTGGCTGCTACGGAGTGTGTGTGGAGATTTATTTAATGTTTTGTAGGCTACTCAGGTAACTGAATTCGATCTCATGATGTATTTGAAATTGGGTATCTCTGTCAATTTTAGACGACCATTCATAGTGTCAAATAACACTCAAATAGTTGTGTGACTATTTATATCCCGATAAATTACAAAATACGATCACTGAACACCCGCATGATACACAGGTCTTAAACTGGCCAGAAGGGGTCCGCCAGATACCGGGACATTGGAGTAGCTCCCTTTTAGCCAATTTAGCCAAGCCCATTTTACGTTTGGATTACTGGCGCTGCTACTCTAAAGTGATCTATCGTCCAAAATCAAGCCATTCTCGTTACTATTCGCCGGTTGCATGTGGTAATAACAGAGAGCAAAGCACTTGGAGGGGAAAAGAACAGTTCAAGCGTCCGCGACTCTGTCTGCAGACTGTAGATTGTAGAAGTAGGTTACTGAAAATAAGGATTTTGACTCAATTGTCAACTGTGGAATTGGTGTTGTTGTAACCTCTGGGAAGCGCTTTGATTTGCCTGGATTTATAAGAACCCGTTGCAGACACATTGGATAAGCTTCCTCACCCTTAAAGTATTACGCATTCAAGAACTGCCTTGCCTCTTTTCAAAAGAAGTGAACAAACCAACTAGTCCTGTAACCGCTAAAAAGGTGAGTTGGATTTGGGATCCTGGATAACTTTATAGCACCTGACGACTACAGCTACTCACTTATCTGTTACGGAACATGTTTAGTCTTGAATGCTTTACTTGTGAAGTAGTTTTACGAGTATCCTACTTTTTTGCCATCATAATGCAGTTAATTTATTTTACCGTTGTTATTTAATTAAGCCTGTAAATCGAAGTCAGACATTTAAAACAGCCCTTCAATGTTTTAACTGTCGCTGCTTTGAAACTGCCTTTGACTCGTGACAATATTTCAGTCGAAAAGTGTTCGATTGTTGTATTTTTCGGTATAAATATAGATTTACTCTCTAAAGTGAGCTGGGGAATTTAAAATGATTGTTTGAGCGGACCATAAACCTGAATCAAACACGTTTTCATTAAATACTTACTCGAAATTCAAAATACGTCAGTGAGAATGGAAGGCTTTAGCATGGCTACCCAGAGTTATATACTCGTTTTTAGTGATTTAAGAAAACCCCTTTTCTCCCGAGCAGCAGTTCAACGAACCGTAACAGCCAGAGGTCATTGGATTAGGACTGACTGTTCTGTTTTTACAGTCCATTTGGATTGTGCTCCATGCGTCCTGCCTCCAGTAGTTTCACTTGGATTTCCATTGGTAGTTCTTGCAGCACCTGGGATCGAGAGTTCTGCATGAGTCATTGTGGCTTCAATTGAGGATAATGTTAGACTCAAATCTGGCAGAGAACAGCAGTTTTGGTAGGCAGTAACTTTTAAGAAATGTGCCTATATGCTACTTTTACCATTAAATCCGTACAAAGGAACAATTATTTAAAAGAGGTGTACCGTCTTTTTGTGTGGAAAATAAATATTTTCTAATCAGAGAGGCTCAAAGTTAGGTATGATTTGGTTCCATATATTCTATGGCTTTTACTTCTGGAAGAACTTGAGTGTACAATGACATTCTCATTAGACAGGTCGATAATCATTAAGAGCAAAATACCTTTAGCATTTCTCATTCCTTTGCCATGAACTGGCCTCACAGTGAAGTGTCATTCCTCAAACTATAGCCATCTGTCTCCAGCTCATACTGTAGCTTTATAACTGAAACGACAGCTTAGCATAAGCTCAGGAATCATGACCCCCTCCCCCCATGTTGATTTTAGACAGGCTTCTATTGGGCGCTCCAGTCAAATAACTAGGCCATTCCTGGACATGAGCTTGTTCAACGTGTCTTGATTATTTTTTGAACTGACTGCAATGTTGTCTTACCCATGTTATAAGGGATCTTCAGACATGTTTGCAAATGAGAGCTGTGTATTGTGTCTGAGAATACTGCAACTGGAAAAGTCAACATTTGGAATACTACCCCAAAAACTCGACAACTTGCTTGGTGAGCTATTGATGGAAAGGGAACTGTTTTATGATTGATTGAACTTTCTATTGGGTTTGGGGGAGGGAAAATCAGCTACCAATACAGGGCATGCATAAAAAGTCCTGAGAATGACCAAACTCACTGTTGCCTCAAGTCAAAACAGCAGCAACTGCATGATTGAAGTCAATGTAAGATTATAAATGTGGCTGATTAGAAATGACGTTTAAAGAGTCTGTAAAGGTTACAAAGAAAGCAGTCACTTAGGGTGAAACACAGTGAATAAGTGCCGGTGTTGTAGGAAAGAATACAGAGGCTGGCATGGCTTTGCACTCTCCACCTGGACAAAGTCAAACACCCAAAAAGCCAGAGGAATGACCCCCCATGACCTTATGAATGAATGTTAACATTATATGTGCGCTGTTTTGACCTGTAATGAACTATGTGTAAATGTGTAGTTTTCAGATAATATATGTTTAAAAACCTTTCCTCAATCCCTGTGGATTGTTGTAGAAATGGCTATGAGCAAACACATGTGATGAACTACACAAGATTAATTCTGATGAAAATGAATAAACGGGTATTCTTTACAGACAGTTTGTAAAAAATAAATAAATACAATATTCCACAGACCAGGTGCAAGTGCAGGCTTGTTCCCCAATAAATGGTGCTGGGTGACACCTTAAACACTGTAAAAGTTGAGTTCAAAGTTCTTGAAGAGTAAGGGATGGAGTGGAGAGATCTGTGCATGTTGTCCTTGTCGGACTGTGGCATCAAATACATCCACCAATTTCCTCTCTCCTGCCAAATGTCAACACTTGTCCCTGTCCATCAATCAACTTGTCATGTAAGGCGCTGGGACGGACATGGTCCGCCAGTGTGCATTGTCTAGTTTGGCATCTGCCGTGACGTTCATTTCCACAGTACGGTAATTAACAGGTGTCGAAATGTCAAGGATGGCGTACGGTTTGATAAACTACCCCAGGTAGGCGATGGCCGGAGATCATTGGGCGTCGTGTTGATGAACAGTGTCTCACATGCCTCTCGTTGTCTTCTTTGCCGCGTTCTAGCAAAGTGCACGGGATAGAAGAGGACATGCACAAGGCAACTGAAACATCTCACTTCTCATAACTGATTCTTAACCTATAGATGCATTGGTTAGAAATATTTTCGACCGTCCCGACTGCGCAAGTTATTTTCTGGAACTAGCTAGCTTTAGTTAGCTTCCTGGCTAAATTACCTAGCATAATACTCCTAACACAGTTGCTACCATGCTAGTGTTACTTGTTAGCCTCCTCATTAGTACATTTTTAAGCCTTACTAAAACGTTTGTTGCATAGTTTTTGTATGTTGACTTAACTTGACTTAAAAAATGTGTTTATTTTAATATGTTTCAATAATGTATCCTACTCTATCTCTTATTTTACGCTCCTAATCTGTGCTGCTAATGAACCCTGCTGCTGTTGTGAACTGCAAGTTCCCCCCGGGGTACTCATAAAGAAATTTCTTATCAAGAATAAATGCATTGTAAACAGAGCAGTCATGATTTCTTCCAAAGCTTTTCTCAAACACTAAACTGTATATGAGGTGTCTCTTTAATACAAATTTCTGAATGAAACAGGATTTTTGGGATCCTACTCCTAAAACATGTTCCTAAAACAACCAAATGGTCCGTTATTCATACGTTAACTCATGGTCATTGGGCTCGAAGCTCAGCTGGCTCCATGTACACTGATATATGGATATTCTATCACATGTTCCTCAAGCGAGCGTTGCCTTTCAAAATGGAAAACAAATCCCCTAGAGTCTGAAGGCATACCATTATGCACTAGGCCTAGTTTAGACGTGTCCTTGATTCCAATGAACTACCACGCCAAATGTTGGTTGAAAAATGTCTGACTTGTCTTTTCTCCTCCAGTATCATGCGTGATAACACCCTCATAGGGTTCAATTAGGAGCAAAAGCCTACTCTCTATTCAAATGAGGCATTAGATCTAGCTGCATGTGGTGTTAAGTAGACACAGTGCAGTGTTGGAATTCCTTTGAAGCAGCCCTGAAGCGCCCAAATAGGATGTAAATGAGAAACGTGGAGGTTTCGATGTCTGCATCGTACTACTGCCGATCCTGTCTGGAGGTTGACGTACTGCAGGATTTTGTACTTGGTAAAATGTTTGACTGACACATCGCTTTAACCTATTTGATTTATGCAGAATGTCCTGTGACATTCATTGACTGGTTGTACTTGGCGATCAGGAATTTCTGATTTCCAAGTTGCAAGTTGCAACTGGAACATCAGTCGGATTCCAACTCTGGAAGTTGGAGGAAGCCCGTTACCGCCGATTTGTAACCTGTAATCCAAAAGGCAGCACCTTGCATCAATAGTTAGTAGTAGCCGTAGTTTATACTTTATATTCGAGCAATTCTGTACATTGGAGTCTCATTCAAATATTTGTTTGCACAGTACCGTCTTACTGCTGTCTGGGGACATGTTGCTGAGGTGTTCATGAAGTACGCCTTCATGTTTCTTTAATGCTAACTTGATAGTGTTGACAACAAGGAAGTTTCCCTGGGGGTGTCGCATCTAGTTTTTGGACTTTCTGGAATGCGTTTTGGATTTACTGGGGTGCGTTTTGCGTTCTGACTTCCGATGTAACTGGAACGTAGCAGTATAGCCCAAATTGCAAAGTGTTTTCTAGGTATTAGGCCAAGCAGAAAGTGGAATAAACATAACATTTGACAGACACTATTCTCCAAAATGTTGTATAGCAGAGGGAATTTGAAACTGCTATCTCTTGATCTGCAAAAAATGCTTCAAGTCCTGAGCTATGCCCTCTTCTACATATTTCACCTGTGTGTGTTCCTTACTCCTCTTAAGTTATAACTCTACTGTATATAAAACATGGAAAGACAAGAGTTAACCTCTGTTAAACATCTAAAAGTAGTTGCACTGTGTATCCCCCCCCCGCCACTTCTCTACCTCACCAAACCTCTGCTCTGTCTACATCACCTGTTTTTACCTGCAAGCTGAACGGCCTGTAGACAAAAGGACGGCGATTAAGACGAGCGATAAAATGACATGGTGGAGAGGGTCTTTGTCAAAGAATATGGGTCTTGTGAGCTTGTGTGTGTGTGTGTGTGTGTGTGTGCCAGTGTGTTCCTGCATGGGGAGTGCTGCATCCGTTTTCTGTAGCCCTGGTGGGGGTTAGCAGAGCGTTTGCGATCTGTAATACTCTTCTCAAAGTGTCTGTCTGTATGCGTGTCTCTCTCTCTCTCCCTCTCCCTCAGCAGGGTAGCAGAGAGGGAAAGCACCAGTATCTGCTTTGTGTCTTTTGTTGTAAGTTTAGGTTGAAAGGGCCAGGCGACAAATGGTGAGGGAGCCATGCAGATGGGAGGGGGAGGGGAAGGCAGGAAAGGAGGGGTGGGCATTGTGGGGAGGATGGTGTCAGAGAGGAGAGAACATGAGGGTGGATAAGAGGGGGGAGGGGTATGATGGGAAGGGAACGACAAGATGTTTATTGTCTGGTTGACCATCCGCCTACCTGTCTACGTCTGTCTGCCTGCCTGTCTGTCTGGCAGAGTACAGCTGGTGTTGACTTGCGGTTCGCACTTCTCTGCTGAGGGACAGGTGAGTGGGTGTGGTACTGAGGGAGGGTTCAACATCTGAAACCTGCATGAGCAAAAGTAGGGTAGAATGTGGCGGCGGGGGGGGGGGAAGTTGCAGAGCCTGACAGTTTTCAACATGTTTTGAAGTGTCTGGTTATTAGCCTTTGCCCTGTTTTTGTTTGTTGTCCTGTTGCTATTCTTTGCTGGTTGTGGACAATTTACTTCTACTCCAACCTCTGTGCCTTGGGAATAAAAAGGCCAGGTCACCTGTGGCAGAATTTTTTTTAACAAAGCTGGTGGGCCATGTGCTTGCAGCCCCCACTGCCATCGTTTTATCTGTGTTTATATTAGATTAGATTCACGTACAAGTACAAGTACTGTACACGTACAAGTACAGGGTAACAAAATGAAATTACCGTCCAACCAGAAGTGCAAAACAGGTAGCATAAGCGGAATATACAGAGTTTTTACAAGGTATTAAAAGTGATTAGTACAAATATACAGATGTATTGTACAAAATTCTACAGTAGTTTTACAGTATTGGCAGTATTCTTACAGTATTAACAGTGTTGTATGTACAGTTATACAGTTATATCATGTATGTTTAAATGCATTTTTAGTAGCTTTTGGAGTGGCGCTGTTAATAATACAATAGTATTATTCCTCGCTGGTCACTTGGTGGTTGAACACAGACAGCTGGCCTGTCAATGGGACCTGTGATGGGAAGAAAATGGATATCGAAAGGTTTTCAAACTAGGACGTCCTCTCAGCGATGGCAGGGTTGGTTTGAACTCATTTGGGAGGTGCAGTCTGATATGAGGGGCATCTATCATTGTCACATTAGTTGAAGGACTTTAGTTGGACAATAGTCGTTGATTGTGTGTGTGGTTTTGGCAGCCACATGACCAGCCTGAAAAGCAGCCTTTTTCGGGGTGCCAACCGAGCCCACCGTTGCTAAGCAGGAACCATGGAGTCTTTAGAAAGGGGTGGAGGAGGGGGGGAGCTCCGTTTCCCCAGAAACACCCTCTTTTCTCAAGGTGGCTGCCAGAGCTGGGATGGTCTCCCTCAGCCCCTGCCCCAACCTCCCCCACCTTAAATCCCACCAATCTCCTCCCCCGTCATATACCCTGACCTGGGAAAGGTGGGGGGTGGGGGGTAACAGACAAATGGAAGGTACGTTGAGAGGTTTGGCACTCTGAAGAAAGTTCACCTCGGGTGAAAACCACTGTCTAAAGATTGCCTCCCTTGTTGTGTGGGTTTGTGGGTTTGTTTGGATGTGTGGCTGTTGATGTGTGCATGTAGGGAAAGGGTTGTTTCATTACAAGCCTGCATCGGCTGACCCTCTTGCAGTGTCACTTCCTATTAGTTCAACCCTCCCAGAGGTTAGGAAGTCATATTTCACCTCCCCTTTGATATGTTACTGACCCCCCACACCCCTGCCCCCCACACCCCTCCCCCCTGCGCACTTCACAGCAGCAACCTTTTTTTACTAAGTTGAACCTATATACGAGTTGTACTAGTGTGTAGTGCCCACCGAGGAAGAAATCTTCTGTTTCTGAAGTCCAAAGCTATTCGTCATGCCTCCTGTATGGACCAGAGAGTTTCATAATGACAGTATTTGGATCTGTGCTGCTTCAAATATGGGTAGTTCAGTGACCGATCACAGATAGCCTGGCCTGCCTACATATACAGTAGGATAATGGCATGGTAACATTCTCTTCCCACAACATCTGTATCTGCATGTTTCTTTAATTGCCACCCCCCCCAACACACACACAGCCCTCCTGGCCCTTGAGTCTGAGTGTGTTTATTTGATCTGGGATTTCAGTTGGGCTGTGCGTATGTTTGAGCATACCCCATAGGCGCTTGAATGTGCCATTATACAGCCAGCTTCAAAATAACTCTCTTTCTGTTCATGTTATTATTGGATATTATTCCCCCCCCTTTCTTGTCGTGTACCAAGAATAATCTTTTCCACCCGCTTCCCAAAGCCCATGTAGGTTTAATCTGGGAGTTTAGAGGTAGTAATGAACTAGCCCTCTGTTGCTACGTGACTAAAAGTTCTAGAAGTACTGGGATTGGGGTGTGGCATGGTTTGGGGTGATGCCCCCACCCCCCCCACCCCCCCTCTCTCACACACACGCGCACACACCACCTCACATCTCCACACCAATCTCTGCATTCTGCTACCCCTGGCTAGCTGTTCCTATTTTTACCCCTCTTATTAGTGTACACATGACAACACCCCCTCTGTTGAACTGTGGAGTAATTCTGACGGAAGGTCACACCAAACTGTTAAGACCTCTATTTAAAATGGTGTAACACGTCTTACCACTGCTCTACGCCCCAAAGAACAGTTGTCTTGTACAGAAGAGTGCTAACAAGTGAAAATGTTTTAGCCTTTAGAATAGTGCACACATTTGAAGCTTGCAATCCCCAAACCGGACTCTTGACCTGCCTTGTGTTCTGACTGTGTTCAGACCAGACTGCCTTCGCTGTCTGGATCTCATTCATCTGGTGTGCTCTCAGTCTGCAGTGGGCATGAACATACCCTGTCCCCAAGCTGTGCTAACCTGCGGAGATACCGCTGACGAGGGAGAGCTTAGAGAAGCTTGGTGGACTGCCTTCCCACCTCCTGCTCCTCTTTCACATCTCTGCCCCCCCCCCCCCCCCCCCCACGCACAGCAGCAGCTATCTCCAAGTCAATAGCCATTAACATTCCTTCAACCCCAACAGGTGTCTGTTGAGCTCCACCTCTCTGCTTGCTCCCTACCCCAAGCCCTCTTCCAAAAATTTCCACATTTGACACATTCGCCGGCTAGTTTAATTTCATTCATTCGTTCTTTTTCCTTTTTTTCTATTCAGTATTGAATTGGTCCACCAGCCTCTGCTACGCACAGCAGGAACGTACTTTAGCGAAGAGGGTGTGAAACAAACAAACTTCGACCCTGCCACTCTACCCCCCCTCCTCTTCCCCATTTGGAAATGTTGGGGTGCTAGGGTGAGGAACATGCTGCATTGTTTCATATGTACTAGCCAAACTGGCAGAAGAGTGGGGTTGGGGCTAGGTGGGGTTAGGTACATTTAGGAACTTGGGTTAGGAACATGCTTTCATCAGTGGGCAGTTGTTCATGTTGTGTTTTGTTTGGCTTCCTGCAATCAAGCCAGCATCTCATACACATCCCATGAATCGCTGATTTTTAATTATTTTTAAATGATTATTTAGTATGAGCTGGCCCATATCGGTGATGTTTTGTTACCGTGAACCAATGGTATTTTCAATTGGAATTTTTATTAAAATAGTTCAGTTTTCTCTCAAGAAGTCACACACAAACACATACACAAGCCTGCACATGTGAGATCAGAATCGGATGTGTTTAGCAGAGATGTCCTAAGGAGATCCAGCTTGAAGAAATTCTGGTAGCAGGCCTTTCCTTTGTCACTAGCCGTATTAATACGCACACTTGCACTTGAAACAGTGTGTAACAGACATTGCCCTTTGTGTCCTTATATGTATAGCACTATACAGGGTGTCCCAAAAAATATGACATAATTTTGCAGGCCAATAATTTGGGCAATTCTAGTTGAAATAACCTCACATTTTCAGATTGTATAGAAACTGATTAAGATTTTATATTTAATGTTTTATTTTTTGTCTTGTTTTCAGTTTGAGTCATGATGTTCACCCCCAAAGAGAAGTCATTTAGCGTCTTGGGATAAGCTCCCACACAGTCACCCAAGACTGAGCAGGCTTCCTCTTAAAGGGTTTGGTACCACGCCCAAATTTGTTTGCCAGTAGGTGAGGTTTTTCCACATTTGCATCGGAGGCCCCGCTGCACAGTGTGGGGTGACTGTGTGTATATTCCATAGACTCCAGATGACTTCTCTTTGGGAGTGAATGACATGGCTCATCCTGACAATAGAACAGAAATGAACAGAACAAAAAGAAAACATTAACTGTGTCTGTCTGTACATATAGACAGACTTGAAGAGACAGACCAACGAATACACAGACATAAAAAGAGGTCATATGTATTCCTCCGTGCATTGTTTCTGCATACTGTCCAGGCACATACACACTGACAGGCCTGAGCGAATTCCAACAGAGTAGGCACTGACTTGGGGTTAACCCCAAGTATGTCAAGCAGTGGGTTGAAAATAAAAACATTTTCACAATTGTCATGCACATACGGGCATGGAGCTTGGAGGGCTGACATACAATTAAAGTGGCCCTCATTCAGCGCAGCTCATTCTTATTGCCCATGAAAAAGGCTGCTTCCACAATGGCCTGCCATGGTCAATTGTACATCTGTCTGGATGAGTGGACACAATACATTTCAAGTCAGTTTTGCAACCAGAGAGAGAGATTATACAGATACATTTATTCATTTACATTTTACATTTAAATTTATTCATTTAGCAGACGCTTTTATCCAAAGCGATTTACAGTAAGTACAGGGACATTCTCCCTGAGGCAAGTAGGGTGAAGTGCCTTGCCCAAGGACACAATGTCGTATAGCCACAGCCGGGATCGATCTCCCAACCTTCCGATCATGAGACCGATGTCTTAACCGTTGAGCCATTTGACGCATTTACTACAAATATTAAACAAAAGTAGGCTTAGAGATTGTGGAAAAGCAAATAAGTAATAGCGGCAACAAAGTTTTTTCTAGCAACACAGTGTCAGGCTCCCTGACTGAAGTAGGAAGTCTGTTTCAGATGAGAGAAGATCTGTACAGGTATACTCTGCCCTCCCAAAGCCCCATCTGAAAACTCACAATACTGACAGAATGAAAAGACAATGCAATCTCACTGCTGTGAATAGTTCAATTCAAAAAAGTCTACACAATGTCCTGGTAGAAAAGATAAGATAAGAAATTCCTTTATTAGTCCCCTGGGGGGGGGGGGGGGGAATTGCAATCCACAACAGCAGCAAAGTTCATTAACAGCACAGTTATATATATATATATATAATTGCACGTAGTAGTGGCTATGAGCAGCAGTGTTTTTTGAACTTGTCATTGTTGTTGAACTTCTGGGTCCACAAGGATGCACCTTAATGAGGGTATCAACCTGTAGTCCTACTTGCTATTGAAAATGTAACATATACAATATAATGCAGATATAGTACTTATATTAACCTATTGAACATCTCACCATTTGCATCAATAATACATACTGTACTCTCCTTCTGTGATAATTGGCCATCCTATTTTCACTGTCATACTATGTCTCTGTGTCTCACTCTGGTGTGCTTTGCCATTGCTGGTTAGATGCTAAATGGATGTTGCTGGCTTAGTACCTGTACACTGCACAATGACAGAAGTGTTGAATGTCTAGCCATGAATGACACAAGGCCCATGAGGATGGACCAGATTAACAGACAACGATTGTCCAAACAGAATAGCAGAAATTGGATGAATATTGTGTAGTGGGGGGAAAATCTATATATACTGACGTGGACAAAATTATTGGTACCCTTCGGTCAATGAAAGAAAAACTCAATGGTCACAGAAAGAACATTAATCTGACTAAAGTAATAATAAATACAAAGTCTATGAATGTTAACCAAAGAAAGTCTGACATTGCTTTTCAACCATGCTTCAATGGAATTATTTAAAAAATAAACTCATGGAACAGGCTTGTACAAAAATGAAGTACCCTTAACTTAATATTATGTTGCACAACCTTTTGAGGTTTCCGGTTTGTTTGAAGGGTGTCCTTTCCAGACAGCATGTTTCATCTCCTTCCAAAGATGCTCAATAGGCTTGAGGTTAGGGCTCATAGAAGGCCCCTTTAGAATAGTCCAATGTTTTCCTCTTAGCCATTCTTAGGTGTTTTTAGCGGTGTTTTGGGTCATTGTCCTGTTGCAAGACCCATGACCTGCGACTGAGACCAAGCTTTCTGACACTGGCCAGCACATGTCTCTCTAGAATCCCTTGATAGTCTTCAGATGTCATTGTACCCTGCACAGATTAAAGACACCCTGTGCCAGATGTCTTCAGATGTCATTGTACCCTGCACAGATTAAAGACACCCTGTGCCAGATGCAGCAAAGCAGCCCCAGAATATAACAGAGCCTCCTCCATGTTTCACAGTAGGGACAGTGTTCTTTTCTTGAACATAGAGTTGATGTACCTTGGCAACAAGTTCTACTTTTGTCTCTGTTCATACGACATTCTCCAAGAAGCTTCGTGGCTTGTCAACGTTTAGTTTAGCATATTCCATTCTAGCTTTTTTATGATTAGTTGTCAACAATGATGTCCTCCTTGGTCATCTCCCATGTAGTCCACTTTGATCTGACACTGATGTTCCTTGAGCATGAAGTTCACCTTGGATCTCTTTAGAAGTAATTCTGGGCTGTTGTTATCATTCTGATTATCCGTCTCTGATTCGTCATCAACCTACACATGTTGGAGATGTCTCCCGCCTGGTCTTCAATCTACCCAGACGCTCCCTATGTCACCCCGCTCCTCATCTCCCTCCACTGGCTTCCCATCACGGCCCGTATCAGATTCAAGACCCTGGTACTGACCTTTCGAGCGGTGAACAGGACTGCACCCAAGTAAATCAAGTCACTCCTCCCCTTAGACCTGCCACCTATGCTTTGGAGTGTCTGCTAAATGCAAATTTAAACTGTTAATAAGTAAAAGAATAAAAACGCAGTATTGATATGAATACACATGTAAGCTCTCACTGTGCTGCAGTGTTGGCGTCAGTGCATGAAAGGCCATCCTATTACAACCTGTGATTATTTTCGTTCAAAACACCGCATTTACATCTACATGAGAACTTTGTCACACAGTTGCTGCCAAAACTGCAGAATATTTGTGTGGCAGTTATGTTTACATATACATTTACGTTTATTCATTTAGCAGACGCTTTTATCCAAAGCGACTTACAAGAGAGAGCATCAGTCATTGTGCATAGCAATGTGATAGACCCCGAACACAGTGTTTATAATGTTCATTGTTTAGCAGCCTTTTAAAAGATTATTTGTAGCTTCACCGGAGATCTGTCTGTCTAAAGATAAAGACAAACTGACTAATGCATTAGGCTCATGTACCAGTAGTATTTGCTCTTGACAGGTCCCTACAGTCTTCAAATGATAGGGCATTTCTCTATCTTGCTTTCCCTAGCTCACTAGCTCACTCACCCATTCTCTCTCTCTCTCTTTCTCTCTCTCTCTCTCTCTCTCTCTCTCTCTCTCTCTCTCTCAGTAGTGTGGTCGGTGCAGTGTTTCACTGTGATACCACAGGACAATTCTCTGGCCCACTGACTGAACCCCACCAATGCATGGACACACACACACACACACTGAGTTTAGTTGGTCAGTCTACTGTTATTGACCACTAATTGATTGCCATGTCTGTCCCTCAACCACTTGAGGGACAGATAGACCCAGATAGAAGTCCGTTGTCACGCTACGCTCGTATTTAGGTTTTCACAAGCTGTACATCAAAATACAAACATGTATTCATATAGTAAGTTTCTGTAACATTTGCAGTGTCTGAGGTCTACAGAAACCATCTTCCAATAAGGTCAAACTCAGTTGAACTTGGGAGTCCTCTGCCCTTTACACTTTTTAAATAAGGTGGAAATTAGTGGGATTATATTATATATATTTTTTTATT
The DNA here is from genome assembly GCA_030340685.1 of Protosalanx chinensis. NCBI lineage: Eukaryota > Metazoa > Chordata > Actinopteri > Osmeriformes > Salangidae > Protosalanx > Protosalanx chinensis. The sequence continues at coordinate 2,600,159 of CM059317.1, read as the reverse complement.
GAACTTTCTCCAATCATGTTTTGGCTGGATTGCATGTTTGTTCCAGTGTTTTGGTTAGCATTGAAATAAATGAGCGTTGGAGGGGGAGGAGAGCTTTTTCCATTCCAGGTTTCTCTGTCATCTCAGATTATGTCGCTCTCCTCTCTAAGGTGATGCAGTCTAGAGTAAACCTTAACTTTGGAGTTTCTGTTTCTGAGCCTTTCAGTGTTCTACAGGGGACAGAGATACTTGCCTTACACCGTGGCCCAAATTATTATGCATTATTTTCATAATTATTCAATACAAAAGACAGTATAAAAGTCATAAACCACTAGGGTATCATTTCAAATGGTATTGAACAAACCTCCTTAGGATATCAGTATTTATTTGTAACATAGGTATGTTGTCATGAACTGAAAACAGGCATTTGCTGATGTTTCAGAATTAGGTAATCATATTTACTGAAATTAAACGCTATCCTAACATACTAACAGAGCAAGTTAAATCTTAACATAAGACCCTTTCTCTGATATCACCTTCACAATAATTGCATCCATTGAACTTGTGAGTTTTTGGATAGGTTCTGTTTGAATTTGTTTTGCTGGATATCAGAATAGCCTCCCACAGATGCTGTTTTGATGTGAACTGCCTCCCACACACAGACATTTTTCTTGAGCATGCTCCAAGGGTTCTCAACAGGGTTGAGGTCAGGGAAGGATGGGGGCCATACCATGAGTTTTTGATCTATTTAGATTAGAATAGATTAAACTTGAATGTCATTACACACGTACAAGTACAGGGTAACAAAATGAACTTAGGATCCAACCAGAAGTGCAAAACAGGTAGCATAAGTGTAATATACAGAGTATGTACAGGGTATTAAAAGTGATTTGGAAGTACAAATATACAGCTGTATTGTACAAAATGTTACAGTATTTTTAAAATATTTACTTTGTTGTATGTACAGATTGTACAAAATGGTACTGCTATATGCAGATGTGCAAAATGAGAACAGATAGGGCCAAATGTTAAAGATGGTGCAAAATGGTACAGATGGTGCAGAAAGATACAGATAGTGCAGAATGAAGACAATAGTGCAAAAACAGGGGGGCGGGGGTTAGCGTAAATTGGAGTTCAAAAGTGACACAGTTCTGGGGAAGAAGCTGTTTCTTAGTCTACTGGTCTTAGACTGGAGGCTCCTGAGGCGCCTGCCGGAGGGCAGGAGGGCAAACAGTTTGTGGGCGGGATGGGAGGAGTCCTTCTGGATGCGGTGAGCTCTTCGCAGACAGCGCTTCCTCTGGATGTCCTCCATGGTTGGAAGAGGAGTCCCAGTGATGCGTTGGGGAGTTTTTACCACCCACTGCAGTGCCTTGCGCTCTGCGACTGTGCTGTACTTGTACAGTATGCCCAGAGCAGCCAATCACACTGAAGTATTCATTGCAGCATGAGATGGTGTATTGTCATGCATGAAGATGATTTTTCCTACGGAAGGCACATTTCTTCCTTTTGTTTTCACTAAAGGGGCCAACCAGCTCTCTTCTAATGATTCCGGCCCAAAACATGACTCTGCCACCTCCTTGTTGACATCACAACCTTGTTAGGACATGGTCCCTATGCGCCACCCATCCACTGCTCCATCCATCTGGACTATCCAAGGTTGCTCGACACTCATCAGTGAATAAGACTCTTAGTCCTTATGTATGTTAAGGGGCCACTGCAACTGTCTCTGCTTGTGAGCATTGGTTATAGGTGGTCAGATAGTAGGTGCATACCTGCAAGCCTCTGGAGGATCCAACACCTTGAGGTTCGCAGCACTCCAGAGGCACCAGCAGCTTCAAATACCCTTCTACTGCTTTTAATGGCATTTTAGCAGCTCAGATGACGCCTCTGTGTTAGATTTGTGAACACTCCCCTAATCATTATCTTCGTGTCTATGGGATGAAAGGCAGTTGGAAAGACGCTGCTGGGAGAAGCCAGACTAACAGACGGGGAGGGTCGGTAGGATGGGAGAGAGAGACTTAGAGAGAGAGACTTAGAGAGACAGAGAGCGAGAGAGTCATGACCTCTAGCACTGGGAGTTACAAAAGCATAGGTAATGACCATAGGCAGATGAGACTGAAATAAAAACCCTGATTTTTAGGGGGAGGGGGCGGGGGGGGGGGGGGGGGTAGAAAAATATGTTAATATGAGTAGCAGTTTACCTTGCTGTCAGATTCAATTTGGGGCTTAGTCTCTATGAGTGCCATTACAAATATGCCGCTAGAAGTTTAATGAAGTTGTCAAGCACAACACCAACCGTTTTATACCATTCTGACTTATAACGCAACTCAACATAATGGATGCTGCACTATAGAAATGAACTCATTCACTCTCGTAATCTCCATCCTTCACATTCCGAATCAGTGAACATTCCCACACATGTATTATGTCAAACGAGGACTAATTGCCCATCGACATACATGTATTAGTCTTACCAGCCGCCTTCGTTCGGTACTGCTAGGCACAAATCATCAACGAGCCTGGTTGGATTGAAGGGACGGCAATCCATACGGTCTGTTGGATGAGAACGGTTCATGAACACTAAACAAGGGATTCGGTTCATCTGTAACAATCCCCGCCCCCCACTCCTTGACTGACCCACTATACAACTTACCAAACAGTTATAAAGAAAGGAATGCAGCAATGCCTCCTTATGCTTTGTTTTTTTAGATGCCTGGCATTGGCATAACATTCTTGAGTTTGTGGCCTTTCAAATACTGTTATCCCCGGAAGGAAGGAAGTAGAGTGGTGTTAGCCATGTGCCATAAGGCCGGAGAGGGCACAGCAGTTATATTTGAGCATCAATTTATACTCCTCTAGAGGAAAAGAAAGCGGCTTTTTTGTGTATTTAATTGTAGATTGACTGTTTAAAGGAACACTTTTCATGGTTGTTTAAGCTGGTTGTCTATGTATGTGTCTTCGTGGGAGCTTACATTCTGGTTCCATGCTTTGCAAGCATATTCATTTACTGTTAATATATTGATATTTGTATTCAAGACTTAGATAGACAAATGGCTTTGCCAGATGGCATTGTCTGATAAGGTTCTCTTTTCAGTTTTCTCTGTACATAGTGTTGAGTGTGCCCCATTTTGACCTGGTTAAAAAAACACTTGTTGATGTGGTGTGTTTGAAAGGACTCTCAGCACAATGAGTGTGATGTAACCCACCCCCCAGAGTGTGCATTCTGGGACAGTCGTCCCTCTGTTTGGTCCTGCCGCCCGCTCATTTCGGTAGAGTTGAGCGAACGCGCTATGTCACTTGTCGAGTCACCATACAGTCCCCGGCAATGGAAAGTCTTCCCCTTCAGGGCCACAATGTGAACTTGACTCGCCAAAAAACTGACTCACCAGTTTACAACGCTGAAAGTATATCGACAACACCAGAAAATACTGAAGATAGGCAGTTTCCCCTAGCCTCTTTTTAACTGAAGATAGGCAGTTTCCCCTAGCCTCTTTTTAACTGACGTCAACCTGGGCCTAGCAGTCTCAGGCTAGGTTTCAGATTAACGAGCGCATTCAATGACTGAGCCACTCTTTCTGCTTTGGCCCGAGGGAGTCGTCACTATGCAAGACCAAGCAGATCCAGCAGTAGGGATCCTTTCTGATCCCGGATTGACGAAAGAGGATCAGCTGACGAACCATGAAAAGTTTCCCGATTTGGGCAAACCGGTTGCGTTGGACTAAGACATCAGATGCTTGGTGACTTTATTTTTTCAGAGCATGTAGGGAGGTTTTCTGGGGATTGGCTCCAGTTTTGGCCCGTGTGTAGAAGCAGCATTCCTGGCCATGACCATGACCATTTTGTTCATGACCATTTTGAAGTTCTGTGCATGGGATGGATTTGACAAGAAGATCACCAAAAGTATGTTAAATGAATCCTGATAATGCCAATGGGTACGATTGTTTCCCAAGTGTGTGTAGGTGTACAGAAATTAAGTTGATGAATACCAAACACTGGCATATCGTAAGCCTGGTGATATTTTGTTGGTGAATTAATTATTGCTGTGTCGTCTTGTTGAAAATATGGTTTTGGTAGAGTCCAGACACAACATTGTGTCTGATCATTTGATGATTGCTTTATTGAATTTGCAGTTTTTAGCTCGAGTTCGAGTTACGGTATTTGATCTAGTTGTATTGACCATGTGACCTGAACAATAACATCTTATCTGTAGTACCGGGTTGTAATACAATGTGTTCAAAGCATTGCACTGCATTGTAGCCGCACATCTTTGACATTTCATCATCTGAATGCATTTGGTTCTTTTCTGAACTTCAACACCCAGCCTGGGAAACTCTTCAAAGACTTCATGAACTTGCTTTGGGTTCTGCCAAACCTTTACTTTTTTGGGGGACTTTTGTAACCGGCTTTGCTCCGCCATGTTCAGCAAGGGTTCCATTGTTGCCTCAGACAAAAGGTGCCTTGTTCTCTGCCGGTGCACGATGCTCTTACCTGGCTTGGATGAATGAAGATGTAGTGTGCATGTATTAAGTATTTGAAAAGGCTTATGATCTGTTCAGAAATAATTCTTTAGCATGACATAGTTTCAGGTTCAGAAAGCATTTCCCTGTTTTTATCACCTTATCATATATTAAGCTAGACCATTTTAGGGCTGCTGAATGCACTCTAAAGTCATTAAGACTATTAATAATATTTATTCTGTCTTTAGGTTACACTCGCTTCATATGGGGGTTCCAGCAAGTTAAGATTTTGCATTTGGAGTGTCAAGTTTGAAATGTCAAGGATAGAACAGTCAAACAATGAATTCTAAAGGTAAGATTAAACAATTGTAAACCCTTTTTTGAATGGGTGGGAATGGGATGGAAAGACCACCTATTGTTGGTTCTACATGTTGATGTGTTTGTGTGTGGGGGGGGAGGGGAGTGGGGAGTTGGGGGTTGGAGTAGTTACACTATCTTCTTAAGAATTCTTGATATTTTGAACTAGCAGTGCTGATGGGCTACCCAGATTTCTGACGCATTATGATATCAAGAGATTATTTACATTAGTGCTGTATTACTAGACGAAGCAGGGAACATCAACACAATCCATCAAAACACATCATTTAACTCATCTGAGATATAGGATAGCTCAACAACTGGGTTTTGGGTTCCTTCACCTCTGGTGACAAGATCACACACACTCACAACCACATCCCAGCACATTCAGCAACTATTTAAAGTGTCAACATCTGGTCCCAATTACCCCCCCCCCCCCCCCCAAACCCCCTCCAACGCACACACACAAACAGAAGCAGAGGGAGCTTAACCCACTGGAAACCCCTGCCTTCTTCTACAGTAGCTTTTATCAGTCTGTTTTCATATTTCCTTTCCTTTGGTCCTTGGTCAACCCTCACCCCCCCTCCTCTTAATCCTTTGCTGTCTGTTGCTTTTTTTATTTGTGTGTGCTGGGGGGGTTATTTTTCTTTCCTGCTGACCTTGGTTATATAAACCAGAAACATACCCCCCCACCCCTTTACGATTTCTGCTGTTGTGCTGCCAGTTTTTGCAAGGGTTCCCATCTTACAATGCTCCCTCAAATCCCAGTGGCTTCATCACACTGGGAGAAATCACTGGGGTGGGTATTTTCTCCCAGGTCAGCAAGGTATAAGGTGGGAGGGAGGGTCGGGGGTGCCGGTAGTGGTGCTGGTGGGGGGGAGCTGTCGTAGTTGAACCCGGGCGGCTGTTCAGGTTGTTTTGAACCCCCTTTAACCTTTCCTTACAAGCCATGTGGCGAAACGAGCGTCTCAATTACACCGTAAACCACTGTTATGTCACAGGGAATGGCCGTGTTTCGGTTCACCCATGTGTTTGCCAGGCCTCCCCACTCCGTGATTCAACTGCTGCTGTCCCACAACACTAAACATTCACCCGAACGGAGAAACATTTGGCTAACGTCCTCCGTTTCCCTTTTCGGCACATTGTTTAGAATCCTTATATTAGAAGAATGACAACAGGTGTCCCATGGTAGCTTTCTGCTGTCTTCTTACCTTGAACCTTTTTTATTGTACGCTTGAGGTTTACAATACTGTTTCTCATATCCCTAAGTTACCAGGTTGTTCACATTAGCTTCAGCCACTCTAAGCACAATAATCATGGCCTTAGCACTCAGCCAAGCCTGTGATTTGGTCACTGTTTAAACCTCCCTTCACTCGCACACAAGCCTGCTGCCTCAAGGCATGGGCCTCTACAGTGAGTTGTTATTGTCTGCGTTCTCACTGGAACCTCACTCTGAGGGGGGCTGTTATGATTGTGTGGATGTACACATGTGTGTGTGAACACATGCACACAGTGGTTTAATTGAGGGTGTGGTGTTTTGGCTGAGATCCCCCCCCCCTCTCCCCCCCCTCCCTCAACATCCAGTAGCTCATCCATGGCCTAACACAATAACAGTGCCTGGCCGCAGTGTGTTTACCCAGCTGGTCATCATGCGCACACTCCCACATACAGTTTATCTCTCTCTTTGGTCTCACTCTGTCTGTCTCTCTCCCCTAATTGGTCTCTCTATCTGCCTGTCTCTCTCTGTCTTCATTAGGGTTGTACAATATGGATTTCAGCCAAGACTGATAACCAATAATTGTTAAACAATTTAACTGTTTAACAGAGTTTGACAAAACCCTGCATGTATGTGAGGATGAGAATCCAATCCAGAATGCTGCAGCTCGCCTGGTTTTCAATCTACCCAGACGCTGTCATGTCACCCCACTCCTCATCACCCTCCACTGGCTTCCCATCATGGCCTGTATCAGATTCAAGACCCTGGTGCTGACTCTCCGAGCAGTGAACGGGACTGCCCCGAGCTATATCAACTCTCTCCTCCGGCCTTACACCCCCACACGCCACCTAAGGTCCTCCTCTGACTTTTATCCAAAGCGACTTACAGTAAGTACAGGGACATTTTCCCTGAGGCAAGTAGGGTGAAGTGCCTTGCCCAAGGCACATCATATAGCCACAGCCGGGGATCGATCTCACAACCTTCCGATCATGAGGCCAACGCCTTAACCATTGAGCCATCTGCCCCCCCCTCAAGAGTGCCAGAGCCCACTGTGTTTGGGGTCTATCACGTTGCTATGCTCAGTGACCAAAGCTCTTTTGTAAAGCTCTCTCTTGTAAGTCGCCTTGGATAAAAGTGTCTGCTAAATGAATAAATGTAAATGTATGTGCTATTGGCGTGAAAAGGTACACAAAAGGCTAAGATGTAGTGACCAACTTTGACCTAACCAATCCTGACATCACTGATGTTAGTGCACTATTAAAATGCAGAACATGTGTTGCAAATTATCTAAGCATTTGAGTGTTCTGTGAATTTGTGTGTATGTTCACTCACTCAGTCGCACACATACCTCTATCAAACCAGACCGAAGATAAGTAGCCGTGTATTAGATTACAGGGGAAATATCAGCAAGAGGCAGACAGGAAACTCTGCTGTGGAGGTGTTTGTGTGTGTATGTGTGTGTGTTTTGTTGTGCTAAAAAATGTAACCCACTGCAGACCATAGAACGTGGTCCACCTGTCAGCCATTCTGTGCCATGATGCTTCTGAAACCTGTCAAATGAATGAATCAAAGGAAGAGAGCCCATCTTGTAGGAAAGAAATGCCACCATGCACATACTATCAAATAGATTACAGTATTTAAGTAAATAAGAAGGAGAAAACCCTCTTAAAACCATTATCTTCTCTTATCATCTGTTTTAAAACCATTATCTTCTCTTATCATCTGTGTCTTAAAACCATTATCTTCTGCTTTGAGTGATGTCATGAAATAAGTAGACATGACAGCATACCGGGTGAAGTTGTAGACAGACACATATTTGTTATGGTTAAACATGTCAATTAGTTCCATGTTAAATTCCATAATTGCATCAATCGTTCACAATATGGTCCTCTTGAAGTCCACGTGTCCAAATATCTGCACACATCTCCAATGCATGCATTCACCCTCCCCATCACTCCTGTCTTTAGAGACATTCCCTCTGTGTGCCATCCTGAGAGAGGTTTAGTGCAGGACTAAAGCCGGCTGGAGGCAGCTGTAGATTAGACTGCCTCTAATCGTATCAGACTTCTTAACTAACATCAGGGGGTCTGATAAGAAACCCTCCAGTAAAGCTGGACTGTGGAATGAGCCCCACTTAGGACAAACCTGTCTGCTTCCACAGACCAGCTCTGTTTAAGCGAAGGTAGTATCTGTTTGATGACTTCAGGGATGAGGGACTTGGAGACCACAGATTATTCCATGATTCCAGAATCGGGTCTGCCAAAGTCCCTTGTGTCACCAGGTTATTTTCTCTGCAACGCAGTTCAGTCCTTCAAGTTGACTTCATCGTCACTCGACAGTCTCGTAAAATACAAGCACGAAAACCAGACACAGTATTTTTTTAGGGAAGCCTGCCTACGCTCTTGCAGTAAGTATAGAGAGTCAGGTGGCTCAGCGGTTAAGGCGTTACGGCTCGTGATCGGAAGGTTGTGAGTTCAATTCCCGGCTATGGCTTGGGCAAGGCACTTCACCCTACTTGCCTCAACGGGAATGTCCCTGTACTGACTAAAGCTAGGTTTATGCTCCCGCGTCAAACCTTACGCGTGGCGCGGTTGTTGAGCATTCAAAGTTTTGCGTCGGCGGAGCAATGCGGGCGACGAATCGCGGGAGCATAAACCTATCTTAAATACAGGGTAAACCAAAACACTTTTTAACAATACTATAAAACCAAGAGTGATGGAAGCTAAATATTTTATTCATAGTAATTGAAACCATTTAAGAATAAATGACGAACCTTTTTTAATAATTATATATATATATATATAATTTTTTTTACTTCTCGCAGTGTTGCCACTTGCTCATGTCTAGCAGTACGCAATTCAAAAATTATTTTGGGGTCACCCTGTATAAATGAAAGGATTTCTGATATTTTCAGGTGTGTGTGTGACAGGGTGGAGCCTCTCCTCACACAGTGTCTGGACACGCTGTGTGAACCATGAGGTGAAATTGTGGTCACATTCAAACACTCTTAAGGACGGCAGGGTTGAAACGATTCCTGTGTCTACAAGGTGTTCTCTGTCTGAGCTCTAACGCTTCAAAGTTGGAGGACAAAAGCGGGTTCTTGCCCGTGCCGCTCTGACGTCTTCACATGATTCTGACGAGAGGACCCTTTGCCCTGTCTGACGACAGCACTGCAGTCTTCCAGACATTCACTTAACTCAAACAGCAGACTGCCATAGTCATGTAGAACACGCTATTTATGACACGTACACTAGAGCTGCCTTTTTGTTATCATGTAAAAGGGAAAAACAAGATCAACACTGAGGTCTTGTAAAAAAGATGGTGTCATTTCATGGTGTCACAAGCAATCTACAAGGTCAATGTTTACAAGGGCTTTGCCTCACGTCACGAGTGCACAAAAGGATGTGGTTATTTCAGAAAGTGTCCTCTTATCATTTAAAAAACACATTTCCCAAAAAGGACTGCAATATGTGAACGACCATATTTGTGGAGAGTCTGCACAGTTGTTATGAGACACATCACCATGCTCCAGAATTTTGAGTAGACTAAAATGAGATTTGCGCATATACACACATACATAATCGTACTACAGTTTGTGTTGCTACAGCCAAGCCCTCCAACTAAGAAACCAACCCCAAGGCCTTTTCCTAACCCACCCCCCCATATCCTCCCTGACCTTTAGCGAGGTAATTTCTCCATGACCGTACCAAAAGAGCGAATAAAGTTGAGATAGAATCACACTCTGCAATCAGCTACCTTATCAGCACACTCTTTCTTCATCCAGCAAGGTGACTTTACTCGAATGAGGGAGCAGTAGTCATAACAAGCAGACAAAAGTAATCAAATCATGTCATTTAGCCTTAGAGACCGAGAGAGACAGAGAGACATTACAGAGACAGAGCAGACTTTCCCTCCATGGTCATCCTCATCTCCATTTTCCAAAGTCACCTCCCTCCCTCCTTCCATCCCTCCCTCCATCCATCCATTCCAGGCGTCCCTGCCTTAGAGAACTGTCCAGAATCATAATCACCACATGACCGTCTGAAATCTTTTTGTTATCATTTTTGAATATGATGCCCCATTTCCTTAAGGATCTAACTTTTCAAAATGCTACATTGGGTAAGGACTAAGGCTTGGTTCAGCCCTCTTATGGCGCTTTTCCACCGCATGAAATCAGCTCGCCTCGCCCCTACTCGCATTTTTGGTGTTTCCACCGCAGTTCCATGGTACCTGGTACTTTTTTTACCTGGCTAGCGGGTACTTTTTTGGTACCTTCTCGCTCTAGGTACCAGGCGATCTTAAGTCGAGCTAAAAGGTGACGTCGGCAGACGGCCGGCCATTGATTGGCCAGAAAGTGTGACGAAGTCACGAGAGCGACTTAAAGCAACAGCGCCGCAGCTAATACTTATTACTATCAGATACAGTCCATTACACCAACAGTCTACAAGCTTTTTAAAAGTCAGATAAGTTACAAAAGACTAGTTCGTCAACATGGCTAAAATTATAATGTGGGTTCTGTCCACTTGTGGGTTGCGTTGGTGTTATTTACGTCGCGTACAAAAAGACGTCAGGGCCTACGTCACGCCCCTTTCGCTTTTTGAGGTACAATTTGCGGTGGAAAACCACCCGTGTTAACTACCAAACCGAGTATAGTCGGGTAGAGTCGTGCTACATTTGCGGTGGAAAAGCGCCATAAGATGTTGAGGAAATGTATATCCTAAATTAAAATATGGAAAGATGTGTGAATGGTGGAGAAAAAAATCATCTTTTCCTTCATAGGTTTTTAGGCTATAGTTAGGCTGACTTGAAAGAAGATGGTTGAAGGGAGAGCTTAAAATGGCTTCCATTCTCTTGTGCGTGTGGATAATCGACAATGAAGCCCTGCCATTGTCGGTCAAGAATACATCCCTCCTATAGAAATTGAAATTGTCAATCAAAAGCTGTTAGCGGGTAGGTGGCTAATAGCATCTACGGCTAATACCATCACTGCTGATACCAACGAGCATGGCCTAGAAAATTTCCTGAAGCACAGACATAGTGCATTTGTTATCATATTTGTGCTAATTAGTTGCTTTCTTTGTAAACTGGGCCATAGGCTGTGGTGTGTTTTGTTATTCAAATTAAGTGAGAGGATACCAAATCTGCCCTAGTGTGGTTTGATCTTCCTGTTTGTATTTGTTTATTCGTTGGTGGGTTTGTGTTCGTCTGATAGGTTAAGTCCAAAATCTGTTAAATTTGAGAGATTTTAAATGTTAGGGGGGCGGATTCTGAAATGATCAAGTTTGGACATTAAGTAGTCTGCAGTGTAACAGGACTGAGAATGATGGAAACGTCCAGATTCTTTGTGCTTTAGTTTCTTCTCCATCCCCTCTCCAACATGGCGACCCAAAGAAACCGAAAGATCCACAGAATGATGCGGATCAAAAAGAAACAAAAGAAAATGGAGATGGAGAGACAACTTTGAAGACAGATGGAGATAGAGAAGAAAGAAATCCCCTGTGAGTGAGTGATAGAGAGGAAAGGAGAAGGAGACAATGGGAAGGTTTTGGAGTCTAGAAAGTGAGGTTTCCCCTTGTTATAACAATGCCCGGTGGACCAGTTAAACACACATGGGGCCTGAGCAGTAATGGACAACTAACCCCAGGTGGCTGACATGACATGCCCCCCCTCATCCTCGCTCACACTAGCTTTTCTTATGCAAGCTGACAAATAATTGGAACACGCCCCCACTGATTAGCCTTTCTCTGTACCATGCAAGGATTCCCTTCCAATCAGAGTATGACTCCACTCTGGGCAGTATAGTAACTTTAATTTTACACAATGGCTACAGCGTGGTTGAATGACTGTATATATGTTTGGTGCCCTCTTCAGTATTTTTATACTTCGAACAGGGCTAAGTGGACGGCAGTTTTATTGTTTATTTTTTTTCTAAATATGGCCGTTGGGGAGGGCTCTTTTGTTTTTGGTGCAAAGAAATAAGTAGATGCTCTTTTATTTCGAGCGTCTTTGATTGCCTCTTAAGCGCCAGAGAACAAGGCTTCCTGATGAGGCTGGACCAAGCTAAAGATAAATTAATGAAGACTTCTGGGAATTGGAGACACAGTTGGCAGCGATCGTTGGGGTGTGTGTGTGTACGTGTGTGTGTGTGTATATAGGGATCAAAATGATGTGTGTGTGTGTGTGTGCGCTTTTGCGCATGCAAAATGACTGGTCTCTGTGGTCCTCTGCCAGCTTCTGCATCTGGTACCTGACTCTTTCAAAGCCTAAAGATCCGAGCGTCTGCTTCATCACTTTGAAGCAAAATGGCCTCTTTATTCTCCCCGGAACCCTTATTAGTTGATGCCAGAAACCATAGAACACATTTGCCTTCCTCATGCAAATGAAAACTGAAATCTTCCAACAATGCAGATTCATCAATCAGCATTAACCACCACGCACAATTTGTTCCATGAGATAAGAACATTCCCTGTTAAAAGAGGCAAACTAAACTGGTGTTCCTTAGGGATGACGCCATTCATGTATGGGTACAGTTATTTCCATGTGAAAATGATTCATATGTATGCTCCCACAGTAGCCTCCACCTAGCTACATGGGCTCTTGACAATATCTTGCTAGATTGGAGGGGAGTGAGAGTCAGTTGATATGAATTGGCTTCCTGTCAGCTTCAAGACATTGAGACGGTGTCAGGGCTGTGTAAATAGACCGATGCCCCTGCCTCACCCCACCCCACCCCTGAACAGACCGACAGGACTCGAAGGTGACGCGCTTTCTCCTGGTTTCAAAGGCCGAGCCTCCAGCCTCTCCCCCAGCCTCTCCTCCAGCCTCTCTTCCAACCTCTCCTCCATACACCGTGACAAAGAAACCAGCTCTTACCGAGAGCAAAACAACAACAGCTGTCACATATATGTTCTATGTTTGCTCATTTCTGCCACAGTAAATTGTATGTTTGTAAAACTTGCATAGCGATTAAACCCCATTCTGATTCTGATTCACTTGATGAACTGACTTGACTTGTCGTGGGTACTCATTGTTACTGATAGCATTACGCTCATTCCACCCAGTCAAGGCAAACAGATACACCAGTATACTATTGCAGGCTAATGCTTGGCATGTACGCTCAGCAACATATAGTCTACATGTGCGTAGGCGACTGTTCACACATCGATATGTTGACCCCTTCCCCTCCTCCACCATCACCCCTTCTGTAACTATCCTCCTGCCAACCTCTTCTCCCACTCATCACTCTCACACACACACACGCACACACACGCACACACACACACCCTACCTAGTCATCCACTCCTATTTGCAACTGATGGGGATGCTGGCTGGATGTCTATTGTGTTTTAAATTGAGCCGTCCATCGCCTGGTCTGGGAACAGAAGGGATTAGAATAACCTTCTGTTCCCCTCCACTCCACTACCACCACCCCTTTAGGAGATCTGGAGAACAAAGCCACAAGGTTTTCTTGTTTAACGTATGACTCGTCTATCATATCCCCCCATCATCTCATCCCAGTCTGCTCCTGATGGGTTTGGTGGAGCCCTTGGATGGGTGGATGTGTGGACCGGATCATTAGCAGGCATATGAAGGGGTGTGCAAGGCTGGAAAGGAGGATTCCTCCTATAGCCTCTGACAGAGCTTCATCCCTGGAGTGCGGATCCCCTCAAGTTATACTTGGTGATTGGGCAGCTATGGAATTACTCTGTCAGAGTGAAGTGGTTGGAGTGACTTGAACTTCCGTTGGTTTTGCTTATGTAGGTGTGTGTGTGTGTGTCTCTGTGAACGCCAGACCAATACTTGAATGCTGTTTTGTACTTTGTGTGTGTGTTTCTGTCTGTGTGTGGGCGTGGTTTATTTGTGTCTGAATGTGTGCGTACATGTACCTACGTGTCGGAAGAATGGTGAGCGGCTGTGTTTATCAGTGTCTAGACAGCTAGCGTCCGTATCTGATCACATTGGACAGTCCTTAACTAGACTAAATATTTTCAATTCATGACAAATCATAGTAGCTATTGTCTTGCGAGAAAAAAAAGAAAATCAAACTTACCCGTATATAAAATGTGACTGAGAACATAAACGTTCTCCATGTACCTAGACTAAACATTAAACCGTTTCATCCTTGGTGGGGTGGTGATTAAATTAAGCGCGTGTTTGATTCAAGGTCAGGTCAGACAGACCTTGGTACGATGGTTACTACGCAGGGCGACTATTGGAGTTGATGTTGTTGTCGTCTCTTGTGTTCCTGTATAATGAAGTGTGTGTGTGAGGGCTGGTGACCCTTGTCCTGTCTGGGATGCGGTGATGAATGAGACTGTTGTATTGGAGGTGTGAAACTTGTTTGTGTAGTGCTACTGCGTGCACACACACTCTTTCCCTCATTGGTTATGGCTTGCCCGTTATGCCCGTCATTTAGATTTTGTTTGGCCCGTCATTTAGAAACAGCATAAGTGCCCCCAAAATATGGAGGAATAAAGGGGCCAAAACTAAATAAATGACTAAATGAATAATTACATTTTTAGATACTTGAATAGATCACATACAAAATAATTGACAAAATGTATAGATTACAAAGTTGCATTTATTTATTGATACCTGCATTTTGTTCACTGTGTAACTTGCTGCAGTAGTAAGTATATAAATGTATATACATGCGAGTGTGTATTTTGAGAACAGGCCTGCAGGCGACTCGTGTCCATGGGAGCTACCTGGTGCCCACAGGAACTGTGTTGGTGACCCCTGTTTAGATGTTTCTCTGCTCCAGCACGCAAATACATGTTCCTTACCAGTGTTGGGGAAAAAATAGCGTTTCATCTACTATCCTCTGAGTTGTCAAAATGTCCAATTATGTGTAAGGCTTTTCCCCTGCATGTTCTGTAAAAGAGATACAGAGTTGCGTACTTCAAATCTACTATGGTTTAATGAAAATAGTTTTTTTTTTTGTACAGAGTTCTGGGTCGAAAATAGTGTCCCTAACCACAACAGAGTTGAGGTTGGTTCACGAAGTCCTTCCTGTTTCACACAAAATAGGGAGAGAACAGTTCACCTCCCAAACAGTTCAGCTTTGCAAAGTTCAAATTACTGTATATAGTAATGCAATATATCATAATAAATTAACATGATAATGCAATATATCATAAGAAATAAACATGATAATGCAATATTTATCATAAGAAATAAACATGATAATGCAATATATTATAAGAAATAAACATGGTAATGCAATATATCATAAGAAATAAACATGATAATGCAATATATTATAAGAAATAAACATGGTAATGCAATATATCATAAGAAATAAACATGATAATGCAATATGTATCATAAGCAATAAACATGATAATGCAATTAGCTTTTAGCATGCTTTTCCCCACACCAGGCTTCTGCAGATCAAGATAAAGACCCATTCATCAGGTGTGCTAGAACAGGGAAACATCTAAAACGTTCAGGACATAGCCTCTGAGGACCAGGATTGCCCACCCCTGGTAAAGACCAATGCATTCCAAAAGAGGCTCTAGTCTAAGTGATACACTTTGCACTAAAAACCTGCACTTCCTAATAATGGCGTGGAATCTGCTCTGTTCTCCATTAATCTCCGTCCACGAGACAAGACCTTTTCCAGTTCTTCAGTGAGTTTGTCTCTTTTAAATGAAAGTAGGGGGATTTAAACGCTAAATTGTATGTTTGCCTTTTAGGACTTGGTTGGGGGTAGGACCACTGCAGTGTGTGTTGAATGTGCTCGGTAGGGGGGAGGGGGGGGGGGCGTTGTAGTCAAAATGTCAAGTGTTTTAAGAGCAGGCTGGGTTTATGGTTGGGAAGAATAGGGCAGACTCATGAGAGGAACATTATGGCTTCTTTTTGGGGTTGTGGTAGATTGGAGGAGATAGAGAGAGAGAGGAGTGTATAGTTGGGGAGGGATGGAAGTGTAAAAATAGGCTGAGAAAATCTGAAAAGGGACATGAATAGTGAAATTCAATTCCGGGGGGGAAAAGAGAGGAAAACAATTCAGGAAGAGAAGAAAGTCCTGTTGAGACGTAAAAAAGCCAGAAGAGAAAGTAAGACAGACAAAAAGATTCAGGCTGTGTGTGTGAGAGTGGAGGGGGAGAGGGGAGATGGACAGCAAGAGCGACGAACGTGTGAGAGAGATGAGGACAGCAGACGGCTGCTCTGGAGGACAGGCACGAACCAAAGGAGGCGTATCTCCTCTCTCTTCCTCCTCTCTCCCATCTCCCTTTCCAAACTAATCATCTAAATTGCAGCCACCGTCC
Source organism: Protosalanx chinensis (assembly GCA_030340685.1). Lineage (NCBI taxonomy): Eukaryota > Metazoa > Chordata > Actinopteri > Osmeriformes > Salangidae > Protosalanx > Protosalanx chinensis. Next base: position 2,583,879 of record CM059317.1, on the reverse strand, counting down.
ATCAACAGTTTGTTGACCATCCTCACCTCCGCATCAAAAAACAGAGGTGGCTGTGTGGCCAATCCAAAGTCATCTTGACCGACCCGCCGAGCTTACGCTCGACTGGGGTGTCAACAACATCGTGCAAGTTTACCTCAGGAATGCGCTTATCTTTTCAGTTTTCGTTTATTTTCACACTCCTCCATTCTTCCCTCCAGACTTCCCAAGTTGGCACAGTTATGCACATCTGCCAGAGGTTTTCACTGTTCTCTGGTATTGATCGGTTGGCTAGTTGCTTAATGTGTGTTTGTGTGCATGGTACAAGGTGGTCTAGTTCACCACAGTTTTGGAATACATTTCCAATGATGTTTCTTCCAGAATTGTGATGCACTACGTCGTATACAATTAGTCATTTTTTTTAAATGCATTGTGTGTTGGCGCATGGGTGTGTAGGGGAATGTGAACCTGCCACTGTCAGATTGAACCGCATGCATGGCATGGAAAGCACGGTGTATTATCTTCTGTAGGTTTTAGTTATAGGGTTAGGAGATGGAGGGATAAGGTTGTGGAGGCAACTCTACTGCGACCTTGCTAAAATCCCAATCCTCCTCTGCTTTGGTAGGAGGGGGGAGGGGGGTGAGACGCCCCCTGACGCCTCAGTGCCTCTCTAAACCCTCCACTGTGGTGCAGCAGTTAAAAAGACTCCAGCTCCCATAATGGTGCTCCCCTCACTGTTTTAACAGCATCATTTTCGCCCCTGGAAGGTCCGTCTGCCCGCACTGTTAGAGACCCACGCCCAGCGTTTTATGGAGGCGACGTTATGGAAACACAGCATCGGGTACACAGGAACACAAAGGGGCGCTTTGTACGTGGGATAGGTTTTTACACACACATCATTCAGCAGCGCCCAGACAGCACATTGGTCATACTAACATTTTTACCCTCTGTCTTTCTCTATTGCTTTATGTATTTTTTGTATTGCTCGATATTACCCAAGCTTCTATAGACGTGTATCTGTGTGTCGTCCGTCTCGCTTACTCCCCGTAAACCTGAAATTGAGATAAGTGCATTGGTGACATTCAGCTGTCAGTTTGTAGTTCGTTGCTACTGTGTTCTGTGCTATTAGATATGTAGTGTAATGTAGACTGCTTGGACTGAAATTGAATCCTACGGTCAATGTCTTCCAACTTCCTGCTTCCTGTGATAGACCACGGCAGCACTGCAAAGACTCCTGAAGGCTTCGTAGGGGAAGGGAGAGTGCAAAACAGTGATGCTGTGTTATAATTTAGTATTGGTCTTCTGATAACCCCCCTCCAAGCCCCCTGCCCTTGTTCCACACAAATCCAGTCACAGACACAGTTTTAAAGGTGCAGGCATATTCCATTAACTACAGTTCTTATGAGGTTATGTACACCCCCTACCACTGCAAAGCAAGTAGAAATCGCAGATTGGTAGATTGGTAGATTGAGCAAATGAGGATGTTGGGATGATCAACTATTTAATACAAATGCAAAATGTGAATGCTATAGAAGCAAGAAAGCACCAAGAAGTGAATATATGAAGCAGGAGTTTGTTAGCCGAGTGTTTCTTAGGCTTGACTGTGTGCCGATAGTGTTTGTGTTTGAGAGTGTGCTTTTGTGTTTGGTTGTGTATGGATAGGAAGTGTGTTTGTGCGCTTGTGTTTCTGTGTGTGTGTATACACTTGTTTTTGTGGGCACGTATTCGTGTGTCCTTGTTTGGTGTGTTTGTACTTTGTGTGTGTCCTTAAGTTTGACTCTGTTCACCTTTAGTATAAACCATGCTGTGTTATTTTGCTTTGACTGAGTACCTGTGAATACCTAACTCTAACTCCGGAGGGAGGAAGGGAGGGAGAGTGTTCCCCCGGCCCCTGCTCCATCCTATCCCTCACTGTCATGTATCCATCTGTCTGTCTGTTCCCACGTGTTGCTCCTGTCTCTGCGGTTATAAATAGATGCTTGTTTTCCTTGCTGTCAGGCCTGATGCTGAGGGAAAATATTTGTGTTTCTTCCCAGAGCCGCCCCCTCAATGGTTCTCCCCAGCTGACGCTACCCCGTCTGTCTCCCTGTCGTTCTCTTTCTATTTTTTCACTATTTTCCTTGGCCTTACTCGCTTTTTCTCCATTTCCTTCTGTGTCTATCATTTAACAATCTTGCTGTTTCAAAAAATCTACTTTTCGCTCTCTCTTTCTCTCTCTCGCTTTCTCATTCTCTCATTCCCACTTTTCTGTCTGCAAATTTGGCTAGTTGTTTGTAGTCTGGCTATCTCATTGTCCAGAACATGGGTCGGCAACCCTGGTACAAGGGAGCCACAGATTTGAGCTGTTTCCCTGATCCAGCACACCTGATTCTAATGAAGGGTCGTTATCAAGCTCTGTGGAAGCCTCATAATTACCCTCCATTAGATCTAAAATCTTCAGGACCGTGGCTCCCTAGGACCAGGGTATAAAATCAGAGACCAATAACAGACATTTTATAATAATAACGATAGAATAGAGAACAACAGGTTGAATAGGAGTTTAGTATGTTAACGTAACATATAGATGCATGAGTTCTAAATATTTTCGACAGGCCCCACTGCGTAAGGTATTTTTCCAAAACGATAGCTAGCTAGTTTTAGTTACTTTCGTGGCTAAGCTATCTAGCATAATACTCCTAACACAGTTACTACCATTCTAGTGTTACTCATTAGCTGCGTTGCTATTCTTTTAAGAGTTATTCAGATAACTATAGTATACAGGGGTTGGACAAAATAATGGAAACACCTAACATTTTGGCATCATAATCTTTGAACATAATTTAAACAGTCAAAACTTGGCAAATGTTATATTTTTTGTATAATAATTTTGTTATTTGATATGTTGCCGTAAAATTTAGTTTTTTCTTCCTTTTTCAGGTATTGAAAACATTAATCATACCCCATAATGGCAGACCTCTCAGATTTTAAAAGAGGCCAAATTGTTGGTGCTCGTATGGTAGGTGCTAGTGTAACTAGAATTGCCCAAATGTCCGATGTTTCAAGAGGTACTGTCTCAAAAGTAATGACTATTTTGTCCTACCCCTGTAGCTTAAACAACATAAGTTTACATAATAACATAACTCTCGATCTCACTCCAAATCACTAAATCCATTAAATTTTCATCCTTTTTTGTGCTGTCGGTAAAAGTAACGAACATGTGAAATTATATACAGGGAGTGCAGAATTATTAGGCTAATGAGTATGTTGACCACATTATCCTCTCTATGCATATTGGCCTACTCCAAGCTGCATAGGCTTGAAAGCCTCCTACCAATTAAGCATACCAGGTGATGTGCATCGCTGTAATGTAAAGGGGTGTGGTCTAATGACATCAACACCCTATATCAGGTGTGCATAATTATTAGGCAACTTCCTTTCCTTTGGCAAAATGGGTCAGAAGAGGGATTTGACGGGCTCAGAAAAGTCAAAAATAGTGGCATATATTGCAAAGGGATGGAGCACTCTTAAAATTGCCAAGCTTTTGAAGCGTGACCATCGAACAATCAAGCGCTTTGTTCAAAATAGTCAACAGGGTCGCAAGAAGCGTGTTGAAAAAAGAAGGCGCAAAGTAACTGCCCGTGAACTGAGGAAAGTCAAGCATGAAGCTGCCAAGATGCCACTCGCCACCAGTTTTGCCATATTTCAGAGCTGCAACATCACTGGAGTGTCAAAAAGCACAAGGTGTGCAATACTCAGGGACATGGCCTAGGTAAGAAAGGCTGAAAAACGACCACCACTGAACAAGAAACACAAAATGAAACGATTTTTCTAAGGTCTTATGGACCGATGAAATGAGAGTGAGTCTTGATGGGCCAGATGGATGGACTCGTGGCTGGATCAGCAAATGCTCCAGTACGACTCAGACGCCAGCAAGGTGGAGGTGGGGTACTGGTATGGGCTGGTATCATCAAAGATGAGCTTGTGGGACCTTTTCGGGTTGAGGATGGCGTCAAGCTCAACTCCCAGTCCTATTGTCAGTTTTTGGAAGACACCTTCTTCAAGCAATGGTACAGGAAGAAGTCAGCATACTTCATGATTTTCATGCAGGACAATGCTCCATCACACGCATCCAAGTACTCCACAGCATGGCTGGCCAGAAAGGGTCTAAAGGAAGAAAGATGAATGACGTGGCCTCCTTGTTCACCCGATCTGAACCCCATCGAAAACCTGTTGTCCCTCATCAAATGTGACATCTACAAGGAGGGGAAACAGTACACATCGCTGAACAGTGTCTGGGAGGCTGTGGTTGCTGCTGCACGCAATGTTGATCGCAAACAGATCAAAACACTGACTGAATCCATGGATGGCAGACTTGAGTGTCCTTGTAAAGAAAGGCGGCTATATTAGTCACAGATTTTTTTTATATTATTATTTTGAATGCCAGCAATGTATATTAGTGAATGCTGAGTTGTTATATTGGTTTCCCTGGTGAAAATACATGAGTGAAACGGGTATATGTTTGTTTTTTGTTAAGTTGCCTAATAATTCTGCACAGTTATAGTCACCTGCACACACAGATATCCTCCTAAAATAGCTAAAACTAAAAAAGCCCTACTCCAACTTCCACAAATATTCAGCTTTGATATGTATGAGTCTTTTGGGTTCATCAAGAACATAATTGTTTTTCAATAATAAAACTAATCCTCAAAAATACAACTTGCCTAATAATTCTGCACCAGCCAAACCATGAAAAAAGTGTGATTTATAATCCAAAAAACACATTAAATTGAGTCTTTCCAGACCTGCTCTTGAGGTGAAAAAAAACATCACAAAAGTGAAGGCGATGACATATTCTGAGTCTAAAGGTGTTCAGTTTTATTAGAAATGAGATGGACTTAAATACAAGCATGATTGTTATTGCTAGCAGTTAGCTTCCATCGAATGCTGAGGGGCTTTCAGCAGCTCAGTGCTATAGTTGGTTTCATTTCTGCTTTCATGCCATGATGTAAATAACAAAACTGACCATTAAGAAAACGACCACTGCTCACTCTTTCCACCCTGCAGCCAATGTCAACAAAAGTTACGCATTCTTTCCGAAAGTGTGGGCATACTTCTTCAAGCCGTAATTACAGTTTGAAAACACGTCTGAATGCTTAGTTCCACAAAACACATGTCTGAATGTACAGCATCAGCGCCTTAACCTGCTGAGCCACATGACTCCCTCTCCATTCTGGAAACCTAGAATTTTAACTGAGAATGCATGAGTACCAACCAGTAGTGACGTCTGTATAATGACACCTTTGCACGATGAGAACAGAGGTTTATTCTCTGCATGAAGACAGTGCATATAGTAGGTGAAATGCCCTGTGTGAAGACGAGATCCTTGGTAGGCTGGCTCCTGGGTTGTAAACAGACGCTTTCTCAGCGTTGGCCATTTTTAACAGACTTTGCCTGTCGAATGTCTGAAGGTATGGCATGGCCTTTGGAGAAGGTAGAAGTCTTATGATGACACCTGGGATGGTCAGTGTGACATGTTCTATAGAGGTTGGGTTCTTTTGTTTGTGGCTGACTAATTAGTTTCCTGGAATGTCCTGATCATGTTTAGGTTTGCATCTAAGCGGCCTACCGGACACTCGTGTGTGTGTGTGTGTGTGTGTTGCTGACTCAGAGGTAACAATCCTCCCTTAATTTAACTGAAGGGAGTAGGAACACCAAGCCCTCCTCTGGTACAGAATGTCCATCCAGAACATAGGCGGGGGGGGGCAAAAAGATGGCCTCCTTATACTGTTTATTGTGGAAACGGGCTGTATCCCCCTACCTACCTACACAGACCAACCTCAGTTGGTTTCCTCCATGTCTACAACCAGGGCAGCAGACCAGACGCTGGCAGGACAAAGCAGACCAATGTCATAAGTGTTTGCGTAATTTGGCTTAACTGCCACCTTGACCGGGGAGCAGGCGAACAGCAGAGACATTCACTAGACTAGACCCTCCAAAGCTTCCTGGAGCTCTGTAGTGTGGCTGGAACATGCCACAGTGCCACCTACTGGGGGTGCAGCATCCTGGAAAAGGGTTACCAGTAGGTCACAGTGGGAACATGAGCATGCTGCCTCATGTCATTGTAAATGTGGTCGAGGAAATACATCACGGTGACTGTGAAAACAGGCTTCTTTTTTATTGATCCCAGAGGAGAAACTCTTTACTCTTTTTGTCATTCTCACTCACTTCTGTTGGCCGTACTTTCTCAGTCTCTCTCTCTCCCCTTCTGTCTGTCTTTCTTGTGCTTGTGGGCTGACTGTCACACATGCAGTCTCTCCTGACTGCCCCTACGTTGTCCTCAACACACTTTGTAATGGTGTAATTGTAATTTGTGTAATTACACAAACATGAAATGGTTGCATAGATACAGAGTGTGACAATTATGGGCTGATGGTGCAGTGGGATGTCTAACCTTGTTGTTTTGAATGGAGACTGCTGGCTGGTCCAGCTTAGGAATGTGTTTTCACATAGTTTAATGTAAACATTCTAAACATTCTAAATGTAAGAATGTCGCAAAGAAAAGTCAAGCATTAGCCTTACGGGCAAGCCAGTGTTCATGTCTTATTTGTGTGAAAATGCATCCATCTCACCTCTCAGAGGTTCTATTTCTAAGTGCCATGTGTTAAAGTAGGTGGTTCATAATGTGAGTTGTTGCAAATACACCTGTTCCCATTTGAATTACAGTATAAACGACCTCACTTGAGTGTTCCAGTTAATGGCTTCCTGGCAGCTGTTCGAATTAGTATACGGTAGCTTCTCAGATTGACAGTTTGACCTCAGAGGAAACGTCTCACTTACTGGTCCTATTTAAAAGTTAGTTGTCATCGTTCTTATTGTATGAAAGTAAATCAAGTCAATCAGTTCCACACCCCCAACTGCCCCTTGGAATGATCCGTGTTCCCCCTCGACCCGACCGAGGAGTCTTCCGGATGTCGTTCCCCTCAGCCTCCCTCAGTGATGACCGCCTCATCTTAAGGACCATAAAGTTTAACTGCCTTGGGAACTTCCTCATCCATGGCCGATGTCTCTTCCACAGACCCAGTGTAACAGAAAAGTTGCAGGAAGAACTTCTCCCTAAAAGGAACTCATTACGAACAATCTCCTTCACTCTTGAGTAAATTTAGCAATTTTTTTAGCAAGGAAGAGAACTTTCTGGAAAGGTTAGGAAATCATTGCAGCCCTTTGCTCTGTATCCCACAGAACCTTTTTCCCCCTGAAGTTCATCTGAAGAGGAATGTGGTCCTGTGGTCAGTCAGCCATTGTTGGGGTTAACTATGAATAACCTCTTGTCAGCTAGCAAGGCTGGCTAATTTGCTATCAAGACAAGACAGTGTATGAAATGAATGTGGGACTCAAACTGTTGGACGCCAAAACTGCCCAAAGACTACCATGGTTCTGATAGAGGGGAAACTATTGTACCAACTGAAAACTTGCAAAGACACTTCTGAAATGATGTCATTTTTGTAAGGATGTATGTCGTTTTTGTCTAGTTTTGAAAGAAGATTCCAGTGTGCATTTACATTCATTACTCAAACAAATTAACACATGGTCACTGATGGTCAGTGATGCCTGACTTTTTAAGCACTTCCCGAACCTTGTCTTGACTTAATATGCCAACTGATTGGCATCATTTTGTTCAGACCTTTTATGATACATGTCTTATTCAGGGGATACTTGGAGAGGGGACGTCCATAAGACCTGCTCTGTGTTTGTGTGTTTAATGCGCCCAGTCGTTTGTCACTAATTGCAAACCACCATTGTTCTGTCTCCCACATTCTGTGAATGAGTGGGCGTTAAATAGGGCTTTGCGGGTAGGCACTGTAATTAATGGCCGCCTCCCCTCTTCTGCCCCCTTCCTCACTCTCTCACTCTGTTTGTAGCTTATTATCATTAGTCACATTCCATCAGTTCTCAGGAAGCACTGATGCTTGCAAGCACTTGTTAGTGGTGATTTCTACCCCCCTCTCTTTCTCTCTCTTTTTCTCTCACTCTCACTCTCTCCCACACACACACTGTCTCTCTTCATGTCTTGCCCTCTCTCTCACTACTCTATCCCCCTCTTTCTGTTTCCCTCTGTCTGGATAATGCCAACATGTAGACTCAATGAAATAAAATGTGCCTCACAGGAATGTCCCATTGTGGTCTGTGTACTCAGTCTGCCCAGTGTGTAGCCTGGCTCAAAAACCTCAGATGACCTTGGTCTGGATTTGTCATACAGTAAATCTTCTTTGCCCATCTTTGAATCCTTACGGTCCCAATATTTTGCTGCAGACATGAAGAAGTCCAGCAATAGGAGCTTGTTGTTGTTTTTGCAGGTATGGAATAAAAACCCCATAATAAAGCTATTTACCTTGTAGGGTTGTATGAGCTGAAGCCTTTACATTTAGATCAGTACTGATTTAGGCTTCTGGCCTTGAACTGTAGCTTGGTCATGTCAACCTGCCCAGACTGACCCATCCTATGTCTAAATAGCAGGCCATAACAATTCAATGCATTAACGCCTTTATGGACTCATCTCAGGTGCTAGAGAGCTGAAAAGTCCATTACTATAGATGGGAAAGGCATTACACGCATGTAATCCAATTCGTTCCTCACACCTCACCCTTCTTCCCTTTCAAAGTGATACCTTAGCCCCTCTAAAGCGACAAGAAACTTCCTTCTGCTGTGAAAATGCGATTTCAGTTGGATTATTGAATCAGAAGTCCATTCGTTGCTTCTCAAATGTCTGACAAACTTTGAAGTTGAGCATTATTGGATTATTGGCTGAGTTACTTTGTTTCCAAACCAAACAGATCACCCAGGTTAATACCAATGATACATTACAGAGAAAAATACAGCTTCTCTAAACTGGAAACCAATGGACTGTTGATTTTGGACAGCAAACATGGGAGCTTTTAACGATGATTTAAAGCCACAACAGCATATATAGGCATCGCCACATCGCCAGTGATACCTGAAACGGTATTATACATACACACAGAAATGCCGGCAAACGAGGTGAAGGCAGGTTTTATTGTAGCCCTGAGGAGTTGAACATGCCTGTCGTTCCAAACACTGCTCTGTTGGACTCCTACGGCCTGGCTCTCTCATGACTCGCAGCCTTGGCAAGGGTTACAAGTCAGGGGGCAAGTTCAGACTCTGACATGGGCTTCATTGGAAAAACTCCTCATTTTACTTAGGGTTAAGGTTAGGTAATTTTTTTTCCTACTAAGGGTAATGCCACAATCTGTATCTCAGTTCCTGTTTTTATTTGTCTGGCCCTATCGTCCAGAGTCTCCACGATATGTTTTGATTTACTGTTCTGATAACTCTGGCGCAGGCATCAATCAAAGAGCTTTCGCTTGTTCAGTTAAAATCATAAAAACCAAGCTGAAGTAGAGTATAGTTATGTAGCTATACACAAGTAAACTGTCAAGAGAACTAACAACCATTTAAAAACAGTGTGATTAATAGTGGAATGACATCATGCGTGTTACTATTATTGCGCTGCACTAAATAGGGTTTTATTTCACTCCACCTCACTATCACCTCAACCCCTCTTTCCCATGTGAGAGCCTCTCGCACAAAAGACAGTTTTGAATGACCCAGTGTGTGTGTGTGTGTGTGTGTCTGTGCCCGTGGTAAGCTGGTGAATGGTGTCTCTTTCAGTCTGCCTCTGACTTGTCTTCCCCTGCCCCTCTGGTGCTTTCTCTTCCTTTCTCTCTGTGCAGACATACGAAGGCTCGTCTGTACTGGCAGGACATAATCCTATTTCCGTGCCAGTTACTGGAGAGGGAAGAGAAAGGGAGGGGGGGAGAATTGGTAGAAATGGAGGGAGCAAGACAGAAAACAGGAACAGAAGTGTAAAGGAGGTACATACTCCAAGCATGGACTACCAGACCGTTTCTTCCTGCATGGCATCACACATTACAGTCAGCGTCATTAATCTCGGTGACCCTTGATCTCATGATCTCATCAATGTTTGCTGTACTCATGTAGTGAGTGTTGTAGTTATGGTTACATTTCTATTGGCACTCTACATGTTTTAACTATATTTTTACTGCCGTTTTTGCAATTTTTATTGCAAGTTTTTACTAGTATGACAGCAGGCTTTGCTGCTTGTGTTTTCAATTAATATTTCTTTGTTTTTATACTTACTACGTCGCTCTTTTCTGCCATGGCCTAAGAATTTCACTGAGCAGTATGCCTTTGTTACACTGCGCTCTTCAGAAATCATTTTTATTTTGAAGGCAGAGAGGAATGGTATTTGTTACAGTTGGAGAAACAAATACATTTTATATTTGATTGTGACGTCTCTGCCATTCTTTCTCCCCCTTTTTTAAATCACTACGGTTCCGAATCTTCTCTGTGAATCTACGCTAACCTTGTGGTTTAGCAATGGGGTGGGATTGTTCAGCATTGAGTTTGTATATTGGATATATAAATTAATATATATCCAACAGGATAATTTGACAAAGAGATTTCATGATAGACTTCTGTGTCCGCTTGCACGTTTTGTTCACAGAGAAAAAAATAGTTGTGTGTCTTTCAGGTCTACTCTCTAGAGATGCCTTCTTAGTCAAGCTCCTGAAGAGGTCAAGAGGTGACATGCCTCTGTAACACATCGTCTGAAACAAATGGTAAGCTTATTATTTAGCACAGTTTCTCAGTACATGCTCAAGTGCTCCTCAGACTTCATTGCCATATGTCAACGGAAGTATCAAGTACATACTTGGAACTGTTTGGAAATGATTGATAAGTGGCCATCTGTCTGTCTGGTTCCCAGATTGTTTGCCATGCCTCCGGGGATGGTACGTCGTCTTTTAGCCCTGGCAGCCCGATCGCTGCTACCTCCACTGCTGCTGCTGGTCCTGGGCTGTCCCTCTCCCCATGGCCTCTCTTCTGCCTCTGACCCTTCCCACTCCGGCCCCTATCCCTCCTTCTCCCGCAATGACACGCTGTTCGAGCACCTGGCACTCCACCCGGACCCTACTGTGGGCCGCGTCTACATTGGGGCGAGGGACCGCCTCTACCAGCTGGACCGCTTCCTGGCGCCCGAGCTGCAGGACAACACGGGGCCCGTGACGGACAGCCGCGAGTGCTTGCCCCCCGTCACTGTGGTCAACTGTCCCCAGGCGCGGCGCACCAGCAACCATAACAAGCTCCTGTTGGTGGACCCCTTCTCCATGGAGTTGATCACGTGTGGGAGTGTCAACCAAGGGATTTGCCAGAAGCGCAGTCTAGACTCCGTGGACGAGGTGCTCTTCTCGGCTGAGAGGCCGGTGGATACCCAGTATGTAGCGGCCAACCACCCCAACGTGAGCACCGTGGGACTTGTAGTCCGCTCGCGCCCTGACCGCCAACCTGTGTTGTTCGTGGGGCGGGGCTACACCACCAGCCACCCTCCTATCTCCACGCGAAACCTAGTTCAGGATCCTGTGTTCTCCTACGAAGAGACAGCCAAGCTGGCCGTGGCGGGACGCCTGTCTGAGTATGACCACCATTTTGTGGCCTCCTTCGCCCATCGCCAGCATGTTTACTTCCTCTTCTACCGCCGCGACCTCAAGTCGCAGTCGCGCGAGTACCGCACCTACGTGTCCCGCGTGTGTCTGGATGACCAGGCGTATTATTCCTATGTCGAAGTCCCCCTGGCATGTCGCTCGGCAGGGGGGAAAAGCTACAACCTCCTTCAGGCCGTGCGCCTCGGTTTACCCAAGAATGACGTGGTGTCTCGAGCTCCCGAGGTCCTCCTTGGCGTGTTCTCCACCCGCATGGCGTCGTCGACGCGGCCCAGCGAAGACTCAGCCCTCTGCATGTTCCACCTGGACGAGTTGGACCGGCGCATCAACTCCACCAGGGACCTCTGCTATACGCAGGTGGGCAAGACGGAAAGCGGGTCCGAGGCCGCCTACATAGAGTATGATGTTAAGTCCAACTGCGCCAACCTGCCTTCGGTGAGTAGATCATCTGGTGTGCCACCGTCATCGTGGCTGTCATAGGTGGTGGTGTTAAGTTATTTAGCATTGTATGATGGGTGGGTTTTCTTTAAACATGACTTAAATTACTGACACACCTTGAAGCTAACTTTTATAATTGTTAGTGACAACATCTGGGAACCTGTTGAATCTGCAAGCTCATGCTTTATTTGCCCTGGCAGATGGGTATCGCTAATTGTTCTAATTGGTTGTATCTGTGCAGTTCAATGACATTATGTCCACAGGCATTTTGGTCTTTTAATCCCACTTGGAAATTGAACTGAGAGGTTCCAGACTAATATTAATAGTTCTGGTAATGGCGGGCTATTATGAAATTGTAGTTTTAGTACATTGTATTTACTTTCATTTAGCAGACTCCTCCAAAGCAACGCCCATTAGCTGACCCTTATCAAATGACAGACTTACGTAGAAGTCTATAAAAAGATTTTATGGTATTTTTTTTATTAGATTAGATTCAATTTTAATGTCATTACACAGGTACAAGTACAGGGTAACGAAATACAGTTAGCATCCAACCAGAAGTGCAAAACAGTTATTACAACAGAATATAATACATATAAGTATACTCAGAATATACACAGTATGAACAGTAGTATTTACCATGTTGGCATTGTTTACTTACTGTCAATAGGTCTTTAGCTGGTTGGATGTTTAGTGTGTCAGTGAAATGCTGTGTCTGCAGAGTACGTGCCAAGGTTTCATCCAAGCTTTTCAGGGTCATCATTGTCACCGCAAAGTGACCTCTGTCTGAAAATGAAATATTATTTAATCTTTCAGAACAGACAAGTGTAATCCTCTTTTGTGAGAGGGATTGAACTAGATTGAGTTTTGAATGCAACTGTAGCTTTGGAAATCTAAATTTGTTGTTTGTGCTTGCTTGTGCGCGTCCATATAGGTTGATGTCTGTTTGATGTGGGCAGCGCAGTTTTGCGTCTATCTCTGAAGGTTTCTTTTCATGTGTGTTGTCACGAGTGTGTGGACAGCTGGGTAAGTCAGTGTGCGCACAGATTCACAAAGGATTTGAATGAGGCATCGTAGAGCAGTGGTTCTCAACCCTGGTCCTCAGGGCCCACTGTCCTGCATGTTTTAGATGTTTCCCCCTTCCAACACACCTGATTCAAATGAACTGTCATTATCAGGCTTCTGCTGAGCTTCATAGTGACTCATTCATTTGAATCAGGTGTGTTGGAGCAGGGAAACATGCAGGACTGTGGGCCCTGAGGACCAGGGTTTAGAACCACTGTCGTAGAGGACTCTGCACAAGCGACAACCCCTGAACTTGGGCTGCTGTTTTCCCCTCAGACTGGTGGTGTTGTGGGGGAATTTAATAGGCTTCTTTAGGAGGGGGGCAATTGATCGGCAGCATTACTCCCCACTTAGCGAGAGGGTGACGTATAACAAGGAGTGACAAGGACAGATGAAGTCACTGTGAAGATGAGGAGATCCAGACAGACTGATGGAGGGAGAGTTGAAGAGCAAGACAAATGGATTAGACAGCAGAAAGAAATGGAAAGAGCTGGAAGGATGGGAATCAAGACAGGAGATAAAAGTGAGAGAACTGAGAAAATTAAGGGATGCAAGAAAGTTTAAATGTCGAGTATTTGACTGCAGATAAAGAAGTTGCAGGTTCAATTCCTACCTTTAAGTCACTTTAGAGTAATGCCTGCTAAATGAATACATGGCATTATTAGAAAATAAAGAGAGGACTGTGGATTATTTCTGTCTCTCAACTCTCTTAGTCAACATACACCATCTGGCCCAGATTACCAACTGTCTTTTACACAACTGCATCCAACCAGGAAACCATCCGTCTGCTGAGCTTTTGTCAGCCCTATAGATTATATTGTTAACATCAAAACACAAATCTAACGGAAGTCAATATGGGTTAATTAACTGTTCGGCCTGGTCTTAACACTTTCGACAGCATATATTTGTATTAGATTAACTTTTATCCAAAGTGACTTCCAAGAGAGAGAATAGTTAAGGACATGGAGAATAAAACTTATGATGGAGGGAGAGATGGTTTGAAACAGAGAGGAGGGGACTGGATCAAGGGGACAGGAGGTGGAGCAATGAGAGAGAAGGAGGTCAGAGATCTCTGCCTCGGACAGGGGAGAGAAAGAGTTTAGACATTAGACGTTGGGTCAGTCATAGCGCGAGTGAGTTGAAACGGTGGGTTCAGGGAACCGACTGCTAAAGTCAGATCCTTTTTTTTCTCAGTGAAGGAGGAGTCTGCTGTCAGTGTGTGCGTGTGTGTGTGTGTGTGTGTGTGGGGGGGAGAAGTGTTGAGAAGGGTGAAAAGGGTAGAAAAACCTTTTTGAGGTTTTGAGGCAGAGTTTATTTTGTTCAAGAAATAGTGGATTTTAGCACCAGTTATGGGAGCAGAGACAGCGATACTTATCAAGGTGCAGGCCTGGTTGACAGGGGACAGACAGTGTCAAGTGATGCAGATAATGTGGGTGGGTGATTGATGGTTTGGCTGGAATGATAAGAAGTTGTGTTCAGGCGATGTGGTGTCTGGTCATCCAGGCCCAGATGTTGGTGAGGCATGCCTCGATTCTAGTTGGAGATCCCTGGATCGGTCGGGGGGAAGGATAGGTATAGCTGCGTGTCGTCAGCATAGCAGTGATAAGAGAAGCCCTTGGAGGAGAAGACTGGTCTGAGTGAAGTGGTGTACAGGGAGAATAGGAGCGGTCCAAGCCTCCAGCTGTTCAACTATAAATCTTAGTTTCCATCCTGTAGTAAACACAGTGTCAGAATGTTTCCACCTGTCTTGTCATGCATGGCTCAATAACAGGAATTTCCACCTGCAGTTCTTTAAAACTATTTCACCTGTGCGCTAGTCTATGGGGTTTTAAACAACAACTTTCTGAAAGGCTGTTGAATAAATATTGTGGGGTAAATAAGCGTATATGCTTCATGATTACCTTCATGATTATAAAGGAGTGATTGTTGTGGTTCAGCAATGTGTGGACCTAAAAAGAGAACTTGAGACCCAAACTCCCAGATAGTGTACATACACTAGGAATGGCAGGTCTTGACTAAAAGACAAAGTAAGGCAGGTAGCAGGCAGTGTGGTACTGGAGTCTTGAATGGAAAACTTGAAGCACGTAGGAGACAAATGGTTAGCAGAAGGCAAAACCACTAGTAGACTAAATCTAAACTCAGTGGCTGAGCAGCCTAGCATTTCCTAATGTGGTAGGAGTAACAATCTGGCAATGTCTGGATGAAGAGCAGGGTGAAGTAGGTGGTTGATTGGAGAACTGCATCAGGTGAGTGTAGTTGTCTGTTTTTCAGGAGACTCCGCCCACGCACACACACATATTTATATTTACATTTAATCATTTAGCAGACGCTTTTATCCAAAGCAACTTACAGTAAGTACAGGGACATTTTTCCCTGAGGCAAGTAGGGTGAAGTGCTAGATCTCACAACCTTCCGATCATGAGGCCAACGCCTTAACCTGTTGAGCCATCTGACCCCATATATGCGCACGCACAGGGAGGAGGGAGGAGAAAAATGGGGGGGGGGGGGGGGGGGGGGCGACTACCCAAACTATTCCCCATAATTTATAAAGCATATATGCTGTAATGGGATATTTGAGTCAATGGGTTAAATAAGAGCAAGCATGGTCAGTAGTAGGTTAACTGACAGATAGTTATTCACATTGCAAATTAATTAAATGAATTACAAGGCTGTTGTTGTAAATCGGAGAAAGAAAGAGTGTGAGGTCTGGAAGGTGCTTTATGACTGAATCATAATTTTTTGGGGGACTGCAAGCATCCCTTGACTGATACGTGTTTCTCATACTTCCTCTTATACAGAACACATTGGATGCCTACCCCTGTGGTTCTGACCACACTCCCAGTCCGATGGCTAGCCGGACACCTGTGGAGGCGGAGTCCATATTGGACAGCCCGTCTGCACGTCTAACCGCCGTGGAGGTCAGCGTGAGGGCGAGACATACCATCGCCTTCCTGGGGGACTCCAAGGGAAACCTGCACAAGGTAAGAACAACCTCAACACTGGAAATCACAGACTGTGGTTCATCCATGCAACCTGCGTCTCCAATGGACAATCCCATGCAACTTTTACAATCTCATTCCAGACCACAAGTCTAGCTTTCTCTACATTTTAAACACTAAAAGTAAGAGGGCTAAAAACAGCTAGAGCAGACATTCTTTCCCGACGTGTCTTAAGACCCCCCCTTCTCAATTCTCCGTTCTCTTGCCAAGTAGCAGACGTCTGAAATAGCCTCCTAGCAAGGCAACACAACATCCAGAGCCAGAACAGGGCCAGGCCGTGTCTCTCCGGTGACTGTGTGTGTTTGCTTTCCCCCAGTTGGACCTAAACATACTGCAGACATTATGCAGCGATCACTCTCAAAATGAGGGCTCTTTCTTTCTTTGTCATTTCCTGACTACATTTTTCTTTATATTTCTTTTTTATATTTCCCCCCTATATTGTGATGAGTCAGCAGAGTGGTAAAAAACAATGAACGGTGAGGGAGAAAATGTCCTTTAACCAGGGCCCAGATATCAGAGAAGTGGTATGGTCTGGCACCGTTATAACCCCATGCATTATCGTCCATTAATTTAACGCATCAGCTGGTTGGCAGCATGCCACAGTGACACAGGGTTGCCAGATTGGAAGTGTCACATGTAGCCGCTCGAGACTAGAGGGAAGAGACGGACCATCTGTCGGTATGATTTCTGAGGTGCGGCAAACATGGGAAGAGGTCGTCACGGGGTCATGTGGAATCGCTCCTCGCAGGGTTTACACAAGGGTCAACAAGAGAGCGAGCAAGGGGGGAACATTTCATGATGAGTGAGATGAACATGGCAGGTATGGATGTAGAGGAGGGGATTGAAAGAGTTGAGAGAGAGGTGACATGTCACAAATACAAACAAAGAATGTCTTCAACCAAGCATAGCAACATAAAGACATGGCCATCGGCCAGTAGTAAGACACACCAGTTAGCGAATACTGAATCACAAACAACACTGAGAACTACTGGAAAGCGCTAACAGTTAGCGCTTTGTGTCATTTTTCTCAACGGTTTCTCGTGCCTGTGGCCGAAGCAGATTCAGCACAACGACACCCATTAACGGTATTTTTATTCACTGTCTGACCACTTCCCAGTGGTTACTAAACTACTGGCTGGGCTTCACCACCACATACAGGCAGTCTGCATGGAGCCAAGAACAGAAAGGTCCATTCAAACCTATGAGAACAAACCAGGAGTCATAGAAGTAGCAGCTCATCCACTGTGTCAATGTCACAACCCTGAACAATGGCCCTAGTCACTATTGTCACTTGCATTGAATTGCAGCCCCCCCCCCCCCCCCCCCCCCCTCACCCAAAGACTGGTGCTGGCTTTAGCTGCAGCTCAAAATGTGAACATGGCTCGCAAATGATTGACAGCTATCTAGCCACATCGGAATAAAAGACACGTTGTTGGACCAAATCACAGTTTGTTTTAATTAGTGGTTGTATTGCTAGAACAGTGCAAGCAGGTTCACTTGCTACTTGGTTCGCCCACCAATTTTCAGGGAGTCTTCATGTTACCTGACTGGGAAAAGCTTCATAATCCAAAATAATATTTGTAAATCTTGCGGTTAAATGTTTTGATTGAAACATAACACCGCTTGGCTTTGGTTACAAGCATAGTATGTTTTTACAAATCTCACCCTATAGACTAATTCATTTCCCATAACCCACGGCAAGGGAGTAACTATTAGAAGCAAGCATAACCTGGTACATGTAGTCATTAGGAATAGCAAGCATGCTAAATGAGATTCTATTGGTATTAAAGACATTTGAGCCACAGTGATTTCCCTGATCAATATATAGGAGTGTATAACAATGCACTGTTGCGCAGTTTGGATTTCTGTTTAAATGTTTGTCTTGAGGAAATCACATGGGTGCAAGTTATTCACATTTACATTTATTCATTTAGCAGATGCTTTTATCCAAAGCGACTCACAAGAGAGAGCTTTTACAAAGAGCATCAGTCATTGAGCATAGCAACGTATTTACTGCATGGCAGTATATCTTTATCTCTGCCTTTACCACCCCTCCTCAAATTCCATTTATGTGTGTGTATAAAGGTGTGCATGTGAACTATTTATGCATTTTAAAATGAGCAGTAGATTTTCTTCAGCATTAACCTGAAGACCTGATGTCATTCTTCTCTGGCTGAGCGTCCTCCGCTTTGAAAATAGGGAGGAATCTCTTTTAAACGCTGGCTTCTACTTTGGTGCGGTTGGCTTGACAGATGTGGTGAAGTGAAGGAGCGACAGTGTGGGCTACTGTTGCCTGTCATGAGTGTCTGGACTCTCAGGGCCTTTGATGAGCCCTGGGATTAAAGACTGGCACTACACAGCAAACCCCCAATCTGCCCCGCCCCCTCCTTCCAGTATGATTGGATTATCTCAGCATGTTAAATTCTTGGCCCATATATTACATTACATTTACATGTAGTCATTTAGCAGACACTCTTATCCAGAGCGACTTGCATCACATTTCGGGACATTCCCCAGAGGCAAGTAGGGTGAAGTGCTTTGCCCTAGGACACAGCATCATGTTGCCTAAACTGAGAATCAGACCTTCTGATCACCAGCCCTGAGGGAAGACCCTCACACCTGAGCCACATTCACTTCTCGGCTGTGGAGATGGTCGTTGTCAGTGTTATGACGTATGTCATATATATGATGTGCTAGTCACTTTAATATACGCGAAATGTTTCCAATTTAGTTTGTCTCTCATGTTATCAGAATGCGTCAGTGTCTATTTTTTCGTGCCTTGTGTTATTGATGCCTGTTGCAGAGACGCATCATTATCTTAATACTATTACTATTAATACCTAATACTATACTACTATTAATACTATTTAAAATCCTGAATGGTGGTCTGTGTTCTGATGACGTGTGTCTCGGTGTTCTCAGGTGTTCTTGGGTCCCGAGGGTGAGGTGGAGGTGTACGACGTGGTTTCCATTCAGGCCAACGCTCCCATCAGCTCGGACCTGCTGCTGGACCGGGGCGAGGAGAACCTCTTCATCATGACGTCCACCATGGTACACGCCAGCTTCTCTTCTATCTGCCGTGTTTAAGCACATGGGCAGTGTGGTTCCAGTTTAGTGCACTAGTCTGGTTTACCTAGATTTGATACATGCTTTCTCATTATCATGATGTTATCTGTTAAATTATGATTTATTTTCTTCTTCTCATCACAGTTGCAAAAGAGGCCCGTAGCAGAGTGTCAGCAACATCTAGACTGCCAGTCATGTCTCTCTGCACATGATCCCTACTGCGGCTGGTGTGTCCTGGAGGGAAGGTGAGCTAATGGCTAACGGCTCAGAAACAAACATGGCAATTTGAGATCCAGTGCTCATGAAGAGTGTTCTTAAGTGGTGGCAAGTCTTTTGTTTTAGTGCTGCCTAGTAGCTAACTACAATTAGCCCTTATTGAGTTTAGACATGAGAATAGTTTTATATCTCTTTAAGGTCAAATTCCACACAGCTTCTGAATAGAAACTCTTAAGAGTCCTTGGCATCGAACCAGCATTGATAAGCAAGTTGCTGACGTAATTATTACTCAGATTAGTGTTTTTCGCCAAGTTGTTGTTAGCTTTATTTTCGGTTTGCTTACTGGGATTTGTTTTTGAAGAAATCATGAAAAACCTCAGCTCCTACAGTATGCCATCTGTTTTCCTCTCATCCCTCTATCTCCTCTCATCTCTCTTTCTTCTCTCCTCACTCTATCTTCTCTTCTCCCTCTATCTTCTCTCCTCCCTCTATCTTCTCTCCTCCCTCTATCTTCTCTCCTCCCTCTATCTTCTCTCCTCCCTCTATCTTCTCTCCTCCCTCTATCTTCTCTCCTCCCTCTCCCTTCTCCTCACACACCTTGCCCACATGTCCATTCTCCCTATCATCTCTTGTCATCTCATGTCCTGTCTTTCTGCAATGTTCCCATCTACCTTCTGGTCCTGCTTCACGCAGTGCTGTTCTCCTTTGCTGTCCTTCATTCAAACCTCCAGTAGGAATTCCAGTAGGAATCCCCTGTCACTCTCCACTCATTCCAGTAGAATTATTTTCTCCCTTCTCAAGTCCCAATCACACTTTCTATTAATAATGATACCTCATTTAGCAGACTCTTTTATCCAAAACAACTTGCGTTAAGTACAGAGACATTCCCCTTGAGGCAAGTAGGGTGAAGTGCCTTGCCCAAGGACACAACATCACATAGCCACAGCCGGGGTTCAACCACCTCATTGATACCACTTTTACATTGATACCACCATGGATGAAGTAGTGCATGAGGCATTCATAAAGTAATGTTTTTAGAATGGTCTATTCATTAACAGGGACCTTCTCTCTCATGTTGTCATGGCAGGTGTGTCCAGCAGGGAGAGTGTGGACGTGGGGCCCAGGCTGGCCAGTGGCTGTGGAGCTTTGACATGGAGCAGCAATGCCTCGTCATCCAGTCTATCAACCCTGCCAATATCAGCCGGGAGGAGAAGAGAAGCGTAAGTACAAGTGTGTGTGCGCACCTCTGGCTTGTATGTGTGTGTTTTTGTGTTCAGATTTGTGTGTGTGTGTGTGTATACACACATTCTTCTACAATGGAGCAATGGGAAAGCTTATTAAAGTAAAGTTCCATACATGTTCCATGTTTGCTCCATACTGCCGCAGTAAATTCCATGTTTGTGTAACTTGCATGGCGAGTAAAAACAAATTCTGTTTCTGATGTGGGTCCCTGTTTGAGCAGAAAAATTACTTAACCGTATAAATTAAGTATTTAGTAGAGATCCTGTATTGTTTTGGAGAGATGGCAGATACAAGCCATTTACCTTTGGAGCCTGGAAAAAAAACGGATCAAAAGGAAACTGGAAAGTATCCTTAAAAGTAGACGGATGAGTTGTCCTGAGAGCTTTGACACGCCTCTGTCTCCCTCTGTCCCCTCCCTACCCTCTCCCCCTCTCCTCCTGTCCCTCTGTCCCCTCCCTAACCTCTCCTCCTCTCCCTCTGTCCCCTCCCTACCCTCTCCCCCTCTCCTCCTGTCCCTCTGTCCCCTCCCTAACCTCTCCTCCTCTCCCTCTGTCCCCTCCCTACCCTCTCCTCCTCTCCCTCTGTCCCCTCCCTACCCTCTCCCCCTCTCCTCCTGTCCCTCTGTCCCCTCCCTAACCTCTCCTCCTCTCCCTCTGTCCTCTCCCTACCCTCTCCCAGATCTCTCTCTCTGTCCCGGGGCTGCCTGTGCTTGAGGAGGGAGAGTCCTACTCCTGCTACTTCCACAGCAGCTCCAGCCCCGCCACCATCACAGACTCCGGTGTTGTCTGCCTCTCCCCTGATGCCCACAGGGTGCCGGCCGTGTCACCGGGCCAAGGTGAGAGCCAAGAGACGCAGCTCTCTTTGATATCTGGGGGGGGGATTTTATGTAGTCACAAAACACATATGAGGACTCAAGCGTAATACATTTGGGTTTGTTTCTACTCCCCCTTCCAACACACACACAGACACACACAAATCATTCTCTCTTGCCTTCCACACACACACCTATCCTCCTCCCTTAAGCACCCCCATCTCCTTGTTTCCTATGAAAGCATTCCTGGATAGAGTGAGGCAGAGGGTAAGAAAGAGAGAAAGGGGAAGGTTTTGGTTCTCAGGCACAGGGTAAGGCCACCCTTCCGTCCTCCCCCCCAGCCCTCCCTCCTCAGGGAAAGGCTTTAATGAAGAATAGACACACAGTTTAGCAGGAGATCCCATAAGCATTAGTGAGTGAGGTCCTCCAGGTTTACCTTGAACAAAACCATCCGCTCAGACTATATATGGTGTTGAGTAGGGAAGGGAATTGTGTTTTGTATAACTTCTAGAACCGCTGTTTTGAACTGAAAGTGGACGGACGTTTTCATTCCTGGGATTCAGCCTAGCCTCTGAGGTGTTTGGCCTGGCAGAGATTGGGATAACAATTTGAAACATTAGGATTGGATATGATAATATGGTGTCTGGGAAATGAACTGTCTTTTTCTGCAACAAATTTAACCCCTGGACCCTAACCCAAACCCTGACCCAAGCAAAGATTCTTCTGGGTCTTAAAAATCCTCTCCTAGTCAGTCGTCCAGTATAACTGCGTTCTTTTATGTGGAAGAATGGCATGGTTCTTCAAGTTATTAAATGCTCCTTTCATGTTAATATGTAATTGTTCATGGTGAAACAGTAAATCAGAGGAACATAATTAATGGGAATGTTTATCAGTTCCATCGTGATTCATGTGAGCGGGAGGGACAGTGAACAGAATGTAAATAAGAGTGTGGCTGGGGGTGTGTACGAGTGAGTATGTGGGTTGGCTGGGTGCATGGTAGGGTCAGGGCAGAAATCGAGCTCTGTTTATGTCTGGCTCTTTCAGAGGGTGCTGCAAATGGATTTTATTATGGTTCGGTCAGGTGACTATCCCAAGTATATCCCTCTTTCCTGTTCTCTCCCTCTGTGCTGTGTTTTGAAGAACATGTTGGTGTTCTTCTGCTCAAAGACCAACTCAGCTGTGAGACAGTGTTTTTTGTGGCCCCTACCTTATTCTTTCCCAATAATAATAAGAGGGTTAGTCAAACAAAATGTTTTCCGAACCTCGTTGGTATTGTGATGAATAAATAATGAAACACAATGCCAGCAAGGGGGCTATTCTTTTTCAACTTAAGTTCCATAGATGTTTATTGTTTGCACCATCCTGCCACAGTAAATGTCATGTTTGTGCAACTTGCATGGTGAATGAAATTGATTCTGATTCTTGTTTGAATTTGTTGTTTTTTTCTGTCAGATTTTGTCACGGTCACCTTGTCACTGCGCTTCAACGATGTGGTCGTCACAGCCAACAAGTTCACTTTCTATGACTGCACTGCTGTCAAGCAGCTCTCTGGGAGCATGCCGTGAGTTCCATACGTACTCTTAGCATTTTCTACCAATCTCTTTCTCTTTTCCTCTCAGGAAATGTTCCCTCTCTCCCACAACAACAACACAATTTTCTGTCATTTTTCTCTCCAATTTCCAGCTTCTCTCACTTTTGCTTCCATCTTTATCATCGATTGAACATCCTTGCGCTCTTCATTCAGTCACTAAATGTCTGGGATTCTGTCCAGCGGACGGCCAAAATAAGATCTTCACCTGGTCACTTTGTTTCTTGGCCACAAACATTTGCTCCGTCTTGCCACCAGCGGAATGGCCATGTAGCCACACACGTTCAATCTATTGCTTATCTCATTCTCATTCTCTCTCTATCTAACTCTCTGCCTTGCTTTCTCCCTCTCTTTCCCTCCATTTCAGAATGCTCAAAAAAAGAACAGACGAAAATTTAATTAGACAATGACCTTTTTTAACCACGATGTGCAGATTGGAGGCAATTTTATTATTCTGTGACCTGCTCTCCCCTTCTCCCGCTTCCTCCCTCCCTCTATTTTATTTCCTTTCATAAAAAATTATTTTCCACTCTTTTCCCAAAAACTCGTAATACGTACCTTTTTTTCTCTCTATCTCCCCCTCTCTTCCTGCAATCCACTTATCTGTAAACATCTGTGCTTGTCCACCCTCTAGTTGCCGTGGCTGCGTGTTAAGTCGCTGGGGCTGTAATTGGTGCGTTCATCAACATACCTGCACCCACAAGCCGACCTGCGAGGAGGGCGTCATCATTTACAACGAACACGTAAGTCGAAACATCCCCGAGAGGGATCGCGATGGCCGCTGCTGCCCCTGTGGAAACTCTACCACACTGTGGTGGAGGGAGTTTCATAGGATTTCCCTGGAACCCTCAGTACCAGCGATCCTGTGTCTTTATATCTGTGATGGCTACATGCATTACTTCAGTTCAGTGTCAGTTCAGTACACACATTTAAAAAGTTTGTAGAAATGCTGAAAGCATTCTATGAATGATTTATTTGGGGAAATGATGGCCTACAAATGGAAGGCTACTATTATTGACAAATGTTTTTTCAGTGAAAGCCCATTTCTCTCAACAGTCAGCAGTATTAATATTTTCACTACATATCATTCTACAAATTCAAATCAGAGATTTGACTAATATTCATGTCCATTTTCTTTGCGTTGAGTTGGTTGTCATCGATGGTAACACGATACTGACTCCATCAGGAAACAGACATGGACAAAACTGTTGGTACCATTCGGTCAATGAAATAAAAATGTACAATGGTCACAGAAAAAATAAAAATCTGACAAGATTAAATAAATAGAAAAATATAAAATAATTCTATCAATGTTAACCAAAGAAAGTCAGACATTGCTTTTCAACAATGCTTCAATGGCATTATACAAAATAAACAACTCATGGAACAGGCTTGCTACAAGCAATGTCTAACATTGTTTGGTTAACATTCATAAAATTTGTATTTATTATTACTTTTGTCAGATTAAAGTTTTTTTCTGTGACCATTGTGAGTTTTTCTTTCATTGACCGAAGGGAACCAACAAACTAGTCAACGTCTGTATGTGTTTCACATCATTTTTTGTTGTTGTTATTTTAGTTTTCCTGCCGTTTGGTTATGTTAAAGTTTGTTCTGTGGTTTGGTTTTGCTCACCCTCATGTCTTCCCCCCCTTTGCCCCCTCTCCCACCAGTTTAAACTCCCCACTTCGGCCCCTCCCACAGTCAAAACTGTAACCATAGCAACAACTGTCCCTACCACAACTGTAGCACCACCAACAACACTACCTGCAACCACATCAACCACAACAACCATAGCTACAACCACCATAGCTACAACCACCATAGCTACAACAACCATAGCTACAACAACCATAGCTAGTACAACCACAATGGAAGCCACTACAACTATAAAAACAACTTACGAACCATCAACAACACCCCTGCCTACTTCGTTACCCACAACCACCACCCCAGAGCCAGCGACTTCACCCTCGACCACAACCATAGTGACCAAAGCTCCCACTACTCTGCCCCCTCCAACCGAAGCTACAACATCAGTAGCTGAGATTGCCATAACTGAGACGAACAAGGAGGAGACAACATCCAAAGTGATATTACTTGCTCATGAGCAAACCGATATGGAAACCGACAGCCTCATGGTAACACCAGGCATCGTGGATGTTGCCACGGAGATGGACCTGAACACGGTCACAATACCAGCTGATGATGACGATTTGTATGAGCTGACTCCACTGGAAGGTCCTCCAGAGTTACCTCAGTTGGAGGTGGTCACCGATTCTCCCCCAAGCAGCATACCAGAAATGGACCAAGCACAGAGCCTAGGGGAACTCCCCGGCGAGACCACCCAGGCCTCGTCATCCGGCTACCCCCTTCCGTCCCCCTTCCCGCTGGGTGAGCCGTCTGACTCAGAGCCTACCTTCCATCTGGACTTTACTCAACAGCCGCAGGACCCCCAGCCCCCCACCCAGGACCACAGCCGGGGCTCTGACCCACAAGTCCTCCTCTGGCCTGGGGAGGATGCAGACGAAGAATCGGAAGTCGCCATGGCGGAAAATGACACTGCCTCCTTTTCTGCCGCCACCGTGTTATCGGGTGATGGGGAGATAGACCGCACCTCCCAGGCGTTTCCCCGTCTCATGGATGCCGATTCCGAGCTAGACTACCAGTTCGACATGGCTGACACGTTCCTTCCGGTGAGTTCCAGGCTGCTGATGGGGCTTGGGCGCCCTCTCTTTGCGCTCCCAGCTCCTGACTGGACGACTCTTCTCTAGAATCGCGGCACTGACACCACTATCCCTGATCTTTCCCCTTATCTTCGTGCTGTTTCTTACTTTGTTCCTGTTTTTTGTTGTTTCATTTTCTAGATATCGACCCAAAAAAGCAACTACCTTCTGCCAAACAGGAGCAGTTGTTTTTTTGTAAATGTTTACAACCATTTTTATTTGTTTTATTTCTTCATTTTAACAGAATAGTGCAACATATTATCACAAACACAAAGCGCCATCTTTAAACCTAGAACAGATCCTTATGTTAATAAAAAAGAAATAGATAATAATGTTAGCATAATGTTTGGAAGGATATGTGGTAGGAGTGCATTTCAGAGATGGTGATTGCGTAAAGAAAGTGTGTGAGAGTGTGTGTGAATGTTAGTGTGAGTGTAGTGAAGACTTACATGTGTGTGTGTGTGTGTGTGTGTGTAGGGGGACGAGGGCTCCTTCGTGAGCTGGGGCTCGTCAGCTTGTCCCTGTGTTGAGAAGGTCCAGGGCTCTGCTCTTCTGCCTGTCAGAGTAGAGAAGAAGATCACTCTGCTGGCTCGCAACCTCCATCTGTACCAGGTACTGAATACACGACACAGTGCACACACTGGCACAGGCATACCCAGGCTGCTGAACTGAAGCTCCACATATATTTACACATGCATGCAGTCACCCAGAGACGCTCTCCCTCCCATTTGATTCGTAGTCAAGTGCTGAATTGATGTATCGGCGTGTGTGCAGGACAGAGACTTGGATTACGAGTGCGTGCTGGTCATCGAAGGGCGCACCGTTGTGGTTGATGCCTACGTGGAGATGGATGATCTGAGCCCATCCCTGTTCGACATCACCTGTCAGTTGCACCAGGTCAGCCCCTCTGCCCTCTGGTTCTCAGCTCTCAGCTTCACGCATACAAAGCATGAAGCACATCCTCAGTCTGCGTACATATTTTTTCCTAGCTTTACAGTATATTCCTTTTGTACATAAATGTTCATTGTGTGAACGTCAGGGGCGTCAGATAGCTCGACGGTTAAGGCGTTGGCCTCATGATCGGAAGGTTGTGAGATCGAGCCCCGGCTGTGGCTATATGACGTTGTGTCCTTGGGCAAGGCACTTCACCCTACTTGCCTCAGGGAGAATGTCCCTGTACTTACTGTAAGTTGTTTTGGATAAAAGCGTCTGATAAATGTAAATGTTCATTTAGAATCCACTTGGAGCTGGCGTTGAAGAAAATGTGCAGATTCCTACCAAACTTGGTCAAGATAAGTTTGTTACTGGTGAAGCTGAAATGTTGGTGTTGACCCCAGCTATGTCCCCCCTCCTACAGTACTCCTACTCAGCTGTGGTGGATGAGTACAACGCCATGGTGTATGTGAAGAGGAGGGACACCTTCCACGTGGACAGCGCCCCGGACCTCTACGGTACGTTCTAGAATTGGTGGATCTGTTCATGTAGGGAACTTGAACCCTTCCACTGATCCACTAAACACAAGAAAGATCAAAGTACATCACTGGCCATGATTACCATTTGTGTATACGGATCCAACATGGACAGCTTTCCCTGTCAAAGGCGACAGGGTGGGATTTGGGTAAACTGGTAAGCAGTAATTGTGGCTGGTGACTGGTCACTTTTTGTTGCATAAAAGCTAACTAAGGTAGTATGACACTTACTGACGCTTATCTCACCCCTGCCTGGTTTATACACCTTAAGTCACTGTTGTAATTTCCCTCATAGTAGCAGGAACACAGAGACCCACGCGTCTAACTTCTCTTGTTCTTATGTCCTCTCTCTCTCTCTCTCTCTCTGTCTCTCTGTCTCTCTCACACTCCCATACATACCAACTTTGCTTTCTGTCTTCTTCCTCTCTCTCCCCTCTCTATCTCTTTCTCTCTATGTCTCTCTCATCCCTCTCTCTCACTCTCTCGTCCCCCTCTCTCTCTCTCACTCTCTCGTCCCCCTCTCTCTGTCTCTCACTCTCTCGTCCACCTCTCTCTGTCTTTTTCACTCTCTCATCCCTCTCTCTGTCTCTCTTTTGTCCCTCTCTCTCTCATCCCTCTCTCTCTCTCTATCTTTTGTCCCTCTCTCTCTCATCCCTCTCTCTCTCTCTTTTGTCCCTCTCTCTCACTCATCCCTTTCTCTCACTCTCTCGTCCACCTCTCTCATCCCTCTCTCTGTCTCTCTTTTGTCCCTCTCTCTCTCTCTCTCATCCCTCTCTCTCTATATATTTTGTCCCTCTCTCTCTCTCATCCCTCTCTCTCTCTCTCTTTTGTCCCTCTCTCTCTCTCCTCCCTCTCTCTCTGTCTCTCTCACTCTCTCGTCCCTCTCTCTCTGTCTCTCTGTTTCCCCCCCCCCCCCCAGTCACCCTGTATAACTGCTCGGTGGGGAGGTCTGACTGCAGCCGCTGCCACACGGCGGACGCTGCGTACGGATGTGTGTGGTGCGGGGGGGCCCAGGCCAGCTGCCTGTACGGAGACTCCTGCAGCGAGCCCATAGAGCAGACCTGCCCTGCCCCTGTCATCCACTCTGTGAGTACAGCATCATCGCCTTCCTGTAAATGTGTTAACACATGTTGAATTTAAATCCAATTGCCTTGATCATTAACTGTGGTGATCTCTCGAAATCAAGTGTAACCAGTGGTTGGTCTCCTGCAGATCGAGCCCCTGTCAGGCCTGGTGGAGGGGGGAACCGTGGTGACCATCTCCGGATCAAACTTGGGGCAGAAGGCTGACGACATCCTGGAATCGGTCACCGTGGCTGGGGTGCCCTGCGTCGTCATCCCCCAGTTTTACGAGGTCTCCTCCAGGTACTGTCCAGAAGAGAGGGGGGGGCGAGCAAGGGGGATACATGGGGGATGTGTGTGTGTGGGGGGGGGGGAATGTTTGGAAATGTCCTCTGTTCATCTGAATGTCCTACATGTACTTGTGTATGTCAGATTAAAGAGGTTTTGCCTCTCATTACTCGCCACGCACTCTGGCGACATCTTGGTGTGTGTGGGTGTGTGTGAGTGTGTGTGAGTGTGAGCGCATGTCCTTTTGTGTTTGTCTGTTACAGGAGAAAATGTACTTCAAACTCACAACAGGAGTGTATTGATTTGATTTTGTCCTCTCCAGCATGTTGAATCTGATACTTAATAATGACTATGAGTTTCAAATGCAGATAGTCAGACTTCATTTAAGTGTGTTTTGTCCATAAACAATGGTTAGGACCATTATTGAATAATACATTTGTATGTGTGCTACCGTAGGATTGTGTGTCGGACTAAAGCCAGCGGAGGAGAGAAGGCTGGTCAGGTGTCTGTAGAAGTGAGCGGGGGAGAATTTGGCCTCTCCAGCCAGAGATTCAGCTTCCAGGTCAGCACGCACACGCACAGCCAATGCACATGCAAAGCGACGCACAAAACCCATGTATTCACAATTAACCATCAATACATTCGAAAAACCAACCCAAAATCCTCAGTGAAAATAACCATCGTCCATATCTGACCAGCACCCACCCCCTAACCCCTCACTCTCTCTCCAGGACCCCTTCTTGATGGACGTGAGCCCACAGAGGGGTCCCAAGGCAGGGGGGACGTCCCTGACCATCACAGGGAGGAACCTGCTGACCGGTCGGCCCACTGACCTCACTGTTACTGTGGGAGGGGTGCCCTGTTCCATGTGAGTGGACTTGTCACTCCACAGCACATCAGACACACCGATGACTGCCTTGGGAGAATTACATGTTCATTCAGTCAGTTTGAAACTGCTGGGAAGTTATGCAATAGATCTGAGATGTGGTTGCAATGTTGTTTCAAAAGTGCGGATGTTTCCCTGGTATTAACCAGAACGATTCTGGTTCTATGCTCCACATAGTGCTACTTTATATGCATGTTTGATGGGTTCCTTTGGAATTAAGTCTCTTCTAAATTAACTAATATACGTCTAATGTACAGCTATATCCTGTTGATTAATATTTTAGAATTATTTGGGGTTGAAATGGGCAGGATAAGTACGAGAAATTCTGTTCCGAGAGCGAAATATGATCTAAACCCTGTCCTGTCCTGAAGGTTTTAGATGTTTCCCTGCTCCGGCACACCTGATTCTAATGAAGTGTCGTTATCGAGCTCTGTGGAGGTGTGCTGGAGCAGGGAAACATTTAATACCGCCAGGACAGCGGCCCCCGAGGACCAGGATTGGACACCCCTGATCTAAAGGATCCTCAGTATCTTTCTGTTTCTTAGTTGTGTCTTGGTTCCTTTCTGGCAGATCGTCCGTGCAGGAGTCCAGCGTTGTTTGTGTCACAGGCAGCAGCAACAGGACAAGCGAGCAACGGTTGACTCTTCACTATAGCAACAGCCACCGTCACCTCCACGACATCCCCTACCGCTACACCCCTGACCCCAATATCACCAACGCCGCTCCGGCAAAGAGCTTCCTCGGGTGAGCTTTTGTCCATTGTGCAACTTAAGCTTGATAAACAACATCCTTATATGGTCCTATGGTCTTTACACCGCATAGTACGCTTTGAAAATGGGACTGAAAGATCGTGTGTGTGTTCAGTGGCGGGCGTCTGATCTTCGTGTGGGGCCACAATCTGGACGTGGTCCAGGATCCCAGGATGGTGGTGACCGTCTCCCCCTACCAGTCCCTGACCAGGAGGAGGAGGAGCGGAGGAGGGCAGCAGGAGAAGGTGGGGAGCAGGCGTCGTAGGATGGTGCCTGAGGTTGACTGCCCTGGGGATTCTACCTGCTTACTCAAGCAGGTGGGTGTGGCTCTATGCTTTTGGGTGGCTGGGAGCAGAGAATTGAAACATTATCAATGCCTCATTAATTTATATTTTCTGTAAAGGAAAGAATGATCCAAAGTATTTACTTTGTCCTCTCCTCCCTCTCTCTCCCCCTTCACTCCCTCTCTCTTATCCTTCCCCTCCCTCTGTCCCTCTCTTGGCATTTGCTTCTTCTCTTTCTCTCTCTGTCTCTCTTGTGTCTCCCTCACCTTCTTCCTTCCACTCTCTTCTTTTCCTTTCCTTCCTTCCCTACCTTCCTTCCTCTCCTCTGTCTGCCCTCTCTCTAGTATGTGGAGCGCTGCGAGGTCAACTCCTCCTCCCTCGTCCTGTGCCGCAGCCCGGCCGTGGCTGCCTCGGTGTGGGGCTCCCAGGTGGCTGTGGACTTTCTCCTTGACAGCCTGCGCTTCCCCTTTGGTGCTGTCAGTCCCCAGGGCTTCCTGTACGAGCCGGACCCAGTCTTGCACCCCCTCAACCAGCACGACCCTCTGCAGCCCTACCGCTATAACCCTGGCAGCTTCATTCAGCTGGAGGTCAGTCCTAGGGGAACAAGGACTTTTAGAACTAGGGGATTATAATTTTTTGGGGTTAGGGAGTTTTCGAAGTGGTCTGCTTGTTACATTGTAGCTGGTAGATTTCAGATGGAAGCTGACTCACTTCTGTATGCTCTCTGTCTCTCATTATTGCCATCTCTTCCTACTTGTGGTCATCTCTACTCCCTCTTTCTCTCCCTCTCCCTCGTTCCTCTCCCTCTTCTCCTTCAACCTTCCCCAGGGAGAGAACTTGGACCTGGCTATCTCTAAGGAGGAGGTGGTGGTGTTAGTGGGGGAGGGTGTGTGCGCGGTGAAGACCCTGACCAGGAACCACCTCTACTGCGAGCCCCCGCCCCTGCAGCCTGCCCCTGGAGGCCCGGGGAGGAAACGTGAGGGCGGCGACACGCTGCCCGAATTCACCGTGAGTCGGCTGGACAGCATCAGCCTTGCAGGGCTGCGGGGAAGACGCTATACAGAGAAAGACACACAAAACAGTCAAACAACAACATTGCGCGTGTCATAGGCCTATATTACAATTGTATCAAGTTTATATAACTCATAACGGGTTAGGCGAAAGCAGGTTGCTGGAGGCTATGTCGTTAGAGTAGCCATACTCTTGCTCTGTGAGCAGAGTAGATGATGTTAATCACAGCCTGTAACCAGAAATGTTTTATTTCTCCAGCTGACTCCTGTATGCGTGTGTGTGTCTGTTGCAGGTCCAGATGGGGAACCTGAACTTCTCACTGGGGAGGGTTCAGTATGACACCCTCACCTTTGCCACGTTCCCCTTGGAGGCCCAGGTGGGGGTGGGGGTGGGGGCTTCCATAGTTGCCCTCATCGTTCTTATCATCGTGCTCATATACAGGTGAAGGTTTTAAGGCATTGGTAATAAGCATGTGTCTCTATACTGAAAGATAACATTCGATTTACTTCGATACTCATACCTTATATTCTCTCCCTTCTCTTCTGCTCTCTCTCTCTCTCTCTCTCTTTCGCTTTCTCTCTCTCTCTTTCTCTCTCTCTCTCTCTCTCTCTCAGGAGGAAGAGTAAGCAGGCCTTGAGGGACTATAAGAAGGTGCAGATTCAGCTGGAGAACCTAGAGACCAGTGTGAGAGACCGCTGCAAGAAGGAATTCACCGGTGAGGGCATGTCATGGATAACTTGAATCTAGTGACCAAAATAGAAGGGGGCTAGAAGGAGAGTGAGGGAAGGGCAAGAGGAGATGAAAATAAGAAAAAGGACAAAGAAAATATCCTTAAGGACCAAGCAAGAGAATCAAATACGATGAAGAAGGGAAGAAAAACACGGATGGAAATGTTGAGGAAGTAGAAAAGTCGAAGCCTGAGAGGTCCCTCGGTGTTTGTTTGTCCGTCTCATTCAGACGGATCCGTTTTGTTTTTGGACAGACTTCACCAGATGATCTCATGACATAAAGTACTGGATGTCTCCCCGGGTTCCAGCCTGTCTAATTTAAGAAACTTGCCTTCCAATGTCAACAGTCGCTGTTTTCACTGTTCCTGTTACAGCCAATAGCATCTTGTTTCAACTTCAACATTTGGGTATTGGTACAGCTCAGTGGGAGGGAATTCAACTGCAGATTATAAAGCCTCAGGTTAAAATCCCCCACTATACATTGCTTTGGATAAACATGCCTGCATAACTTCTGCTTCAAAATTATTATTGTAAGCTTTCCTATCCTAGCGACGAGAGGATAGCTCATTTCGCTGTCCACACGTTGGTTTGCCTAAACTATGAATTTGCGCGTGTGTTCCACACCATTGGAAACAAATAAAACAAGATGTTCTTGTTAAAACCATTCCTCTGACCCCGCCCCCCAGATCTAATGACCGAGATGATGGACATGTCCAGCGACCTGGTGGGCTCGGGCATCCCCTTCCTGGACTACCGGGCGTACGCAGAGCGCATCTTCTTCCCGGGCCACCGGGAGTCGCCGCTGCGGCGAGGGCTGGACGTGCAGGAGTGCCGTCGGCAGACCGTAGAGCAGGGCCTGCTGCAGCTGTCCAACCTGCTTAACAGCAAGCTGTTTCTCACCAAGGTAGGAAGGGGGGCGGGAACCTGAGGAAAGTTCCACCTGGTCCAGAGACCCTGCAGTGTGTGTCAGGTGGCTCAGCGGGTTAAGGCGTTGGCCTCGTGAGCGGAAGATTGTGAGTTCGAACCCCGGCTGTGGCTATGTGATGTTGTGTCCTTGGGCTATGCACTTCACCCTACTTGTCTCAGGGAGAATGTCCCTGTACTTAATGTAAGTCGCTTTGGATAAAAGCGTCTGCTAAATTAATAAATGTAATTGCATTGTTCAGAACTGACGTACAGATAGAAAGTAAAGAGAACAGAGAGAGGTGGAGTGGTACACACGTTCAACCACCAAGAACAATGGGATTTGAGCCAACCAACTGAAGATAACCACCTCTCCTCTCTGACCCTCCTCCCTGTTCCCTCCGTCAGTTCATCCACACATTGGAGAGTCAGAGGACCTTCTCCCCGCGGGACCGTGGCTACGTGGCCTCTCTCCTCACGGTGGCGCTGCACGGCAAGCTGGAGTACTTCACCGACATCCTGAAGACGCTGCTCAACGACTTGGTGGAGCAGTACGTGGCCAAGAACCCCAAGCTGATGCTGCGCAGGTATTTTCTATCGGTCACCTTCTCTCTGTATCCCTCACTCACTTTCTCTCCACCCTTCCGGATCATACGAGAATCTCAGACCCCTTAATCTTTATATCCCCTCCCCCGCTCATTCATTTTGCCATTCTCTTCCTTTGAGATGAACACAGGCCACAAAATATGTTGCAAATAAAATCTGTACAAAATCATTCTCTTTCTCTCTCACAGAACGGAGACGGTTGTGGAGAAATTGCTGACCAACTGGATGTCCATATGTCTCTACGCCTTCCTTAGGGTGTGTGGTTTTCATCAACTTATTCAAACACTGCACATCTTGATACACTCACTAAGATGTTCACTACAAATACGCAAGCCTCTGTCACAGCTAGCCTGGTGGTCATTTATTTATATATTTAGTGCCCTTGACGCCACTATGTTAGCCTTTAGCATTGTTTCTCTGTGTCCTCCCCCAGGACTCTGCAGGAGAGTCTCTGTACATGCTGTTCAGGGCCATCAAGCACCAGGTGGACAAGGGGCCTGTTGACGCGGTGACGGGAAAGGCCAAGTACACCCTCAACGACAACCGCCTGCTCCGAGAGGACGTGGAGTACCGCACCCTGGTGAGGACACACACACACACACACGATCACCTTATATTAAAGAGGGGAGTCAGGTAGCTCAGTGGTTAAGGCGTTGGAATAGTGATTAGAAGGTCGCAAGTTCAATTCCCGGCTGTGGCTACATTAAGTTTTTTCCTTGGGCAAGGCACTTCACTTTACTTGCCTCAGGGGGGAATGTCCCTGTACTTGCCTGGATAAGAGCGTCTGATAAATGGTTAAATGTAAATGTCGGCAACAGACCAGCGAAAACTGATGGTGTGCAGGTGAGTTTGATTTGACACGTTCTACGGATTTCTCTCTGGTCTTAACCACCTTCTCCGCCCTTTTCCAGACTCTAAACGTGCTGATGCAGGGCGGAGGGGTCAACGAGACCCAGCCCCTTCCCTCCAAGGTGCTGGACTGTGACACCATCACCCAGGTGAAGGAGAAGCTGCTGGAGCAGGTGTACAAGGGCACCTCGTTCTCCCACCGGCCCCACACAGACTCTCTAGATCTGGGTGAGGACCCGCACACACACACACACACACACACAAGTCGAGTTGGTTGACAAACAAACACACTTGCAAATCCTTAATACTACACTCTGTAACACACTTTAACACACTCACGCATGTCTTTCTGTGTGTGTATTGTGGATGTGTGGATGGAAATAGAGACGCACTTTCAACACACGCACGTTGTAGCTGACTGTGTATGTGTTTGGTCACATTTCAGAGTGGAGATCTGGAGTAGCGGGTCACCTGATCCTTTCGGATGAGGACCTAACATCCGTTGTCCAGGGCAACTGGAAACGGCTCAACACACTTCAGCACTACAAGGTAGTTTATGAAGCCAATTAAAAAACAGCATGAATAAGAAAATAACATTAGCATTAGAGACTGTTTTTATCTTGTGAGTCCTACATGTTATTTCTGAACTAAAATTTTTGACCGTTTTCAGAAATGGATGAAAGCGTTCCTAAAGGGTATGAAACTGTTGTTGTTGTTCCTCAGGTTCCAGATGGTGCCACAGTTGCTTTGGTCCCACGCCACACCAAACACATCCACCATGACAGCCATGACTACGTGGCGGGTGAAAGTAAATCTCTTTTTCTCTCTCTTAACAACATCAACAGAAGTCCAAATAACACAGGGGGGCAAGCAGTTCGGCAAAACAGTGACCTCCACCAACACACACACCAAGCTTTGATTCCCCACCCCCTCATGTGTCCTGTATCTCTCCACCCCCCAGAGACTCCCATGCTGGAGGATGCGGACGAGGGTGGCGTGAGGCTGTGGCACCTGGTGAAGGCCAGCGAGGAGCCAGAGTTGCCCAAGCACCGCCGGGGCAGCCTGAGGGAGCGGGAGAGGGCCAAGGCCATACCAGAGATCTACCTCACACGGCTGCTCTCCATGAAGGTAGAGAAGCGCACACACGCCACACACTCACACTCGCAAACATCCCCCACACACGCACACCTGATTCTGATGAAGGGTCGTTATTAAGCTCTGTGGAAGCCTCATAATGATCATTCATTAGAATCAGGTGTGCTGGAGCAGGGAAACATCTAAAACTTTCAGGATAGGGGCTCTCGAGG
This sequence comes from Protosalanx chinensis, assembly GCA_030340685.1. Classification (NCBI taxonomy): domain Eukaryota; kingdom Metazoa; phylum Chordata; class Actinopteri; order Osmeriformes; family Salangidae; genus Protosalanx; species Protosalanx chinensis. Next base: position 2,548,098 of record CM059317.1, on the reverse strand, counting down.
ACCAGGATTGGACACCCCTAATGGGCACCCCATCTGTTTTGCACCAGAATACCAAACTTCACACTGTTCTCTATTATTTTCTTCTGTCTTTCCTCCTCTCTCTCTCTCCCTCTTCTTCTTTGTCTATCTTCCTTCCCATCCATACCCATCTATCTTCCTCTCTCCAGGGAACTCTCCAGAAGTTTGTGGACGACCTGTTCACAGTGATCCTGAGCACTAGTCGGCCCGTCCCTTTGGCCGTCAAGTACTTTTTCGACCTCCTGGACGACCAGGCAGGCCACCACGGCATCTCCGACCCAGAGACCATCCACATCTGGAAGACTAACAGGTGCACACTCAAACATGTACCCATACATACAAAATGTCTTGCCTCATTCATCTCTTTATCTGTTTTGCTATTATCTTGCAGTTTCTTTTTCATCTCTCGCCGTCTCTGACCCCTGCATCTTTGTGTCCCTCCCCCTTTGGTTCATTTTGGCATTATTTTCCTTTCTCCCTTTTCTTTCTCCTGACTCCCTCACTCTCTTTCTTCTCTATCACACTATCTCTCCCTCTCTCTATCTCTATCATCTCTCTCTTTCCCCCCCTCCAGTCTTCCTCTGAGGTTCTGGATCAACATAGTGAAGAATCCCCATTTCATCTTCGACGTGCAGGCGTCCGACCACGTGGACGCTGTGCTCTCTGTCATTTCCCAAACCTTCATGGACTCCTGCACCCTTGCTGAGCACAAGCTGGGGAGGGTGAGGAAGTGGGGGGGATTTGAGTTTGATGTCGTAATGAAACATATTCTTTGATTTTTTCTCAGTTCACATTCTTTACCTCTGCTTTCTCACTCATGTAACCCTTGCAGGACTCGCCCATCAACAAACTGCTTTATGCCAGAGACATTCCCCGCTATAAGCAGATGGTAGAAAGGTGACTGAGTCTGTTGATCTGTTATTTCAGTTTTGCATTCCATTCCAATATTGTCTTGAGTCAGCGATAGAATAAAGAACTACATTCTTAAAGCTATATTTTAAACATAGAACCATCTAGCTGACTGATGCGTGTGCTTCTATTTATGTTTGTGCTTGTGTGTTCACATGTTGTAGGTACTATGCTGACATCAGGCAAACAATATCAGCCAGCGATCAGGAAATGAACTCTGCCCTAGCAGAACTGTCCAGGGTAGGTGCACACTGTCCTTACATAGATAATAATACATGGCAAGACAGAAACACACTTAATAAATCCCCATGGAGAAAAGGCCCAATGTTGAGCATACAAGGTCAGAGAAAACTGTAAGGTTTCTCAGGTCTACCTGTAGTAATCACTTGTTGCATGAAGTAGATTTGAAAGTTTTAAGATATGTAAAAAATAAAATTAAAAAAGACTATGTGCATTTGTGTATATGTGCACAAATATATTTGTTTTACATTTTCTTTACCCCCAGAATTACTCGGGCGAGTTAAATTACCTTGTGGCCCTGCACGAGCTGTATAAGTACATCAATAAGTACTACGATCAGGTGAGTCTTCTAATCCAGTGATTCTTAACCATAGGGCCGCCGCAATAAACTTTCAGTTTTGCACCTGTGGGCCGCGGGACTGTATAGGTTATCAACTGAATACACCAGAGATGTTACATTATTAATAAATATTATGTTAATTAATGTGTACGCGCGGATTCGGGTGACGCCAGAGCTACTATGCTATGTTATCCATGAGACGATCAGTTATAATGCAGCCTCCGACCACCTGGTGTCGGTAATACAAGCTCACAGAATAACAGAAGAAGATCGACATTCAGCTAGTTAGTGATGGAGAAGTTTTTAAAGAGGAAAAATTAAGACAAAAGTGGTGCCGGACATCCCCAAAAGACTAAATGTGTGCGAAAATACAATCCCGACTTCATTTCGAATGGATTTGTGAACGTGGGTAGTGAGGAAGAGCCGAGAGCCCAGTGTGTGGAGTGTGGGCTGACGCTATCTAATGAAATGTTGAAGCCCTCGAAGCTACAGCGGCACCTAGTTAATCATTAAAGCTTAATACAAATATTTGTGGTGATCACATTTTATCATGTCATTGTATTATTTATTTAACTTAACTACTTAAGGTTTTAGCTTGTTAGCATGTTAAACTGTACATGGATTTGATCTATATTGAATACAAATGAGTAAGATCAATTAATCTCTACAGTGTTAATATTTAATGGGCCCCGGGCCACTCTGTACTGAGAAAATTGGGCCTCAGGGTCAAAAAGGTTAAGAACCCCTGTTCTAATCTGTATCTGTGTTTTTCCCAGTCACTGCTGGCAGTAAATATAGCAAGTTTATCCTTTATTTGTTTGTTTTTCTTCCATCTCATCTTTTGTTCTTGCTTTCATGCTTCCTTCCTTCCTTCATTCACTCTCTTCTTCTCCATCTCTCCATCCCAGATCATCACAGCATTAGAGGAGGATACCACAGCCCAGAAGATGCAGCTGGGCTACCGGCTCCAGCAGATCGCCGCCGCCGTGGAGAACAAGGTCACCGACTTGTGACAGAGGAGTGGCGGAGGGGTCGAAACCAAAATGAGTTAGGCAGTGAGCACACACTGTAGGTTTACACTCTATGGGTGGGTCTAATGAGGAGAAGGGAGGGAGCAGGGAGACGAGGAATGTTTGAATTGATGGACAAATCAATGGAGAGAAGGATAGATTGATGGACACAAAGTAACATACTCTTTTGTGAGAAAAGGGGTGGAAAGAGGGGGCAGGAGGAAGGAAGGATATGCCCTCCTTTACCACTCCCAAGGACCATCGGGTGAACTGGTTGTTCCACAAGTCTCAGCTGATTTGGGACAGGAGTGCGATGGATTTGAAACAACACAAAAAATGTAAAGAATTCTAAGAGGTGACCATGGAAATCTGAACTCCAGACGTTCCTGTGTGGTGGAAATGACCGCTGTTGAGAAAAAACACACTCAGACACACACACACACACACACACACACACACACATACAGGACAAGGATTCTGTTTGTCACTTTTTATTACCCACCGCTGGACGTCTGCTGTTCTGTGACACCTACCTCTTCTTGACCCAGGTGCAAAAGGGCTCCACTGTCAGAGCTCAAACTAAATTCCAAGCCTAGAGATAAACATTCGCTATTTGGCATATTACTGAAAGCTACCAGAGCTTTGTCAAGTGAGGGATGGACAGAAAAAAAGAGGGAGGCAGTGAAAGTCTCTTGTCACTCTGAGTGGTGAAGAGTCATCAATCCATGTTCATACAAAAATGGTACTAATGCCTCACATGCTCGCATTGGTGTTGGAATCGCCCAAAGCTTGTGCATGCGCGTACATGTCATGTCATCGCCCACATTGTTTTGGTTTGTTAGCCTCAACTAGCAGCACGGTACTGGTTTAAAAATGGTTATTACTAATATATACAGTAAGCACATACGTCAGGCATTGTTTGTATTGTAGGGTACTTTTAGCTGTATTTCTCAGATTTTAATCATTTATTTTGTAACAACACACATGAAGTCCAATTCAGGGGTTGATTTTCTTTTTGTGGGAAGGTATGGCCAGGTCAGCTTTCCTGAAGAAATAACTCTATTGTTTCTGCCTTGTTACAGGAAAATAAATTTACTATAAAGATCATAGGGGCTTAGATGCTGTATCGTCTTGCTTTACCTCAGTTTCTTATAATACATCAAAATAGTTTTCTTTTTTTAGATTTATGTTATTTAAATGACCACATTTAATACACATATCCTGACCAACAGGTACTGCTATCGCATGTCAGTTTTAATGGTGGAAATGCATAACATGAATTGGGAGCTTTGAAAGACCAACACACACACACACACACACACACACACTGCTGTCTGTCAGAAGACATTTGTCAGACTTGATCTTTTCACACAGCGCTGAAGAGTGGAGTAGTTGTGGCAGTAAATATTTGATGAAGTCCATCAGTTTTGTTGTTAATGATATTACAAAACTATAGGGAAGAGAGCAATGTGGTTAAGAAGGATTTCAAGTTTTAGCATAATGCTGAAAAGGTACTCAAACAAGAGGCAGTCTTTTTGAAACCAAGTGAATCGTTTTTGTGGATGTTTTGTTTTGTGTTTTATGCTGATATTCTGACGCTTCTATTCTAACAATCACTGGAAAGACACTCAAATCTCAACATGGAATTTATTTTAAGAATAATACCATAGAGGTATATGCCACATGGCATTGATGGAATACTTCTTTACACCTTTGTGCATTATATATGTTTCCACATTCCTTTTACATTTTCATCAAGGAAAAATGAGTGGTGTCTCACTTTCCTTTATGGAGTCTTTATTTGTATGGTTTAACTGCCTGGATCTGTATTGAAGTTTTCTTATTGAACACTAGATGGAAGCAATTTTGATGTTGATTGAATTGCTGCTTTATCTACACTTAAGAATGCTGATACCTGGGGATGTTAAATCAAATTTCTTTTTGACAGGTATGTTGTTACAATTATCCATTAAGCACACTGCTGTTTTCATGTTTCATATGATATAAATCAATTTGTCTTGGATTCAATAAGTATTCATAATTTTATCAACTCAAATCTGGTAATATTTATATTTGACCAGCCAATCAGAGGTTGTGGATAAACTTGATTATTTAGACCATAAGATACACTCAAGGTGTTCCAACGAATAGCAACAAAAAGGGCTAAGGAAGAATAACATCAGTGATCTGTCTTATTTCTGTACTCTTTTTGTTATTATTTTTTCCAAATAGCTCCTTGGCAGGAGAGTGTATGAGGGATGTATTTGTTCACCATGGTCCCTTAGGTTCTATTCTGCTGTATCAATACACCCTTGCCCATACATGACACATTGTAAGTACGTCATAAAGTAATGCCATAGGCTATCACACTACTACCATACAAGCAACTAATATGGCTCATCTGAATGGATGATATGTTCTTTCTTATGCTTTTAATGTAGATGAATATAAAGCCTGAGTATGATGGACACAGGGGTAATTTGAGGGAAAATTGTAATTATTGTTAGGGTGTATAAAATTCTGCTATGTAGAGCAGGCTCTGCAAGGAGCAATTTTAAGGATGTTTCTTATTTTGTTTGTTAATATCATGTGTACATAGTGATTTAATAATGTAACTTGTAGCAACTTAACCTGTTTAATATGATCATGAGCAAATTCTTACAGATGGCGAAGAAATAAAGTATTAAAAATAATGTATCTGCTCTTTTTCTTAATTATTTATGGACATGATGAGTAGCATTTATGCTGCTGAATTCAAACTGGAACGGATCTTTCCTTTTATTTGTCCCTTACAACCTATTTAAAGTGAGAACAGGAAGTCAGAGGACTTTACGTTTGATGGCTTCCGACTTTGGAGCAGCAATTCGGAACACAAAATGGTGTAAAGAGAGAAAATCATCACCGCTCTTTATAAATGAATGTCATTTATCCACAAACAACAAGTTGTTATTGACGCACTGATTTAGGAAGAAGGAGATCCTGGTTTTCAAGCTTTCTCAGCCCAGTAATTAACCCTAACGAGCTGAGACACCCAGGTAGGAGTGGCAGCTGCCCGGCGGTGGTGCTAACATGCTAACATGCTATCATCCAGTTGGCCCTTTGATTATCCATCTTCCATTTCATACTTTTGGCTGAATTGAAATGTGTATTTGGTTACAAGTCGTATAATAAATTGTGCTGCATCACCAAGTATTTGCAATGCACTAGATGAAGCAGCATAGAGATAGACTAGCAATGAGCAGGTTTTAGTCATTGGTAAATGTTAGCTAGGCTACCTAGAAGCTCTGGATAAGATCAAAAACCTACTGAGCGAGTAACTATTATTGAGACATTATCAGGTTAACCAGCTATTGTGAAAAAAGATGAAACTGAATATTAATTAATTTACCGCATGTTTTACATTGTGTACCCATGACACAGAGCTAATGCTGTTATAACTATACTACATGACATTATTAATTGTCAAAAATGTCAGACCTGCTGCAGCAGCACAGAACCTGAGAACGTTAGAAAACGTTTTAGCATGAGTAGCCCATGAACGTAACCTTAAGAAAAATGAGGTAGTTGGATAGCTGGCAAGGTTTGCTGCGAAGATAAAGCCATCCTAGCCTCGAGTTTTTGCTAAGTCTAGGTAGACAAAGTGTCATGATTGTGACTCAGTTGATCAAAACAACCTGTGTGCACCACTTACTGTGGTATCTCACCTACCAAGTTACCACTAGCTCTCTGGACATGCTCATTGGAAAATAAGTTTTACAACTTGATGGTGTCTCAGAGTGATCTTATAGAAAATAAGAGTTTTGAGCTGCGTGAACACACAAGTAAACCCTTTTTCTTTTTTTGCTTGCCTCAGCTAACAATGGAGCCCTCTGAGCAGACAGGCCCAGAATCTGGCTTGCAGGAGGTCAACCCTTTGTACCTGCAGCAGCTGAGAGAGCTTGACATCCCAGAGGAGGCTGCCAAGCAGGTAGAGCAAACCAAACAATTGTGCTATCCCATGTATGCCTCTTAGACAAAGGGCCTCTTACCTAGAGGAGAATGGATATCAAGTGACACATCCAGACTGAATCATTTAAATTCACGTAGATTATATTTTGCAGTTCAAAACTTTTTCCTCACTTGAAACTAATGGAACTAATGGAGTAAAGAGGTTGTTTTTTTTGTGTCCCCAGGCCCTTTTGCATACCCGAAATGTCTCTGCTGAAGAGGCTGCCATGTACTACTTCAACAAGCTGGAGAATGAGGTGCCCATAATAGCCTTAGTCCACACAGGTACACCGTGGTACATTAGCTCTGCTGTTCTGGGCCCTGGACCTGCAATTAACAACATCCTCTTGTCCATTTGTTTAGGAGGAGGGAGATGATGACCTCATGTTCAAGATGGTGTTTGTGGTGAACATGGACCTCGCTATGGGTGTCGGAAAGGTCCTTTTGAGAAATTGTTGTAACGTTTTTTGGGTTTAGAAATAATGTGGCTTAAGAATGGGTCGACAATGGTGGTTTTGTTAAGAGGGATTTCTGCGTCTGTGAGATCTGTGTGTGTGTACTGTGTCCCTTAGGTCGCAGCTCAGGTGGGCCATGCTGCTGTGGGACTCTACCAGGCACTGCAGGAGAAGAACAGCTGGCGGGAGATGGCCTGGAAATGGGACCACGGCGGGTAAGAACCCACTCTGGATCCAACTGAGTCTGGTGCTGGTGTTTTCTTCTCCCATTTAAACTGGTTTTTACATCAGAGGGAAATACAAATACTGTTAATTTGATTCAAATTAATTCAGCATTTGAAGGGATAACCAGAATTGTGTCATTTTGTACGACAATATATTTTGATAGGCTGTCAGTGTAGCGTATGCGCTACATGCGTCTGTGGTTTTCTCATGTGTGCTTGTCTGTGAAGGGCCAAGAAGGTGGTAGTGCAGGGGACCAACATGGCTCACCTGCTGGAGCTGCAGGCTCTGGCCATGAGCCTCAGTCTGCCTACCTACCTGGTCCAGGACGCTGGCCTCACTCAGGTAAGACAGGGCATATCTCTAACTCCTGTTGTCATGTTTATCACATACCTTCTTTCATTCCTTATGATAAACAAAGGTAAGAATTGCCTGATGAAACAAGATTTCAAGTTGAAGTTACCTTGAAGTAAATAAATATGATTATTATTATATATCCTGATGCATCAGTGTTCAGTCTCATTTAATCCATTGAACGCTCCCACAGTGGTTAACTATCAAACATTTTTTTAAATCCTGCGTACCTCCGGCGCCGGGCAGGTGGAGGCCGGTTCCCGTACTGTCCTGGCCATCATGGGGGAGGAGGAGATGGTGAACAACGTAACTGGAAGTCTAAAGCTGCTTTGAGGGACTAATCAGCACAGTTGCGTGATGCTGCTGGAGGCGACCAGCAGAGGGAGGCATTCCTTCATAGCAAGACGCATGAAAGAGTGTAACAACAACCTGTTAAAAAAGGCAAACAAAAAAGAGAAAACCCAACCACAACAAAAGAATAACCCCCCTACCCTTTCCCCCCCCCCCCCCATTCCTTGTCCATGCCACTGGCTGGAGATTTGTGGGGAGCAGACGGGAGTAAAGAGAACTGGTCCCTTGAGCAGACTACATTGTTGAAGGCAGGACTACTATTCATGTTGACATATATCTTGGTGATAAGAGAAAATTCCGCTAGGGAGAGTCCATTACTATATATGAATATCATATCAAAATGTATATGTGGTATATAAGAAGATGTGCATAGTCATTTATCCCCAGCTAAAGGTATGATTTAGCGTTGTTTGGTGATTGTACATTACTGTTGTTATTGTAATTTAAGGGGATGGATATTCAATCATTATGAACTCCTGCTAGGTGTAGGATCTCCCTGTAAAAGTCACTGCTCAAAGTGTGCTCTCTCAATGTTATTTTTTTCTATGTGTACATTTAATGGTGTTTGTATGCAACATTCTCTCCCAAAGACCCTTATCCTATAGAAACAAAAACACTACATAGTCAAATGGCCATCTTTATGTTTACATATGTCCATAAGGCCATATATAATCAGTGGTGTGCCATTCTTATGATTCTGCACTGTTTCCAATGGAATTTCTTACATTGTTGACTTCTTTTTTGCTAAAGGTATATTTTGAAGCATTCTCGGAAAAGTACTTTTCCTAGACTTGGTATTTACATGGAAATAACACTTATATTTCATGATAGCATTTGGGACACGGTGTGGATGAGAATTGCTTTTGTGTTGATACTTACAGTGAGTGCCCCACCATATGTACTCCTGCTAATTCATGTGTATAACAATTTACACAAGTAAAATGTTTAACTAAAATGTGGTCTTCTAGTTCATGATCAGTCTTTAGTCTACTTACAGTAGGTGAGTTTATAAATCAAAATGTTACAATTTTAAAATGAAGAATATGGAATTGCAGTGAATATGCAATTATTCAGTTGTTCACACTTGTATGGTCTTAAACATTTACAAAGATTCTTACATTTTTAAATGTCTATTGTGTCTTAACTCTCCTTGTTCTTTGGTTTAGACAAAGGAATTCTATTTGGATGTTGGGTTGCAATTCTAAGCTGTTGACAAGTCAAGGTGTTCTCGTTTAAAATGTATATTTTTTCTGATTGATTTGAAGAAAAATGTCATGCATGTTACTGTTAAAGTTTGATATTTTTTCTTTAAATTGCCATTTGAAAATTTGTGGTCACATTAATCTCTAACATTTTAGCACTTTGATACCTCCCTGTGTTACCACCCATTTGTTTAAAGACTGTGGAGACAAATAAAATGCCTCCTGGTCAACTCAATGACACAGACATTTATTATTGTTTTAGGTCTATTGAAGCAATATGTCATTTCAAAGTTAGATAACAGTTCATTCTAAGATATAACATTTGACATAATATGTAAATAACATAATATATTATCAAATATATTTGAATATAAACTTGCATCATGATGTCATGTCATGAACAGATCTTCATGCCACGCATCAAACCAGCAGTGGGGGTGGGTTCAAGCGAGTAGCTGCTTGCTTGGTTAGCTGGCCCATGTGACATAACTTGGTATGTAGCTAGTTCACTGCACTGACAATAGAGGTATTGTGGGAGGCTGCCTTGGTCTGGCATGGTTGCTGGGAAACTTGAAAATACTTCTCCTGAAAAAAAAAAAAAATGTAGTCACATGCTTCACTAGTTCTGGCTGAAAAAGCCTGGGGTAAATTTCCTCATAAGATAATATGGGATGATTGGGGACACATTCTGCTACAACTTCATACGGTTAATATTTGGCCTGAGATCTGGTAGTAAATTAAGGAAACACCATATTGCTAACAGTGTTTTGTTCGCTATGGTCATCAATAAAATCTCAAGGGACAGACATTTTTTTATTGAGGTGGTAGGCCATGTCTCCTCAGTTTACCTATCCAGGGCTAGCAAACAAATTATCAAAATGAAGGCAAATTTGATAAATTAATACTTAGAATTGAAAGCCACTTCCTTTTAATGTTATAATTACATGTATTTGAAAGAAGAACTAGGTAACATACGTTTCATATTATAATGATACCAGAACCATATGTGTGCAACCACCAAGTGTATATGACTCAAATTAAATAAAAGGATTAATGGGAAACACGAGAATGATATCTTAGTCTACAAATAGAGCAACATTAACTTAACATTCTATACAGTAATGCAAAATCCTTTGTTTTGTTCATGTCCCTCTTGATTGATAAATGCTGCTTTCTTTAATTGCGTGTGATATTACATATCAAGCATTCAGTTTACCAAAGGATTTTAATTATTAAGGGGGTTGGGGGGTAATCTTCATTCACTAATTCTTTGGTACATGTGTTAAACCAAAAAAGTATCAAACACTCTGAGCCAACATTGCACTACATTATTTTTTTATACCTAAACTTACAGGCCCTATTTCATATTTATATAACGTCTACTTATAGTCAGAATAAAGCATGGGATAAACCATGAATGCAAAAAATGCATCGCATATCACCCTGTGTTTTAGTATACATGGTTCTAACTACGTTTTTCGGACCACTGCAACAATGACGTTGGCATTTGTCATTTGAGCCCAATCCCAAATCGTTTTTCTTCGTCCCATGAAATGATACCAGTGAACCAGTGAACCATCTCATTCCTATCCGATACCTCAGACATTGTAACTTGTTTTCAACGACGTTGGCATGTAGATCTAGCATCTGAGTATAGAGTGGTTATGCTATTCAATTAAACAGTATTCGGCAGACATCCGATTTTAAACAAATAATCTTGTCGGAAAATAAGCTTTCGGCAGTTTCATAAAAGCTCCAATTATTTATCGCTTCAAATATGATCACACGTATTCGGCTTCTGTTCTACCATTATGATCTTCAAAAATGCACTCTACAGCCATGTTAGAGGTTAGGCTGTACAGTCCACGACATTATACAGTGTTGTCTGTCCCTCACTATCTCTTATTACAGAGTGTCGTCCCCCATGTTGTCCCTCACTATCTCTTCAAGTATCTGGACAGATTGAAGAATGGAGGAGGAGGGACCAGCAGTAATAGAATACCGTCCTAAACGGGATAATTCCCTTGTCCAATCCCTTGCCAGATTTTACAAGAGCGACACCTCGTACTCCATTCATATGTCTTGGTGGGGTTGACCATAGACATAAAGATAATATCATATTATATTATAACGTCTATGGGGCTAACCCCTGGTATAGCGCCACGGAGACCCTGTCTAAAGGTTGGCTACTCCCTATCGTTGTGTAACGAAGGCTTTTCCCTTTGAGTTTGGTCATTTCCCTTTGGTCATACCCAACCAAGTCAAAAAAGCATTTAAACAATATAATCCCAACTAACGAAATAAATTCCACGGCTTTTGCTTTTAATGACATGTCCCTCAATTGTGAAAACACAGATCCGTTTTCTGTTTAAAATGCTCCCCGAGTCCAACTGTCATTCACTTGCTCTCAGTCCTGTGTGCCACCAGTACAAACTGCAGGATTGAACTGCTCCATAACCCCTCCTCAAAAAAGGATCCGCCTTCATTGCGTCGCCAAGCAACGACAGTCGGCGCCCGAATTGTCCAATGGTTTTGTTTTATGCCAATTTTCCATATCGATGGACACATCGTTGACCAATGATATACAGGAGGCGGGGCTTCACTGGAAAGCCCGCCCAAGCGGTGAGCCCCTGCATGGTCGCCTAGGAAACCCCGTGGCGTGGTTGTGTGTCAGTTTCGCTGGGACCCGCGGTCGATGCCGGTGAGGAGGGGGATGGGTGCCTCAGCAAATGTAAGGACCCAACAGAATCAGAGCCCTATACCACATAGAGCAGCATATACCCTTTTATAAATATCGATTGTAAATATTCATAACACCATAATAAATGGATTAAACCACTGGGATTTTAACATAGACACTCGATGGAAGTGCTGTGTCCAAACAGTACACGGAATTAAACTTTAAATCTTGACGTGGGGACAGTGAGAAGTTTGTTTCCTACCCCAGAAGAGGGAGCTACTTTTGAGGGCAAAGGATACAGGAGACGCCGAGGCTGAGGTAGAGGCCTTGTGGTCTGAGTCGATTTGATGTTGGAATACTCGAAGATCTGCATGCAACACAGTTATTTATTTTATACGTACTGGACTGGAATGTCTCACTAGGTAAGTGTTTTAATCTCAAAGCATGCTTGTTTACTGTTTTAGTTATTATTTATGATACTTTGGGTTACCTTCTGTAAGTATCTCAGCATCATAGAAAATACTGTAGGCTGTTTTTGCTCACCAGATGGTCTTTTAAACTACTTTTTCTTAGACAAACGTTTGTAATCAGTCTTTCACAGTTCAAGTTTAGCTAGCTAACATCAAAATGTTCATATGCTGCAGTCACTGCTGTCTGTCAGTTATATTCCATGATTTAGATCAGGTCCTCGTGTAATGCATGAAGAATGCTAGCTGACCACCACAACCACATCAGGTTTTATCTGCTAAACAATTAGCTATCCATACAATATGCTCACAAATACATGTAACAGTAGCTAATTTAACGTTATATCTGACTTTCTCAGAGATGAACAGCTGAGTACAATGCATTTTCATAGACAACATTCAGTGTCTTGAACATCCCAGACACATTTTCTTAGTTAGCCTCTAGCAAGCAAGCTAGCAACATACATTTACATCTGATCCATCTAACCAGCTAGTGTTTATTTTGACTTATTTCAGTGTTCATCTTTCATACACTGTTTCTTAGTCCATTTTTCCTTTCCCCTTAAGTTTTTTACTATTCAAAGATCTAAAGGGTAATGCAATATTTTATGTATATTTAACTGTAGACTGTTCTTTTTTTCTTCTTTTAACTAAAATTGACTCAAGAACTATGGCTAGCTGCATATCAAAATGTCTAAGCTGTGGTTAAGTTGCTAGCTAACCCTCTAGCTACCAAGACAAGTTTTAGCTAACCAGCAATACGCCTGTTTTGCTTTGTTATTGTGTTGCTTATCTGACAACTTAAATCGTTTGACAAGTAGCTCAGTTGTTGTCGGTGTTGGCATTAATGCTAAGTTAATATTAACAAGGGGCTATTAAATAGGAAAGTCCGATATTGTGTGGTTTGGTCTGACAGAGCTAGCAAGACTAACGTCATGCTAGCTTGCTAACTTTTTGGCCAGTTTCCAGTTTATTGTGCCCTCACATGATATCAGTGATTTCAGTAATCCTGCCTTAACTACATGGAAAATATCACTGCTGTGCCATCAGTTTGGCCCTGTATGTGACATCAACTTGATGTGGGTAAAGCTATATTTGCTATAAAGCTATAAGTTTGCAAATAACCTAAAGTAGGTTTTTGCAGTGTGCCTTATGTTGGCCTTCACAATGCTAGGGCTTGCAGTTTGATATTGGCCACAATAAAGACCCGGTTTGGAGATTTGGACACCTTAAAGCAGGATGTAGAGAGTTGGGACTGTTTTCTCCACCTCCCCCATCCACCCCACAGCTCTGCTAGGATAATGGGGGGTATTTTAGAGGGGAGCTCGCCTATCCCTTTTAGACTCCATTTTCATTTGAACAACAAGTGAGTCGAAGGAGGCGAGGGCATGAAGGAGGCGAGAGGGCATGAAGGAGGCGAGGGCATGAATGAGAATCACGGAGGGAGAAAGGAATCATGGCTGCTGAGCTGCAAACTGGTTAGAACAACATTGCGTGACTCTCGGTACTAGGTCCGTGTACGTGGGACAAAATGCAGCACACACGTACGAAAGAGGGGAACTTTGATTTCTGTGGTTAGGTCATACATTCGGTTAAATTAAACGTACGTCTTGTGGTTTACATTAGTTCCATTGGTGTGTGTATGGTAAATATTAGATAAATAGTTAAGGTGTGGGGCGTTTATTTGATATGAATGGCAATAAACGGGGTATATGATTCTAAATATATATATATATATATATATATATATATATATATATACACACATATAGCGACGACCCTACTCTAGAAAAACACTAAACACCATACAGGCTCCATAGCAAATGCAGTTTCTGTTGCTCCGTCTCTGATAACAGCAAAGTGTTCAACAGGGAAGAAAACACCATGTTTTTCACCGTCAGTTTCGAGGCCAGTGTGAAACCGGATGTATGACGACGTCAAAAGGAACATTTAGTGTCTGATCTGCTGCATGACGGCTTCTTTACGACATTATTTCCTTGTAGTTCGCCTAATCGGATGCAGATCAGGTTAGGGTTTTCAACTTGAATATCTTCAGGATATATATTCTTTAGGAAGAGATCCGTGGATGCATTTGTCATCGTAGTATTTTTCTTTCCAGGACTGTAAAAACAAAAAACAGATGTTTGCCTACCACCTTAAGATCTACAGTAGCGGATCATTTTTGAGAAGTATTGCCTTATTTTTTGGGTAGATCTAGAGGTCCGTTTATTGCCTGCCTGTGTGAGGGGGGCAACTTACATTCTCAGAATAGTTTTTCATGTCTTTTAATAGCAGCCGTTGGCCACTTCAAGTCATTGGAAACATGAGATCTCCAAACTCCCCCTGTACTGACCCCACTTGTTATCTAGAACAAACGGTGTGCTCACCAAAAGACAAAGGCAAGCACACAGCCCCCAAAGAAAAGCATGGACAAGTTAGGAAAGAGGGAAACAATGGCTTCCTTTTATAAGCCAACTTGCCGAAATATCTTCAAATGGGCAAACTGACTTGTACCTCATTCTCAAAATTCTTTTTTTCTATGACCAAAACTTCAAAAGATTTTCCATTAACAGCCATTTTTCCCATTATTGGCCATGTGACACATAAAACTGCTTCATTTCATGAGGAGGGGCCAAATGAAAGGGAGTGAAAAATGCCCCTTTTCTCCCGTGAATACTGTCTTGTAGGTTCTATTGCACTGTTGAATAACTTCTGCTTGGATTTCCTTTGGCTTTGTGTGAATATGTGTGCTTGTGTCTCTGGTGCCTGTGGAATTCCCCCCCAACGTTGGGCCTCTAACTTTTGAAGATCTAAAAGAATGTGCAGACGTACAAGGTTCGTCTGCCCTGACTCACGTTGAAGGATAGGCCAGCTCAAAAAAAGCAAGTGGTCATTAACTGTTGAGTAACACATGTTTAAATTCACGGAGGGCCGACCATTTGAAATGGAAGTTCAAAGCACACGTTCTGTCGCGTTCAATATACAACGTGTGAACTACCTCAGTTCATTTTTTGTGTGAGAGAAGCAGAGGAAGACAGGATTCCATCTCAGCGCAGACCACTCTTGTGGGAGAAGGAGAAAGGATGTTGCTGTGGGGAATAGGAAGAGCAGAAAAACTTTAGCTTTTTTTAGACCGCCATTTGAATGCCGATGACACCCTGTGACATTAGACGAGGGGCAGGTGTGGCTATAGACATGTAAATGACCAGTGTGTGTGTGTGTCTGTTTTTTAAAAACCAAGTCAGTGTTTTTTGTTGTTTGATTGAATTGAACAAATTAAGGATCATATTCTGTTGCTGTTCTTTACAATTGAATGAAAGAAGCTTGTTTGTTTGAACGTATCTCAAGACCATGCAGTTTTGATCTGGCTTCAGAGCAATTTTTTTTGGGCTACAAGGCAACAACTGCCTTGTAGAAAATGGTCACAATATCGGAACCTGACTAACTCAGTTATTTGTTCATTGCCCTATTTTGTCTTCTGTGTTTAGACTATTATTATATTTATGGAGGATTCGTAAAAACTGAAATTTATATGTTTTATTCCAATTAAGTGACATACCCAACATCCTAAAGGTTGTGTAAGAGATGGGGTGTTTTGTGTTTCTCTCCCTCACTCTCTTCTCTCTAGCAGCTGCTCTGTGTTGTGTTGCTGGCTTGTCTGGCACAATGGGGTTATGAACAAGTAGTTGTGACGCCTGTCTCCCTGGTGCCCTCTGATTGGCCCAGGCCTTCTGGAGCTGATCCAATGGGATGCGCCTATTCCTCAGCACGTCCTCGGCACTGTGGGAGCCGTGTTGCAGTGGGCTCTGCTGGGTAATTTCTGTTGTGTTGCGAGGAGCAAGGCTTCTTGGCAGAATAATGGAGGAGGAGGCTGGGAAAAAAACAAGGCTGGGAGGGAGGGGGGGAGGGAGGAGCAGGCAAACTACGTAACCATTCCTCTTGAGTGTCTCACTCTCTGTATTTCTTTTCTTGTCTCTTCGCTCCCTCCCTTCTCCCCTCGTGTCCTCTTTCCTCTGTTGTCTTTGCTCTCGCACCCGCATTCTACGTCCTTCGGTTTCTTTTCTTTTACACTCAAACATGCTGCTGTTTATCTGCCCACACCACCATGGTACAGTCCTCTCTCATAAATGCCTCATGAGACTAGCTGGAGCAGAGAATTTATAGCAACATTTTTGTTGCTCTCTTTGTAAACCCCATGCGACCATTTTAAGTTTCAGCACATTGACCCCCCACCGACCCTACCCCTACCCCCAGCCCCTACTATCATTCCCACCTCTGTTCTACCTCTCAAGTATGTACCAGGCCAATAGAGACAGAATCTAGCTGAAAAAACTGACCGATTGGCTTGTACCAGGTGAAAAACATTGCAAAAACACACAATTGTTCTGAATGTGGATGTGTCTTCTCAGAAGATGTTTCCACTGAACAAATAAGGACTGCCCCAAATCAGGGACTGGCTTTCCCATCAGTCGAAAGGTTCAACACCTAACGTCTTATGCAGTGCTCCAGGGATGTGCTTGAAACAAAAGGGTGTTTGTAGAAAAAATACTGAAAAGTGCAGCTGACACTTTTTTCACTTATTAGTAAAGAAACAGTGTTGGATGCACTTACGATGATTCAAATGTTTAATTGGTATATTATTTCATCTCTTTCAAGTGAAAAATCACGAACTCCATGGCTACTCAAAATGGCTTCCAGTGTTGTCCGTGTGACATTATTAGCTCAGCTTTACTGTGTGTATGTTCTGGAGGTTTTGTGTGAGCTGGAATAAGGGGGTTGACCCGTCTGTCTCGCTGGATAAGAGGTTTGGCTACAGGAGGAAATGGAATGCAAATGCGTTTGTCACAGTTCACAGTAACGTGAGGAAGTGACAGAGGAAATTGTGTTTTGTCTTATGGTAGATATGAAATACTTGTATTGATCCTCAGTCCTCATTTAGGGACATTTTAGGTGTTTCAGCAGTACATAGACAGGTGAAAGATAATACAGTAATGAATCTGAATAAAATAAAGTCTAATGGGCACATACTATGCATATGCTGTTATGCTAATGCGGGGTGCTGATCTAAATAGGACATGCTTCTTAATAAAGTACTAGTCTCTCTAGACTAGAAGGAGAAAACTTCACCCTCACCACCCAATTGGCAACGGATTCAGATTTTAAAAACCTGTCCATTTGCACTTTCAGCATAGCCTAGCCACATGAACATCGACCACAAGGACTGTATGTCAAATCGTTGTATTGCGTTTCCAGTGACAGCTCAGTTAAGTATTTTTTTCCACTTGTAATTTATTCAAAGACTGCTCTAGTGACCAACGGAAAGTGATAGCGAGGGGAAAAGTGCGTATGTCCAACCCCAAGCATGTAGCTTATGTCGTTGTCGAGTTCACTTGCTGTGAAAGCAGTCTTATGTAGACAGACCCCGGGTTGTTGGCCCCAAAAACAGATGATTGATTTTGTGTCACACCAGACCTTCTGCCACCCACTCTCACTCTCTTATCCCATCCCGTCCCCCCTCTCATTTCACCCGCGCTGCCTTTGTTCTCCATTGTGTCCCCCTCATCCCCTGGTCTGGTCAGGGTCCATTCAGACAGCTGGACATTGTTGTGGAAATGGATGGTTGCACCCCCCCCTGCACGCGCACGCATGCATGCGCACATCCACATATGCACATGCATCTCAACGTTGTGATGTCTCCCTTTTGGGCCACTGAGATGGCCACTGAGGCCATGTCGCATGACTTCTCTTCTTTGAACGTAACAAGAGGGTTAATAAGTCATAAATTGTAAACAAAAGAGTTCCTATTTGCTTTTGACTCCCCCTTTGAACATGAGTAGATGCAGGTATGGTTTAACCTGGCGTTCATGCAGGTGCTTTTACTTCATGCTCTCAAGGCTCTGTGTGGGTGGTGACCAAGTTGGAAGGAACATAAGCCAGTGAGACAAAAGGGTGGTGATGGCTAAATAGGAACTAGCTACTAGCTAGCTATGTTGCCGCTTGCATTTATTTAGTGAATGTTTTACTGCAGGTTAAGATTGTGATGTTAGCAAGGCAAATTCCAAGCTGGGAACCCAGTTTAGTTAGTCTTTTTGATTTGTTTAAAACTTAAAGCCAAGAGGATACATTTTCTGCTTCACGTTTTGAAAGATAAGGAAGAATACATAGTTTTGCATAGTCATTCGTACCTCTGAAATAGGAAGGGTTTTAAAACTTGGATTACATTGAAGTTTCATCAATGTCAGTTAGTAAAAATAATAATAAAATAATTATCACCCGTAAATTGCATTAAATTGTGATTTCAGCGTGTGTGTACATCCCTATTCCCTTCAGAAGTCAACCTAGTGTGACTGGGCAGCATGCCTAACGATTGTAATTTACCGTCCTACTTCAACTATTTGTTAATGTGTTGAGCCAGCTGGTTAGAGGTAAACAGTATGGTAGGAGGGCCAGTGACAGGAACAGATAGGCGGAGAACAACTGACCGTATAAGGATAGGCCTGGTCCCATCCTCGCGTGGCACCAGCAGAATTATCTCCATGTTACTCTTTCAGATGTTTACTTCCTGTTGGCAGGCTGTCCTGTCACCATATCTGATCCAGACTGCTATTCTGCTTTGTAATTGGGTTTAGGGGACATGGCGTTGGTTGTTATGTGTATAAAAACAGTTGCCCACGTGCAGAAGGCCACTGCGAACCACAATATTTAGATTGTGTAGTTACTTCAGGGAACATTTTCATGTGAGGTAAAGTGAAGATAACTTTATTTGAGAGCTGTGCTACCCCAAAACCTCTGTATTCCTCCCAATGTCACCCCTAAAACAGACTTTGTCTCTATACATACAGTATATGTTATCATGTATTGCAATCAAGTCAGGCTATATTGTAAGCATCAGGTAGAACTGGGACCAGATTAGGAGGTGACCTGATGTTTTATCCCCTTCAGGGCTACTATGAAGTGCTAATCCTAGTCTGCACGCACAGGATTAATAACTCCCTAACATCATGTCTGTATATGTATGTATGGGAGAGAGGGGTGTGAAGGATACCTAATCCAGCTATTCATATAATTTTCTGGAGGCTTCCACAAGATACTGGTTTTCTATCTCCCCCCCCTGTTAGTGTTCTCCATCTTGTTCCCTTTGCATCTGTTGTTACCTTGTTGTATCTCACCTTGATAGGACTTAATTTCTGTCCATGTAACGAACACGAGGCAGGGAACAGCCCATCCACGTCCCAGATAGAGCGTCACGTAGGACAGACTCCCTGAGGATTTGCGTGGGGGTTGTGAGCGAGGGAGCGAGTGTAATCTTTACAGACGGTGAGGAGTCTGAACCGACACATTGGTGTTGCTTAGAGGCAGGTTTTGCTCTATTATTACAATGGACTGTCCAGAGTGAGCGCATGTTTGTAAGTGTATTTCTAGGGGATTTTAACAGGCTGTGTGGGGTAGGGGGAGGGGCCAAAGGCAGGTATTGACTGCTATACAGTGACACATCACCGGTGTTCGATGGTTATAGCCTCTTCATTTCATGTCATTCCCATATACAATTTCTCCCCTTTTTCCTGGGGTTCTCAACTATCCAGGTTATTTTATTTGATGGGGGCAATATATATAATTATTGGTTTATTTGTAATTAAATTTTTTGTTTATTTGTAATGTTTTTCCTAGAGCTGTGTACTGTTTTCTTGGTTGTCTGCTGTTGGTGCGCTGTGTATGTGTTTACACACACGGCCATCTCCTCTTTCCCATGGTGATGACACGCATACACTCTGTCGCCCCAGGGACACCAGAGCATGTGAATCATTTAAATATTAAAAAGGAATCAAATAATTTATGACATGATGGTACCACTGTGTCTAGCAGAGCTCAGCCCTGTCTAGAGAGAGAAAGAAAAAGGGAGGGGGGTTGAGGAGAGGAAGGAATTGGAGATGGGGATGAGAGGGAGGGAGGGAGGGAGGAAGGGAGGGGATCCTCTGCTGTGCATTTTGACTCCTCTCCAAAATGGCCCCTGTTGTAGAGAAGTGAGCAGACTTTGTTGAGCCTGCCGGTAATTTGAGCCCAGTATTCATATATGGGGGGAGGGAGGGAGGGAGGGAGGGAAAGCTAAAGAAAAGCTTTGCTTCTACTTATGGAATCAACCTCCCAGTTCACTGTCTGGTTGTTTTGGAAGAGGCCCAAGAGTGAACTCCCTTTGTGGCTTTGTAGCAACTAGCTATTTTAGTCACTAAAATGGATCACTGGTACAGTAGCACAGCCATTACCAAGTCAAGTTACTTGACTAAGCACTTTACTGTGTGATAGTGTGCACCTATGAGCTCGAAGTTGTCTTTTTAATCCTTTTTAGTGCTTGCGTTTCAGTCGCACTGTTGTTACCTGCTTGTGACCTTCCGTCTGTTATAAAACCACAACTTGTCTGTTCCAAAATTGGACTGTGAATCAAACTGTCTGGGGGGTGCGCTATTAAACTCTGCACAGCGGCAAATGCTTTGACCTTAGTCTGGATATTCTTGTATTCCAAGAATGGAAAGGCTGAAATCCAGGGTGAAAAATATTTGATGTTGTTTCAATGTTGTTTCAAGAACAACAAGGGCCATTATAGAAATGTAAAAGCTGGTTGTGAACCACACCTGTTCCCTAAACTGAGTCTTGCTCTTATTTGCCTGTCGTACTGCTACACCAATTCTATTCAGTGCAACAATGCCTGGGTCAACTGACCTTGACGTTATTATTAGTAGCTAGCCACCCTAGTTGTTGCCTTGTAGTAACCATTGACTGCGAATGCAAGCCAGCCGCTGTAGCTAGGAGACCAGCATTTTATATGCCATGCATCTCTGAGCTTTGTTTCCTGCCAGTAGTTACTATAGTTCCTACGTCGTTCCTACATCTTTAAACTTAGTTTGACGTGGTCTAGCTACAGGACGTACTTTTGGTTCAATTCCTCGGCAGATGCTTTGCTTTGGTCGGATCGTGTCCTGTGTGTTTGCTTTGCATGTGTGAAAACCACACCCTGCATTGTCCGGCAGTATCTAGACGTAGCCCTGCGTGTGCGTGTGGCTCTGTGTTCACAGTCATCGTGCGTGTGGTTCTGACCTCAGGCTTTCGTGAGCATTTAAATGATCGGCAAATCAGGTTCCTCATCGGCAGACGGCCTGTCCGACCGGCCTGGCCATCGTCAAACGGCTGACTGAGCGGGCAGGCGAGGTGGCAAGAGAGAGGGAGAGAGAGAACACAGTGTGGGTCAGCCATCCCAGCAGTATGTGCGATCACATGACATGACGGCCCACCCTGTTGCTGTATGACTCACCCTCTCTCTCACTTCCCCAGTCCTCCCTCTCTCTCTCTCTCTCTCTCTCTCTCTCTCTCTCTCTCTCTCTCTCTCTCTCTCTCTCTCTCTCTCTCTCTCTCTTTTTTCTCTCTCTCTCACTTCCCCAGCCCTCTCTCTCTCTCCCTTTCTCTCTCCTACTCTCTCTCCCTCTCTCACTCTCTCACTATCTCTCTCTCTCTCTTTCTCTCTCTCACTCTCTCCAACTCTCTCTCTCTCTCACTCTCTCTCTCTTTCTCTCTCACTTCCCAAGCCCCCTCTGTCTCTCTCTCTCTCACTTCCCCAGCCCCCCCCTCGCTCTCTCTTTCTCTCTCTCTCTCTCTCTCACTTCCCCAGCCCTCTCTCTCTCTCTCTCTCTCTCTCATTTCCCCAGCCCTCTCTCTCTCTCTCTCTCTCGTTATATCTCTGTGCTTCGCTCTCTGACGTGCTCTCAGTCTCGTTCGTCTCGCTCTCATACACCGTCTAAGCGAGGGGAAACGCCCCCTGTAGGTTCTCCTTGGCACTGCAGCTTGCCCGAGGACAGATAAGCCTGTCCTGTTGGGGAGGGGGTGGGCTCTGTTGTTTTCCCCCTCTCTCTGAATAGCCCCCCTCTATCCAGCGAATGGAAACCTTTTTTATGGGGCGTCAGGCAGTGTTGTTGCAACAGGCCCAATAGTTGCATTAATACTCGATACCGAAACCCTGGCTGTGTGACTCAGCACATTTGGTTTGTTGAATGGGAATGTGATCAGCAGCCTTTTGAGACTGTCCTCTTGGACCGTGTGCTCACAATCATTATCTTTTCATTATCACTTTGGTCAACTTGAAATGTGTTATATAAATAAACATGAATTGAAGGATCCCATTCTCTCATGGTCAAATGCATATTTGGCATGTTTCAACACAAGCCAAATGCAGAGTATTTGTATAAGCAGCGCAACCATTTTATTATGTAACAAGCTGAGCATTTGAAAGTGAAAATATCTGTTGCATGATAATGTTGCTTCCATGATAAGACAGTCTAGCCATATCTTGGTGTAGAGGGCTCATTTTTCCAAATCTAGACTGTACTGTTGTGTGGCTCTAAAGATAATTCTGGCTGCTAAAAAGTAGACGTTTTATGTTGTAATGGTGAAAATGTGTAGCAAATCCGGTGGTGGTGTAATTGCTATTGCTCTGCATGAAATATTAAAACGTGTGTGTGTGTGTGTGTACACACAAGCCCCCTCAACTGACGCCCCAACCTCTTCAACAGGTCTCCCCATGTCCGTGAGCCGTCGCCTGCGGCTCTGCGGCGCCCCACCCCTGGAGTGGTCAGTCGCTGCAGTTCGGACCCCGTGATCGTTCACCCACCCCCACCCCCCCATTCCCCTCCCCTCCCTTCCCTTCCCCCCCCCCCCCCTTTCCTCTCCTCCTCCTCCTCCCCCCCCCCACCTCCCATGCTCTGCTGTGGCTGGACGTCATGAGCATAGTAATCGCACTGGGAGTCACCACACCAGAAACCTCTTACTCAGATATGGCTGCTGGATCAGAGTGAGTAGCCCTTCCATCAAACGGGGCCTTCCAGTCCGCTGGTTGGGGTTGTATTGGAGCTGCTGGGGTCCTGTTTAGTTAGGATAACTGTTATTATCTGCATGTCTCCCCAGGCAGACTGAGGCTGTGAGGCAGAAACTCTCCTAGTGCCAAAAACGGTCCTATCTCAAAATGCCTTCAAACACAGATGCGTTCGTCGCTATGCCGCTGTTAAATTCCTTAGAGAGCTACACATGCTATGCTAACTGTCCTGGATGCTATACCAGTTGCTTGGTATTATACATGATTCTGAATGAATCATGATTCTGAGGAATTTTCTTTAATAAATGATTCTGATTCTTTAAGTATGACCACTTAAAATCTTAGGGTAGGCGTTTTTTTTATTTTTATTAAATAGGCCTAAATACAAAACTTCATACCTAGCAT
The DNA here is from genome assembly GCA_030340685.1 of Protosalanx chinensis. Classification (NCBI taxonomy): domain Eukaryota; kingdom Metazoa; phylum Chordata; class Actinopteri; order Osmeriformes; family Salangidae; genus Protosalanx; species Protosalanx chinensis. The sequence continues at coordinate 2,524,603 of CM059317.1, read as the reverse complement.
AGCAACCAGGACCGTTTCCCGCCAGCACGCGTAGCTATCTCAAGAATTTATCGTTGGCATACTGACGGCATTTGAACGTAAGATGGAACTCTTTTTGTCACGAGGAAGTCCAGAAATATTGTGATGGTGAGGCAGGCAAGGAGGGAATCTGTTAAGAAGCCGCTCCCTAGTCGAGTCTAGGCCAAAGTTGTCAGCAATGCCTGAATATCCTTCCATTTCCTCCCTGAAACGGGCTAATGAATAACAAGGGTTGATGTTCTCTGACGTCAAGTCCTATTCTGTCCCATAGCAAACAGAATTGAGCAAACCTAAAGACAATGAGGCAAAGACACTCCTTTAGACTCCTGTGAAGGCTGAGCAGTCAACAAGGAAGTAACCAACCGCAACGCAGCGAAGGGTAACAAAGGTCTATCAGTTGTACCATAGGTAACCTTAGCCTGACAACATGACTGGGGGTTTGAGGAATGCTGCTACTTCGGGTCCCTTCCCCCCACCAAGTCCTTTCCTTCCCTCAGCGTCTGCAGTATTTCTTAGAAATCAGGTTCCCTGGGTAGGGGTGGGGGCAATTCACGTGAGAAAAACAAGACACGCTGACATCTATTAAATCTAGACCTCAGACTTAATGTTGTGACCGGACCGCTTAACATTTCAGTTCATCTCACTTCACCCAGAACTGAGTTTGCTAGCGAAAGATGGGGGTCACGATTCGTCAAGACCTCTGCCAAAAAGGGCAGCAGCGCGAGTTGCATAACATCATGGCGGCTAACGTTCCCTTTCCTGAATTGCAACCTTCCTGTGTTCTCTCGTTTCGTCTGTGCTCCTCGTTTGGTAGACGGCGCCACCTACTGTTCAGTTGGATTCTGGGTCATATTTTCTGTTTACATTTAGGTCAGATTGTTGGCACTTCAGCCTTAGACCTACTTCTAACAGTTGGCATATCTTTGTTTGTTGTTGTTGTGCTTCTCACAAACTTTCTGTCTCTCCTGTGACTCAGCCCTGAGTCCGTGGAAGCAAGCCCTGCCGTGAACGAGAAAGCCTACTCCAATCACAGCTGTGGGAGTGCACAGAGTCATGGGTATCGGGGACTACCGTATGCTGTGAGTACACAACCTCTCGTTCCACTGCACTTTCTCTTGCACCTCAGTATCATTCGTGACATTCTGTAGGTTTTTATTTGGAAACACTTTGGATGAGTACGTTTTGTTCACCGTAATTATGTACACGTGTATCCATGCAGTTGCTAATAGCATTCCAAGCTACATGTAGTGAACAGTGACAAGATTAATTGAAATATAAAACGAACATTTGTAATGGCGAATCATGACACGTCTTCCGTTATTCCAGTTAACGGCTGTGTTTGTTTCACGGTACCTTTTTTTGTCCTCATTTTCACTCGTCTCCATTTTCCGTTTCCCTTTTTTTCTTTTTTTCTTTTTTGTTGCCTGAACACCCGTTGTTTGAAGATGCAACAGTCTTCCGTTGTGTGTTGTCAGGATCACAACTATGGCGCGCCCCCTCCCCCCACCCCACCCGCCTCCCCGCTCTCTCAAACCATCATCCCCCGGGTGGAGCTCAACGGCGTGGCCCGCGGCCCGCGCTACCACCCCAGCCACGACGAGGAGAACTCGGCCGACAGCGACAGCTCCTCGGAGGAGGACGGTGGCGTGGCGAGCTGGTGCCACTGCAGCCTGACTCAGGATGGCTTCCTCATCAAGTGCGAGAGCTGCAGGTGAACATGCGGCCATTTTTTGAACTTGTGTTTTGTCTTTACTTCATTAGTGTAAGGACTGTAAGGACTATTTTGTATAATGAGTGTGTTTTGTTTACGTGACAATATTGTGTTAAATGTATTTTGGTGGCCAGTAATTACGCTGTTATCTGACCTGTAACCTTATTTTGATAGCTTCAGAGGTTTGGACAGACGGAAAGGTGTTGAGGCCCAGCGCAGGAAACCTGAAAATGTATCAGGTACGATCACAGACGAACCCAAGTGTCCAGTCAGTGGACCCACTGTCAGAATTCAAGATGACATAGCGCTCATTCACCAAGCTAACACACATAATCTTTAATCCGTTTCCTGTCTGTCCCCCCCTCCCCAGTGGGAGAGAGCAGTGCCACAGAGAGCGGCGACGAGGAGGTGTCCCCTGCCACCGTGTCCTACACAGCCACCCAGCACACCCCCACAAGCATAACCCTCACGGTCAACCGTGTCAAGAGAAACAAGTCCAAGAAGAGGAAGAAGAGTACAGAGAAGGCGAGGGGAGCACCCAAGGGAAAGAAGGTGAAGGTAGGGGTCGCTAGGTGGGAGGAGCTGTAGGGGAGGCTAAACAAATATGGCTAGTCACCCAGGGTTATGGCTTACAGCTTCACAGCGACTGTTAAGATAGTCAAGCATTGCTGTAATGCTGTGCCGGAAGCTAAGCTATTGCTCATTGACCTACAAGAGCTAAGCAAACTGTTACCACTTCTAATGCACGGCTAGGTGGGGGGTAAGATTTGGCGCCAAGAGCTTAGTGCACTTCCTGGAGACCTTGCCAAGTGTGCTTAGCGCTCGGTTTGGGGGAATTCTCCCAGGGTGTCTTATACACTAGGAATTACAGTGCTTACTAGGTCTAAATATGGAGCGAGTTGAAACACAGCCAACAGCTATTCACACAGAAAGTGTTAAGCATACCGCCAGTGTCCAAAGAAAAAAGGCTTAGCATGCTAAAACATGCACCCTTGGCGTGTCAGTCTGAATGTCTGGTTACCTTTCAGTTAAAATTTGTTGAAGAATTTAAGATTTTTATGAGAATAATACTAATTTAAGTCAATGCTATTGAAGTTGACGGTTTTCTCAATATCCTTTTTTCCTCCAAAGGCCTTTAGGGAGGGTTCAAGGAAGTCCATGAGGATGAAGGTAGTTCTGACCTATCACCATCACACTCAAATGTCAAAGCTTGTCTGTCGGGCAGATGGTAAACCTGCATTTCATCCCCCCAGAACTCTACGACAGAAGCCAGCCAGGTTGACGAGAACACGGCCGAGGGCTGGGAGTCGAAGATCCGCCAGTGGACAGACCAGTACGAGGAGGCGCTGGTCAACCAGTACAGTGCCGATGTCCAGACTCTGCTCCAGCTGCACCCTGCAGCCAATAACACAGTCACAAACTCGACTGCTGGGACAGAGAAGGAGTCTTTGGCTCAGTCGCCACAGGGCCAGGTCAGAGCATCGGCAGACATGATGGACACCATCAACCGCACAGAGCTGGCATGTAACAACACTGTGTTGGGATCCCAGATGCAGGTGTGTGTGTGTATTTCTGGGTGTTTAGTCTTTGTTAGTGATGGTTGGATTGTACATTTTCCCCAAATTTTTTCTCTCTAAACCTTTAAATTGTTCTCAACCTTGTAAGTCTGTAGGGAAACTTTGGCCAGACAAATAAGATTTGTTTTACAACATTGTTTCCCATTTGGAGTTTGAGATAATAACCTGTTGACACGTCTTCATATAAGTTACAGCTGGGAAGGGTGACACGGGTGCAGAAACACAGGAAGATCTTGCGAGCCTCCAAGGACTTGCAGCCAGACACGCTTGTTATCGAGTATCGGGGCAAGGTCATGCTCAAACAGCAGTTTGAGGTCAACGGACACTTCTTTAAAAAGTAAGATGCCACTTAGGTGCCACAACTGAAACTTCAGAACCTCTGATTTCTTAATAATTATTCTAATTGCTACCACGACTGTAACCAACCCATCTCTGTCTTTCTCACAGGCCTTACCCTTTCATGCTGTTCTACTCCAAGTTCAACGAGGTGGAGATGTGCGTTGACGCACGGACGTTCGGGAACGACGCTCGCTTCGTCAGGAGGTCCTGCACACCCAATGCCGAGGTCAGCCATCTTGGAACTGACAAATACTAAGATTGATGGAAGAGTTGAGTTCCACTACAAATGTTCTTTTGACCCACGTGAACGGTTTTGGGAATCACCGTCAACGAAATCTCTCTGCTTGTGGTCGTGTAGGTGCGTCACATGATCGCCGAGGGCATGATCCACTTGTGTATCTATGCTGTCACTCAGATCACCAAAGATGCAGAGGTTACTATCGGCTTTGACTACGAGTTCAATAGCTGGTTAGTCACCAAGATATTCCCCCCCCGCCACCACTTAATTGAATTTGTACACTCATACATATTATATATAAATGTATTATTATTATAATATTACATGTATATTATTATATATACATATTATATAACGTATTGATGAAATGTAAAATACACAATACTTAAGTATTTCAAGTTTTTAGTTTTCCCACTTTGTAGCTGTAGGATGTGTGTGGATGTGCCAAACGCAACCCCCTCTCTACCCCCCCAACTTGCAGTAACTACAAGGTGGACTGCGCCTGCCAAAAGGGCAACCAGAACTGCCCCGTGCAGAAGCACAACCTGAGCCCTCGTGAGAACCTCCTCTTCCCCGCTGCCCTGCCCTTGCCATCCTCCCTAGTGGGGGCCGAGACTCGGAGGCGGAAAGCGCGGAGGAAAGAGATTGAGGGCAGCGTGGGACCCGGGGCCACGTCTGACGACAGCAACCTGCCTTCGGAGGAGACAGGAGAGACTCAGGAGCTGAGAGGAGGCAGCGATCCAGAGGTGGGGGAACCAATAAATACCTTTATCGTCATTGTGCAACGAAATTGGATTCCATCCTATCTGGTGCATTCAATAAAGACAGATTATAAATCAAATAAGATAAAACGGTAGTAAAACTAAGATAAAAATTTAGCTAAATAGACAAATTTAGTAAAGTATTTAAAAAATGACGTAAAACAAGCTAAGAATGCAAATAATGCGACTGTAAATTAAGATGCACACACCTGTCCGTCGCATTCCACTCACGCACAGCTCCCTAAAATATGTGTGTGTTACTAGAATGTCCACACATAACCGGGTCAGCCTTACAGTTAAACAGTTAGAGTGGATCCCTGGTTTGATGTATCCTGTATAAATGTGTGCTCCTGTTGTTGTTGTTGTTGTTGTTGTTGTTTTTTCTGTTGCTGTTAATGGAACCTGACACATGAGCGATGTGAGCTTAACTGCTGTATCGAAAGCAAATTCTACCAACTCTGTTGTGTGGCCTTTAATAAATAAATGAATTAAATAAATGATATTTCACTGGTCAACATTGGACTTGACATTTTCTTTATTTTCCTGTCTGTTGTTCAGGAGAGCCTTGTAGACGGAGGGAAACAGGAAGCCGAGCTGGACGGAGAGCTGGACGAAAGAGGCCTTCTCATCTCCAGTAGACGAGTATGTCCGACTCATAAACACAGTATATGCGTATATTAGTCAATTATTCATACATATTTATCTTTAAATTGCTAGTGAAAATAGGATGGAAATGGTTCATTGGTTATTTGTCCATGACTTGTCACTTGTTTTGGGGCAGACCCGTGACGAACGCAAGACGGAGGCTATCATGCACGTGTTTGAGAACCTTGACAAGAGGAAGCGCAGGGTGACCCTGGGTGGCGCTCCCGCAGGACCTGAGGAGACGAAGCAGGAGGGCTCGCCGCCTGAGGAGGGGGTAGGGAACTCCTCTGGGGGCAACCCTGCCCCTTCCAGTACGGGGTCAGGGGTCAGCACAAGGCGGACCACCTACGTCTCAGTGAGTTGGGATTTTGCTTTATTTTTTTCTTAGTTTAATCATAGATCCTGCTTCACTAAAACTATTCCTTTGGCTTTCCACAGGAGCCAATAGTTGAGCTCGACAAGACCCAAGCGTCAACGTCCTCGTCCTCCACCGGCCCTCCCAACCTCCCTGCTCCCTCTAAGCCGCCCCCCTCCCGCTCCACCAAGCCCCGCCCCAAGAGCCGCATCTCGCGCTACCGCTCCAGCTCGTCGCAGCGTGCTCGCCGCCAGAGGCAGGCCCTCGCCCAGCAGCAGGCTGCGGCCGAGCAGGGGGGCGTGGCAGCCGAGGAGGGGCCTCAGGGCGCCGCCGGGGCGGAGCCTGGCCCGGGGGATGCCGGCGCCACCGCTGGTCACACTCTGGACGGAGACCTGAGCTCCACGCTGAACAAGGGCAACCTACGCTACCCCAAAACCAAGAAGGTGAGTGGGAAGGTTTAGGTGTTGAGACGGCCTTCAACAGTCAAAGCTGTTGTAGTATATGTATAGTATATTTACACAATTTCCACACCTGACATATTTGGTCCTTTTCAATAAGACCATGGTTCAAATTCAAACCATGGTCTCCCTGAAAAGACGAGATTCTGTCCAGTTCCAAGTGAACCATGGTTCCATTCGCTTTAGGTGTGAACATAATCTGACTTAATAGTGACCTATTCCGGGAAACAAACCTAAATGTAGTGCACTGTGGGTTGGAAAAGGATGTTGGTACCGCAGTGACAGCTGAGATGCTCATTAGCAGCTAGAAGAAGAAATGATCCCTCATTAGTCCCACGGTAGGGACATTTCACAGGCGCACACATGTTCAATGCATTGGCTGGGAATCGAACCCAGGCCTTCTGCACATGTTAGGCAAGAATCCTACCTGTGTTGCCAGATAGGGCACTTCATCTTTAATGCTGGAAGATTATCTATCTATAATGGCTGCCTCTCTCTCCTACTCTGCCAGTACTTGGTGACTGAGTGGCTCAACGATAAGGTCCCCGATAAGGCGTCCCAGGAGGCTCCCGGGGTGGCGGAGCGCCCCCTGCGCATCACCAGCGACCCCACAGTGCTGGCCACCACCCTCAACATGCTGCCCGGCCTGTCCCAGCCCCCGCTCATCTGCACCGCCCCCAAACACTACGTTCGTTTCGGCTCACCCTTCAACCCGGAGCGTCATCGCCCACGGCCCCTCAAACTGGACGGCACCTATGGCTGCTACAAGAAGGTACTGCGTTCCGTGGGAGCCAATTAGGATTGTGTTTGGATATGTGAAGGCATCGGTAGCGAATGACGTTAAGGCAGGGCGTCAGTGTCATGTGGACGCTGTGCCTGACTGAAGCAGGTCTAGTTGTATGTATCAATGTTTTGATGTAACCTGTATAAATGTGTGCTTCTGTAGTTTTTTTTTTCTGTTGCTGTTAATGGAACATGAGAGATGTGAGCTTAACTGCTGTATCGAAAGCAAATTCCACCAACTCTGTTGTGTGGCCTTTAATAAATGATTGATTGATGTTCTGATGAAGCATTGTCTTTGTTGTTTTCCTCTGGCCCGCCCCGTTGGGCCCCCTCAGAGGTGGATCCAGCAGGCCCAGGATGAGAGCTGCTCGGCCAGCTTGGAAGACGGCACAGAGTCCACCTCCTCCCACCAGAGCAACAGCAGCAGCTCCACACCTAACCCTCTCTCCACCGGTACTTCCACATCGTACAAACATAGCAGACATTCAGCTGTTGACTTTCTTTGGTCTTTCAGCATTGCGTCGTTATAAGCAAGCTCACTCTTTGGAATCGTCCCCGAGGGGTAACTGTCTCGCACCTTTCTCTTGTGCAGAGCTAGCGGCGCCCATCAAGAAACGAAGAGCAAAGTACGCGTCGGAGCCTTCGGCCACGCCCAGCGAGCACCTCCTGCCGCCTCTGTCGCCGGTTACGCCTCCCCCGCCTTCGGACCCGCTGCTCAGCGCGTCCTGCGCCGCCCTGCTCCTCGGCGTGCGTCCTCACCACCACCACTACCCCGGGGACGAGGAGGATGGAGGGGCGGCCTGCTCCCCTCTGCCCTCGCTGCCCACCAGCCGCTGCAACACCCCGCTGCAATTTGAGGTGAGGACACGCAAGCGCACTTCACTCACCGGCACAGGAGAACAACATGTTTAGTAGGCGGTTTGCTTTGTTGAAGTGTGTTTCCCCTATCTCTGACCGTGCTGTATTTGTTCCACTTCTTCACTCTCCAGAACATATCGTCCCCAGAGGCCTCACCTCTACACAGGCCAGAATCCATCTCTCCAGAGGTAGGTCCCCCTTTCTTCTTTCTTTCTTTCTTTCTCTGTCCCCCGAGTTTTGCTAACAGTATTTGTTCCCTCCTGTTCTGTTTCTCTCCTTCCTGTCTGCAGCCGTGCCTAAGGACAGACTTTGACTTGGGCCGCCCCCAGTTCCCGGACCTTTCTCTCTCCTCCAGCATGGAGAGCCCCGTGCCCCTCGGCCACGATGACTTCTCCCTCATGGCGGGGGCTGGGCCTCCCGAGTCGCAGGGTCCAGCCTCCGTAGGAGAGGGCTCTCACACCCCCACCCAGGCCACTCCCCCAGACGCCGGGCTGAACCGAGAGCAGGCGTTTAGGACAGAGTTCAACCTGATCTACACTTGCTCGCCCCTCAATGCCAACCTGGGAAACCCCACAGCCGACAGACGCATGTCCCAGTCAGAGGGCAGCTTCTCCCCCGCCGAGTCATTCTACGGCACCGTGGCTGGGCAAGGTCTCCAGGTGGACGCCGGGCTTGGCTCTGTGTCGCCTTATGGCGAGCTGAATTATGGAGGAGGGTACCCAGACAGCGACACACCACCCCATGCCAGCAACCCACCGCAGAAAAAGAAGGCAAGTTGACTTTTGTGGGTTGTTGTGATCAATACTCTGAGTGGCCCTGCTAATAAAACTTCATTTTCACAAGTTTAATAGTCATGCGTAAGAAGATTCACAGCGGTATGGTAGAAGGTAGGGCTCGGCGATTTTGGAAAAAATGCGTATCACGATTTTCTTGATAAAAATGTATATCGCGATTTTCTGCACGATTTTTTTTTACAAGTTAAATCTTTATTGATATCAAAAATTTGCATATTTGCAGTTAGCATTACAAAAATTATTGAACTACTATTGAGCTACTTAGCTGTTCATTAAGTGCATAACAAGCTTTTTCAAAAAAAGCGCAAAGGGCTTCATATTGAACAGGAACCTTTTCCAACGTTTCCAACTTCTCACAAATGTTCGGGACCACTGACCCAATAAACAATACAACTCGAATACGTAAATAGTTAACAGCAAACATCAATATTGCAGGCATCTGCTTTTCATGGTGAAGTCATTCAGATGGCCTGTCACTCATAAGGTTCTATGGTCCGATGTTGCTGAGAAGTTTCTACTTCTCTTAATTCAGACAGCTGCCCGCTTCTCGTCGTACATGGCAGTGTTGGGTATTGCAGGTATTGCAACATTTGAAAAATAGTTGCGTGAAGGCATCGAGTACCGGTTATCCCCCAAAAAATTTATCATTTTCTTTAATCCGTCATGCTCTACCGTGTAAACGGGGGCCAGATCTTTAGGGATTTTTTGTCTCTCATCAAAAAGCGTATCGTGTGTAGGGGTGTATCGATATCGCGTTTTTTTACGATATATCGCCCAGCTCTAGCAGAAGGCATCATGCAACGTAACCATTTAGAAACTTTTTGGTGAGAGGATATGAGAGTGCAGTATGCTTCATTGAAAGGCTAATGCTCTATACACTTACCGTATTTTTTTATTTATCCATATATAAGGCGCTTCGGATTATAACGTGCAGTGTCTTTTTTTGACAAATAAAGGCTTTTAAGTGCGCCCTATAGTACGAAAAATACGGTAGTACCTTTTCAACAAGAACTGACGTGATGTAGATGTTTGCCTTAGTAAAGTCACTGTCATGTTGACAAAACCAAATGAATTGGGCAGATTGCAATCAATCAAACTAAAGGTTTGGAACAAGACCCCAAAATAGTTGTGTGTGTGTGTGTGTGTGTGTGTGAGAATGACAACTGAACCGATTTCCCCCCTTTTATGGCTTCTGTGTGGACTCTGTCTCCTCCCCTTGCTTAAGCTCTGGCCCCAGCGGTTCAATGTCCCCCCTGTCCTAAATGTCCTACCTCCTCTCTTTCCTCACCCCCCCCCCCCCCCCCTTTTGCTTCTTGAAACTATTGCCAAGTTCTTCTTCCGCTGTTTTTCCCAATGCAGAGAGCCAGCCTGAACATCATTAGTCTGCTGACAGACAAGCCTCATTACCAGGCTTTAGCAGTCAGGAGTGAATGCAAGCCTGTACAAAATATGGTGAATATTTTTTCCCCCGTTACGACTACCAGTCTTAGAAGTGTGCATGTCAGTATTGTTGGTTGTTTTTATTTTGTTAGTTTTTATTTTTATATAATTTTTTGGTGCATCTGCATACATACAACCAACTCTTCCTCCCTCCCACCTCCCCCCCAACCTGCTTCGCCCCAGAAACCAAATCCTACATGTTCAAATGTGTTCACTCCATCGTGGGCCACTTGACGTCATTACGTCTCAAAGGCAGCGTTCAAATGCAGATGCGTCGCCACGTGAACGCGCCTCGCGGCTTTGAACGCAGCTCATGCGCGTGGTGAGCAACCAATCTGAACCTTTGTCCGCCATTCTGCCTCCATGAGCCTGCCTCAGAGTCCATCCATCCCCTGCCTCCCCCACCTCCCTGTGCTCATCCCAAATCTGACCCAAGGCAGAGAAACACAGGCCATTGGTTAAGGGAGTCAGGTGGCTGAGTCGGGCTGGTAATCAAAAGGTCCCTGGTTGGAACCCCCAGGTGTGCCAACATGACGTTGTGTCCTTGGGCAAGGCACTTCACCCTGCTTGCCTCAGGGGCGAATGTCCCTGTACTGGCTGCAAGTCGCTCTTGATAAGAGATTAAAAAAAAGAGAGACTAAATGTAAGATTGAATCGGAACAACAACACACAATTGCTTACCTTGTGGCCTTAACGCTTAGCAACGAATAGTGAGAGGAAGTCAAGTTCACCATGACCAGTTTTCTCAGCTGCCATCTGCTCCTCTTTCTATTGCCTCAACAACTCATCCACACCCCACTACCCCCCACCCCCTCTCGCCCCCCATTTAGTCCTATTTTTCTCCTGTACCCCCCCCCCCCCTCCCGCCCTTCCTCAAGCCTGCCTGCGTCATAATGACATTTCTGCTGGTCTGCGCCTTCTCTGTGTTTCTCAGTTGGGCCTGCAGATGTATATGTGGGTGCTTGCTCTGTGATCTGTGGTTGTGATTTTTGTTACTTTTGACATTGGCCATTTTGTTACCTTTTCTGTCTCTTTGTGATCGTTGCTGTTATGTTATGACGCTGTGATGCATTTATTGCTAATGGGGATGATAATGGCGATGATAATGAGCCGTGGCTTGTAGTGTTTCCCTTCCAACTTTTAATGAGTTACTAACAAGCGCTGAAAGGTAATGATGTTGGGCCTGTGCAGTATGCCAGTCTGACGGCACCGCAAGATGCTTGACCATGAAGATGATTACCATGCATAATGAATCCTATTTAGTCTTGTCTTGATACATAAGAGCGCTACTTTGGATTACTTCTAATTGTTCTTTCTAAGTTCGTTTTCAATTTTGTTGTTGCATTGCATTCTCGTCCTCCATGAAGTAATTGTATTTACAGCAGAAGGATCGTCCCTGTTTAGATCCTGTTTATCAAAAGACAAAGTCTGATCTTTATGTTAGATGTAGAGTCTTTTGAAGTATGGTCCGATATGAGATAGACTAGTTGAACATGCTTTTGAGGTGAGTAGAAATTCCTGATTTGGATGCATGTTGTTTGCACATTTCTCCAAACCGTACGACCGCTGAAGCTGCATCCCTTTGAGGCAGGTTTTCTGTTTTTGGTGACCTCGTAATTTATCGCTCCTACCGGCAAACAAAACATGACGACCGAGCTAATTCCCCCCCTCCAGGTGTCTCTGCTGGAGTATCGCAAGAGGAAGCAGGGGAGTGGGCGGGACTCGGAGCCCAGCGGGTGTGGCAGCGGCCTGGGTACTCCCACCCGGCCTGGCTCCTTGGGCTCCTGCAGAGCCGAATCTCCAGGGATGATCTCTCGCCCCCCGCACCACCACCACCACCACTCCCAGCACCACCACCCACACCTGCAGCCCCCGACCTCCTCCTCCTCCTCCCCACACAGCTCCTTCTCCTCACCAGCCCACCCCTCCTCTTCCATCGCCCAGATCGAGGAGGTCAGCCCCCCACCGGAGCACCATCACCACTCCTCCCAGGGCTCAGGCCAACAGCATCAGGGCAACAGCCACTGGTAAACACACCTGGTCCACCTGTTTTCTGATGTGTATGCCACTGTTTTGCATCCTCATCCTGGCAGTGTATTATACAGTGAGGTCAATAAGTAGTTGATCACCCTGTGGTTTAGCAAATTCTCCCACCTCAAATCTCACAGCATTTCCACTGCGAGACAGAATCAATAAGATTTATTTAAATGTTATTTGTATATTACTGTGTCAAATAAGTACGTGATCACTTGAGTCAAACAATTTTCATATTTCGTAGAGAAGCCTTTGTTAACATTTACAGAGGTCTAATGTTTCCTGTAGTTCTTCATTAGGTTTGCACACACTGCAGGAGGGATTTTAGTCCACTCCTCCATACAAATCTTCTCTAGATCTGTCAGAGTTCAGGGCTGTCGCTGAGCAGCACAGAGTTTCAGTTCCAATTTTCTATTGGGTTTAGGTCTGGAGACTGGCTAGGCCACTCCAGAACCTTGATATGCTTCTTACTGAGCCACTCCTTGGTTTTCCTGGCTGTGTGCTTCGGGTTGTTGTCGTGTTGGAAGACCCAGCCACGACCTATCTTCAACGCTCTGACTGAGGGAAGGAGGTTTTTGGCCAATATCTCACAATACTGGGCCCCATTCATCCTCTCCTTAATACAGAGCAGTCGTCCTGTCCCCTTTACAGAAAAGCACCCCCAGAACATGATGCTTCCACCCCCATGCATCACTGTAGGTGTGGTGTTCTTGGGATGATACTCCTTCTTCCTCCAAACACGACGAATGGAGTTAAGACCAAAAAGTTCTATTTTAGTCTCTTCTGACCACATGACTTTCTCCCATGACTCCTCTGGATCATCCAGATGGTCATTAGCAAACTTCAGAAGGGCCTTGATATGGGCTGACTTCAGCAGGGGAACCTTCCGTGCGCTGCATGATTTTAAACCATGATGTTTTAGTCCTGCTGATTCTTCACCCTTTTAGCATCATTGTTACCCCACAAGGTGATATCTTGCGTGGGACCCCAGTCCGAGGGACATTGACAATCATCATTAGCCTCTTCCATTTTCTGACAATTGCTCCAACAGTTCACCAGTTCTCTCACCAAGCTGTCTGGCAATTGCCCCGTAGCCCTTTCCAGCTTTGCGAAGGTCTACAATGTTGTCTCTTGTCTTTTGACAGCTTGGTTTTGCTCATGTTAGTAGTTAGACTTTTGACTGATTGTGGGGTGCACAGGTGCCTTTATGAAAGCTAACATCAAACAGGTGCTACTAATTTAGAATCATCAGAAATGAGCAGAGTGGAGTTGGATTTAAAAGCAGAACAGCAGGTTGTTGCAGGTCAAAAATCTGTCTGTTAAGCATTGATAAAATACTTATTTGACACAGTAATATACAAATAAATTGTAAAAAATAATAATCGTACAATGTGATTTCTGGATTTATTTTTAAATTCTGTCTCAGTGGAAATGCACCTCCATATGAGAGAACTTGAAAAATCACAGTGTGATGAAATACTTATTGACCTCACTGTAATTCGCTGTGAAATGTATAGAATGGTAGTGAAATATTTTTGTATTTGTATTGCATGCTATTTTGTTAAGTGGGTAACTCCACCGAACCCAGATTATCCTGAGGAATTCATATTTTAAGTATTTGGAAGTATTTCTGTGTGTGTGTATGGGTCCTTACATTGTAAATGAGGTTCTGTGTGGAAAAAAACAGGGGACTTTGTATACCATCCCCAAAATTGGGGATTAGAATGGCTTCTCCCCTCGACGTGACCCAAGTGTAACCATACTGCCTCTGCCCACAGGATGGTGCCCACCAGTGTGGAGCGACTGAGGGAGGGCCAGGGCGTGCTGAGGGAGGGCCACGGGGTCCTGAGGGAGGGCCACGGCGTCCTGAGAGAGGGCCACGGCGTGCTGAGGGAGGGCCACGGAGTGCTGGAGCGTGTCCTGAGAGGCGGGCTCAAGATGGAGCGCTCCGGGAACAGAGCGGGCGGCTCGGACGCAGACAGGGACACGGGTACGGTGCGGTCACTAGCTTTAAACCAACCCAGAGACGATGAGAGCGTTCTACTGGGACAGACGTTGGGTTGAATAGTTGTTGCTTCTGGGGGGTGTTTCATCAACGCGGATCAAGGAAATTTCGGCAAGTCTGGCTTACTTTAGCGAGAGTTCTGTTCCATTAAAGTGGCTTATTCTAGTTCAAGCTATGTAACCAAGGTAACATAGACTTCTGAACTATCCTGCTTCGTGTCAGGCTAAAAGTCGAGCTAAACTAGAATGTGCTATTCTAAATAATTAATTCAAACTGACGGAAACAGAATGTCAAAAGACAGTTCCGTCGTGTGCGTAATAGCCTACTAAACTCAAATGTACTCGACTTGAATGTAATTAAAAGTTTACTTAATCTCCAAAGAATGTATTAATTTAAATAAGTCAACAAATAATTTCACTTTCACTGTTTTCAAAAACAATTGGTTAAATGACATACTGTATAAGGCCTAAACTGAGCAGTATGTCTTAAAGTTTTATCAGTTTTAGGCTATCAATGATGGTGTATCAGTTCTGCAACCCTGTAGAATATACAGAGTATACAAAGTTTATCCCACCAGCCCCAAGGGCCTTCAGAAACAGAAGTAATGCCTTTATGAGCAGCATCTGTAGAAGAGGTTCAGCAGGCCCAGCATGGTTTATCTAGATAGATTTCTTGTAATTCTTGTTATATTTATATATATAGATAGAAAAACACTTTATCCTTAAGATGGCAATGAACACATAAAAACAGCCTACCATCCTTTGTAGAAGAGTAGACTAAGACTTGGTACACTATAATGGTAGAAAGGAGGGTCTGCTTGTTTATTATCTTTCTTTTTTAATAATATTTTTGTCTTCTTTGAAAATCCCAGATGCAGATCGGTATGAACAGACCCTGGGCATGGCCTCTCCTATGAAGAGTCCACATAGATACAGTCCTTCAGTCTACACACATCAGGCAAGTCACCCGCAAGACTCAGATATTGTTGTGTAAAACAATTATTTTGTGTATTGTGTGTATAAAACCACAGTGTTCAGCCTAATGTTGCCCCGGTATATAAATCGGTTAGTGTCCTATTTGAATTTGTACCTGTGTTATCGGGTTGCAGCCCTCCTTGTCGGAAAGCCATCGTCAGACGGAAAGTCCGGTGCTCCTGCAGACCAGCTCAGCCTCCTCTCTCCGTGGCTCCTACAGTCCTTCGGCTGGACCTCCCACAGGACAGGGCTTCTTCTCCCGCTTGTCCTCCCACCTTGACCCCTCCCAGCAGTCTCACAACCCCCTTTCCTACCCCAACCAGACCACCTCTGCAGACTCAGTCCCATGCGGGACCTCCCGGACAGCAGGTGGGGCTCTCTCAAGCAGCAGCAACGTGGATGTGTCCAGCAGATATGGCGGGAGCCATCTGAAAGCCAGCCTCTTGAGCAGTGGGCTGTCTCCTACCCCTGGTTCCAGGGCTCACGGGCTCCCTAAAACAGACTCGGGCGTGGCTGCTTCGGCGGGGGTACAAGCGACCCCTGCCTCCAGACTGAACCAGCAGCAGGCCCCGCGGAGCCTGAAGCCAGGTAGCCCTGTACAGGCAGGGCTGCAGGTGGGAACCAGACTCCTCCAAGCCACTGGAAGCCAACACTACCCCCAGCGCGGGCCGGCCCTCAGTCAGTTTCAGCACCCTCCTATACAGGGGTCGGGCGTAAGGACACAGTCAGGAAGCTTTTAGTGTGTATCTGTGCTTGTGTGAATGTGTGCGAGAAGTCCTGTACCTCCTCAATAAAACCTGAGGAGGACCAAGTGTGACAGCGTTTGCAGGGGAAATGTACAGACCTAATGGGCGCTAAATAACTTTTGGTATGGAATTTCTTTTTTTTTCTTTTCTTCTTCTCTGTTCTTGTATT
Source organism: Protosalanx chinensis (assembly GCA_030340685.1). NCBI lineage: Eukaryota > Metazoa > Chordata > Actinopteri > Osmeriformes > Salangidae > Protosalanx > Protosalanx chinensis. The sequence continues at coordinate 2,508,698 of CM059317.1, read as the reverse complement.
CTCAAAAAAAGGAAATACTGCATTCTGCACATTAAAAATCAAGGACTTTTCGACAACAGTGAATCAGTGGATAAAGCAATGTAAAAGGTTTTTTTGTTTTGTTATTAAAGAAATCATGTGTAATTTGAAATTGCCCTTGGTTTTCCTGCTCTGTAAGGACTGTAAACAGGCAACAAGTAACGTTGACTAAGTATCTGTATAAAGTTTAAGGAAAGAAGAAGTGTACCTGTTGTTTTGGTACCTGGTTTGACAAAATCTCTAGCTGGTTTGTGTTTCTGTCAAAGTTGTTTTGATTTGGCAAACAGCTGAGTCTGTCCTGCAGTGTGTTTCAGTTGGAAAGGGGAAACAAATATGAGCTAGAGCTTGTGTTCATCATCCGTTATAAAGATGCATCTTAGGGCTCGGGAGTCCAAGAGTTCCATATTTAGTTCATTCCATATGATTTCCAGCTACCTTTCAAATGTAGCCAATTATCGAAGACTCTTTACCTGTATTTAACTTTTTTTTCCTCAATATTTGTTCCCCCATTACTTTAATTTTTTTAACACAAACTCTCCCTCCTTTTTTCTGTTTTCATTTTTGCATAGTACTACTTCATAGTAGATTTACTATATTGTACTTGAGACGTACAGGTCTTGTAATTCATGGTGCTGCAGACTGTCATGTTTTGAAAAAAGAAATATATATGATTTTTTTTTTTATCCAGTTACGCTTTTCATGAGCCTTAGAACTTTACGTGAGATTTAGATTTTTTTCCTCACCCCCAGTGTCATCTTTGTAATAGTACAAACCTATTATTGTGCTGGAATGCAGGGGGAAAATGGCGCTAAGAAGCAGAATATGATTTAACTGTCATAAGTCTTGTGGGCTTGTCTCCTATTTGAATCCTTAGGATAAAAGTTTTATTGGAAAATGTGTTGAGAATATATTTTTCTCTTCTGACCAATCCTTGCATTCCGGATGCCACCTAAGAATACAGGAGAGGAGGGAGACTGACAGGAGGTTTTGGACAGTATATATAAAAAAAAGAAAAAGCTGCTGTGTTCTTTGTTTGTTTTCTTTTTATCCAAGTGCTGCTTTGAGAACTTTCCCTTTTCACAGAATGCTGTACCCTCAAGGGTCGTCACAAAGCAAGAAAGAATCATTACAGTCATGTGCCATGACCACTGCAGTGGAACTTTTAGACAACGTAAATTACATTGTGTCAACTGGGAGATGGAGATTTTCCTGGCGACGAAAAGTGGACCTAATTTACAAATTGTTTTTGGACCGTACTATTTGGCAGCGAGGAGTGTTGGTCTATGTCATCCCAGACATCACCACAGGGGGAGCCAGAAGGCTGAGGACCGCAGTTCTCACTGTTTTTAGCCAACAGGACACTTGTCTGGCCCTCTACCATCAACAGACATAAGGGTACTCACTTGTTACATGAATGTTTAACGGAAGACTTCTAGAGGAATTTATGACCCAAATTTACCAGCACCTTACTTCAACAAATACAACTTGGCTAAACAAAAAAACAACTGTATGTACAACCAAAAGTACTTGTATAAAAAAAAGATGTCATAAACATAAATATAGTACACTTCATTTGCCGCATGATTTATTTTTTGGGGTCTAATTGACCAACTGACTGGTGGTTGGGATCTAATGTTCAGATCGGTTCAGAAGGTCTGGTTCTGCTCATCCTCGGAGTTCATGCAAAACTAGATGTTGCATATACTTTTTTGGTGTGTTTTTTTAGATGATGTTTAATTTTCTTGGTTGATTCTGTTCCGTTTTTTTTACAGAGCATAGTAGAAACAATTTGGACTACCGCCCCCTTCCCCCCCCCCCTTCCCCTCCCCAAAAAGATTAAAACTCAGAACAGATGTAATCCATTTTGATAATAAAATACTCATGATGGCAATGTATTTTGAAAACTGTGGTTTTGAGGGTTTTTTTGGTGGACAAATCAATGCACATAGAACTACTTCTCACCGTTTTTGTGGTTTTAAATATATTTCAGTCAAATCAGGTTCACACTTCACTGTTGTTTCATTTAAAATACTTTAATCGAAAAACAAAAAAACAAATACAAGGTCAATTAAGCATTACGATTTTTCATAGCTGTACGTAAGTGGGTGAGATGGAATCTTGGTCTCCATGTTCCAATTCTGGAAAACTAACATTCTATGATACCACCCACTAGTGTCAATGAGAAGCCACTTACTTCTCTGTACTGTGAAGCCACTACTCTGTACTGTGAAGCGACCAGGCTTTCTTTTATTGCGTCACTGAGGTGAAATGGTATCGTCATCATTTGTGGATCAGAAGGCCATAACTTTACTATGAAATCCACATGTAGCTGAACGTTCATTTTGATAGTGAACTGATAGAATGTATATCTCAAGAGAAGAAACGTGTGTAGGAAACTTAGCAAGGGTTGAGAATGTTTAACGGTGGTTTTCTCCAAATATACTGAGAACCAAAGTACTCCAGAAGGAATACAACAATTAACATTTGATAAGATGTTAAAAGCCACTATCAAACTATCTGATTAAATAGGCCATGGGATATAAAAAGGTGTTATGTTATGAAAAAAGTGACATTTCAAATATGGCACTCTAAGGCTGTTACATTGATTACGTTGTTACGTTCGTCTTCCATGCAAAAGCTATTTAGATTTAAATTAAATCTAAAGACCAGCTCCTTTGACATCCACTGCAAGATGAGTATTATTTGTGAGAGCAGCAGAGTCATGCCTGTCACCAGATCCAGCTGTATGCTCGACACTCCTTCTCTGGATAATCCTTATAGACAACACGGTAGCCACACGCTGTTGGAATCCTTTTACACTTTCTTGGCCATGAGGTAGGCTTCATTGGACTGGGAAAGCAGCCAGAAGATTCAAATATATTTTATTTAATGTATTAATTTAAATGAGGACATTTAACCTACATTATAAGTGAATTGAATGGGCCCTGGTGCCTGTTATGTTTATTATAATGATACTTACGAGAGGCAGGTGTAGCCAGTCTCATGGCAGAAGCACTTGTCACACCCTTTGTAGAAAGTTTGACCAGGCTGGAACTGAACCTCTTTGTACATGCAGATCCCTGTGGGCAAAGAAAACACAATACGTTTAAATAGAATTGCATGCCCAACATGTAATTGAGTCTTTAGATCTGATTAAATTGCCACCATTCAAAGCTATTTAATACCCTTCAACACTCCATATATCATTTGATGCTATTACTTTGAAGGACCACTAGGGGGGGATCTGATTTGGTGAAGTTAGGACAGCGGAATGGGTGGGAGACAAAAACAACACTATAGTGTTTAGACTGTAGAAGAATAAATGTAGGTATGTGGAACACTTGAAGAAATTGAAGCATCTTTGTCTGTGCACTTCAGACTTTTTTATCCCAAATAATTGATATGGCTAGTGAAAATGAAATGTTCAAGATTGTAACATTGATCAGTTGAAACCTTTTTTAATGTCTATTCAGAATAATTTGAAAACTGAAACTATCACCAAACCTGTACAGAAACCTTGTAAACTTTATAAACCGGAATATGAATACAATTGATTAATTTAAACTAACCCTAATCTTGAAGTGAAGACAGATCATACTGTACCTGATTGTCTGTAGATGGCAGCCTGAGTCACCTGACAGCTCCACAGTAAACTGAGGGACAGACAGACAGCCCAGAAACACACTGACATCCCTTGTCTGCATGTACATCTCATATATAACATTCTGTCCAATGTCTTATACCAGAAAAAAACTACAAAAAACTAAATTCCTTCAGGCTAGAAGCGTGTTTCACAGTCCACCGGTTCCGTACGGTGCATGGGTGAACACGTATGTTCTAGAGCAAAGCGTCGGTGCCCAAGGCTGGAACAGGAACAGGTTCTTCAGCAGTCAGTGGGGGAAGAAGGAGACCAGATGGTTCGTCGGAGTCCTGTTAGCATGTAGAAGTCTTTATTCTCACTACTCTATGTATCTTTCCTCCAGATGGCTTTTATATGCTGTCCAACCCCTGCTCTGACAGCCAAGGTACAATAGAGAGATGGAAACAGAGAGAGCCAAGAGAGGGAGAGAGTGATAGAACTAAGGAAACTACTAAAGACACATTTCTGTGCTTGCTTCAAAAACGTTTTTCAGTTTGTTCTTTTTTTCTTCTTCTATGGCTTACTTTCTGTGCCAATTGAAGTCCTCCCTCTTCTTGGCACAACCTTCTTTATTTTGAAGTTGTGTTTTTTTCTCTCACACAGGTTCAGTCCATCTGGGTCTCAGAGCAGGAAAAAAGGTTCCATTAAATGTTTCAATATTTCTTCTGAGTCATTTGGGTTTATGTGAGCAAAGCGCAGTTTCCAGAATGGTATTGTAGGCTGTGGAATGTGGGCCATTTGAGTCCCATGCTGGCCTTTCATCCTGCGGGTGAGTGCAGTGGCCGGTAGTGGGTAGGCCCAGTTTGCACGCTGGGTGGCTTTTTAACACAAACGCACCTTCCCATACATACTTGCACCACTCTCAAGCAGACCTAATCAACAATACTGTGGCGTCTCACATGTTGATAGACAGCAATGGAGGTCTATTTGACTGGGTTCATAATAACTATCACATTTGCAAAGGGGAAACTCAGTAGTAGGAGTGACTGTTACAGTGTTCTACCCAAATTGCCACAACGCAATAGTCTTTTATAGAAAGGCCTATAAAAACAGTGAGTTCCTGAAACTCCTAAAACAGTTTCAGACCTAGCTGTGATGAAAAGGTGGAACAGTAACAGCGGAATATCAAAAGCCAATCAAATGGACTAAGTAACACACATAAACTCTTAATAGAAACCAAATCCCAACCAGGACTACAAGTATTTGGCTCGTTCACCAATGGGCTTAAAATGTGCATTAGAGGCTTTTTGAAATCAGCAAACCCCACTCAGTGCTATTACATTTACATTTATTCATTTAGCAGACGCCTTTATCCAAAGCGACTTAAAAAGAGCATCAGTCATTGTTGTGTTTTCTATATACATGGACATTTGTGAAGTTTATTAGTTAATTATTTTATTATTTATTATAAGTTTCATTAAAATGTTTATGTTATACCAGAGCTGGCAACATGTGAGAACTGTTTCAGGTTGAGCAAAAGTGTGGTTTCTCTTTAAGGGAAAGGTGTGCAGTGAGCCCATGTGACTGGTGTCACTGTGATAAGGAAGCGGGAGTTTTGTTTGGTGTGTTTTGTACTGACATTCAATCCAGTGTGCAGCCACTTGGTAAGCTCTTTATGTCTGATTTCTATGGCAAGCCGTTTTAACATTTATTCAATAGACTGGATATGTGACGCAGATATCTGTAATTCAATTTCGCCTAGTCAAAAAGAACATTTCAGATATCTGCAACTACAATCCTCCTATCCACAACTGGAATTAGGGATATCTGCAACGTCATTTCAGATATCTGCAACTACAATCCTCCTATCCACAACTGGAATTACAGATATCTGCAATGTCATTTCATCTACAATTAAATTCTGACTAGTCACAATTCCAGTTAAAGATATCTTTAATTCACCTCAATAATTGTGACTAGTCAGAATCAAATTGTAGATATCTTAAACTGGAGTTACAGATATCTACAATTCAGTTGCAGATATCTGTAATTCCAGTTGTGGATATCCGCAATTGAATTGTAGATATCTGAAATGACGTAGCAGATATCTGCAATTCCAGTTGTGGATATCCGCAATTGAATTGTAGATATCTGAAATCACGTGCCCCATAGACATGAATGGCAAAAGTGACGTAGTTTCTCCTAGGAGAAATGACATTGCAGATATCTGTAATTCCAGTTGTGGATAGGAGGATTGTAGTTGCAGATATCTGAAATGACGTTGCAGATATCCCTAATTCCAGTTGTGGATAGGAGGATTGTAGTTGCAGATATCTGAAATGTTCTTTTTGACTAGGCGAAATTGAATTACAGATATCTGCGTCACATATCCAGTCTATTGAATTTATGTTAAAACGGCTTGCCATAGATTTCATGTTGTATGCTCTGTGTTGTCAGCTATCGCCATGTTGGTTGTACTGTGTTGGAGGCATATGATGTTTGCTGTCAACTGATAATTATTTGAGATTGAAACTCAAGAAAATCCTTATTATTATTTCAGGTTTATTACCCGCTGGTTTCCTTTGAAAGACAATAAACAATTAAGAAAATAAATCAAACTGAGTAAAATCCATTGGCACACTGGAGAGCCCTTTCCGTGGGGAAAAAACGGAACAGTCATTGAGCATAGCAACGTGATAGACTCCGAACACAGTGTTTTTTTTAGATTGTGAATCATACATCATGAGAACCAATAAGTGCCAAGGGAAGAACTATAAATGCATAACACAACGATTGTGAACATAAAGCAAGAGATACAACAACAACACTGGCAAGTTACCATATGGGGACCAACAAATAGTTCTAAACAACATTAGATTATGTGAAGTGCCATACTATTCCTAAATGCCATTAAATTCTCTAAATAAGTGAGTTTTAAGCCTTCTTTTGAAGGTGAGAAGGCAGTCTGTGCTTCTGATGGAGGTGGGGAGTTGATTCCACCATTGGGGAGCCAGGCAGTGAAATAGTTTTTATTACCATAGCAAAACCACATCATGTATTAACTTAATTAGACCAATCATATACCCTCCTTCTAAATGTAACTGTCCGATACTTAATTCAATTAATTCAATTAAATCAAGTATTTAAAAACAACTAGCCAGATGTGGCTGTTGGTGTATTCATCCTGGACTCGTTCATCTCAAAATATAAGAGGAGCAATTTTATTTACATCGATAAGGATTGGGATTTATTTGATAGTGTGGATTTTCTGGTGTGCATTTGGAGTGTATGTTGGTGTTCATTAGACAGACTTCTTGATTGAGAATCCGATTATTTTGGTCTATGAGCCGAACCTGAAACATCATAAGGTACAAAACAAGAATGTACGTGTGTATGACACGTTTGAATGAGGGTTGTGCATGTGTGTTTTAGGAAAGGGAACCGAAAATATGTGGATTTGTATAAACACCTTTCATGCACAGATACATTTTGTGACCCGTGGGAGCCAGTTGTGGTTTTCCCTATTGCGTGTGTGCACAAGCACATTTGCGCATTTTAGGTAAGGGGTGACATTTTCCGAGCTGACTGCCAAAGCTACACATACATTGAGACAGGGCCTCGCTGACTGACTTTCAGAATGACATGACTTACAGCTGAGGTTTCAAAGCTGCGACTGAGGGTGGAGGGTGCACATCATCCCCCCCCCCCCCCCCCCCCCCCCCCTGTCTTTTTCCCATCCTGCATTCCACATCAACCAAAACTGTCCACAGATGAAGATTAAACAACCGTCTATCTGTCCGCCTCACAATTATGACCGCATTCAATATGACTGTTGCGCTACCACCGCGCCGCTCACACACACACACATCGACAAAGGCCACACAGGCACAACACACTCACACATTGATGTTGACCGCACGGTACACACATACACATGGACCACACATTCCCACAGGCTGCATGCACATAAACACATACACACACTCCCCCTGTGGTCCGCTCCCAACTGTTGACCACAGCTCAGTTGGTGAGCTCAGGCCCTCTGCAGCCCACTGCCAGCCTCAGTGTGTGCGTCACAGCCTGGATGACTCAACTAAATGATGAATTACAGGTGATGTCGGAACTACGTCTGGCTCCCTCTTTGAACAGACTTGATTATTGAAACGACGCCTTCAAAATAAACATGGCTATATCCTGATGACGTCTCTTCCCTTGAAGTGGTGAGGGCGCAGTCGATAAGACCACACAGTCGCACCACCTAGACGTACAGCCCAATGTTTGAGTGAGTTCATGTAGCAAGTTCATGTAAATGTATGTTATGAAATTAGTGCTTTGGATGTTTGCATTCAAGAAGCTGGAATTTAGCACCTGGCACCATACAACTAGTGTAAAATATGACCATGTATAGAATCACAGTCCACCCATCCCAGTGAAAATGGAACTGGTGAGTAGTATGATAGTCTGACGGCTTGTAAGTCTGAGTACGAGTTGGGGGGGGGGGGGGGGGGGGGGGGGGGGGAATACTGGGATCCCGCAACTTGACGTGACTACCCCCTGTTACACTAACATGGGTGACAACTTTGATGTAGTCAGTGTTGCAGATATCCATGTTATATATATACGTAGAGAGCTGCTTTGCACCCATGCCATTGATATAGTGCCACACTGTGGTTAAGCAAACTTGGCTCCCGCTCCCCCGGCCGCATGAGTGGCATAAACACCAGTCTAGCAGGAGACCTTGGCCTGTCGCCTTGACAACGATGGGCATTAAAGTGAAAGCCAATGGTGGCCTCCACAGGCCTTCCTCTTTGGCACCTCTCTGGTTGAGCCCTCTTACAGCCCGCTAGCCTGGCAATGTTGTCTCAGCCGGGCCCCATGCCCAAAACCCTATCCTATCCTGCTGTCCCATTGGTCCAGCCCACAGCGAGCAGACAGGAGACGCCCAACACTGCAAACAAGTGACAGACTGACCATCTGTGCTTCTCTCTGGATCCCCCTCCATCTGTTTACATCTTTTCTTGGTCTTTTCCTTTAGCATAAGTATTTTGGTTCAACTTCATTTACATGTATTCATTTAGCAGATGCTTTTATCCAATGCGACTTACTAGAGAGCATTACAAAACAGCATCGGTCACTGAGCATAGCAACGTGATAGACCCAAAACATAGCGGGTTTATATATTATGGAACATACGCTGTGACAAACCAATAAGTGCCAAGGGAAGAGTCATAAGACCATTCAGACAAATGGCTTACAAATTCAAGGCAGGCACCTCAAGTAACACCTCCACCCAGGTTCATTCACACTGCACTCTGCAGGTCTTGAACCCAGGTCTCTGGCATGGGAGAAGGACGCTGTGACAAGTAGGCTAAAGGCTGCAACCTCTAGCATCAGTCGCTAGAGCATCCTTTGACATCAGAGGAGTGAGGTTTACTCGCACAGCTACTGCCAGCTGGCATCCGTTACACTCAGATGGACAGTAGTCTACTTGTAGGAAGCGAACAACAAAGTAACGACAGCAACACTAAAGAGTTTCCCCTCAGGAATCAATAAAGTAATTCTGACAGCTGACAGCAGATATTTTGAATGAGTCTTGAGCCTTTTCTTGAAGGCGAGGAAACAGTCTGGGTTTTTCTGATGGAGGTGGGGAGTTGATTCCACCATTTCCCCAGACAAGGAAATGTCTGCCTTATTTGGCCAGACAGGGGAAGAGTTTGTGTTGGGCTCTGGCGCTCTTGAAGGGTGGGACTACTAGACGATTGTTAGAGGAGGACTGTAGGTGGCGGGCAGGGGTGTAAGACCAGAGGAGAAAGTTTATATAATTCGGGGCAGTCCCGTTCACTGTTCTGATGGTTAGTACCAGGGTCTTGAATCTGATATGGGCCATGATGGGAAGCCAGTAGAGGGCGATGAGGAGTGGGGTGACATGGCAGCCTCTAAGTAGATTGAAAACCAGGCAGGCTGCTGCATTTTGGATCCTCTGAAGGGGGCGTATTGCGCTTGATGGAAGCCTGGCTAATAGTGAGTTGCAGTAGTCCAGCTTTAAGAGGAAAAGAGCAGTTGGGTGGAATGTTCAGACAGGTATCTTCTGTTTATCCAGATGTTGTAGAGGGTGAATCTACATGACCCGGAGACAATGTGTGCTGTGAACTTTCATGTTATTTCATTCATTTCCTTCCCTCTCTCACTTTTCTTCCTTCTTTCTTTCTCTTCTGCATTGTATTACATTCTGTTACTGTGTACGATACACTCCATTCCTCTGTTGATTCATAAACAATACAATCCTCCATTTGTTAAATTTATATGTTGAATCATGTGCTACATGATGAACTCTAATTGTAGTTATATGTAATAACACAGCATTATCATTAATGAGTAGTCAAATGTATGAACTGAAGATTGTTATCTCTTACAAGTCGCTTTGGAAGTGTTGATAAAAGCTAAATGAATAAATGTACCTCTCAAGCTGAGAAGCTCATAATCAGCCACTGACTGATTCTGTGAAACCCCAAAAAACATTGTGCTCTACAACTATTAAACAATAAACACCACTAGAATACCATGTTTTAGCATTTAAGGCAACATAAGGCAAATAACAGTTTTGAAATTGCATGATATTCCATTACTTTATTTCCATTATTTAACACAATAACACCAATGAAGTTAAACTGGTGTGTGACAATATTTGCCATGAGAGACTCTTCTGTGACAGTCTTGCATAAACATTCAGTTTTCATAACGGTGAGAGGCATAACAGCGTCTCATTACAGTATAACAAAAAGGGGGAAATAAATAAAACCATTGAACGTATTAATATATAGGAATACATATTTAAATTAATAAATAGTTTAAGTTTCCATAATTTGTTTTTGCACAATAGGACCTGCAGACTATCAGGACACAAACATTATTAGGGGTGATTGAAGAAAAATGACAGTGTTGTAGGAAGTCACTTGAAGTAACCATCTGCAACTTTAAATATTACCTTTGTAAATGTCATAAACAAAATCTGTGATTTTTTCAGCAAATCTTTCTGCAAATTTTCAGCAAATCTTTCTGCAAATTTTCAGCAAATCTTTCTGCAAATTTTCAGCAAATCTTTCTGCAAATTTTCAGCAAATCTTTCTGCAAATAAAAATGTGTTTAGAAGGACAAAAGTTTCGACGTTTTGTGTGAGAACAGAAGGGTACATTTGTAGAGGCCTCTTAAATTTTACTCCTTCTGTACCTCGTTCACAATTGTCCTTTTTAACTTCTCAACAACTATAATATAAACGTCATAATAAAAATTTTCATTGCTGCATAAACGAGTGAGCTGGAGTGCGCTTAAACACCTGTTATGGATATAAACAATGAGAGGGCTACCAAATGTCAAAAAGAAATACATCAATAAAGTAATAGCTTTCGTAAAAATTTCTACTGAAACCCAAAACACTGGGAATAAGTTAAACCAAATGATATTAAGCACATTATTAATATAGGCGACTTGGCCTTACATTTCTGGTGTACCTTCATTCTTTTGTAGATCTTTAGGTAGGCCCAACAGCCTAACATACCATCCCTAGGATATAGTCCCCAAATTGCTTTCATAATGGAAACCTCTTAAAAAAATTGCGGAAAGAAAATTAAAAGTCAAAAACACAACGATGACACTTGATACATATAAATAACATAAATACCAATGAAACGTTGATTTACAAATATTCACTTGTAGAACTTGAGGGAGAAGGGGTGAAGTGGATGTCTATAGTCATTGCACTGTAATCTCCATGATTATTCTTCCTCCTTTTGCTACAGCTCCAACTGACCTCTTGTCAAATATCATATCTTAAATTAAGACGTTCCTGGGTGTAGGAGGCTTTGCAAAGATGGAAAAGCACCAGAGAGAAAGAGTTTATCACTTTCAAAGACATGGCAGTCCCTCTTCACTATCACACTTGTCTGTCCAGGCATTACTACAGTGTTGCAACACAAGAGGTCAACCTCACTGACCTGCAGATGGTGACACCAAGAAATATAAAAGACGCATCTGCATTGGCAAATTAGGGCACTTAAACCACCGTTTACCACAACAAATCTATAGGTCTTTGGCAAGCCCCTTATTTTGTTCAAACCTTTACCTTCACTTCTGGGAGGAATCCTGATCTGTGACCAATTCCAGTCTCTTGACCTGAAGAAACATACTACTGTAGTTCACGCTGATGTTGTTGTACACAGATTTAAGTTCCTGAGACAATATGCTAATCTGCAAACACGAAGATTCAAGGATTCAAATATTTGAAATGATCATTTACAAATAACTTTTAGTCTAGATTATTGGGCAACTGAACTCACAACACACCCAGTTACAGACGTCTCAAGTGGAGAATTCCGCAATTATACTTAATTTAAATACTTTGGAATTTACAACAATTGTAAAATACATGTCTACTTTTAACCTTGAGATGTTCTGTGTTGACGTTAGAGAACTGGAGTGGAACAGCACTTAAGTGTGGTCTATAGTCTCTGGAGGAACTCATGGGCATTCAGCTTCACATCCTGAACTTTGGAATTGTGCTTGATAGGTGTGTTCAATGCATAGTGCTGCCTTTTGAACTGAGAAACACTCCTCGCTGTGTTTGGAGAGCATGGAGCATTGAGCACGCCTTATCTTTGCAAGCCTGAGATAGATGCAGCATGCAGGGCCTCTACTTGTGCCAGGGATGCACAAACAAAACCCAGTGGGCCAAAACCGTATGAAAGGAGAGAGAAAAAAAGTGTCTAAAATTAAATTATGGAGCTCAGACCAGGTTCCTAATGCCTGGTTGAGTCAGTCCTACTTTCCATATGTTGCTGGAGCTGAGATTGTAGTTTAAACACAAAATACGAATGTATTCTCATATTCCATATATCTGTCCAGAAAATGACAGAAGTGGTTGTGTTTCTGTTCTATCTTTAGGTGGGGGAGTAACTACATTGTGTTTTAGGAAATTGGATATCATATTTGGGGCTTTAATGCTACCCTGTTCCCATATAAGCATCTTATTTACACATATCCCTCATTTATTTCTTGGAATCTGATCTCAGGTACAAAGACGGATGTTGAAAATCTTGAAAAAGACAAACTTCAAAATTACTTTGTGCCTTTACAAAAGTCAATTTGTTTTAAAATGTTTCGTTTTTTTCTTTGTATTATGTATCTCTGAAGTAGCACCTGTATGCTTGTACATATGTACTCCAGGATGTTTTCTTTAAAAGCCCCAAAATGTATCTTCCCTTTCCCCCCCAAAATTTTATTTTTATAGAATACTTTTGCTGACAAGCAGTATAAGCTAAGCTCTTACACTTGCTTTAGAAGAACATAGTGGTCCTAATACTGTTTATAATGAAAAGAAATCCCAGAGTTTTTTAAAGCTAACCATGTATTATCTCTGAAATGCATGTTTCTTCACGAGGACAAATAGTTTATCTGGAATATGATTCCTTTCCGGTTCTATATTACAAACAGCTGGATGCAGTAAGCACTCCAGATTGAGATCAAGGGTATCAACCTGAAAAGCAGAAAGATGGGAGTCGGTGTGAGGGCGTTGGGGGAGGGTTAGGTGGGAGGGTTGGTGGGTGGGGGCGGGGTCGAAGGAATAGAGCAAGAGGAGATGGAAAAAGCGAGGCAGGAGATTGAGGAGGTGGATGCTCAGCGGAAACGTTGGACTCCGAACCGCGAATCCTTGGAGTCCCGAATTTCAATCTGCCAAACAATAACAGAGATAAAAGAGAACAATGTCAGAATTAAATTGAGAGAGGAACATAAAGAAGAAACAGAGTTTATCCAATAATAATAAAGAGGGATGACACATAAAGTTCAGGGGTTGACGTCCTGTATTTTTGAATTCATTCCACGAATTGCAATGTTTGCTTGTCTTAACTGTTCCTGAAATACAAATATAATATTTTAGACAAGTCATCAAATCCATACCATCAATGGTATCCATTAATAATGTAATGGTATACGCTCAATAACAAGACTGCAAGCCTGCTGGGACACTAACCATTATAGTTGTGGTCCGAATAATAGTCTAGTACTAGTAATAAAAAAAATCACAATATATAATACAAATAATAATAAATGATATCTGTATAGTCTTTTTTATAAGCAATGTTACAGAGCTCACCGGGGAGGTTCATTTTGGCGAATGGTGCTGTTTGGAATTCAGGTTTATTACTGTTGAAATTTACTGTTAAATGCATGGGTGCACTTGAAACCAGTGGAGCAGTGATATGGGCCTAGGTGACAACTGTGAGTTACAACAAACTGTACTCTTTGAAATCCAAGCTCTGAGACATCCCCAAATCATCCACATTTGTAACCCAGGTCTGGCAATCTTTTTGAGTGCTTAAGCAAAAGTAATTGCTTGATACAGATCTAATTATCTCGATCTTCTTTTCTTCAGTGTCTATGAGAATGCTGTGAGAGGATATTCATGGGGAATATGGTGTACAGGGCTCTGACATATGAGTCACTGTCAGATAAATATAAGTGGCATATGAAAGCATCTAAAAACAAATAGAATCACTGAAGAAAAACATACTATTGTAACAGCCTTTAAAGGTCACACATTAATATATTTTCTCTGACATTTTGTGCCAAATCCCTGAAAAATATATATTCAGCATGTTGAATAATTTTTTCCTTTTATTTATGAGGGGGAGGCAGGAGGCTCAGTGGTTAAAGTGTCGGGCTCGTGATCGGAAGGTTGTGAGCTCAATTCCCGGCTGTGGCATAATTACATTTTGTCCTTGGGCAAGGTACGTCACCATACTTGCCTCAGGGGGAACGTCCCTGTACTTGCTGTATGTCGCTCTGGTTAAAAGCATCTGCTAAATGACTAAATGTAATGTAAGTTAGACTTGTAAGAGACAAACATTTAATTGTATTGTGGTGTAATAGTTAGGGCTGTACACAGGGTGACGCTGTTAGGCTCAGCTACATGAGTCAGGGGGAGACGTGTAGTGTGGAAGGTGTTGATCCTGGAATTGATCGCTTGTGGCGATTGCAACAGTTACTCGTGTTATGGATGTTTTGTTGGTACCAATCATGGATGTATTACCAATCACTGGAAAAAAGGTTGAACTCTTTAGCTAGCTTTTGGACTCATTGAAAACAAGACGAGCAACAGGTGGTCACATAAGGAAAATAATTAAGATTCAAACTCACAATCTCCTTGTTGGGAGGTGAAAGCGCTAACCGCACTGCCGTGCAATCCAGTAATTACATTATATTATTCAAACGAAAATAATTACTACGAAACCGCCATGAGTAAATACTGTAGATGCCAAGGGTTTTTGTGTGTGTGTGTGGAAGTAATGTGGTGCAGTCGGATAGGGTGTTGGGTTGGTGATCAGCAGGTACCTTGTTCGAACCCTGGCTGTGTCAACATGACGTTGTATCTTTGGGCAAGGCACTTCACCCTACTTGCATCAGGGGAAATGTCCCTGTACTTCCTTTATCTGAATCATTTGTTAATTATATTTTGTCCATGTATACACATTAAATAAATCCAAATGGACTGTCCATTTCCTTTTAATGGGTTTCCGATGGTTATGCTGCTTCCAGACATGTATTTTCATATTGGAGCACTTAATCACGTTTCAGCTGTCGTTTGTTGCCAGGCAGAGTCAAAGTCAAAGAGGCCTTCACTATCCGTTCTACAGGTCCTCTAACGCGAAATCATTGTCAAGCCTTCAGAATCAAAAGTGAGTCCCGCTGTAAGTGACTGGACACAGCCCCTTCAGTTTACAGCGCTCGGAACAACCACCCCGCAAGACTGCGACCTCAGGGCCTTCTAGCTGGCCCTACGTAGAAGGCAACACGTGCGTGTCCTGTGATTGGATGAACTCTCCTGGGAGTCTGACAATGTCATTTTTCAACATATTGAATCTGAACCAGGAGCTTCGCTTGCTACAGACAGGACAGCTATTGGTGTTTTTTTTTAACCACGATGGCTGAAGAAGGAGGCCAAGGGGTGGATCTGGTTGCAGGTATACTTGCCACACCTCCACGCAAACTCTGACCCATCCGTAAACCTACGCACATTTTGGAGACAGTGGGACTTGGCGACGCAGATGACCGTACTGTAGTCAGCGATTACGTGTAATATTTATATATTTTGTTTTACTCTTACACGTTTCTATCACTCAGTGTCATCAATATCACAAAGATAACATCCAGCTGTGTTATTTGCACAATTCAACGCTTTCTGTTTCAATCTTTGCTTTCTGTGCAATATGCAGCTTCTCGCAAAGTTAAATTTGTGATTCCGCTGTGTAACGAGTGCACAACCCGACCATCCCTCATCAGTGAGAGACTGAACAAGGCAAGAACTGATTTATGATAGAATGCTGTGCCCTTCTCCAAGGGCCCAGCAAAACTCAACCATTTCTACAAAGGAATTTACTCTAAAAACAGCACACAAAAGACAATTCTGCTCATGGAAACTAAGAAGGACTATTGGAATTTATAATCTCTCTTTAAATGTTGTGTTCAGTGTAATGTGATGTCTAATGTAACTTCCTTTCCTTTTATTAGAAGTCAATCTTCCTATCAAAAGGACGGTGTCATACTGACAAAACCATTTCTGAATGTTTTATTGTTAGTTATTGAAGTTAAGCACTTCCACGGACATTTGGAGTCTCCTCTACCTCTTGTTTTCCACTAACCCATTCCTCCTCTTCTCTTTTTTTCTGTCTTTTCCTTGTCCCCCATCCCTGATAACCTTGTCTCTGCAAAGTATGGATAAGGAAGACTGGAATCACTGTGGAATATAACAGGCAGTCAGGTGTCTGAGCAGTTACGGTGTCGGGCTAGTAATCAGAAAGTTTCCAGTTCAAACCCTGGCCGTACCAACATTAACGTCATCTACACTGATAACTCCACACACCCTCCAACGCCTTCGCCTGCTTGTTGTTATTTGCTGTTCTGTCTGCTGAGGTGATTTTTTTTGGCAGGCCATGGCCATGTTTTTCTCCTCTCCTCTCCTCCTTTATGTTATCCTGATTTCAGAAGGCCTCTGCGCCAATACATTTACTTTGTCGTGTTGCCTCGGTGGGCACTGTCCTGCCAAAGAGCTTTCCCAAGGGGATTAATAAAGTATTCTTAATTTGAATCTGTTTTCTAGGGCAAGGCACTTCACCCTGCTTGCCTCGGTGGGATGTCCTTGTACTTGCTGTAAATTGCACTGGATAATCTGGGTAAGTGTCTGCTAAATGACTAAATGTAAATTTATATCACTAAGCAAGGGCTGGCTGATGTAACTAAACACATTTTCTCACAAGGATGTACAGGGAAACCTGAGGGGTTGTATATCCAACCAGGTTGAATTAGCTAAGGGAAACACACATGCCAGTTAAACATGGTAGGTGTTGGAGATTGTAGTTTTAACCTTGAGGTAACACACCTGACCAAAAAGATTGGCCTTAACACCATCCACACAAGACATATACCTCACGACTACAAAACAAACAACAGCACAGAAACCACAGCAGAAAAGAGGACTTACCTTGGACACCACAAAATCTGTAAAGACAGAACGAGAATCAATCTGATTTACCTTCCTATTACTGATTAAAAACGAATGACGAAACCTTTGAATCTGACATACGTACACCTTAAAAAATATGCCTATTTTGGTACTCAAAGTTCGTTTTTTTTGCAGGGAGTTAATGATAAAATGACTAAATCAAATAAACTGGGGCAAAAAAGTATTTAGTCAGCCACAAATTGTGCATGTTCACCCACTTGTTTCTTACAAGCCATTGCTTCATTTCCCGGGCGATGAGTTTGGGATCATTATAATGCTGAAAGACCTAGCCATGTTTCAGCTTCAA
The DNA here is from genome assembly GCA_030340685.1 of Protosalanx chinensis. Taxonomy (NCBI): domain Eukaryota; kingdom Metazoa; phylum Chordata; class Actinopteri; order Osmeriformes; family Salangidae; genus Protosalanx; species Protosalanx chinensis. Next base: position 2,491,241 of record CM059317.1, on the reverse strand, counting down.
CGCCCTTGCTGAGGAAGGAGGTTTTCACTCAAAATCTCACGATACATGACCCCATTCATTCTTTCTTAACACGGTTGGGTTGTCCTGGTCCCTTTGCAGAAAAACAGCCTCAAAATATGATGATGTTTCCACCGCCATGCTAGGTATGGTGCTCTCTGGATGCAACTCAGCAGTCTTTCTCCACCAAACGCAACAAGTTGAGTTCTTACCAAAAAAGTTATATTTTGGTTTCATCTGACCATATTAAATTCTCCCAATCCTCTTCTGGATAATCCAAATTCTCTTTAGCAAACTCCAGACAGACCTGGACATGTACTGTCTTAAGCAAGGGGACACATTTGGCACTGCAGGATTTGAGTCCCTGACAGTCTACTCTAGTGTCTTACTGATGATTGTCTTTTTCCTATTGGTCCCAGCTCTCTTCAGGTCATTCACTAGGTCCCCCCATTTTGCTCCCCGCTCTTGTGATCATTGTGACCCCATGGGGTGGAGCCCCAGATCGAGGGTAATTATCAGTGGTCTTGTATTTCTTCCACTTTCTAATAATTGCTCCCACAGTCTGGGGGTGCACGGTGGCAGTGCAGTTGGCACTCTCACCTCCCAACAAGAAGATTATGAGTTTGAATCTCGGGCCCGACCATGATTTCTCTGGGTGGAGTCTGTATGTCCTCCCTGTGTTACTGTGGGTTCTCTCCAGGTACTCCGGCTTCCTCCCACCATCCACAGATATGCATGTGGTAGGTTAATTGGACACTCTGGAAATTGCCCCTAGTGAATGACTGTGAGAGTGAATGGCTGTCTGCGACCCTTAAAGGGAAAAAGCGGTACTGCTAATTTGCGGTAGATAATGAATGAATGAATGCTCCCACAGTTGATTTCTTCACACTAAGCTGTTTACCTAATACAGATTTAGTCTTCCCAGCATGGTGCAGGTCTACCATTTTTCTTTCTGATCTGTGAGAAGCAGAGATTTTTTGAACCAGCCATGAGTGACCATTGGCAGTATTCCACTTGGCCTCATTATTCAGCCCCTGAGGTTGCTCCTTGGTCAGACCTCTCGCAGGGGGTCTTCTGATGCAACGTCACACTTTCTCTGTAGAGCAAACATCTTAAACAACCTACGCAAACCTGACTCTGTATCTGTGGACCTGTGAGAGGCTGCAGAGGGTCTTGAACAACAAAATTCAGCATGCTGAAGTGACATAAGAACAACCAATGCTGGAAGAAGCCACGATAGGGATCACAAAATGAGAAAGAGGAAGAAAGAGAAAAAGTGAGAAGTGAAAAGAGGAGAAAGCAAAGGAGAGATGGAAAAGGTAAGCAATAGTGAAGGGGTAGAAGAGAGAAGTAATAGATGGAGAGACAGTATTGGGAGAGAGAGAGAGAGCAGAGTGCTGAGGAGAGAGAAACCGCAGTCTTATCCTTCTGGAATCTAACACGTAACCATGGAAACTTCCTCAATTGAATTCAAGAGCTATGAAGGAATTTAGGTATTTATTTATTTATTAAGGCACCACAATACACATGTACGCTGTCTACCATAGTGGATTTTAAAATAGCCTCCCAATATCAGCTTAACCTTTATCCAAAATCACTGAATATACATGAATCTTTTTGCATCTGCAGTGATAGAAAAATTCCTCTGCTGATTTTGTATATTTGCCCACTGACAAAGAAAATATTAGTGAATAATTTCAATGATAGGAAACCATTAAGTTAACCCTATTTAAACAGCGAGACAGAATAACAACAAATCCACAAATGTCAAAATTGTTATTAAAAGTTAAAATGTTATTGAGCAGTCCTCCTTTGACCTAGATTAGGAGTGCAATGTTACACTGTGTGCACAGACACAATGCTTTCCATTCATTTTCAATGGAGCCAGGCGTATCGCTTGCGTGGTGCATTGTGGTTAGCGACGCATCGTGATGCAAGTGATGAGAGATTTTCTCAGATTTAGTCTCATAACATAACTTTGCACTGATAGCTTGATAGCCCTGCCAGCGGAACATAACTGGTTAACCATAGTGCCTGGTGACATATTGTAACCTTTAATTCAAAGGTGGTCTGGAGGTCCACCTTGCAATGATCATGACAGTGGTGAGGAATCAGCCCAGATGATCAATGATCATGACAGTGGTGAGGAATCAGCCCAGATGATCAATGATCATGCCAGCTGGTACTATGGTCACCAAAACAACAACTGGTAGTACGTTGTGAAGGATTGATATCCTGCAGTGCCCACAAAGTCTGATAAAAAAAAAACACTAGACCAAACTGAAGCTCAACTCACCATGTTTGGAGGAATGCTGCATATAACACCAAGAACACCATTCTTTTGGGGGTATTTTTCTGCTAAGTGGACAGGACAACTTTACCGCATCAAAAGGATAACTGATTGAACATCAAACTTTTAGTGAGAACCTCCTTCCCTCAGCCAGGGCATTGAAAATGGGTTGTGGATGGATATGCCAGCAAGACAATGAGCCAAAACACTCAGCCAAGGCAACACAGGAGTGGCCAAAATTTTGTGTGAAATATGTGGTGAGAGCAGAAGATTCCAAATAAGTTGCCAAACATTAGCCTTGAAACATTAATGACAAGATCCCTCCTGAGATGTGTGTAAACATGGTGGCCATCTACAAGAAATGTCTGACCTGACCTGCTTGTCAGAGAGTCATGGATGGATGACTGAAAACCAGGATGAAATCAACACCGTAACCCATTCTAGAGGAACAAGTTAAATCAAAGATAAGATATGTATGAGTGTTCCCTGAATAGTGTTTTTTTAACAGTGTTTTTTTTTTTTTACAGCGCATTGTGCTCTGAATCCTGATTGGCTCAGGTGCTTTACCGTTTAGACCCACGTTCTTCTCTCGGGCAAAGCCTCCTGCGCAGCCGGGCGGACTGTGAAATACGCGAGGGACAATATTCCCTGTTTTACAAAACCGTTCTTTAAACTATCAGAGTTTTTGTTAAACGTTCATATCTGTATTTATTTTGGGCCTTAAAACAAGTTTTGATGTTTTGTTTCATTCTATAGTACAGTATTGCATTGTAAAATAATAGTAAAAATAAAGCTATCTACTTCGCGGATTTCACTTACTGCGGGTTATTTTTGGAACGCAACTCCCGCGACATTATTATTTGTTATTTTCTCACCCCTAAGGCTTCGTCAGTATTTTGACTACATAGACAACACCCATTTCAAAATGTTAGATTGAGTAGCTTGTATTTTTATTAACGTTCTGTCGCACGGTTTAAGAGCTGTACAATTTTTCTGCCAAAAAGACAAGTTTGGAGCATCTGGGAACTCACTGCTAGCGTAAAGTCACTACGTCAGCGCACCTCAGGAAAGACGCATGTTCTAGTCAGCCACACAACAATGTCAGTGAGACTTCAGCGTTACTACCTCAGCCTTTTTTTCGCTACATATCTGTAAATGTAGGATTCTTTGGGGCCCAGTTTAAATAAACACGTTCACCTTTTCTTATTTGGATCTTACTTACTTGCGTTATTGAACCGAGCAGCTAAATCGTTTTTCTTCTTTGCTGTCTAAAACCAATATAAAGACACTAAATGGTTGAAGTCGGTAAACACCAGGGACCTCATGTACAAAGGTTGCGTACGCACAAAAACGTGGCGTACGTCCTTTCCCACGCTCACGTTCAGATGTATCAAACGTGAAATGACCGTGGAAATGTGCGGTGCCCCACGCCAACTTCATAGCTGTCGTACGCACGTTTCTACAGCTATTGTTCCTTTGGCGTCACTTAGAGGTGATGCTGGGAAACTGTTAATAATGTGAAAACAGTCAAGTGATGTGCCTATCAGAGACACCGTTGTGAACAATTTACACACCCTGGCGTTTGTAATCATATAGGTGAATATAAAAGCATGCGCAAGAAAATGGTATTAACAATGGCAGCGTTCGCGTTGTTTGAGGACCTTGCAAATGGTGCAATCCGACGTGAGCGAGTTTTTAGGGAACGCGAGGATTTACTTGCAAACAATAACGGGCTCATAAACCGATTTAGGTTACCAAGGCCAGTGTTACTGGAGTACGCAATTAGCAGCGATAGCCGGTTTCCCTAAGGTTATCGGATATATTGACTGCACACACATTGCTATAAAAGCGCCATCACAGGATGAATTTGTTTATGTTAATAGAAAACATTTTAATGCCATTAATGTTCAAATCATGTGATGCGCAAATGCCTTCCGGGCGGTAAACGGGACTGCCCCGACCTATATCAACTCTCTCCTCCAGCCCTATATCCCCACCCGCCACCTACGGTCATCTGCTGACAACCGTCTAGTGGTACCCCCCCCTCAAGAGCGCCAGAGCGCAACGCAAACTCTTCCACTGCCTGGCTCCCCAATGGTGGAATCAACTCCCGACCTCCATCAGAAGCACGGACTGCCTTCTAACCTTCAAAAGAAGGCTTAAAACTAATCTATTTAGAGAATTTAATGGCACTTACCAATAGTATGTCATTTCACCTGATCTAATGTATTGTGTGTTGTATCTCTTGCTTTATATTCATAATCGTTGTGTTATGCATTTATAGTTCTTCCTTTGGCACTTATTGGTTCTCATGATGTATGATTCACGATCTAAAAATCCGACTGTGTTCGCGGTCTATCACGTTGCTTTGCTCAATGACTGATGCTCTTTTGTAAACGCTCTCTCTTGTAAGTCGCTTTGGATAAAAGCGTCTGCTAAATGAATAAATGTAAATGTAAATGCAGTTAACTAAAATCGTGGCAAGGTGGCCTGGCTCAACGCACGACTCATTCATTCTGACAAACAGCATGGTTGGGAACAGGCTGGAGGCTGGCGCGGTGCGCGATGGGTGGCTATGGGTGCGTAAATAGTTTATTAATTCGTTTAATTGTCTATGTAAACAAGCGAAATGCACATTTTGGGCAGGTGCGCATTCAAATGTTTATTTTATTTTATTGAAATTAGAGCTGCAAAGCTTTCTATCAAGCCCCTGATTGACTCATTTCTTCCCTCTACTCATTTTGATTTATCTGATCGGACCAAGAGGGAAATTAGATAAACCTTTATTTGTCCTCCAGGGGGTGGAAATTGCAGGTCCAGGGCCTATTTACATTTATTTTAATATTTAAATGGGGCGTGGACAGGGAGGAGTTCGGCACCTCTGCATGTGCGCTCAATTCCAAGTTGATTGTGATGTACAAAAGAAACGTGCTTGGATCCATGCCTACGCACACTTTGATACATCTGAATTTATTTGTGCGTACGACAGTTTCTGGGTTTTGGCGTACGCCAAGTTTCAGTAGGAAATCCACGCAAGTCTTTGTACATGAGGCCCCAGGACTCTATTGGCAGTTTGGCAGCCGCAAGCACACCCTCACAATTTCCCCAGAACACTCTCTAGGTTCCTGCAATCTCCCCACTCCGGGACAAATAAAGCATTATCTTACCATATCTTAATATCCAGTGTCACCAAACAAGTCTCAAGTGTTCGCTATTTGTTTCCAAAAACATAAAATATACATATCTTTTCCAGGCCAGATTATTAGCTTGCTCGTTAGTAATAATTTTTTTATTGAAATGTACAAAAAACGTTTAAAAAAGAACAACTGTCTATAAACACATTAAACTTGTACTGTTAACTTGAATCAACTGCTAACATGACCCAAACCTAGCCTACCCAAACTAGAGCCTCACCTTTATTGTCGGCTTTGAGCTCCTCCAGCAGGAAGTCATTCTGCCGGTTGCCCAGCACAAAGGCAAGAAAGGAGAGTATGAGGGCGTCAAGGATCCCAATGATGGCCAGGATGTAGGCCCAGCGCACAGAGCAGTTTCCTAGCGTGTACTTTCCCGTCTCCTCGCCGCACATATCACGGATCACCTCGGCGTCCCAGCCATCCGGGAAGATCATGCAGCCCAGGACCAGACATACTGCTGTGGGATGGAGAATGAGTTGAGGGTGACATGATAGAGTCGGAGGATGGGGGTGTGTTAGAGGTAGAAGAGAGGGATGAAGTAGCGGTGGAGGAGGATGACAGGAGGTGGAAGACATGGTGGAAGTGGAAAATACGATGTCAGGTGGAATCGAAAGGGAGAGGGACAAAAAAGTTTAATTAAATATTGTGGTTTGAGAGTGTAAAGCTACCCTCCACTGAACAAGATAAGGACAGGGAAAGAGAGAGAGACCAGAGAAACAGGAAAAGAGAGTATGCATGCTGTGACACAAAACAGCAGTAAGAGGAGGGTAAGGGGGTATAGGGGGAACAGTGCATTTCTGATGACATTCATCTCCAATCCCACAAAGGGCACAGTAAAGCCTAGCTAGAAAACGGATGGTGAATTTGAGCATATGCAAAGGACCTTTGCATGAAACATTTCCAGAAACTTGTCCTGCTTTTAACTAATGTTGAAAACTGGACAACAGTCCCACATAAGTTTAGAAGATCACTCATTTGCACACGCATACATGACCATCACCAATGTGTGTTTAGAAATTCTAGCCGGTCCATAAATAGATTCTAATACGCCGTGTGTGATTGTCTGTCGAAATGTTTGTATGTAAAAATAAGATTGTGTGAACTGTTGGGTAAAATTTTGATAAAGTGAGTATGTCCCAATTATTTAATAATAATATCCTTTGAAAGTGGTAAAAGTCCAATTGTTCTACCTTTTAGAGGAAAATGCAGTAAATCCAATTTAATGCCTTTAAATCCCAAAGATTGGAAATTTTCTAAGTCTTCAGGCTTGTGTAGATTTCTAAGTCCCAAGCCTGCACAGAATCTAAGTAAAAAAACCAACAGAGTTTTCTTCCAAGTTTGATGCAAAGTGTTTTATTGGAATCCGCGCAGACAGTACAAAGTCCAAAAAAACGAGTGAGCGTGATCCCGGGATCAGACTGAAGTTTTCTGACCGTGCAACAGCTTTTATAGTGGGTGTTTTTTGTTTATTAAAATTACTTTTTGGTCATCACCTACGTTACCTTAGACAATTGGCCCCTCTCACTGATAAAGTTACTATTTGATGCAATGACAGTTTTTTCTCCCTTTTGATGACCGCATGTGTGCTGTTGACCTTGACTAACCCAGTTCAGATAAGGGCAGTGTTGTGGGCCTACATGGGAAAGATTTATGACCCTTCTTCCCAGTCTCACTTTGCATGATCACCAGACTCACTTTTAAGGATTATAAGAGTGTTCACTACATTCTACACAATTGATTATGAATAACACATGTAAAACAATCAAATTAGATAATAAACATGGGTTTCCCATCAATCTGGATGTCATCATTCTCCACCTCAGAACCTCAATGTGAACCACAGATGCAAGCAATATTGTAAGGTTGTTTCCATGTTTTTGATGCTAAGCATTCCAAACCTTTTAGAGGACACTGCACAATGTCTGTGAAATCAATATGTAGTTAGCTTTTTTTTTTTTACCACCAGTTCAGAGTTCACAGCAAATTAGTCATATGCATTACTTTTCAAATTTTCTGTTGTAAAGAAAGTAATTTGTATCCATCTCTATGTATTTGTCATTTATTGCATCACATGCAAAGCTCACATTCTCTGCTATAATATAGCATTTCACCTCAACAGGTCTTCCACATACATACTGTACTAGCTTCGAAATAATATGAGAAATTAGTGTCCTGATAGAAGTTTTATTGCTGTACACTATAAAAGTGAGCAACAAAGAGGAATAAATCCATCATCCCTTCCTCCATCTCTTCTTCTTTAAACTGGGGGACAGATTGTTTTCTGTCAATAACAGGCCCTGAACTAATGATGAAGAACTTTAAGAAGGTAGAGGACACTTTGATCTTTAACACACACAAGGGGGTGGGGCTTTATTAATTATTGATAATGATGAAGGGTTTGGAAGGGGAAGGGAGGGAGGAAAGGAAAAATGGTAAGATCATGGCACCATGGAATGAGCATGAATGAAGCCAGAATGAAAGAGAGCCTCAAAAGAGATGGGCACCAGATATTACTGCCATAGAAAAGGAATAGTGAAAGAAAAAAACGAGAATAATTTGACGCAAAACATCGAATGTAGAAAGTAAATTTAATTTTGGTTTCTACAATTTGTGATATTTTATTGTCATTTTCCTTTAGATAACATTAAGTTAGGGGCTTTGAACATTTTCATCATGAAACAGGAAGTGGAAGCAGTCAAGCTCAGCACTATACAGCAGAAATGTGTGCATTACTGTATATGTGGACACTAGCAACCAGACACAAATATATTTAATGGCAATTTCTCCCACACAAAAACATTTAAATTAAATTCCTTCCTCCAAGCCACACAAATAATGAAGACATAATCCCTACGTTTGAAATCATGTTAAGTCATTAAACACGGGATAGACACCTTTTTATAAGGGTAAAGATTACATATTTACACATTGTGCTTTTGGCTACAGTCCAGGAGTTTGTTATTTGCCATTTAGAATATTATCTAGATTCAAATGTGAGAGTCAGGTGGCTGAGCGGTTAGGGATTCAGGCTAGTAATCAGAAAGTTCCCGGTTTGAACCCCAGCTGTGCTAAACCTACTTACCTCAGGATAATGTCCCTGTACTTGCTGTAAGGTGCTCTGGATAAGAGCATCTGCTAAATTGAATAAATGTAAATGCACTTGTACTTATAGCTCCAGTGGGTGTGTATGGGTTTATGCACACATGGGGGTTTGTGTTTATCTGTGCATGTCTTTGAGCACATTTACAGTGTGCACATTTGTGTTTGGTGTGTGTGTGTTCCCTGTGGTGCCCAGCCTGTCCTTTGTGGCCAGTGTGGAACAGATGAGACTCAGGCTGGGACTCACACACGGGGTCTACCAATAACCTTTTTATACTATTGACTGATGACGAACAGTAGACTGTATATTCCTTTCCCCCTTAAGCTACTCTCTCCGGGTCCACCTGGTTTTCCACATCTCCCATCTAGTCTGTGTACAAGTCTGTGTTCTTCAGTCCTCTCTGCCCCTCCGGTTGGTGGATGGGCATCCCGTTTACACAGCTCGTTGGCTGCTAGATGTGCGCCACTGGGGTGTCTAGTACCTGGTGGACTGGGTGGGCTACGGTCCGGAGGAACGCTTCTGGGTTCCTCGTTCCCGGATCCTGGACCCTGACCTGATGTGGGGGAGTGGGGTTGTTTTTCGCAGGCGTTTGCTCTAGGATCCAGGTTTCCTGCCACATCCCTCCTGTGGAATTGACACACCTGCAACTCATCCCTACATCAGCACCACATTATTTCTACCCCTCACTCATCGCCTGTTTAACGCTGCTCAGATGTTGTTAGTACTGGATCCTCTGCTTTGTAATTTGACTTAGTAGCACCTAATAATCCTGTTACAGACTGTGTCATTTTCTCCTGTTCATCCGGATCTCCTTAGTTCTTAAACCTTCTTTTAAAGAAACGAGTCAAGCGTGCCTTCTGTGGAGTTGTGCCTTTGGGTACAAAAGCCAGTATCCAGTTGTTCAATCATAACAATTATGTTTGTGGTAATTAGTATACTTTGTTATCATTGATCTACACTTAATATGAGTGCATGATCATTACACATCATGATAAACTAGTTTTCATCCCAAGTCAGGATCGCTCACAAGCTCTGTAACCCACTACTCACCTCAACAGTATGTGTTCCTCTTACACTCTAAATTGATTTAAACCTTTGCTCGTCAGTGGTTTCCATTATTTACAAGCGTTACAATATATGTCAACAACTGACCAGTGCATTGTATTTTCTTGGTAGCCACAGAACCTAACCTGACAAGATAGAATGTGGTTTAGTCAAAGTCTTCCTCTTGTAGCTGACAAGTCAGACATTTTTTATTGGCCAAATGGATGTCAGACCTGCCAGGTGTATGAGATACAGAGAGAACATTTCTGTGGCCAGATGCACATGCCAGATTTCTACATCATACTGACAGTATTTGCACTGTATGCTCGTGAGTGGGTTCTTGCATCACTTCTAAAATGAGTGCAACAGTGATACAAGACTGGTTGATGCAGCCAATTATACCGAGAAGAACTCTTACAACTGTCAGCAGATGGGACACAAAAATAGAAAAAGAGAGCAAAAGTGGGAGAAAACAGTGATGGGAGGGGATGAGGACAGAGGACACTGGAATGCTGGATCTGAGGGGAATCTGCATTAGTATGAGGTTTGGATAAAGGAAGAACTGGCTAACATGGCAACCGGCATGGGGGCCAAGTGGAGAGGAGGGCATAGTAGTTTTCTACGTCTCCAGTGTTTTCTTTCTGTTTCCTTAAGGGGTTATCTGTGTGTTTTCACTGCCCACTAGTGTCCCTTGGGGTGTTTGTCTTTGTTGGCGTGTCCCTCTCTCTACTAGCTCCTTACACAACTGTGACCTGTCATTAACTAGTAACCTGATGTCAGATGTCATCACCTTCCATATACATTTGCTCCTGGAGAAGTCTGATGGTCTGTTTAGGTTGTCTTACCCTACATGGGTAGTTCTGTCCTCCGTGCTCATGTTTCTTGGTTAATTAATAGATATTATATGCTTCTATTATATGCTATATGCTTCCTTCTGCTTGCCCTTTTGCATTTGGTTCCACCTGCTCTGCTACATACATGACAACATGGGATAGTGTGAAAGAGAATAAAGGGGAAGAAAGACTTGAGGCTTGTACAAACACAAACCCCATCCACAAATACAGATCCCTGTATACATTTACATTACATTTATTCATTTAGCACACTTTTATCCAAAGCGAATTACAAGAGAAAGCTTTACAAAAGAGCATCGGTCACTGAGCATAGCAATGTGAAAGACCCCAAAACATAACGGGGTTTATAGATTATGAAACAATCATCGTGAGAAACCAATAAGTGCCAAGGGAAGAGCTATAAGAGCATTCAGACGAACAGTTTACTCATTTAAGGCAGGCACCTCCGACGGGCAGTAGTCTACTTATAGGAAGCGAACAATAGAGCAACAACAACAACACTAAAGAGTTTCCCCTCAGGGATTAATAAAGTAATTCTGATTCTGAACAACAGCTGATATTTAAGTGCCATTAAACTCTGTCTGTATAACTAAGACATGTGTATAACACCCCACACACAATCCCAAACACACTGATGAATACAGTATTGGTTTATGATGACAAGGGAGTATAACATGTAAAAATAGATCACATCCAGAACAAACACAATCTGTGGCAGTTCTCTGTTTCCTGCTTTGAACAGATGTTATGCTGCACACATGCCTACTCTCTCACACATGCTCCAACCACTTCCAGGATGGCATAGTGTCAAGAGACAATGGCTCAATTTGTATGTATGACACACGTCTTCGGGTATTCTTGGCCCTTCTAAATGTCACATTACTAAATAAAAAAAACATTTTGGTCAACAATCTGGTGAAAGAAAACCACTTAGATCTGTCTAACATAAGCCTGGCTAAACAAGGCACAAACAATGACATGGCAGCAACATTGATAGAAATGGGTCTGCCTAATTACAGCTTTCACCAAGTTTCTAGGAAGTAAGAAATAGGTGGAAAAGTGACAGCTATCAATAGTTTTTTTTCACCTAAGCACTCACCAATATGCATACAATAATATGTGCCAACAATTTTGATCGTGACTGTATCGTTTTCTGCAGGCCCTGGGTACAGTGGATGCGTTCACTCATATACTGTAGCTGTAGATAAACAGGAGATTCAGTAACATATTCTGACACACATATTGGCAACTAACTCTCCATTATTACAGTTTTTAATTTCCCCAGTCTGAATGTAATATAATTGCCTTGTAAATGAGCTTTTTGTACTATCCAGAAGGACCATTTAGGATTTTTTTTTTCTGCATTACTCACTGAATGCATCATACAGGTTCATCCGACGGTGAACTTCAAACTTCATAAAGTAATTTGATGTTTGATGTTGATGAGGTGATTCCAGAAATATAAATGTACTGCTCTCCTCCTCTCTGTCTCCTTCCACTGATTCTCTTACATCTTGATTTCCTTCCAATCCCTCTCTTGTCTTCTTCTTTCTCCCTCTCTGTCTCCCATATCTCAACCCTGTCTCATTCCCTATTGTTTCCCCAACTCTTTTCCTCATTAGTTTTGTTCTTCTTCCTCTTCCCTCTTTCTGTCTCTCTTATCTCTCTCCCTTTCCCCCTGTTTCTTCTTGTACCAGGGTTTTAGGTGCTGGGCACCGGTGTGTAGCAGATGTCCCTCTTTTGTCCACAACCGGGCTGGTATCAGGCTGGCCGGCGGGCTGGCCTGTGGAGGGTAGGGAGAGGCCTCAGCATGGCATTGGAATCACAGTGCTGGTTAAACTGTCATCTCCAGGCATAAGGCCCGGATCCAAAAGTATCAGATGGTTCCTCTCATCCTGACTCGACATACAAACACATGCATACTGCGTACCGGTAAACAATTGCACACAATTAGCATCTCTGTGTCGTACGATGAAACATATATCAACACACTTCCAAGAGTCGCGCCAACCCCTAAACATTATTAACCTACACATGATAAAATCCAATCCATTACCATCCCTTATTGCACTTGTACTTAATTCATGGGAAGACACTTGGTGAATCAGTCAAATGCTTTGTCAGTGTATTTCATCTGACATCAAACCATTTTACACCTCCTTGCATCAGAAACACAGCAAATCAATCAAAGGCTTAATTCCTTTATTTTGGGATGATTTGCATTTTCTTCCCTCTTTTTCATCTCATTTCAGCCATCCCACTCCTCACCCCTCACCTACTCTCTCAGTTTGCCTTTCATATATTTGTTCTACTTTCATCCATCTCCCTATAACCTTCTCTTTACCCCTCTACCTCACCATGTGGAGTGTAGAATGAGGGAGTGTGTGTTAGTGAAAGTAAATGAGTAAGCGCATGAGAGCTGTGTTGGGATTGGTCTGCCGGCAATAATGTGGTCTGCATGTAATGTTGAATAATTGGTGGAAGCTTAACCTCTGAGGGATGAGCCGCAGATTATGGATAGGCGGAGTGGGCCGCTTCAATGTGAAGCCCGAGGCATGCTCCCCCTCTGATTGAAGATTAGCTCTGCATTAGCAAGGGTCCCCACAGACATGAGTTGGAAGGATACACTCACACAGACACAGGCGCATGGAAAGTCAAGGATTTTCTGACGATCTTTCTACTGTAAAATAATATTTTGGTTCTTTATCTTGGTCTTTTATGGCATTTTAGCCTTTTCTGCCCTTGTTCACATGCTCTCTGGAACTACTTTCAAGAATGGTAATGTTACATACACGTACACATGTTCACTTTCTGTCTTTGAACCCCACACACTAGCTATGAGAACATAATTAAACTAGGGTTTCCCTCCTAGGGGAGGCTCCGGTGGACCAGATAAGGAGAAGTGAATTTTTGAAAACTCTATTATAGTTTCTATTATATATAATTTGAAGAAAGGCTGCTCTTTGTTTTAGAGATAGTGAATGCATTGATGTCAATTTCAGTCCTATATTAAGATGATAATAATAATAATACCTCATGCAGCAGACGCTTTTATCCAAAGCAACTTACATTTTAAGTACAGGGACAATCCCCTTGAGACTAGTAGAGTGAAGTGCCTTACCCAAGGACACAACATCACATAGTCACAGCTGAGGTTCGAACTCACAACCTTCCAATTACAAGGCCAACGCCTTAACCCACTGAGCGATCTGATTCCCCCTTGTTAATGAAGCTTAAAATGTATCACGGTGCAGCTAACTAAACCAGATGTGCTGGGTTTGAAAGAAGGCAGGTATAAGGAAACAAAGATTATGAATCCATATTTCTTTCATCTATGATTTTGCTGTTGTCAACATGGTTCTTCCCAACGTTAAAAGGATCTCTTCTTAAAAGGTTACTGAGAAAATCAGTAAAACTGTTTTTTTACTTGTATATTGAGGAGAGGCAAAATTACAGACCACTTTGTGTTAGTCTGCTGTCAAACTTAAAATGCAATGCTTTCTCAGAGGCATGCAGCCAACTGTTTGCAAGAGAAAGTCACACAGAAAGAAAGACAGAGAGACAGACAGAAAGAAAGATGGATGGACAGAAGGATGGAAGAAGAAAGAAAAATAGAAAACAGAAAGAATTGAGCACCCCGATACACACAATTTAGTCTATCTGCAGATAAGATGAAAGTGCTGACTGTCAAAGGCCAGAGCGGCTTCACTCCACCCAAAGGAAAACACATAGGCAATGACAATGGCACCACCAGGCATGGCTCCTGGAATCATCCAATCATATTGCATATAGCAAGCTAGAAGATGGGACTTCTGTGTGTTCACAGAAGAACACCATTGCTGTGAACAGATACTTTCATATGTACAAAAATACTCTACAGTCTGCTGAAAGGTTCAGTGCCAGTAAGACTTGCTAGAAGTTCCCTAAATGATGATTTCTGTGTGGCATTCACCTGTTCTCTGATCTGAGTATTTGACCTATAAGATGCTGTGACAGTGCCTTAAGACAAGGCTAAACCTTACTCATCCACTCAAGTTGAGGCTAAAACAGGACCGACACAATTAAATGCAGCTATTGGTGAGAGTGTGTTCTATTGTTGTTGTCGACCCGACTCCCTGAAGCTGTTATCGGTTTTAATCAGTGACCTGTGCTGACCCGGTAAAAAAAGCTCCAGGACTATTAGAGAGAAAGATGTATGTCCGTCTGTGTATATATTGTATACGCCCAAACATGTTTATGGCCAAAAGTATCAAGTTTCTGCTTAAAAAATACAAAGTTAACTAAAGTTTCTTCCTCGTCTTTCTGTAGCTGGTAATTGAGATTTTTCAAGAAGGAAAAATACATTTGAACAGGTAAATTAAATATATACGCAGACACTTTCTCCTTAGAACAGTTCATGGCCTCTTGCAATTAGTCAACTCTGTTGTCCTGCCAGCGTAAATGCTCACAAGTCCTCATTCCCCAAATACTAGAGAAAATTGGTATTGGGTAAAAGACTGTTGGTCTGCGGTATTTTTGGCACCTTTGAATTCGACTGTCAATATTCCAGGGAACTTGTCTGCAATGCACTATTCTGCACTGACCCAGCAAGTCACCAATGTCTATTTTTTATAGATCACTGAATTTGCAGCTGAGCACACTCCAGCATTCACGACAGTCCAAAAACAAATGACACAATATAGTTGTTGCCAAAATGCATTAGCATAAATCTGCAATAATCTGCTGAGTTGTCCACTTTCAATCACATTAGGCAATATTTCCTTCATTTGCGAAACCTAGTGGAATAAAAAATGAGCGGTATAACGATTGTTTGTTTGAGGTAGCCTACTGTGAGTTTTCCATTTTATAACCTAAATAGTATCTGTCTGCAGCCAGAAAATGTATTCCTCTGATGACACATAAGCATGAGGGATGTTGAGTGGCAAAAAAACACAGTGTAAGTGTGATGGCACTGGCTGAGAAACTTATTTTAATTACTGAGAAGCTTGGTTGTGTGACAGACTTCCCTGCGTGGCTCAGTTGGATGCCTTTTTCCCTTTTGCTTACCTTCTTCAGCTGTGATGTGAGAGAAAGAGAGAGAGAGAGAGGTTGACTGTGTGAGAACGTGCAGAAAGCCGTGAACGACTTTGACAACATCCCACTGAGCTTGTTCGCCATCAGTAGGAGGCTGGTGGGGGCATGAAGCTAATGCACAGCAAGCGCATCAGCCGTTTTACACCTGTTTCTAGACCTAATGATACGCTTAGCACCATGCTAAACATCACAATAAAAACAAGGAATAAAGAGGATTGTGATATAACAGAGAGAATGGGGAGGTAGCCAAACAAATGTAAAGAAGAATATTATACAGAACAGGCCAAAAGTTTGGACACACCTTCTCATTCAATGCGTTTTCTTTATTTTCATGACTATTTACATTGTAGATTCTCACTGAAGGCATCAAAACTATGAATGAACACATGTGGAGTTATGTACTAAAAAAGGTGAAATAACTGAAAACACGTTTTATATTCTAGTTTCTTTAAAGTAGCCACCCTTTGCCCTAATTACTGCTTTGCACACTCTTGGCATTCTCACGATGAGCTTCAAGAGGTAGTCACCTGAAATGGTTTTCACATCATAGGTGTGCCTTATCAGGGTTAATTAGTGGAATTTCTTGCTTTATCAATGGGATTGGGACCATCAGTTGTGTTGTGCAGAAGTCAGGTTACAACACAGCCGACATCCCGACAACTGTTAAAAGTCATATTATGGCAACAACCAATCAGCTAACTAAAGAAAAACGAGTGGCCATCATTACCTTAAGAAATGATGGTTTGTCGGTCCGGAAAATTGGAAAGAACTTTCACTGTGTCCCCTTTGTGGAGTCGCAAAAACCATCAAGCGCTACAACGAAACTGGCACACGAGGACCGACCCAGAAAAGGAGGACAAAGAGTCACCTCTGCTTCTGAGGACAAGTTCATCTGAGTCACCAGCCTCAGAAATCGCAAGTTAACAGCAGTTCAGATCAGAGACCAGATGAATGCCACACAGAGTTCTAGCAGCAGACCCAAGTCTAGAACAACTGTTAAGAGGAGACTGCGCGAATCAGGCCTTCATGGTCAAACTTTTGGTCTGTACTGTATGTCTCTTCAGTTCCTCATATCTAAGAAAAACTTTGTAGCCAGCTCTATATGTCATGAACAACATTCTGATATTGTTCTACGTTTGCTGAACTGTGAATTACAAATCTAATCTACAGCAATGTGATTCATTGACCGGCTATATCAATAGAGGATTTGGGTGAATACCAGTGTGCACCATAGTTAGATGTAGGTTAAGCATGTTTAGGATTTGCCCCATATAGTGGATTTGTTGGTTTTCATAACTAGACATTAACTAGAGCGCTTATATTGATTGAGCCTCTGTGTGACAGGTATAGGCTGCCTGAGCTGTGGCAATACTTCTCTGGCCTGTTGTGCGCATGCTTTCCATGACAAGGGGAATTCCACTGCTTAAATTACAAACCACATCAAGTGAAAGCCCTCCTTTGTTTCTGTAAAAACATAGATACGACAGTGTAATGTAGAGAATGTGGATTTTGGTGGATTATGTTAGCCCTCGTATTGGATAAATCAAAAAAAAAAAAACATTCTAGTGCCCTGCGACAAAACAAATCTTAATCTTAATGACTAATGCCATTTGCTAGTGAACCATTTCAGGTAAATTGTTTTGGTGTGTCATGTTCAGCAAATAGATGTGCTTATAGAATGATTAAGCACTGGAAATGAATGCACACAGAAAAGCCAACAAGCAGTGGGCACAACATAGAAACCATGTTCTTTAATGCATTATGCCTATTGCTGAACAAAGATTATTAGCAAAATCCTGAACAATTGCACACAATTGGTTTCATCATATTGTCACGTGGGCTCAGAAGTAAAGGATGCATTTTGTCCCAACACTACATTCACCCCCACACACGTACCAGTCCAACGTATTTAACACTTTGAAATACTCAATGTACCTTTATGTTAGCGGACCTAATGAATCAGTTTATGCCAGTTGTGCTGTCCTTGTGGAGGTGCATGGCCTCTCAGGATCTCTTACCGCATAGCAGCTGCATCCAGGCGCAGGTCTTGTAGACAGTGGCGGTGTTGCAGAAGAAGAAAAGCGCAAAGCAACCGATACAGCTCAAGATGAGCACCGTGGACACCAGCACAAAGAACGAGGCCGCTTTAAAGGCGCCAGAGGGGATGGAGCTGAACTCGGCAAAGGTTCCTTGGCAGGCGAGTTCCCGGTTGGAGTTCCCGTAGCCCACGCAGTAATGGAACAAGCCGAAGTAGCCGGCGTGAGGAGTATTCATACTGTCCCCAATCCAGTAGGGCTGAGTGAAAACCACCACGTTTATAATCGCCAAACAAATGGTGAAAATGGCCCATAGAACACCAATGGCTCGCGAGTTCCGCATGTAGTTGTCATGGTAAATTTTGGCGGCTTCCTGCGAGGGCAGCATCTTCCCCTATGGCGTCCCTATCTGGTGTCTCTGACTGTCCCTTAAACTGTCCCTCAACAATGCTTTTAGTTTGAGGACCCCCGTAGGCTTTAATATACGTGAAAAATTTCCTTCCCAAATTGAACCAAATAACAAGTCTCCTTGAAATGATCAATTAAAGGTTTTGAGTCTGTATTTCAGTCTTACTTCCAACGGAAGGAGAACTGAGCGTCCCAATAGCGATTAGAAAAGATAAAAAATCCTCTCTCACTCAGTGCATAAACACTCAAAGGAGTCGACCGCAGTGGTCAAGAAACGAAGGGATGAGCATTTCTTTCACCCCAGTCTGAGTGTTAATAATGTAGCCGTGCAGAATCCTATTAGACCTTCAGAGGAGAGAAAGGATGAGCTACCGAGACCCGATGATGAATCTTCCACCAACAGACCGTAGGGGGTGAATGGAAACGAGAGCATACATTCCAATCTCCCTAAAACAAAAAGAGAAAGTCTCATTTGAAGGAACTAAACCTAGGAACAGCCGCTCTCCCTTCCCTCCTGTCTCTCCTATGCGCGCACACGTTTTCAGGATTGTAAAGGGCTGTCGATAAAGGCGCGCACACTTTTTGAGTGTTACAGAAATGTGAAATAATCTGTCTATGTAATATATATGTGTATATATTTATATATATATATATATATATATACACACATATTATATATGTATACATTTAATTGTTGTTGAGCATGTTTCACAATTCTCCTCCACAGGCTCCTTGTTCGAGTGACATTTGCCTAATAAATTTAGCAAACTGTCATCAAATCATAAAAAAGGTTATTTTGGCTGTAATGCAAGATTACAATTATAGAGTTTGATTAAATGTTGTCTGGAGAGAAGAAAAAAAAACAAGTAGGCCCATCTATTTAAATGGACAATTCGTTTATGATTTGTGAATGCATAGGTTATGACTTTACCTGATGAGGCACGTCATTAACACATCATTAAGTAGCCTGTATGAGATTATGCTGTTGCGAATTAATGCATGGATAGGCCACACAGCACACTATAGTTCTGTTGAACAGTTGCACAGTGACGAATAGGTCTCGACGGATTGCTGTTCCCTTTCGCTTGTTCTCATGTTCCTCACAAACCCCACAGAGGATTAGTTCCCGGGTAGTTTGTCCTAAAGAGGCTCAGTCCAGTGGCAGATGATCGAGACTCCATGAATTTAACGTTGCATTTAACACATTAATTAACGATATTTGTTCTCACGGTTAACTCATAACTCATGTTAACGCTGTATTAGTTCATTTTTTAATATCGATAGGAATTGATCCGTGATGGTAGATTAATAGTCAATCATGTGACTCTATGAGTGCTGTGTTAACATCAAGCCAATTACCTTCTTAGTAATGTGATGATTCATGCCTTAGTTAAAGCATTATTGAACTCTTATTAATGTGCCATTATTGTAAATTGTTATAATTTATTTATAATATTTGACATGTTTGCAATAAACTCCCTGCATATTTAGAATATTTGGGGGAGAAATATTGTATTCTGATATATGTAAAAAAAAATATAACAATCTATTTAGGCCTAGTAGTTTAAAAAGGGGATAAAATACATTATGAATGTTTAATTGAAAAATAGACTTTCTGAAAAGAGGCGATGATAAATGTGTGAGTTTACCAATTGCCCGCATGACGTCATTTTTTATTCGGTTTGTAGACATAAGGGGGCGAGGTGGTGTCACGTGCTACTGCACACTTCCTGTTTACCACTTGTTCCTTGAGACAGTTCAGGGGTTGAAACAGGAGACTGTCGTGTGATTTGGATGACAACATACACTGATTCGACGTCCTACAGCTACGAAATGGTTCACTTTCATACCTCCGTCCTTTTTTTTCTTACATAGAAGACAGAGGGGAAGATGAAGACGTGACATTGAGGAAACGTGATTAGGCCAGGAGGAGTCCTCGAGAAATCCTGAGTCTGGTGCCCGTAGTTCCTCTTTTGGTTTTGGAGTTCACCTCTATTGACAAGCGGAGCCTTACAAAACCAAAAAGCAATGTTAGAGAGGATTGCCAGGTATACAACTGTGAGACTATTTTAGCAATGTTTCTGTTCATATATTGATATTTTGTGTTGAAATCCATACTGACCACGTACATTTAGCACTATAAGCTAACTAGCTAGCTGGCAGGCAAACTATTAGTATTATTCCTGTTTGGACTAACAAGTTAAAAGGACAAGTGAACTCATCAGTGTATCGGAGGGTATCACGCCGGCTTTGCCCTGAATTCGGGGAGAATACCCGGCTCCGGCCCCCTCAAGCGGGCAGTCAGGAAGAAACTGGCTGGAAAGGGATGGCCTGGTCGGTCTTCCCGTTCCCAAGGACAAGGTTCTGCGGTGTTTGAAGGAGGGCAAGTTCGGATACAACCCATCGTGGGTCGCAACGCGATGATGGCCACATCCCCCTCCGTGTCCGAGAGCCTTATGGCCTCCGGGCTGTCTGGCAGAAAGAGCGAGGAAATAGCGGATTTGATAGATTTGTTTTCAAAGATGCAGTACAGGGCGAAGGAAGTCAACCCGCGGGTAAGTTACTTTAATGTCACTTGGCTTCTACCCCTTCGACAGACATAAATTAAATCTCTTATGTATGTTTGCCATCGCCTCCTGAATGCGTCACTTGCGGTCATGCGCGCCCCAAGTAAACAACAACACCGTGCTGTCACCCCCCCCCCCCCTCACGTGGTTGTCCCACTAGACTAGTCACTCCTTAAACACTAACCTATAACGTCCATGCATTAAAAACCTCATTAACCAAGCACCTCAATCTAAAAGTAACTACAAATGATGTAACTTTATTAGTTATGTACGTGCCATTTTAATGTAGCTATACATGGGTTGTCTTGTTTTTGTTTTAGGTGGTTTTGTGCATCTTGATTTATAGGCACACTATAAGAAAACATGTTGGTTCATTTTCTTCCTAGGTGGAATTGATAGAGAAACGTTGCTTGGAGCTGTTTGGTCGAGACTACAAGTACAGTGTCATCCACAACACCAATGGAGAAGTGTGTGGACATTACCCCAGGCAGATTGTCTTCCTGGAGTACGAATGCACTGAGCCCAATAAAGACAGGTACCCTGAGTTTACTGCAGTTACAAAGTTCAGTACACTTGGTAACTAATTAAAGTACTGTTTATTTGAAACAGCATGTAGCCCACAATTGTTTCAATGATCTTGAAAGCAGGGACAATTTTATCTCTGAAACGGAAGTGTTAACGTGTCAGTGGTCATCATATGAGGTCAGCTTCATTGTACAGTGAATTGGACTCAAATGTGGCATAGCACTATCTCCTATTAGGAATGAACTTGAATGTAAGCACTTTTGACAAATGGGCAATCATTTTACAGGAAATCTGTCTTAAATTTACATTACATTTACATTCATTCATTTAGCTGACGCTCTTATTCAGAGCGTCTTACAGCAAGTACGGGGACATTGCCTTGCCCAATGACACAATGTCATCTTGGCACAGCCAGAGTTTGAACCAGGGACCTTCTGATTACTATCCTGATTCCCAAACCGCTCAGCCTTCTGACTCCCTGATATAGTCCTGCCCCCTTACTATAGGGCTAAAAGTTGAGATGGAGTAATTTTTATAGAGAACATATTTGATAGAGAACCCTAGTGAATGAATGTGAGAGTGAATGGTTGTCTATGTTGTCTTTTACTGTCTGTGTGATAGCCCTGTGGCCCCAGTTTGGGGCGTACCCTGCCCCGAAAGTAACTGGGATAGTAACTGCGTAGTCATATTACAGAATAGTATTGAACACTACAAAGTAAAACGTGTGTCCTGTGTGGTCCAGGTTTGAGAGCACGGTTCAGATCAGCAAACTGCAGGACCTTGTGAACCGCAGTAAGATGGCTCGCTGCAGGGGCCGCTTCGTCTGTCCAGTCATCCTCTACAACGGCAAGGTGAGGCCACTCAAATCAACCAACACCTAGACACCACCTCAGGTTAGGGTTATTTAGTCTCTACGGAACAAAATTCACTAATATTTCATAACACTAACTCTATCCTCTTTTGTTGTCACCGTGGCACCACCAATGGGACTGGGGGGGGGGGGGGGGGGGGGGGGTGGGGGGGGTGGACGACACAAGTTTGTGTCTAGTTGGCCTCTTGTACATTTTAAATTACCAAAGTGTGTTCAGACGCAAGTTTGCTTCTAAATAGTTAGGTTATCGAAAAGTCGGAGCAAGTTACAAATGAGCTGTGAAATAAGCACATTTTCAGGGACTACACTTCCCATTTTCCATTTTTTTATTCAAATGCTGATTTACATGTACTGTTGGGCTAAAATAAGAATAGTAAAACCTTAGTTCAGCGTGGCAACAAATCACTACGATCAGCTTGCCATCCATCTTGCTTCTTGGTCCTGCTGATCGGTACATGTCATAGGTCACAATATGTCACTAGCAAAAGCAGAGTCCCTGATTGGTTAATGCCCCTGCGAATATCTTCCAACGTAAATATTTTTCCAACTCAGGCGTCAAGACGCATCTTAGCAGATTCACAGCTTC
Source organism: Protosalanx chinensis (assembly GCA_030340685.1). NCBI lineage: Eukaryota > Metazoa > Chordata > Actinopteri > Osmeriformes > Salangidae > Protosalanx > Protosalanx chinensis. The sequence goes on along the minus strand of CM059317.1, from coordinate 2,468,696 downwards.
ACAGATTCTCAGCTTTGCAAATTCGCAGATTTGCTAAATAATTATTGAAATCGAAGAATTTTGTACCACATGCACTTAACAAAACCTATGCACTTTTGCGGTTCCTTCACTAAATCACGCTGAACCCACGTTGTTGTGGTTCTGTTGTTTTAGCATATTTGCCGGTCGTCTACTTTGGCTGGATGGGGAGAGCTGTATGGGCGTACAGGCTACAACTACATTTTCTCAGGTACTTTGTCTCAATTTTAAAGTGTGGTATCCAATTCCACCCCATAGAAATCACATGATTTTAAAGCTTCCTTGGGCCTAGTGCAAAATATTTACCTTCTTTCTGTCCCTCACTCGCTCTCTTCTATACAGGGGGGACCGATGACACGTGGGCAGAGTCTGAGGAAGTTTTAGAGGACGATAGTGCAGTGAGGTGAGTGTCTTTCAGGCTACTAACAGCCTATTCTCTCCCCTGTATCACTATTTTGCACCATCACTTTGCATCTTGTGTTCTCTCTAATCATCACTCTTTTTACCCTCTAGGAATGGGGAGGTGCAGCTCTTCGACAAGGTGCGAGGCCTGGACATCAAGCTGCTTCGTTACCTGTCTGTGCGCTACATATGTGACCTTATGGTGGAGAACAAGAAGGTCAAGTTTGGCCTAAAGTAAGGATTTTTTTTTAACCAAATATATGACCAAAGGTCATTACACACTAATGGTGTGGGGCTTTCGGACTATGCCATACAAAGTGGAGGAAGGATGGTGTAATGTTGTTGTGAGAGCGCAATATAAAGCCACGGTTCTGTGGTGTGATTCAGTGTTTAACACAGTAAAAGTTCAACACAGTAAAAGTTCTGTCCCTTTCTCTCTCCTTCTGCCAGTGTCACCTCCTCCGAGAAGGTAGACAAGGCCCAACGCTATGCAGACTTCACCCTTCTTTCTGTGCCTTACCCAGGTAAAAACTAAGCTCAACTTGGTATCTGCGTCATCACAATACTATCATGTACCTGGCTAAACTGTAGTACAGTTACAGAAACTTAATTGCTTCACAGGTAGTGCATGATATTGTTTTTTTACATTTGTAAATGTTTCTTAAAGGATTTCTTTCAGGGGGGTGGTAGACTTCAAACATGTTGTATGTTAGGCGTGGGCAATTCCGGTCCTCGAGGGCCGCTGTCCTGAAGGTATTATAGATTTCCTAAAATGAATGGTCATTATCGGGCTTCGCTTGATAACAACCTGTTCATTATAATCAGGTGTGCTGGAGCAGGGAAACATCTAAAACAGATATTAGCTCATGTGATTTGAAAGTCTTTTAATTTTCATTTTATTCACAAAAAAAAAAAAACGCCCCAACTCTTCCAGAATTCGGGTTGTATTTTATTTAGTCAATTCATTCAGGGGGCAAGGAGTCATAGTTTTTGGGCAGAGAGGGCGCCACTCCACAATTTAATGGAAGGAGAAACACAACTTTACTAGTATATGTGGGGTTGTTGACTCTTATGTTCCATGCTTCCAGGATGTGAGTTTTTCAAGGACTACAAAGACAGAGACTACACTGCTGAGGGACTGGTGTTCAATTGGAATCAGGTTTGCTAAGACCAAAAAAAGTTGTACTTCTTATTTGTGCTATTTTCTATTCTAAATATAACTGTTGGCCTCTGTGTTGACAGGACTTTGTAGATGCGCCTTTGACAATCCCCCCGTGCTTTACCAAGAACTTGAACATTGACTGGAGTGAATATCAGGTACCTCATTCTGCATGTACTCACCAGTGTAATGTGGAGTGCTAGTATTATCAGTCACACATTGACACCTGTAGATCAATGCACTTAAATTGAAATAAAAATATTAAGTTTACCTTGTTTACATACACAATTAGCATTTCCATCAAGCACCTTTAAATGTAAATGTATAGCCTAGTCAATGTTTGATATATTGCATGTTGAAGTTGTTTTCTCTTTGTCCAGTCCTGGGATCTGGTGCAACAGACACAGAACTACCTGAAGCTGTTGCTTCACATCATCAATAGCGATGGTGAGTGGTCCTTTGACACGTCACCTGCTAGTAAAAAAGGGAAATATTTATTCAGATAATCCCAGTTTTTGGGCAAACTGGATTAGGTGTCTCTTTTGGAATATTGTGTATTCATTTTTTTTATTTGACCTTTGTTCAAATGTATGCTGATTGAAAGGTCATTTCATTATGAGAGTAACTTTTGAATCATCAAATTTATGCATTTTAGGGGGAAGTAAATTTTTTACATAAAATAAGCAATTATATTGAATTATAAAATAGATCATCATAATATAATTAATAGAAAATGTCAAATTATGCTGGGCAGCTTCCTTTATAACCAGTTAGAGCCCCTGTGTTATTTCAAATAATGGGGTTGTTTGCATTTTTACAATACCAATGGGAAAAGGTGGGCCCACCAACTTGGCCTAAATATTCTTATTTTTTTCTCTCCTTCCAGAAGAGAGCGGCCTCCTTGTGCACTGTATATCTGGTTGGGATCGGACTCCCCTTTTTGTGTCCCTCCTGAGGCTGTCACTGTGGGCTGTAAGAGTTTGCATTCTCACTATGTCTTATCCTCTACATCCTTTCACGGCATCTCACTCCACATATATTCTCAGCCATTTAGTTTAGCAAATCTGACTGTCCTACTTAAATGCTTGCTTTCACTCCCCAAACCATGTGAAAGCTAATTAGGATTTTAACAACACCTATGAAAGCAACATTTTCTAATTAAGTCTCTCACTTAAAGGCCAATGGGAGAAGGTATCAATGTTGTTTCATGTCTCTGGGGCAATAATTTTCCTGTGATTGATTACAGTGCTCCTTTAATGTTTTTTCTTAGGATGGAGCTGTCCACTCCAGTCTAGAACCAGCTGAAATCCTGTACCTGACCATTGCCTATGACTGGTTCCTCTTTGGGTACTCTCTCCCACTCTGTAACTCTGTACAATGCTTTGATGTTGGAACCTTTCATTAAAAGTCTAAACTGAAGGTCACATAATCTTCAGTGGTATTGTTAGATGGTATAAAAAAAAGCACATAATATTTATTAATTGTAATTATAATCGTAATTAATGTATTATTATTATAACATCTGAGCACCTTGCCCTAATTCATTTGACTTATTTGCATGTTCCTTCTTCAGTCATATGCTGCCTGATCGCCTCACTAAAGGAGAGGAGGTGAGAGCAAAAGCTGCTGCAATAACTAAATAAGGATGTGATATATTTTGCCATTCCATATTTAGATTAGATTAGATTCAACTTTAATGTCATTAAACAGGTACAAGTACAGGGTAACAAAATACAGTTAGCATCCAACCAGAAGTGCAAAACAGTTATTACAACAGAATATAATAATAGTATACTCAGAATATACACAGTATGAACAGTATATTCTGAATATAAAGGGTATGTACAGATTAAAGTGATTTCATGATTCACATGTGTATATTGCAAGTGTGACATATGACGCAGTCTCAACAGTCCAAAAGTTCATAAAAAAGTGTTGTAATGGTACATCGTAATGAGTTGTTAGGGGTAGTATTGTGTTGTATGCATGTGTATGTTTCTCTGCTTGTCAGATTTACCTTTGCCCCCCTTCCCTTTCCCTCAGATCTTTTTTTTTTGCTTCAATTTTCTGAAGCACATTGTCTCAGAGAAGTTCTCTGCTGTTAAGAAACAAAGGTAAGCACTTAATAAACTGTAAAATAAATATAAAATAGTGGCCCTTTTGAAAACAGTTTGGGCTGTACATTCACCATATCATCACCCCAAGACCTTCTTTTGAAATTATCACCCCGATTTGTAAAATTGTTAATTGAAAAACGTATTTCTTTCCTCATCTTCTCTCGCTCTCATTCTGTCCATGTATTCTCTGTGTGTTATTTCATAACAGAAGAAAAAACTCCCAGGTCAAAGACACTGATTTCACAGTGGATGACCTATGCCAGTTGAGTAAGTTATTTTACCCTCTTGTGGTGCATCCCCTGCAGTCACCCTTTCATGATGGGATTGTACTTTGCTGCTGGACAAAGACATTTTAAGATACTGTCTAATTAAGGAGACAGGTGGCAGTGCAGTTAGCGCAAGGAGATCATGAGTATGAATCTTGGGCCCATTCTTTCTGTGATTGGTGCAGAGTCTCGGGACAGGGGCAGTGTGACCAGTTTGAGCAGTGACTTCTCGCTGATCACGGACGATGCAGCGGGTGGAGCATCCAGCCTCACCAATGACAGCATGGACCTGTTTTCCAGCCAACCACTGGCCTCCAGCTGGTGAGATCGCTCATTCACCACATCAGACAAAATCTCAATATTAGATCATAATTCAGGAACTGTATTCATGACACTTATGAAATGAAGAAACCCATGGAAAAATCTGTGTGTTTACACGTTTTCTGTGTAAAAAATAAATAATAATATATATAATATATATAATATATACGTTGGTTAGGCGTGTAGGAATGATGAGATTCATATTGGAAGCTTGTTTTATAAGTTCACATGAATAGGTTAACAGAATTGCTGATTTTCCAGGAGGAAAGGTCCGACCTCGTCTCCCCAAACAGTAATGTGGAACAGGCCCCTCCTCCTTGATGACCGCCTGAGCCATCCTCTCAGCGAAGGCAAATCCTCCAGCTCCTCCTCCTCCAACCAATCAGAGCAGGGCTTCACACGCACCGGCAGCAGCCCATTGGCTGTGCCCGGGAAGGGGTGAGTGTTTAATTGACCAGAAAAGAGAGAATAATCTGTCCATTTTATTAGTTATTATTTAGTTTTTCGTTTTGTGTGTGTGTGTCTGCTCATCTGTAAAAGAGCATCAGCGTTTGTACTAAGATATCTGTAAAACCTGTTTTGTGTTGTCCTAGAGGTAGTGTTGGCGTGCCCAAGTCGGTTATTTTCATTAATGCTGGGCTTACACCAAATAATTTTCACAGTCCTCGACTAAAAACTTAAAGTCTTAAGTAAATCCTTTTTACTGGAGTCGCGGCGCGCTCCTGTCATCTCGATCGTTAAGTTTAATAATAATCTGCGCTGTTTCATGTCAGTCTTTTCCTAGTCTTGGGCTTGCGATAATATCACGCTTGATATTATCGCAAGTCGCAGTGACATAACACAATCAACAACCTAAGAGCATGATTGGAAAAATAGCATGATGGGACAATGCTACCAGAGTCTAGCTGTACTCTTGTAAATAGTGATTAAAAACTCGCCTTTAGATGTGAGCAGGTAGTTTTCCAAGAGTCTTTTCCCAAATATTTTCAAAGTCTTCTGATATATGGGAAGCAGTAGCACGCAAATGCCAAAGATGTGCATTGTATCAAGTGGTTGAATGTAAATTAGGTGAATGTGGGGCTACTGATATAATTCTACTTGTGTTGTGTAATGTGGGCAGCACCAGTGGTTGGGCAGCACCGGTGGTTGGGCAGCACCGGTGGTTGGGCAGCACTGGAGGTTCAGTGGTAGGATTCTTACCTACCATGTGCAGAAGGCCTGTGTTTGATTCCCAGTGGGGGTTCAATTCACGGCCAATGCATTGAACATGTGTGCGGCTCTGAAATTTCCCCTAACGAAGGATGCAGTTTGTATTGTGAAGAGTTTGTTGCTCCTGAATGATTCCTCCTGTGTGTCATTGAGGCTATAATGTCTGCCTGGACAGTTGACATTCTAGAGCTTCACACAAGGTCTTTATCTTTCCTTAATTTATGTCAGGGGTGGGGAATTCCGGTCCTGGAGGGCCGCTGTCCTGAAGGTTTTAGATGATTCCCTGCCCCAGCACACCTGATTCAAATGAAGGGTCATTATCAGGCTTCCACAGCTTGATGACAACCCATTCATTACAGTCAGGTGTGCTGGGGCAGGGAAACATGACTGCGATTGGTCTGCTTGGTATGGATACCAAAAGCCCATCCCACTGACTTCACTTTAGCTTGGGTCTTGCTGAAACGCTTTTGACCGCTTGGTTGGCTCCTCCTCCATTTCTTACGTTTCCAGTTTCCCTCCTTCCCTTATTTTTTTCCAAACCCTGTTCTGTGGAATCCTCTTTTTAATTATCTGGGCTTTGTTTGTATTATCTCTGCTTTAACATTTACGTTTAGTCATTTAGCAGACCCTCTTAACCAGAGCGATTTACAGAAAGTACAGGGACATTCCCCTTGAGGCAAGTAGGGCTAAGTGCCTTACCCAAGGACACAAGGTCATGTAACCACAGCCGGGAATTGAACTTGCAACTTTCCGATTACGAGCCCAACGCCTTAACCACTGAGCCACATGACCCCTACTTTTGCTCCCTTGTATTTGTCTTCCTGTTGCTGATCAATCAATCTTTCGTCTCTTGTCCATCAATGTATGTCTTTCTGTCTTTTGTCTCCTCATTTCAATCTATTTGTATTTATTAATTTCTCTTTGCAATTCTGCGCACTGTCTCAGCTTTTTACTTCTGTCTTTTTCTCTGTTTTTCACTCCCTCCCTCCTTCCTTCTCATTCCATCTTTGCCCCTCCCTCCCTTCGTCCTCCTCACCCTCTCCCCAGGCTGGCGGCGGAGTATGCCCGCTCGGGCTCCTCCCTCTCCACTGAGTATGGCAGCTGGCAGATTGTCTCGGGCTGTGGCAGCATCCACGATCATGCCCCATACCTGCTGCCCTCCGCCGCTGCCGACTCACCCCTCCCCTTCAGCTTCCAAGATGAGGGGCCCAGTGGACGAATGTGAGTCCTCCTCTCCAAATTTTTTCCCCTTCCCTGCTTCCCAAATCCCCTTCCCTGGTGACGTTAGTGGGGTCAATGCCTCCTGTCAGGATGACCTGTGTCATCCAAGAATATTTGTATACATAAGAAAAAGATGGATGTGTATGTTCTGTGTTTAACCATCACATAGAAACACCGGAGTACAGTTTTCTAATTTCCTGAGCGTTTAACTAAGTTTTCTAGGAAAATCTTTTAGTTGCACAGAAAAGTTCTAAAAACAAGAAGTGAGGAAAGGTTACAACAGCGTAATTGTCTGCTGTGTTTGCTTCAGGTTTCACAGTTTACAGAAGCACTGTACACTTGTTTAGCTTAATACAATTACATCTTATTTTTTTATTTGACATTTCAAGGAGCGATTTAGAAATGTTTGAGGTTTAGCATTCAAGGCATCAGCCTTTACAACCCAAAAAAATCATATTCAGACCGTCAACAAACTGCTTACTAGTTTGCTCATGTCTAGGACGATTAATAATTGTTTGGGGGTTAATCCAGTTGTTGCTTTGCTGTATTTTGCATATTGTTTTTGATGTTGTGTTTTCATGTGGTGTTTCAAACTTCTTTGCGGAATAGTGCTTCGGTACAGTGTACCTTCTTGACATTTCTGTTGAACAAACACTGCAGATTGCAAATGTGATGTTGTTATCAGAAACCTATCCTTATCCTATACTTAAAGTATCCACACTGCTGACATGACGGTCTTTTACTAGTTTATGATGATAATGGCTGGAATGAATGGGACAGAAATCTGTGTGCTGAGCTGTGAGGGGCGAGAGGACATGTTTTTGGGACACACGTTCAGGTCATTGTTGGCTTTCTTTCTCTTCTGGAAAAAATCTATTTAAAAAATGCTTTTTTTTGGCAGCCAAAATGGAAAGAGTCAAGTTGTGCTGCTATTGATCAGGATGCACTGCTTTAAATATAAAACAATTGGGTAACTGAGTCAATGCTGGAAAAAAATTCTTTTAAATTGTAACTCTTGAGTGCCGTACTGCACATTGCTGCAAATTTCCCCACTGCGGGTTAAATAGAAGATGATCTTATCTTAAAAGACACTTGCAGTAGTAGGAAAGCAGATCTAAAATTCCCCAAATTTTAGACAAAGTGCCTGAAATTATAGACTCAATTTAGAAAATCTAATTCTACCCAACTAACATTTGAGTTCCCCCACGGTCAAAGCAAATTCTTTGAATCCTTGAAGGGGACAAGGGGCTTGATGGTGGGGGACAAACAGTTGGTGAAAGGTATGAGACAGTTATTTGCGTTATGTAACACCTCCCCAACTGTCTCTATCCCCACAGTGGGACATAATTCAATTTAAGCTTGGTCTGGCTAAACTGATTGTGTCCCATAAACTACACTTGCAGCCTGCATGAGCAAATAACATCTTTCATACCCATCCTTCTTTGAGGGAAAGGGATGTAGGGTGGTAGAATGACGAAAATGTGTGAGGCAGGCTCCCAACAGATGATGCCTTTAATGTTTTATTTACCAGCACTTGGTAACTGTCTTTTAGTGGTCCACTCATATCATTGAATGAGGGGACTATTTTCTCAACCTTTTTCTTATTACTTCTACTTCTTGTCTCTCAACTTTCTCTTTCTACTCATACTTCTGTTAATCCCTTTAATAATACTATCCCTTTTCTCGTCATTCCGCTTTCCCTTCCTCTGTATCCCCTAGGTGCCCGCCCCCCCCAGAGCGGCAGGCCCGTTTGGAGGCGGTGAGGGAGGTCTTCCTGGCTGCCTACAGCTCAACCGTGGGGCTCAAATCCTCGGTTTCCAGCCCCTCTGGTGCCATCTCTGGCCTCCTTGAGCAGTTTGCTCGAGGCGTGGGTCTCCGCGGTACCAACAACATTGTCTGATGACGTCTCTCCTCCCTTCCATCCCCATATCCTCATTGGCCGTTGATATCTTTAATCTACTCACACTCTTCATCACAAAATCCCACCCTGTGAGGAAGGGTGAGGTGCTTCGCGGTCGAACATCAGAAGACTTCAATAAAAGAAAAGTGCCAAACTAATCTCTACCCAGGGGCTAAAACATTTAATATTAATTTTTGACTCTCTTCTTTTTAGCGAATGTTAGTGCCCTGGACTTTTTTAATCTCTTATCTGTGCCATTTGAACTTCCTCTTTACTGTTCTTTTTTGTGTGTTGCATGTTTGTCAAATTCAGGGAGTGGTTGGCCACAGTATCACAAAGGGAACTGCAAGCTTATCTCAGTTGCTCATGTTGTCGAACAAAAACATTGTTTGACCTTAATTACACACCGATTTACCTGGTTCAAACCAATAAATCATTGTGTTTTAAATGACAGACCATTTTTTAAGTTCTTCCTATTGCAACAAAAAGAATGCTCTGGGATTCATGTTGACGATCTTCCTTAGAAAAGTGTGTACTTCTCCTTTTTCTTGTGGACGAATAGACTGACAAGCTGCTATTCAATGCTGAACCAAGCTGGAGTATCCACTGTTACTTTTTCAAAATTTTCATCAAATATTTCAATAGATGAATATGCTAGGGCGATATTTTGCCCTCTCCAAAACCAATGATTTGATTGTTGGATAAGATGATTCATATTCACATGCACCTATGTTTCCTAAGCCCTCAAAGTGTGTGCATTATTTTTATAATCTGATCTGACTGGTTTGTAATGACTGGAGAAACTGGTAACGTTCACTTATTCTATGTCAGATCAGAGATCCTAGGGAAGAAAATATGGGGTATAGGCTTCACAACACAGTCCTACCATTTAGGAGCTGTGCAACAAGATGTTATTTACATGGTCAATATTTTGGCTCAACAGCATGGGTATTTCACATCCAGTCACCTCAGCCCCCTTTATCTTTCAGTCTTTAAAACAGAAGCACAATAGGCATTGGCGTAGTCCTTTCTGTATATAATATTTCGTTTATTTAATATTTTCATAGCTCTTCCTTACTGCTCAAGCTAGCTAAGTACAAACCCTCCTTGTTTCGCCAGTTAAGCAGTTCTCTCCATCCCACTGTCTTTCACAAGTGGCTCTTCGTGACCAGAAGCTGGCCTTTCAGAGTTGAAGGGCATTGAGACTGCAAGGTGCATACCAGTGTATTTTTTTGTAGTCGTTAATGAACTTTTTCAGTGCAAGACTTGAGCAGCACTTGGTATTTTACGTTCGCTTGAGGGCCAAACGGTTTTGGTGACTGCTATACCTCAGGACCTTTTGTTGTGCCTTTTATCATAAGTGTGGATGTGATTCTTGATTTAATATTGCTTTCAAACACATCTGTATCTGTCCAGTTTGAAATCTTGAATTTTATGGAGAGAAAAAATCTGGTAAATGGCTTTTCCACCCTCTCGATCAGCTGACTGCTAGAACAGTAATATTGTTTCTGCTTTGATTACATTAGTTGTGCTATGATTTCCAGGTAATTATTAATGAATGCTGTTTTTAAGGCTGTTGAGGGCCAGCATTATTATAAATCAAAAACATCAGTCATATTGGATAGAAGGGCTCTACCAGGGGAATGCAACATGTTAACCTGCTGGACACCTATTTTATAGTGTGTTCACACAATAGTAAGGGTTTGGAAATTTAGTGATATCTGGTTCTCAAGTGTGATTCACAATTAGCCACAGGCACTTAATTTAGGCTATTATTTATGTTGCTCAAGCAAGTAGATAAGGCAATGCCAGGGGTTAGCTCTAAATAGGTTAGTTTTGGAGGCAATTTATTTTAGATAATTTGTTGAAGGGAGGGAATCAGAGAATCTTTTTTGCTTGGTTTGGACTCATGTTTACATATTGCTTATTTGATTTAAGGTAATGCAAGAAGGTAAATAATCATTTTATGTTCCTAAATAATGTCATGGATTTATTTTCTTTATGTTGTTCAGGTAATTGATCAAATATATATATATATATTTTTGCCTCTGGCTTCATCACATTACATACCAGAAACGCCTGTTTACCACCTAACCACTGTTGAGGAAGAAATTGCTTGACATGCCATGGTTTTGAAGAAAATGTCAAAATAACAATCACAAAACATTTACCATGTTACAATACTTATGTAACCTATACTGTACGTTGTAATTGGAAGAACTTATTTACAAGTTACAAGCATTTGTACAAGCAAGCATTTCCATTACAGTGTCTGCAAGCATCTCTCCAACTTTGGTTTGTGGTATTGTATTGAAGGATTACGCTTTTTTCCATTGTAAACGCTGCACTCATCCTCCTTATTTTCAGAGTATAGAGAATTTTTCTTTTCTTTTTCTTTGTACAGTCAATTCATTTTCAAGTAATTTCGTCTTGTTTTTAAATTGCTCTCTTAATTGTCGGCAGAGATCGACGTTGGGAAAGATTAATTGAGCTGAAGGTTGCTAATTCGGAATAAAATTTTAAAATAAATGCCTGTGTAGGTTGTTTGTGTTATTTTATATTCTTTGGCCGACTCTAATCCGGAAGCAGAGTTTGTAAACCATCCTGTGAGCAGCTACAATCAGTCAGTAGATCAACTATGGGTTGTTTGTTTGCAGTACGTTAAGTAGCCCAAGAGTATAAACTCGCTAAACCAGCACATTTGGACAAAGCTGCTGTTCTGTAGCATCTTCCGTAGGCTGGCCATGTAGCCTGTCTAAGAATATGGTAGGTAGAACTTTGCCAGAAACTTGAGTCTCTGCCTCCACCTGCCGATGAACAGCTAGAAACACGGAGATATAAGAACCTTTTGCTTTCCAGTGATTGACACGTACGCGCGCTCTCCACGATGAATGAAATTGCATCCATCGCCATACCTCCTTGCAATGAACCGCTCCATCGCTGTCGTTTACCTACAGGTATGCGCGTGGCACTCTCAGCCTCGTGAAGACGAATGTCAACGGTCGTCACTTTGAGATTTTGTGTTGAACCGTTGGTATGATATTGGTCGAGAGCGGCAAGACTAAATAACTTCTGAATTTGAATTAACAACATATTTTAAACCTGAATATGGCGTCTATTGGGGAATTCGACCCACTCAACTCCACTGTACCTGCGACGAAGATTGAAGTTACCGTTTCGTGCAGGTAAGACAACAGTTGTAGCTTTCAGTATGTTTTAATTCATTCGAAAAATAGGTATGATCATATTAAAATGTGGAATCACATGTTGAACAGCAGTTTTTTGATAATATGTAATGAAATTACAATAATGTCGACAATATTGACGAAGATTTTCTGGGAGAATAAGATCAGAACGTTTTCCCTTCACTCTGTTCTGTTTTTGAGCATGATACAATCTTGCTAAATCTAACTAACCTCATCTCAACAACCGTAAATCCTATTTAAACACCTCTTTACGTCTTTGAAAGAATCACAGACTTTTAACGACGCATTTGCATTTACGGTGGGTGTATAACTGTGGGGGCGCAGTATCTAGGGTTATTTATTCGGAGTGCCTTGGAGAGCCCCAGGTCGAGCAACTCACCAGATATGGATATGAAGCCGCCTTCTGCAATCCACTGCAAGCTTTATGTTGGATACATTCGTGAAATCTCTGAGTGTGACAGGGCTTTTGAGAGATCGAGTTTAGGCTTTTCAGATGCATTAGGATGGGGATGTTTGGTACAATTTAAATGAAATTAAAAGTCAGATAATGTCGAAAAAGCCTGTTTATCAATATTTTCATGATTGGAATAGTTATTTCCCACCAAATTGCAGATTAATTATTATCCACTAACAGAACAAATAAAACAGTATGAAACTGTTTTTACTGAGCTCTATCTCTACAGTTGAAATTGGTGTCTGAAAAGCTCACTGTGAAATTATTGAATAGCTCAGGCAGTGTAACCCAACAATTTGAACAAAAATGACATTGGTACAAACATTTCCATGGTTGACTTCCATGGTGAAAATACAGCAACACATTTTGACCAGTAGGCTACAACTCACACAAATACAAACTTGTAATTTTGTGGTATTGGCCAATTCTGCCGTGTTGCATACTATCAGATGTGCGGTTTACCGGGCTGTCCCAAGTGCACCTTCCGTCCAGGCCCGGTGCTGAAAAACAAAGATATGTTATTTAGTCTGAAGTCAAGGTGTCAGCAGAGCACCTGCGGTTCCCTGGCCGGTATACAGGGTATCTTCACAGATATCTCAAACAACACTTTTATTTACAGACTGCCATCATTATTTACACAAGGGGTATCACAATACAATAGACCAGTGGTGTCAAAGTCCTGCCATCGCGGGCCAAGAGGGTGCAGGTTTTCGTGTCAACCAAGCCAATACACCGGCTGATTTGACTAACGAGTTTGATTTCACTGAGTGTAGTGGCTTGGTTGACACAAAGACCTGCACCCTCTTAGCCCGTGATGGCACAAGTTTGACACCACTGCAATAGACTGTCAGTCACAGTAGGCTAGCTCTCTGTGTGAAGATTCGATGCATGTCCCGAAATGGTTTAATCATGGATTTTGGCACGTGACTGAACATTCTTAAACAACATGTTGGATCGACATCTGCTGAGCCAATCAGTACAATACTGAAATAATCAATGGAATACAAAATGCATACTCAACAGGTAGAGGACATATTTGAGTAAACAAATATTTTGGATTTACTCTAAACATTTATCTGTTTTGGAGATCCTCAAGAAAGAGTGGAAATTGACTGTGTATAAATGACAATATCTATTGGAATGTGAAAATGCATTACTTCAATTGGAAATGAAGGGTTTCATATTTGTCCTCACGGATGCTATTCTGCCGAGAGTGCTTAAATATTTTCCAGAAACTTGTACCCATTGCAGGCCTATCTATTTCAGAAGATTGCACCCAATTGTATCCATTCCAAAAGCTTGTACCCATTTTAGTCCAATTGTTTCATATAAAGGAAACCTGTGCTTGCTAGACCTGCAAGACCAGACTGTCTAGTTGCCTATGGAGAACAGCTGACACAAAAACACACAAAAGAGACTTATATCTCTGCCATCCAATTTTGTGTTGTATTTGTGATACATTTCACCTCATTCGCGTACTTGTCTAATATGGCAATACGAACGTCTTTGATTCACCCCAACTCTGTGGCATTTTCTTACAGGAATCTATTGGACATGGACACTTTTTCCAAGTCAGATCCTGGTAAGTTTTTTTTTGTACTTTCATATATGAGGGACAAAGTTAAATTACAATATTACCCACCAAATTATTAATGTATTTTTAAAACAGAAACAGATTAAAAGACATAATGTGATACGAAAGCGGTACGATTTAAACAATTGCTAGAATTTGTATACAAATGACACCACAATGAATCCACTCCTTAAGGTTTACTATGTTTGCACCCAGATGCAGTCTTCTATCTTAGTTGGACCAGCCAATTTTCTCAACCTGGTTGACGTCATTAATCCTCCACTCGGAACAGCGTACTTATAGTTACATTAGAACATTTGTGCGTGTTTGGTCTTTTGATATCTCTGTATCTGCCCAGTAAGAAAAAATAAATTGTGCCATTCGCATAGAATGACCTTTGAAAATGCTGCTGGCTACCAAAAGAGTATATAAGAGGATCGCGTTTGGCCCCTGGTCCATTCATTTAGTTTGTGTGAGGATGGAAAGAGGAAGAGAGAACATTAGAGATGAGCGTTTGCTTGTGTGTATGTGCATAAGCCACTGTGACTGTCCTCATGAATTTGGCTTTTGCCTAGTGTGTCTGTGTGTTCTGTCAATGAGCGTCTCTTTGTTTGATGTGTGTCTTTGTGTACATATAAATGTTTTATGAGAGTTTTTGAGGGTGTGCAGTTTGCTTTTGTCTGATGTTTAATAGTGTATCTGCTTTGTGAACCGTTAGACGCCAAAATATATTCAAATTTTAGCAAAAATAAATATTCACTCCTATCTTTAACCCCACATGTCAACAATGCTACCAATAACAAATATGTCAGAATCCTCCTTCAGAAGACTTTTGTATGGATCTGTGTGGCATTTTCAATGGCTGCTGTGCCATTAATCCTGATATAAATAAGGTGCATGCTGCCAGATATTGGCTTTTGTTCACTTATTTATCGGTTCATAAAAAAATTGTTAATGCTGATACTGTTGCATGTCTCCTTGTTGTGAGGAGTTTACAGGTGCATTTGTCTTAATCTCACCATGATTATACCTCAATACGCCTGTTTCTCCAATAAATCCCTAATTAAGCCAACACTAGCATTGATTGACGCCTAGTAAACTACTGCTTAATCAGACATTGAAAGAGATTAATCCTTTGTTACTGTTGCATTAGTGTTATATCAAACAATGATCTGATACTAATAAGGTAATAATACATCTGTGTTTATTTCTGACCCTAGGACATCATCCAGTATGGTAATTCCTGTCATTTGGTCATTTATGCTGAAATTGATAAAGTTAAATATATGCAAATTATACTGAAGCTGCTTTTCCAGATAATTGTAAAACTGTACTAAATTATAGTTTTTTTCATTATGCTTTGCGGGACCATTGCAGACAATTTTACAGTGAATTTGACTTTTGTTGTGCATACCCACTGGTAAGGAGGCTAGCCATTTTAGTGCCCTGTTGATCAGAACAGGGCACACACACACACACACACAAACAAACTCACACCAGGGGCTCCGACTCACTTATTAGGTCCGAGGTCAAATTAAATATCTAAGATGACATCATGTTGCTGATTACAATCTGTCTAATTCAGTTGTCTTAGACAGCAGCTGTCCCGGATGAGCATCGAAGAACACAACAATCCAAGATGTGGATTTTTCCACATGTTAAGGTTGCAAAATTTATGTAAACACAGTCACACTATTGTTACAACCGTCCCATTGTACAGGGTTGGTTGTTACATGACAGGGATGGTTGTAACACGACCGGGACAGTAATAGCATACCAAAAATTTACACAACTGATAATACGTTTTAATTTTAATCATTACAAAAAGTACATTGTCCTTAAAATAAGATTTTGTATAATTTGTATTATTATTATTATAACTTTTGGGTGTCCAATACCCTACTCTGGGAAAGGATTTTCATCCCTGGGCCTCTTATGAAAACGGTAAAGGGTCACGTGACAAATGTCATAGGATTTGGCAACTGCTCTGACTCATCTGCCCTGTTTAACTTCATCCGAGGTCCTCTCCAGTATAGCAAGGGGCACCTGGTTTCGTCTTTCTAAGGACGTCTGAGGAAGTTTTTAAGATTGCCAACATGCAGAACTTTTTACTAGCATGTTTGCCTGTTCAGCTCTTGTAGCTGTCACTGTGCAGCTACATTCACTTTGGCACGGCCAGTGTTTGGCCAGCTTGATAGCATGAAACTGAATGTGGAAGTGTGCTTCACGCCAAAAGTGTGGGAGTTGTTTTATGTTTCTGGCCCTAGTGTACACCCACGGAGGCACAGGAATACACACACACAAACACACACAGGTGGAATTATTTACTGATATCTATTGGTCTGAAGGATTATTGACTTGAGCCCCTTCCCCTGTCAATACTTCAATCCCTGGGACCGGGGGCCAGTAGGTGGTTGAGAGCGGAGAGGGGAAGATAACGATCAGAACCAAGGGATCCAGAACTTCAAAACCTGGGACAGGGAGAGTAAAGGCAGACCCTCGGTAGTCATGGGGCTACCATGACCTTTTCTTTTTTGTCACAAACCCCTCCAACCTCCCCCTTGTCCTTCAATAAACCATCACACATCTGTGCTTTCTACTGTCCCCAATGCAGCTAACAAAGTGATATGACTATCTCTCACAGAGCTCCATGAGTCAGGTGACGCAAAGGTTGTGATTTATTCAAAACAAACTTGACGAGAGAATGTGCAATTCTCTGGTGTTGACAAGATAACACACGGACCTCTTTTAAATGTAACTGACATACACATATGTCCCAGAAGTATGTGGACACCTCACTTATATGAGCTTGTTTGACACCCCATTCCGAAACCATCGGTATCAGTAGAGAGGCCAGGGCTTTCAGCTGTAACAGTAGCCACTCATCTGGGAAGGCAGTCCACATGATGATTTTGGAACCTGTCTGCCTGGCTTGTAATCAATGTCTGAATTAATCCCAAAGGTGTTTTGTACATTTACATTGACATTTAGCTGGACTGTGTTCAATGAGATTGAGGTCAGAGCAGGCCAGTCATTTTCCTACACACAAAACCCCAAGTCCAATATAAACTTTATGGGATTTTGGGATGTGCCCTTCTCCAACCATCCACTAGTGCATGTGGTACTACTTTTCACATGGAGTATGCTGCATTGGTCAGTCCCCCACTGGAACCATCTCTGACCACCCACTGGTGCTGGAATCTAGTGCCTGGGCTTTGGCACACAAAAAAACTTAGAACTTGCCCGCCTCTCTAGCAGACATGGCCTTTATGCTGGGTGCACAGTTAGGGTTAGGGTTAGCAGCCCTGCTCTCTGCAGCAGATGTCAACCTGACCACAGGGCCTTGTGAGGGCCTATCCCCTGATGACACTGCCTAGGTGGCTAGGATGGCTTCAGAGACCGACCATGTGATGTCCACTGCCATGGCTTTGTTAATACACTATATTACCAAAAGTATTTGGTCACCTATCCAAATGATCAGATGGATGGGTGACCAAATACTTTTGGTAATATAGTGTATGTATGGTGGAAGGCACAGAGACAATCGTGCAAAGTAGCAGAGCAAAATACAATTTGCCACCCAGTGCACAAAACTTTCCATAAAATCACCACCTCACTTTTAATTCTTCCTATTTATTCACTGACAAGCGTGTTCAGTACATGTTTAAAATGTGTTTGGGTCCTTGGGGTACGTCATAATGGATGACTGGTTTATATCTACAGAGTGGGACAGTATGGGTCGAGCATGTATTCCCTTCTAAGTGTGTGTCCTGAGTGAGGAGTGTCCTCCTTAGAAATCTATATTTGCCCTCATTTAATTGTAAGGGCTCATTGGAGGAGACATTTTCTCCCCCTTTGGAGCTAGGAGATTGAGGCAGTACCCTCAGACTTTTGGACAGGCTTATCTAGACTTACGCTGTGATGGGTTGTAACAACACCTCCTAAGGGATCTGTAAAGGTTGTTGGTTCTGTAGACTGGACTTTCTGGCACACTCCTGTCACAAGCCTAGTGGATGTACCTTGCACGGCATCTAATCTAAGACCCATGCACAAACACATGGATAAGAATGTAAAGAGATAGGGTAAGTGATGTGCGTTATTGTTCGCATCTTACAGGTAGACTACTGTCCGTTGGAGACACACCTTAAATTTGTAAACTGTTCAGCTGTATGCTCTTATAGCTCTTCCCTTGGCACCTATTGGTTCTCGCAATATATGTTTCATAATCTATAAACCCGCTATGTTTGGGACCTATCACGTTGCTATGCTCAGTGACCGATGCTCTTTTGTAAAGCTTTCTCTTGTAAGTCCCTTTGGATAAAAGCATCTGCTAAATGTGTAAATGTCAAAATGTAAGTGAGTGTACTTACAAATTGTGTGCTTGCAGACAATACACATACACACTCATCCCATTTCTCTCTGTTCTTTCACCATTTAGCAGATGCTCTTATCCAGAGCAACATACAGCAAGTACAGGGACATCCCTGTACTCAGACAAGGCACGTGATTGGTTCCCGGCATTTATTTGTGAATCATGAAATACATTTGTGAATCGTGTTACGTTTGTTTGAATTATGAAACTAATCTAACTCCACAGTCAACTGTTTCTCGCGTATCTCAGATGTTAGAAATCAGAAATATTGCTTTGAAAGACATTTGAGACATCAGCCCATTGAGATAAAAAAAAAAGTGTTGCCGATACATTTGGTCAGTTATTTACTAAAAAAGTACGCGTTTTTGTCTTGTGACAAGCATTGTTAGATTAACCATATCACCCATTTCTTATTTTTTTTCACAGTCGTGGTGCTCTATGTACAAGGCATCGGGACAAAGGAATGGAGAGAGGTAAGTAAATCACACATTTCGTACTCGAAATAGTGCACATGGAGACAGATGCAACTTTGTTCAGACAGCCAATGTTCTTAACATCAGCCAGTGTCTTTTTGCTGTATCCTCACTACTACTGTATTTTTTTTAAATAAATAACCTACACACTATGTATTATATTTGTGTACTAGAAAATGTAATGCATTATTATTACTCTATACATAATATTATGATAAAAAGTGTTGAGAGAAATTGTATGTTTTTACACAGTTAAATTAGCTGAGGCACAGTAACATCAAAATATCCAAAACACGAAATTAAATATATAATCTAAATTGATAATATGTATTACACCTAAGTGAAAATATTTGGAGTAGATACACAGTACATGGTGGCCGATATAAACCCATGAATGAAGAGCTAAACACTAGCCCTATATCAAGAACAAAACTTTATATTTGACTCTTTTAAAGAGTCACACATCCCTTCTACACCTACCTCACCGAGAAGCCAATGGTTCAACAAAGTCAATTCAATTAGAGACCTTTGTGAAAATACTAGATTCCAGAATCAGAAGGACTGAAATTCCTAAAGAGAAGCTTTGGAAAGTGCCAAAGCAACAACAACAGCTGATATATAACAGTGTCATTAAACTCTCTGAACAAGTGAATCTTGAGCCTTTTCTTGAAGATGAGGAGACACCTTCAAGGCTTTAAGGCTTTTTATAAAACTGGACTTGAAATGCGGCTTTCTCCTTCTGCTTGGGATGCTGAGTTGGAGAGGTGCCTGGACTGTCTCTTAGGGTTTCTATTCAGCTGTTCAGCATCTAGCTAAAGCTTGACGATAGTAAGATGGATTCTTTTATTAACTCTAAAATATGTGAAACTGTATGGTGGCAAGGCAGTGTGGGAGTGCTGGATTAAAGGACTAACTAACAGGCTGGGTTTGAATGCAATTAGCAGAAATTACCTTATATATATAATATATATATATTTTTTATTATAGTTACCTTATCACTAAGACTTTGTATAAGTATTTTTTTTCTTTCATTTAATGAATAGTGTCCTCTGTTTGTCGCTACACATTCGTAAGTGTACAGATCCAGAGATCAACTGAGAGGGCAAATACCTACCAAATTTTCCCAACCTTTCTAAATTTGAGGATCTCTCTATATTCCCTCTGCAACCAGTGTGTTAACTGACAAACAATCACTGCCCCTTCCATTCAGAACTGATCCACATTTTGATTAGGATTCTTCTTGGCCTCTTGCAGAATGTTCATGGTGAAGATGGAACATGTCATATTGAGAGAGATAGAAAAAGCACCTTACCTGAATGTTTTTGACTTCTACTGAGTACCCACTCAGAAGCTGTGTCAAGCTCATTTGGCTGGTCGACATGTGGGCTGTGGGTGGGCACTGAGGTGTTTGTTGGGTGGTCAGTGGGACCTGCATAGTAGATGTGTTGGAAGTAGATACAACTAAACTAACACATACACACCAGAATTCCTGAAAATCAACCAACCCTTTCCATCCATAATTCTCTTTTGGATGCTTTTGCAATTTCTTATACATTTTCCAAACACAATCTTTTGAAAGTCTTCAAATCATCTTTGTAACATAATCTTATAAAGCCACCTTGCTCAGGGTCAAACTGATCAAAACGGACCATGCTGGCAACTCTCTGCCTTTGTGCAGACACAAGGGCACCCACACACTGTGGCCCTGCAATGTATTCCCAAAGGAGGTGCAGAGATGCTTGTTAATGAATATAACATAGTATCGCTGCATACTACAGCTAGCCTGCGGGGTCTGGTGTTCTGCAAAACTGCAGCAGGCAGTAATGAAGAGTGAGGGATCAAACAGTGAGTGACTCAACCTCAAGTCAGTAAAGGAATCGTTTTTTTAATCCGTGCACCCTCACACCCCAGCCATCCAGCTACTGCTGTCTCTTTCCCTCCAGTCCCTCCATAGTATCGTCTCCCAACACACACATGCGATCTCGCCAGCCCCCTGCTGTCATATTCATTAAGGCATGTCAAGACACCTGCATGCAGACATACACAGATGCACAAGGTTACTGGGGTGAAGCACCTAATGAATCTCAGTGCTCCTTGGTGATGCCAAGACTTGACGTAGCATCGCACTCTTCTTTATGGATGACTTACGGAACTGCTGCTTCCGCTATATTTTTGGCACCTTTCATGGTTGTCAGAGCTCTCAGAGGGAGCCTGTGTGTGTCCATCCATGGCAGCTACCTGCTGCTACACCTGTATTTGCCTCCCCACACCCACCCAATGCTTCATCCAAGTAGGGGTTTTGTGCTTTGTGTGTGTGCTTTTGTTTGTTTGTACATGTAGTTAAGCATATGTATCTATAAGCCAGCCTGCACTTTTTTGTATGTGTACATCAAGGGTTGTTTCATTGTTTACCCATGTTATTGCACAGCATTGAATACGTGGCGGTTTTCTACATCTGGCTGAAGTCTTGGGATTTATTAAGAGAGACCTGGAAGAATTACAAGCCTGCTAAACTTTTAAATAGTGGGGAATTTTCCATGTAGAAAACACGTTTCCAGATTTTGGATTCTGACTGTGTATATTGTTGTTGGGTTGTTATTTCTATAGTTCTTATCTGCTGCCACAACTGACCTATGAAAACATTGATTCCATCCAATAATTATAAGCTATTACCCCCCCCCTCCCCCCCCCCCCCCCCACACACACACACATATATACCTTCGAATAACGTCTTACCACCAAACTAGGTCACATTCGAGCTCTCCTCATCATGAGATCCCTTTAAAGTATATAATTTAAACCAGAGAAGATTTGGAAGTGTTGAGAGAAATGCCGCCTGCTGGGGGGTTGTGACAAAATGTGGATCAATAGCTCATCACTGCTACCAGTGAGCATGATAAGAAGCCTTGTTCTGTCTTTTGGTTTGTAAAGTTTGGTTTGTAAAGGTTAGGTTTAGTGCTGCCTTAAATCCTGTTGCTAATAGCCACCTTTAAAGCCTTTGAATTTAAACAGTTGTCAAAACAATTAGTTAAACAGTGTTTTGACAAGGTTGTTGTACCATACAATCTTCCAAATCCCCACTCAACCCCAGCTCATTTGACATGTACATTTAACTTACATTCTCCCATCTACTTTCTCTTTTTACTCAATGTCTTCCAAAAAAATGATTGTCTCTTTTTCTTTCCTGAAGTTTGGCAGAACTGAAGTAATCGACAACACTCTCAACCCGGACTTTGTGAGAAAGTTTGTTCTGGACTTCTTCTTCGAGGAGAAGCAGAGCCTTCGCTTTGATGTGTAAGTGGTAACATGGCTGCTCTTACCTTTTTTGTGTCCATCATCCCTGGATTTCCTTCACCTTGGGTGAGGGAAAACCCTAAATCCAAGCCTAACCTTAACACACTCACATTATTTCAGGTTGTACATTAACTCATACCTACCATGTTAAATGGAACCACTTAAATCATACCTATATATAGAAATATGCAAACATATAAAAACATAGCCTTTAGTCCTCCCAGCAGGTATGTCAAAAATAATTTTGCACCAGCCAAAATATACATAATGGAGAAGAAAAAAAACATATATAAATTGCACTGGACTGTAAGTCGCATTTTTGGAGGGAAAGGTATTTGATACAGCCCTGTTCTATCTGCTGCTCTTTCTTGTTCTCCCTCCATCACATACAAACGTGAACAAACACAATGCAATAAATAGGAGCGAGTCAAAGAGTGATCATGTATGCAGCCAGTGTTCTCACATGGATTGGTAGCACTAGTTATACCAGATGATGATGTAACAGAGGATAAAAAGAGATATTTTTTCAGGGGTAAGACTTGAAAATATGAAACCTCTTTGGGTAAAGATACAATATACAAGTGTATTCCCCCCTCCCCCATAATTTTTTTTTTTTTCCATGCTGTCATACAAAAAAAGACACCTTCAAATATCCCAAAATCATTAAACAAGCCTGTTTAAAATATTTTGGGGTTTAATGTTGATGATTACGTTTCATGGAAGCAAAAAATCAATTCTCTAAAAAATAAAAAAATAAATATTTGAAAACAAATGTTAAATACATAAATGTCAGCTGCAGCATTCCTTTTACCAACAATGTCACAGAAGGCTTCAAATACGCCCATAGAACTGCCACTCAACCAACCTAAACCCTCAAGGAAGACAAGGAAAAACTCCCGGAAAAAATTCAGTTGAAATTAAATGGAAGAAGCCTTTGGAGGAGAAATTCAGTGAGGGATCCCCTCCTCCAGAGACGGTTGGTGAAAAGAGATGCAGAATGTTGGCAAAACATAGTCATACTATGGGTACATAACTTGGGTCTGAGGTAGCACATTATCAGGCTTCCACAGAGCTTGATACTGATTCATTCATTTGAATCAGGTGTGCTGGAGCAGACATCTCAAACTTTCAGGACAGTGGCCCCTGAGAACGAGGATTGCCCACGCCTGCTCTATGGTGTTCGATTCAGGCAAGTTGGCTGGTTAATCAAAGACAGCGATACCATGGACAGAAAACCAGTTACCACACATTTTGACACTGTGGGCAGGTGCCAAGTCTTATTGGAAAGGTAAATCAGCATCTAAGTAAAGCTTGTCAGCTAATGGAAGCATGCAGTGCTTTAATGTATCTAATAGATGGCTACATTGACTTTGAGTTGATAAAACACAGTGGACCACTACCAGCAGGTGACATGGCACCCCAAATCATCACAGACTGTCCGCTCCACCTTGCACCTAAAGCAACTTGGATGCTGTGACTCTCCACTCTTCCTCCAGACTCTTGGACCTTGATTTACAAATAAAATCCATAATTTACTTTAATCAGAAAGGAGGACTTTGGACCACTGAGCAATGGTCCAGTTATTTTCTCCTTCACCTAGTTAAGCTGCTTCTGACTTCGTCTCTGGTTCAGGAGTGTCTTGACATGAGGAATGTGACACTGTTTTCTGGACATGTCTGTGTGTGGTGGTTCTGACTCCAGCCTCAGTCCACTCATTGCAAAGCTCCCTTAAATTATTAATTGGCTTTGCTTGACAATCCTCTGAGGCCATCTCTGTTGCTGTACTTTTTCTTACCACACTTTCCCCTTCCTGTCAACTGCCATGAATATGTTTTGATACAACACTCTGCAGCTCCATAAACAGTGACCTTATGTGGCTTACAATCCTCATGGAGGGTGTCAATAAGTGTCTTCTGAACAGCTGTCAAGTCAGCAGTCCTCCCCATACTTGTGGTTTGGATGAGAATGAGAGATCGAAGGCTTAAGAAACCTTTTTTGAGTTAATTAGCTGTTCTCAGGTTGGCAGATTTTTTTTCTTCTAATATTTTGGGTTTCTGGATTGATTATTTCCATTAGCTGTAAAACATAATCATCTAAATTAAAAAATGACGAAAAAATGAACTTTTACGCAATGTTCTTTTTTAATGCACAGTTTTTTAATATCTATATTTGTGATAATAGTGAGAGAACAAATGGCCGACCAGGAAGGATATCCTTTTTTAAGCAGAGTGAAGGCGCACCAATAATCATCTTCATCAGGAGCTTATTGGAATCCCCTATCTGGCTAGTTATATAGGAAAAAGTGGAGGAAGGACTTGGAGGCTTGGATAAGTGATTATGTACAGACTATACAATTACAATTATACAAGTAAGTAGTAGATCAGGAATGTGTGTTAGTGTGTGTGGTAAAAGTGGTCTCTGGCCTATAATCGTTTGGGAAATTGAAGTGGTTGGATGAGAAGTATAGTATAGGAAGTATAGTTAGTAAAGGAGATGTCCCCTCTCAAAGACGCAGACATATGCTCAACAATATAACTTATGCAGGTGGCACATGCATTCAGATTCTGTGAAACCCCCTCCCTCAGGACTGCCACCATGGGTGGAGAAAGGAGTCTTAATCTCCAGTGACTAAATCGTTAAGTGTTGAATTATTTAATACATCCTGCTCTTTCTCTGGCACACAATAAACATCCAAAGTTCAACCGGAAGTCACTTGGCTATGTGTGTCAGAGAAAGAAAAATGTATGACAATATTTACTCTAAATACTCACAGTGTGTTAACATGACAATTGTAATCGTTACAAAAAAATTACTGCAACATAGTTAATAGGTTGCTTAACTAGTGCAGTTACACCTCAGTGACATATTCAAACCTTGCTCACTTTATATTATTTTCTCAAGTAAGTACATTTTAAAATAATGGCCAACAAAACAGTTAAAAGCTCTATACAGGAAGTGCTTTATGAAAACCTTACTTGCTGTATGTCGCTCTGGATAAGAGCGTCTGCTAAATGACTAAATGTAATGTAAATATGCCAGGTAATTTCAAGGTAATATCCAAATTTTGACGATGGATCGGAGGATTTCATCCCGGTACCAAATAGCAGTCAAGTTAGCTTTGGCTATCAGATTGAGGTATGTGCGACCCTCCAAGGATATTCATCCCCAGACCATCCCTGACCCAAAATGATGGGTCATGATGGATGACGTTGCAGGCTGCTTAACATTCACCACAGCATCGCCAGACACTTTCCTGTCATTCACGTGTTTTGTGATGAAATGGCTAAATCTCTGACGACAACGGAGCAGCAATGGCAGACTGTCTTATTCTGGTGTTGGTGCTGAATGCTGCTTGTCTGTCAGCACAGATCCCACCTGTGCAGTACAACCTGATACAGCCCCTGAAGTGAGACTCAGGAAACGGAACTACGTACAGCAAAATAATAATCAAAGTGTGGATGAAGAAAGTCCTCCACATAACACAATCATCTGACAGGTCAGGAATCTTGATGGAACAAATATCTGTCCACAATGGAAAATCTGAAAACAACTGCCTTGAGGGAAGAATGTAAGCTGTAGCTGCGAACATGTAAAATTTTATATTTTAATATAATATATTTTTGTATATGTCGCAGGACCAGCCAAACCATGCAAAAAACGGAAACACGGTACATAACCCAATGATAGACAAATGAGAAGCAATGATTGCTTGGTGTGGTTTTAACCAGTCAAGTGCTGTGCAAGATGACCTTTTCCTAATCCTAAATCAATACAACATGTTGATGAGAAACCAGTACATCAATGTATTTGTCATATGACATCACTGTAAATTGATGATAATGCTGATGTGATGTCAATACTGTTACCACTGAGAAACACAAAAGCAACAGAGGAGGAAGAATGCAAATAAACTCAGTGCTCTGTGCATTTCTACTACGGACCAGTAATAGACTGTACCAAGTATCCAGTGTGGTTTTAAGTGTGGATTCATATACATACAGTGTCGTACCAAATCCTTGGAGGGGTGTTCTTTCTCTGATATCAAGTCATAAGTGTGGATTCCAATAAAAGGTGGATCTGCAGCGAGGAAAATTTAATTATTAAAACCTCCACCCCCCTGTCTGATATTATTTTTAGAACCCTCAATCAAAAAGAGTCAGCAAGTGGTACATTTGGTATGCAAAGGGCTTAAAAAATATTAGCTAAAAGTATGATTCCGATTAGTGTTTCTGATTAACAGATTGATAAATCTTACACAAGGCAGTTAAACAAAAATGTGTGCTCTTCACAGTGAATAAACTGTATTCAACTGGCACATGTGTTTAATTGGGCTTAGACTTTATTTACAGCCGTATTCACCTAACTATTTTCTCTTCTTCTCTGTATTCAATTTTATTAGGCCTAGAGAGAAATACAATAACTTTAGAACAAGTATCTTCCCACTGCTGTTACAGTCAGAGCCTGTATTAAGGTGTTGAGAGCTGTGCTCAACTCTAGACTAGTGGTTAAAGATAGACAGTATAAAGTATTTATTATGCATGGGTCTGTTTTTGCAATATGTCTACCCAATTACCCAGTCAGGATAATTACATATCTCCGCTATTATTGATTTATTTCAATAGAGACATGAGTGCAGGGGAGCATAAAAACATACAACTCAGCTTGTTCAAATTGCTTCTTAAAAAAAACACATCTAGGTCACATGAAGTGACAAAACTCTTTGACTCTGCTGGAGGTCTGAATGAGCGTAAGACAGCTATACAGAACACTGTCCTTAAAATGTAAACCCATAGGGCTCAAATTTTATGTGCACAGTATATGTTGATTAGCCAAAACATTATGACCACTCACAGGTGAAGCAAAAGTTGATGATCTCCAAACAACAGCACGTGCCCAGGTCAAGGTAGCCTAGAGGGGAAGCAAAAAATCCAGTCTTGTAGAGAATGTTTTGAATGCAGGATAAATGGAAAGTTTAAAAATCATTGGAATTCAGCTCACTATACTTTATTAAGGGAACTGTAGGGAAATATAATTTTTACATTTCACAGAATTTCTTCTGTGATGTGTGAGTTTGTGCGTTCACGTGTACACAATATATTAGGTCACAGCGTATGGCCTTTAAACCACATGTTAAAACTGGTGCTCCATCTTACATAAGACAGTAGATAAAAGTTTATTTGTAACAAGTACCTTTTAGTCATTTAGCAGGTGCTTTTATCCAGAGCGATTTACAGCAAGTACAGGGACATTCCCCCTGAGGCAAGTAGGGTGAAGTGACTTTCCCAAGGACACAATGTCATGTTGACACAGCCAGGGTTTGAACTAGGTCTGATTACAAACTTCTGATTACCAGCCCAACTCCTGGGCAACACCGGTGGTTCAGTGCCATGTGCAGAAATCCTGAGTTTCATTCCCGGTGGGGGTTGGAATCCTGGCCAATGGTTAGACTAATAAGTAATAAGTAACTCGCAATTACTCATAATAAATTGAGTAATTGCCATACATCGATACTAGACACCTTAAAGGTGATGTGTGGAAGTTTTGGTTGAACCATATTTTTATTTCAGTGATACAAAGGAATTGGGTGGTAAGCAAAAGTAAGCTAAATCGCTTGCACTATAACTTCCTTACTGACAGCTAAGCTCAGGATTACTGAACGTTTTTAATGCAACCCCTTTGTCTCCATTACAATGACTTGCCCAAGTTACACTGTCACGTTCCATTGTAAATGAAGGTCATTAGACATTGGGGAAGGTATATTGCTTCCTCTGCTTGAAAAAATCTAATTTCCCTAACATTGCCAGGCTTATCCTACTGTGTGGTGATTTCATTTGATACCATACAAACACAAATCTCCTTGCATTAAATTTCATATAGGAATTTGTGCAAAGAGATTTAAATGATTGGAGGAGGGGGATTCCTTTGATTGCATGAGGAAAGAATGAAGTTGACAAATGATTAAAGACTTGTAGAGGAGTGAGGGAAATATATGTAATGAAAGTACAGTATGTGGTAGTATGAACAAGCTTTTCAAGCTCTGCAGGGTGTTGAAACGTCTAATGCCACAGTGTTTTAAAGGAATGTGTCCCTGCTATATCTGGGTATATCCTTTTGTCTCCAGTTTTTTTGTTCTCAATAAGTTAAGAATTTTGGAACACTAATAGGCAATGTTACACAATGTCACACAAGGTGTGATAAGCAATTATTTTTTATATTAGGGGAATGAAATTTCATTTTAATTCCTATTGTCTGATATCTGTTTGAGGCCGGAGGTCATGAGACTGTCCATATCTGTCTATCAGTCAGTTGTCTGATGCTTTTTAAGCCATGCATAACTCCCACCTGTCCATCACAGATGGGGGGAAAAACACTACTGGTGAGAGAAAAAGATTGAAGCAGAGAAAGCAGATGCTATAATAGTTTTTTTTGTGGGCAGCACACTAAGGGTAATGTTAATTTGCATTACATGATTAGCAGATAAATAAAGAGTAAATCATAAAGAATGTGAAATAAAAAAAATCTATTTTGCACATATAGAGCACTAGTAGCGGTTCTACATTGATTTACACCCAGGGTGTGACCCAGGGCAAGTTATATTTCATTTGAAGAACGTAAGTGAAAGATAACATTTCTCAATTGCACAAATCTTTAATTAGAACACATTTATTCATTCATAGAATACTCTTAAGAACACACTGGATTCTCACACTTGAGAGAATCCAGTTATTGTTGAGACCATTCCAGACAAGGCCTGTGTAGCTGATGAGGTAAATGGCAGCTCCTCATCCCGAGGCACCGAGACTGTTAGAGCAGAGTCCTGTGTAGTGGAGGAGGTGGGTGGCTCGGTCTGACCAGTGGCAGAGGAGATGCTCCAAAATATTTTAGAAGAGCCCCTGAAATTGCAATTGAAATCAAAAGACTGTTATGGTAAATCAGATTATGCTCTATACAGCCAAAACAGCCTAGGTTCAAATTGACACCAAACGTTATAGGAGGGTTACATAAACAAGCCCTTACATGACAAAATTCTGTTATTACATGCAAATATAACTTTTAGGGAGGAACCATTAGGTCCTTGGTTACTGCCTTAAATTCTACGCATGACACTGGCACACTTTTACTTGTGACTTGTTAAACTATATGCTATTTTTCACAAAATAGAGTTGTAGCAAACAGCAAATGTTCGCCATTGAAACTACCTAGGCTACAAATATGAGAAGTCAGTTGGCCAATTACAGGGCCTAACCCAAATGATGTAAATAAATAATAACTGAACTTGTAACAGTTTTGTTGCAAAGCACACTAGTATGGTGAAATTTAATCTTGTGTTTGTTGAGTTAAAACCAAATTATTGTTGTATAAGCATAGCAAGCATCATGGGCGTAGGATTGGTTGTGAGCCTCCCCACGGGACGTACAAAAATGCTGCCTCAGGCAGCTGCCTCTGCCTCTGCCTCTACCTAAAACCACCCCTGTAGAGCACAGTGCAGCACCTTTACATATACCTAGTGAGACAATTAATTGTATTACTAGGTTCTAAAACCAATGTAATTGAATTCTGTTGAAAATCGAGAGGCCAGTCATTCCATCTACCATTTTGAAGTTTCCAAATAACGAATCTATACAATAGTTCAAATTTAATATTAGGATTTAATACTTTTGTCAACCTTACTCGCAGGGGCCAGCTCTTTACAGTGTTAATACTACAATTTATTCTCAGTAATTTAAATATATTAGTGCACAGTGCCCATGATGCAGTTGGTGCTTAACATAGTGAAACATTAGTGAAACAAACACAGTGATCACTTGAACTATAGATGGTGCACAGTGCCCATGATAGAATTGTTGGCAAAACAACACAACTTAAGATGTCAGTGAAACAGACAAACACACATTTCTGAAATGATAGAAAGGGCACAGCGCCACACGATGGGGTTGGTGACTTACCAACAAATGTCTGTAATTATAGACACTGCAAGAACTATCTTAATGCAGCCCAGTGAACTCAAGATAGATGTTGACCAGGGCGAAGAAAATAAGCCATACTGGTGTTTAATTCTTATTTTTACAATGGAGCAACTGACACATCCCTGCTTAACAAACAGGGTGACACCGCAGATTTTGCCAGCTAAGATCTCAGTGATAACAACACCCTGTCAGTTGTAGCTATGCAAGTAAATGACTTGATCAAGGTCTCCTCTGAATCCCAGCTTTTAACTAGTGACGTTGTGACATTGTGTGATGTGCTGACATTTCTGACTGTGGCTTGATTGTCAGCCACCATTGACTTTTCTCCACAAAAATGGGCAGTATGCCTTAACCGTCAAATGGAACATTTGCACAGATAAAATAAACCTTAGAAAAGAAAATGTAAAAGAAACGTGATCAAGATAAACATTTAGAGCAGAAATTGAGGGACGAGTTTGCAATTTCTACAAACCGCATTGGCAAAAGAAGGTGCATGAGCTCAACTATGACAACAGACCATTTTCTAAAGGACGACATTCTGTTGACACAAATTTGGGGAACATTGGACTTTCAAGCACGAAAATTATCCCAAGCACACCTCCAAGTCAACTAAAGCTTGGGTGAGAAAAAGATCCATGACTGGCCTTCTCAGTCACCAGATTTAAATCCGATTGAAAATCTTTGGTGGGATTTAAAGAAGGCAGTTGCAGCATGAAAGCCGTCAATTATTTCTGAGCTAGAAGCTTTTGCACGTAAAGAATAGACAAATATTCAGATCGAGAGATGTAAGAAACTTGTTAGCACTTACTGAGAACATTTGTTAGAATTTCTGTTATAAAAGCTGAAGGATGTCCCACATACTGAATCTGGGAGTTGAATAATACTGCACGTGTTAAAGTAAAATATTCCAATCGAACTTCAAAGACAAGTCAACTTCTATAAAGAAATAACCCCTAATTAGCAATACAAACCTGTTGTTTAATTTGTTTGGTATTTATTGACATTCATTGCTATGTCTGGAGGTGAGGGAGCCGAATATTTGATCACAACTGAAAATAGTATGTCCAAATTGTCACTTCTGCTCTTTTGTCGATACATTATTATTTAGAAGAAAATTTACAGAAGTACATCTGAATCAACACCTTCTGTTCTCTCACAGGTACAATGTGGACACCAGAAGTTCTAACATTTCTAAACACGTAAGTTGTACCCTGTAAAATGATATTTTTGTACTATATTTTCTGTCACTCATGTTTGTGTGCTTCAGTTAATGCAAAAAAAAAAAAAAAATCTGAACTTCTATTGCTTTCCAATCAGAAGGACAGTTCTGTTGAGTAATATTTTATTTTTTGTGGTGTCATTACAGCGCTATGTTTAACATTTCTGTTTCTCTCTACTTTTGGCCAACCTGACCGGATGAGCAGAAGGTTGGTCACAACAAACTATCGTTTAAAATTGGTTGTCTGCAGGCAGACATTTACCGAACAAACTTGTAATCTCCATGTGTTCTTCTGATACTAATTACATAATCTACTACCATGAACTGCTCTGGGAACTATTGTACCCAGTGATGTGTATGAAACCATGTAGGAACCGTTAGGTGTAGCTGATGTCACATCTGTGTTTTGGCTCCAGGACTTTTTGGGTCAGATGTTCTGCACTCTGGGGGAGATCATTGGCTCTGTGGGCAGCCGGATGGAGAGGACGCTGTCGTAAGTCCTGCCAGAAATGTCATGTAGTTGGATGCAATTTGATGTTGAAGCTATACAGTAGGGTATGAACTGTTACTCTCTTAGGTAATGTGGGGGCCTTATACAATCAATGTATAGTGCTCTGAACGAATCAGTCGGATGTATACGTTGTGTAATACGTGATTCTCTTCATTGTATTGCCCCACAAGACATTGTCAACATAAAATTATGAGCCAGAACAGTTCAGTAACAGTGATTACAACCCGATTCAGGATTGGGACATCATAACATACGCATACCAGATAAAAAATATATCTATCGACTGTCTGATCTTGACACACAGTACACTCGAACACAAATTTGTTGGCATTTGACATGCAAAATTGTTCTCTCTGTCTTACCTAGAAAAAAAATTGGAACGTGTTTGTTACTGTTTCATTAGGTACCCTTTTGGGGACTGAGTTTCAATGCTGAGTACAGACACTCTGAATCAACAATCCATAAATGATCAGCCTGTGCTGTTACTGTTTTGGCCCATGTTATTCATATTGGAGGAGACCTATGGGGGTGTCCTCTTATTCAAACACCTTGTCACTAAAAAGGCTTTGGTTGACAATGGTGTTTTCCGACACGAGGGAGAGAAAAAAGCAAGGTTGTATCCAGCAAGGACATGACCAAGTAATGGAGGGTTAGAGAATGAGAATGAGGGCACTCAGGACAGTCAAGCGTTATTGATTGGAACTGCTGGAGTAAGAAAGGAAGGTGCAGATGCTGTGGGACCCATACAGTACATCTACACATACATGGCAGATGTTTGACATTTAAAACTTTCTATAAAAGGACCATAAAAATATGTTTTAGTGTCAGTCCCTCATACACCAAGACGAACATGCACATAGCATCCACTTACACATACACAAAGTCTTTGCATATATATAAAGGTATATATGTATTTATATATATATATATATATATATATATATATAACTATTGCTCCTTTCCTTGACAATTAGGTTTCTATGGCAACTAGGAGCAGAGTAGTGTTTTTCTCTCCGTGCTTTCATGATATTCCACTTGACTAAACTGTTTCATCCACCAGCATGACATCTAGGTGTAGGATAGGAAGGGAAAGGCATGGGGGTGGGGATACATGATCCCTATTGGCTTTCCAAGACCTGGGGATTACCAGGGGAACCCATGGTTGGTGTCAAAAGACAACAATGTTCAGCAACACCAACCCCGCACCAAAAAACAGTCAGTTTTTTTTTGTGAACAAGAAATTAACCAAGTACTTCCTG
This sequence comes from Protosalanx chinensis, assembly GCA_030340685.1. Classification (NCBI taxonomy): domain Eukaryota; kingdom Metazoa; phylum Chordata; class Actinopteri; order Osmeriformes; family Salangidae; genus Protosalanx; species Protosalanx chinensis. The sequence continues at coordinate 2,435,755 of CM059317.1, read as the reverse complement.
CTCTCAGCATACCATTCTAAAATCTTTATATCCACATTAAAGTATTAAAGCCCAGTGCTAGCACAAGCACAAATGTCAAACCTCTCCGGGTGTAAGTATATGTTGAGTTTCTTAGGGTATGTCTCTTTTCGTGGCAATCTCAGGTGAGCTTGAAGTTAAACAAGGCTAAAGGTTTTAGGTTTAGATATTACGTTTTGGCAGCTGATGTTACCTTATTTCTTCAGAGAAAACTCTGGACAAAGGGATTTATCCAGAACGGACCTTCAGTGGATGTAACTTATGTTGTTATGAAGCTCATAAGAAGCCTGGTAATCACCCGTTCTACCATTTGAATCTGGAGTGCTGGAGCAGAGAAACATCTAAAACATGCAAGGCAGGGGGTCCTTGAGGACCATGGGGTGTTCCATCAACATTGCTGACAGAAATAATGTTTTCCAAAGGAATTATTGATTTCAGCCGTATTTTTCTTGTTCATTTTGTTCAGAAATCATGTTTTATTTGCTAAATATACTGATTCTCTCCGCCACATCTATGACTCACTCTTGATGCATGTCAAGATGCTTGCCTCAGACAGGTCTTACCTACATCCGCTTCCTTCATTAGAATGCTCCCGCTGGTAACACATAATACATTACCACTAAATTGAAACTCCCAAGCTAGCAAAATGAACAAAAAACAAACGTCTTTGGAAAGTTTATTTGCACATTTTCACCGTTTAGAAAATACCAGTTCTTATGCCAGTCATATCCTTTTATGTTGTATTTATTGGTACTCGCTGTCGGGTGCACTGTCAATATGGATCAAATATCTGAGGAGTGTGTCCAACACCTTGTTGGAAGTAGCTACAGAAAATGAAGGCAGTTCTGAAGGTAAAAAAGGTCCAACCCGGTAGTAGCGAGGTACCTAATAACGTGGTCAGTGTGTGTAGTCAAATTTAATTCAACCATCAGACAACTGTGTCTCTAATTGGAAGTTGGAAGTTTGGAGTTGGATTAACCAGAGGCACACCATGCCACACATGCACACTTAACTCATTCATTAACTTTGTCCTTAATTAGAACTGAGAAGGTTCTCTTCTCACATGTGAATCTCTTATATTGGCACTATGTCTGATTAAATATTAAAAGGCCATATGCAGAGCGATGCTTGATGTTCCTCTGTGGATTCTCATCCAGCTTGTCACTGATGCAGCGTACTGGCATGGGTTCAGCTCTTTGATCAAGCAGCATCACTTCCACCAGTCAACAAAACACCCTGCTCTGGTTAGTAACAACACTCTCTGTCTGACTCTCGACATCTTTCAACAATACAGGAAAAATCAGACCACAGCTTGTTTAACTCCACGCTTTATTTTGATGATAAATCTGATCTGATCTGATCTGATTAATGCCATGGTTGTTGATGCTCTCAATCTCACTCTGAGAAACTCAGGTTCAAAGCTTTAGAGCTCCATCTTTGATGTGTTTTTGGCATACCAAAAAGTTTATATTATCATTATTTGTATTTGTCATTTTTTCTCTGCCTGTTCAGTTTTGTGTTTATTTTGAGATGTTTCTTGGGAACCGCTGGTGCTGAGTTGCCATGGAGAGGAGATGTTATTGACTGTTATGGAAGTGTTCGGGCATTGGTGCTCATGTTGCTCTCAAGTTATGGGCTGTCGTCATTTTAGGAGATAACAGAAATCCCCTTAAGGTCCCTCATTGGACCCACTGAAGAACTGCTTCAGGATATTCTGTGTACATTTCACATTTGAGAATTTCAAAATGTTTTCATGATTTCATGACTGTTCTCTAACGTATATTTGGAAAAAACTGATGAGTAGGCTAGGATCAAGGTCTGCTTTACAGACATCTCAGCCTGGATGACCGAGCACCACCTCCAGCTGAACCTCGCAAAATAGAACTTCTTATCATCCTGGCCAAACCTTCCATCTGGGTGTCGGGTCATAGGGGCGGGACCAAATGATTTCCCTACCGCTGCTTTTGCCAAATAATTAGCCTACATTCTGCTGTGTGATTGAAGGGATAGACAACAAAGGTTCTAATGCATCACTGTCTAAGCACATGAAAATGAATGACACATTGAGAAGGCAAGTCATCTTCTTACCTTTTCTCCATGTTTTAAGCTCCAAAATTATGAACTGGCAAAAACGTTATAGCTATAAATGTACTCAAAAATTTAATTATGGTGATGACTTACGTATATACAATTATACACAGCAAGCCTTCTCTGTAACCCATAAGAACCCAGACCAATTTTTCATATACCACAGACCAAGGGGACAACATAGAACACATTTCTGACACTTTTTAATACCAAAGATAATAATAATACCTCATTTAGCAGATTATTTTATCCAAAAGTACAGGGACAATATCCTTGAGACAAGTAGGGTGAAGTGCTTTGCCCAAGGACACAACATCACATTGAAAATAAGTAAACCTGACTGCTCTTACTGCTGGTAACATAAAATTGCCGTTTGATTTGCATTTACACAACATATATCAAAGTTGTGACTTTAATAGCAAGGTTTAACATCAAATTCTCCAGTTTTGCTTTGCATCACAGAATATGCCAACTGCATCAACATAAATAACACTGCCTATTTTGGGGCATGCGCAACAAGCTACCATAAGTGCAGAGAACTGAACAACAGACTTAAAAACATAAATTGTGCTTGTGCAAAAAAAGAACAAATTAATTATGCTAAGGAGAAATAGAACGTATCATCAGCACCATGTGTGAAATATTTCCTCAGTTATTTTGTCTAAGTATCTTTAGCCTTTTTAGCCTAAGCCAGATGGTAACAGTTGGAACAGTTTTGTGTGTGGTGGTTGCATTGCTTTTGCAGAGTTTGCAGCGGCCACGCTTGTCACATTTCACAGGCCAATGTGCAACTTGGTCAGTGCGAACATCATCTGGAATTCCAACACGAACCGTCTTGGGTGGTGGTGGAGATGTGGCACTGAATGATGAGCGGCCTCTTTGTGCCTGGCAAAGAATGAGGCTAGTGGCAACTTCTGCCTGGAAGCTCTTTTGTTTCAGTGTGTTTTGGACACCAAGTAGTTTACAGTCCCGGCGGTAGATCAACCATGCATTAACCTAACATGATGGTGTGCCAGAACAAGTAGATGTACCTGCTGTGACCTCATGTGGTACTTGCACCTTGCAATGCATTCATTCAAGGACGTCTACTCCTCCCATTAATTAATTCCTTCTCAATGTGTGGCCTCTTGACTTCCACAAATGCCTTGTCTGCTTTGCTCCAGCGTCAAGTTTTATCTTGAGGCTCAACTGCAGAGTAGGATGAGATCAGGATAACAGATTTGTTGTCAAACCACTTGAAAATGACCATGTTTTTTTTCCCACCCTGGCATCAACAGATCCTCTGCCTCTCTTGGCAAGACTTTTCTCGTCTTCAAGCTGACACCCAGCCAAGCGATTGCCACGCAGAGTTCCCACAAAGTAGATCTTTCGTTGAAGAAGTTTGAGCACCAGTGATGCTGAAGATACTTTCACGAAGTATTCCCTGTATCTTACTTTGTATTTTGTATTTTTATAAGTTAACCTGTTACTCTGAGTGCTGTACTTTACCCTGCTGCTGTTGCAAACTGCAATTTCCCCACTGCGGAACGAATAAAGGATCATCATATCTTATCGTGCGATCAGAAGGTTGTCAGTTCGATTCTCGGGTAAAGCAACATGACGTTGTGTCCTTGGGCAAGGTAATTCACTCTTCTTGCCTTGGGTGGAATGTCTCTGTATGTGCTGTAAGTCGCTCTGGATAAGAGCGTCTGCTAAATCACTAAATATAAATTTTAACTAAACTAACTAAACTAAACTAACTTATTTTGCTGAGTAAAAACTTTAGTTTAGTCAAACTAAATATAATATAATATATATATATATATATATATATATAAGAAGTGTTTTTTGGCTGTGCAAAAAGTCATTTTGCACATTATATTAAATTTACTAATTACATAAAATTTACTAAAATAAACTTCACGTCCTGTTAGCAAACAAATCTGAGATTTCTTCAGTAAAACAGAATAAATCCAATTCATATCACTGCAATGCAAAGAATGGTATTCGGACCCAATGCAATGATGAGCTACTTGATTATCATAGTTGTACCCACCTACCTGTACACACCCATGTTACTTATTTTATTTTGTGGGTGTGGCTTTGAACTGAAGGAGTTGGGATACTTTGTGCTGGATACCTTCAAACTCAAGTTAAAAGGCTAGTCTCAAAATATGCATTCCCTGACTTTAATAACTGACTGTCATGTCAGAAACTTGGTGAGTTTCCTTGGTAATTACCAAAAATAAATAAGTCATAAGGCTCTTAAGCAGCTTTGAACCAAGCGAATGTGATTTACACTGTTGTAAAAATGTATTGGAATAAATTAGATGTCGACACAGTTTCTTTATTGACATTTCCCTTGTAGTGGCCTTGTGTTGTTTCTGATGTGGAATAGCATTGATTTTAGGACTTATTTTGATGAGGCTGATTCTCCTCTCACTATCACTGTCAATCCTCCCAAAACTCACAAGTTTTTTTATTATTAACATCAACCTAATAGATGTTCACCGGATTTTGGGTTAAACCTAGACAGAGTGAGATATCATTCTGATTTTTTAATTCTAGTTGGGCTGAGTGGATAGTTGAGTTGTAACAATATGGTTGTACAATTGTCCTGATTGCATCATGAATAGCAATTTTTCAGCCATTTTGCACGCTCTCACACAACACGCTGAATTAGCCTATAAGGCATAGGCATACATTTGATAAAACTTGGGAGCCTTCATGTGAATTTTGTTGCAGTTATATTGTAGGAGGGACAATGTCTTCATCTGAAAAAGGCAGTGTAATATAATTTATTTTTGTAAACTATTTTGATGTTTAATTATTCTACTTTTATGAGCCAGTTTAAAAACTCTCAAGACATAAATAGAAAAGTATACGTAAATATACTATACTATTTTGGACACACATGGACACACATGGGACAATGTGTCCAAACCTTTGACTGGTAGTGTATATAGACATAATATCAACGAATTGAACAGTACCCACAGTGTTCACTCTCACTTAAGAGAGCCCAATAGGTTTCACGGGGACTCGTGAATCAAACAAACGTGCATACTCTTTCTCCTCACTTTTTAGTGCTTCATGAAGTGCTACATGAAAAGCACATCTTGTGGTCCTAACCACCCCCTCCCATCCTCCCCTGAGCTGTACTGTATGGTATGCAACCTGAATTCAACATTCATGACATGGTTTTGCAGTGAATAATACAACAGAAGAACAGTCATTTGCCTGTGTTCCAACCCACTCCCTTACACATGTGCCTGTCCTCAAAGGAAACAGCTTGGCTACTACAAGTTATATTGCTTCAGTAATTAAATAATTGAGAATTTAATGGCACTTAGAAACATAAAAATAGTATGGCACTCAGAAATATCACTTGTTGTTGCTGTTGTTCAGAAACTCATTATTGTTGTTGTTGTTGTTGTTGCTTTATTACTCGTGCCACAGGTAAACTACTGTCTGGCGGAGTGTTCTGAATGCATTCATAGTTCTTCCCTTGGCACTTATTGATTCTCATGATGTATGTTTGTAATCTAGATGCCCGCTATGTTAGGGTCTATCACGTTGCTATGCTTAGTGAACAAAGCTCTTTTGTAAAGCGTCTTGATTAAGGTATAAATGAAAGTCAGTACTCTGCTTGTTTGTTCATTCATTCTTAAATCAGACTGATTGAGTCTGAGTATCACCAGAGGCTGTCTTTGCCTGACATAAAGACTCGCAGAATTGGTTTTATTCTCTCCAATGGTGGAATCAACTCCCCACCTCCATCAGAAGCACAGACTGCCTTCTCACCTTCAAAAGATGGCTTAAAACTCACTTATTTAGAGAATTTAATGGCATTTAGGAATAGTATGGCACTTCACATAATCTAATGTGCTTGAGAACTAGTTGTTGGTCCCCATATGGTGACTTGCCAGTGTTGTTTGTTGTATCTATTGCTTTATGTTCACAATCGTGTTATGCATTTATAGTTCTTCCCTTGGCACTTATTGGTTCTCATGATGTATGATTCACGATCTAAAAAGACCACTGTGTTCGGGGTCTATCACGTTGCTATTCTCAATGACTGATGCTCTTTGTAAAAGCTCTCTCTTGTAAGTCGCTTTGGATAAAAGCGTCTGCTAAATGAATACATGTAAATGGCTGGGTTGCTGCTGGAAAGTTTACTAGCTTACGACATCAATATAATCGTTCTCAGCCACTCCCTATGTTCATTGATTGGACGGCAAGAAATGGTCAGACAAAAACTGAAACCAACTCAACCGAAAGCCCAGACTGTGTACAGGAGTAAAATTTTAATTTATTTTATATTGGAGGGCGGAGCCAGACTATGACCGATATACAGCTGCTTTCAAAAGGGCCTTCTAGTGAATAGGCTACAAAACTGTGTTTACTGATGTCAAAACTGTCAAGTAGCCTACTGCAATTGAACGTATGCGATTAACAAAAGCATTCACAATGAAGTGATTCAAGGAAAATAGGGACATTTGCTTTAACAACCAATATTTAGCTGCTTTCAAAGGGGCTAACTAGTGACCAGAACCAGACCAAGAAGTGTATATATTTTCAAATAGATAGAGCAGTAAATTGTTACCAGCACATTGCAAAAGTAAAATTTTTATGAATGGCTCAACCGCTGTGCACCTACTTCTGTTATGAACTAAATGTTGAAATGTTTGTGCTGGTAAGACAATTTAATGTAGAACCAATACATTTTGATCAACAATACATCATCTATTTATAGCACAGGAAACCGACAAATGAAGGCTACGCCATACATTAGCTACCTGAGTGCTGTTGAGGGGAAGAATGGGGTGGAGGAAAGGAGAGAAAGGGGTGGATGAAAGAACGGAAAGGGGGTGGAGGAAAGAAGAAAGGGACCAAGTAAAGGAGGTCAGTAGTGATAGAGGGAGGGAAAAGTGTATACATATCTGTCAGCTATGTTCTTAGAAAGATACAGTGGATCAGACATTTTCTATTCCTTTCCTATCTTTTTTCTCTGTGTTCATCTTTCCTTTCTCTCGCTTTTTCTCTCTTTCCATACATCCCTCTTTCCCTGCCAAGGCCTCTTTCTCTGGTGAACATGAAAGCTTGTCATCAGAGACCTGAATGAGTTGCCCCTGCTGTCACTCGCCCTGTCGTCTTGTCATCCCTATCAGTGGGTGACGGCCCCACGGTCGTGCCTCTTTTGGCAAATTGCCACACTCTATTGCAGTTGGACGCAAACCCCCATGGGCATACATGCATGCTTACACATCACTCAAACAAGCACATCAATGTTTGAAGTCTCAACTATTGATATAACATCAGACATACAAACTTTCACATGACTTGACTTCCCATCTCTTCTACCATGGCAGATCTTTGATATCATGATGCTGAAGGTAGACAGCCATAGCACGGGTGATGCAGGTAAAACAGAAACTTTTTGCAGCTGTAATGCATTTGGTACTCAATCTTACCACCAATATGAGTTTCCTGCCAGTTGATTGGATATGAGACACACTGAGAACTTTGCTTAGAGGTGTGTGTACGCACAGTTTTATAAATGTGAATTTTTGGGTGCGTACGCCATTCTAGGCTTTTGGGCGTACGGATACTTTTAGTAAGAATCCTACGCACAGTTTTATAAATGAGACCCCAGGCCTTTTTGAGTTCCCAAGCTCTCCAGTGCAGAATGTACCAAACTGTTGATTTGGCCACTCCTAACCTTTCTGCTATCTCTCTGATGGATCTCTTGTTTTTTTGTTCAGCCTCAGGACGGTCTGTTTCACTTCCATTGAGAGCTCCTTTGACTGCATATTGTTTGTTCACAGCAACAGCTTCCAAATGCAAACAACACACCTGGAATCAACTCCAGACCTTTTAACTGCTTAATTGATGACAGGTTAACGAGGGAAGAGCCCATGCAGCCTTGTCATTTGTCTTTTGCAGCCTTCTGAGTCAATTGTCCAATTACTTTTGGTCCCTTGAAAAAGAGGCGGCTACGTATTAAATAGCTGTAATTCCTAAAGCTCGCTCCAATTTGGATGTAAATACTCTCAAATTACAGCTGAGAGTCTGCACTTTAAGCCCGTATTGATTATATAATTGTAACCTAACTGCCTAACTGTACTAACACTAACAGCAAAGCCTCCACACAAGCTTGAATAATCTTTTAACATTTCAAACTAGAAATGGCATCAGCACTAACATTAACACATACTTAAATATAAGTTATATGGAAGTGCAGCTCGCATTATATTGTTTCTGTAGCCTACTAGTTGTTCTATAAATAGTCCCCATCCTTTCATTGTCACAGGGGGAGCTTCGGTCTCGATGGAACTACTCAGAATGAGCTATAATTACAGTACCAATCACATGTCACCATGGCAACTGCTCATTCAATGGAGCACTGGAGTTCATAGATGTGGCAACACTTCCTAGTTCATAGCTGTCACTCCATCAAATCAGATCTGGCATTCCTACGATGGGAATGCTCAGGCTCTGATCTCTTTTGTACTATTTTGTATGATTTTTTTTAACAATTAACAGTGAAGTTTAGCCTTAATAAAGTGATGAATTATGTGTTTGTATATCTTGCATAGTGAATAAAATAGATTCTGATTGTGAAAAAGCACATGCATTTAGCAGGAGCACTTAGTAAAATGCTTTGCTCAAAAGCACAACTGTGGCAATTGTTATGTAAGCTGTAGTAACTAACAGCTGTCTAGTAGTTATATCACACACACCACAATTAAATTTAGTCATTTTATTCCTAATGAACATGAACATAATTGTTCCTGTAAGACACGGCTTGCTGCAAATACTACAATTATTGCTTTTTATAGACAACACAAACAACCCACTGTTTAGTCTATCGGCTATGAACAATAGGGATTGGACTCCCATGTTTTTGTATGCATAATTAAAAAAGTAATTTTTTTGGGGGGGGGTATTGCTCATTTAGGCTGATAACCATTGTATTTGATGTTGGTTTTCAAAACAAAGCGTAATATGCACAGTGCCAGTCATGCATTCTGTGATTAAGATATCCGTGTACAGACGTTTTAGATACTACCCAACTGCTCTGTAAGTGGCAGGTAAATTAAAGAAATTGTTAAGATGAGTTCAAGACAAAATCAATGCATTTATTACACATACTGTATGTAAAGTGCAGTCCCGCTCAAGTTGAGTATCACAGATAACTAGACAATAAATACAGGAAATCGAGAGTATATGTATCACAAAGTGGAAGGATACAAAATTGTTAACATAGCCTTTGCAGGCACTGAAAAATGACAATTTATGCTAGATAGCTTTTGTTTAGGTCTTTAGGTAGGGCTCCTGGAAATAGCCTTGACGCTCCTTCTATTTACCTTGTTCAAAGTTGCATGGCATTATACACTTTAGCATTATTGTGACAGCAAATTCAATGCACAGAGGTTGAAGTAGTTTAAGCCTTTGATTATTTTCATTGTGATGATTTTGCCTCACATTTAACAGTGTTAAATTCACAGTGTTAAATTCACAATCTCAACACATTAGCACATGGCACTCAGCTAATCCGTTCAAAACACCTGCAACGGTTTCCCGAGCCTTCAAAATGGTCTCTCAGTTTGGTTCACTAGGCTATACAATTATGGGGAAGACGGGTATTGTAAAGATCTCAATGATACCCACCTTTAGCAAATATACTGTACCACTGTCACTGATAAAAGTAGTTAAGGGTACGAGAGAAATGTCATCCCTCCTGTATAATCCATATTAAAGTAATACATTACTTGCATGCAGTTTTATGAGTCCTAGCAGTACACTAATTCCAGCTCCCCATCCTGCTACTTGAGATATGCCAATACAACTCACTGATGTGGAGTTAGCTGCCTGGAGACCTAAGGTGCATGAAGCAATTATCTTAAAATTACTCTTTCATATAGACAGTGTTCCTGTTCTTCTACGTTATTCAGTCTCATTTTTTATATGCAGTCATATTCAGGTTCTTCTTTGTGAAGTTTGACAAATTACTCAAAGAAATCTTGTTGAAATATAACCATCTTTAAGTAATGGGCTGCATTGAAAATGACTTTCTGCATCATCTCAGAATGATGTCCATAGTAATGGGACCAACCACGTAAGAACGATGGAGGAGTTATTTCAAAGTATTATACAACACTTAAGGGTCATCCCAGGGCCCCACCTACATATAGTGGCCCAGTACTTATGACGGAGTGAAAACCAGGTGTAGGTTCCCCATCATGCAGAAACATAAATACATAAATCTATCTACACTGCAGTTTCAGGACAATGAGTCAGCACTCTTTACAGAGAGATGAATAGTGAGAACCTATGTGAGAGCCTTCCTTTGTGTGGGTTTGTTTGGCTGGGATTGTATAATAGACATGTGTAGGAGTACAGTTGTATATATTATGAATCTGTGTGACTGTGTTAATGTAGAAAGACAAGGAATGTCACGGTCTGGGCATGTGTTCTGCTATGCAATGGCAAAAGACTAACTTCAAATGTGTTGAAAATTAATTTTCATAATTTTTGTATCGTTTTCTTCCTCATTTAAGGCCTGCTTTATCATGTGAACAAATAACTTTAATTAAGTTAGTCTTTTGGCAGTAATACTTATTATTAAAAGAGTCTGTAACTCTCAAAAGTCCCAGAAAAGCCATGACAGAATCTCGTAACAGTTGCTGTCAGTTATTATTCCTCTGCCTCTGTTCTGGTGCACTTTACTATCAAATGAGTTCGAGTAGTCTGCAGTGTTGCCGTTGTTCGTAGATTAAGATACTTTTACCTTACTTAGTGATAAAAATGATCTCATCTACCAACTAGCAATGAATATCGCAAATATTTCTGCTGAGCAGCAGCAAAACAACTGTAATTAGATGGCCTTCCTCGTCTTAAAACCCGATAAACAAAATCCCCTGCAAACAAAAGCCTCTGGCAGGTAAAATCCTTAGTATGATTTTTGAGCATTACTTGCTGGCGAGTCCATGAGTATCCTACCTTCCATTCATCCAATTAAATCAAAGATAATGTTGAGTCATGTTGCCTAGATTACAATAGTTTGTGTAGATGTTACACTTATTACAATATATTGACTTTATAGTGATCAGCAACCCAGTGAGCAACTAAAGGGAAGGTATTTATTTTTGCTCTCATATGACCCTTTTTACTTTGCAATGCAAAGTAACTTTAAAACAGGGGTCGAGTCAAGCTTGAACTCAATATTCTTTCAATGTACTGTAAATAAATGTCTAAATTACAACGTCTAATTGCCGGATGTCCAGTGTCTTACTTATAGTGCATTTTCTCTGTTCTACTCTCTACATTTTTATTTTTTGCCTTTGTAGGACAGTGTAGTACAGAAGTATGTATCTGTGTTTAATATATACATTATATGTATTTGTATAAGTATACTCTTTATAAGTGTAACTTTTTTGTGGACTGTACTAACTGTAATCACACTTTCCTGTACAGTTTGCTTATGTAACCTGTGTGTGCCTGCCTGCCTGTCTCAGCTTGTGTAACCTGTATGTGGGAGAGGGGAATCACATTGGGCATTGGAAAGTGTGTGGGAAGGACACACACAAACACACTCCAACTGGCTTCATATAATGCTTCTCATATGCTTTATTTATTACATCCGTCACTTATTTTCTCTCTTATCTCAACATACCCCTCTGTGCTGCAGTTTGCTCAAACTTCCTGTGATGTTATTTACCCTAACAGTCATAACAACAGGTGGTTTCTAGTTAGGATAGGATAGGAAAGGATAGGATTTTCCTTTATTTGTCCCCCAGAAGGGAAATTACCAGCAGGGTACAGCATGTGATGTTTGATGTTTCAGCATCAAATGAGGAGAGGGGAGGAGAGTAAAGGCCACTCCCAGACAATGCTCCCAATAGGAGTACAGTATGGAAGCAAAAAACACCTCATAAGCACATGAGCACATACAGTATACAACATTACAGAAACACATGACTTAACAGGGAGTGGGATGGGGTAGATAAGCAGCCTCAGACCTGCAGCCATAGTAAGTGCTGGTCAATAGACCCACCAGCCACTCCGGGGGACAGGCAAAGGCATTGGATGGGGGTGGGGGGGTGATGGCATTTCTGTAGTGATGAAAGTTTGTGTGTGTAGGTCTGAGTTGGTGCATTTGCATAGTTAGTTGCATTTACATAGTACTTAGTTGCATTTGTATTTAATAATTTTGTAGACGCTCTTATCCAGAGTGACTTGCAGCCAGTACAGGGACATTCCCCCCAAGGCAAGTAGAGTGAAGTGCCTTGCCCAAGAACACAACGTCATGTTGGCACAGTCAGGGTTCCATCCATGGACTTTCTGATTACTAGCCTGACACCCTCACTGCTCAGCCACTTGACTCCCTAGTTGCAGCATCCAAAGGGTGTTGTCTGAACTAGGCCCTTTGTGAGTTTGTGAGTTATCTTTGTTTATATGAAGAGTCCAATTGGGTTGCCTACATCTTTGTATGAATGTTAGGGCCAGGTCTCCATTTGACATTTAAACTCATCATAGTGAGCCAGGGATGCCTAAAAACTCATATTAACATGATTCTCATTAAAGTAAGAAGTATGGATTCTGACATTACCTTTGTGTGTGATATGTGAATTACACATTGAAGTCCCAGCCCTCTGTATCTAATTTATCTGTTTCTGCCATGTCTCCCTCTCTCTTTCCATCCAGTGGTATTCCAGGGAAGAAATGTGGCTCCATCATCCTGACGGCCGAAGAACTCAGCAACTGCAGGGTCAGTAATATTCAGAGGACCTACAATTTGGTTATCTTCACAGGAAAACCACAGAAACAACACTATTTCCTTCCCCTCTGTCTCTCGCTTTCTTACTGATATTAACAGGAGCCAACAGAGGCCAATAATCAATTGAAAAACAGACTACCACACAGTCACTTTCCACCTTTTCCAAATTACCAATTACGCTTTTCTCTGAGTTTTATTCCACTTTTATCACTGTGCCAATTCAGAGTTAAATTAGTTAAATTTTATTTTAATTGTCATTATGTGTTATGTTGTGTTGTTCCGGTACACACAAAGTACAGACACGTGTAATTGCAATACCTTTCTATGAGAAATACTTCATTTCAGGGGTGCCAACCATTTTGGCCATGACTATATACCGTATATATTAATAGATATATTTTGGCTTGAGTAATGAGGGTTGCATTACACATTGACAAATTTCCACAGTGATTCTGTTAATAATGTATCTCCTCTTTCTTTATTCCAGTTAATAATTAGAGGGTCCAATTACAGGAAAACTAGCTGTGCCATACACACACGCACACACACCACTCCCTCTAGATTGAATTTCTGGGTCTAATTCAAATAATGAGGAGTAACCCTATGGAAGGAAAACAATACATTCCGAAGATAGATTGGTGGGATTAAAAAACATACACCTAACCTGAATACTCTCTACACACTCTCTGGCTTTCTCCTTCTCTTGAATTTTGTTCTGTAACTGTGTCTGTTTTTGCCACTCTGTGTCTCGTAAAATGATTTCAAATCCATCCATCCATATTCTTCCGCTTATCCGGGGCCGGGTCGAGGGGCAGGAGTCTGAGCAGGGAGGCCCAGACTTCACTCTCCGCACCCAGCTCCTCCGGGGGGATCCCGAGGCGTTCTTAGACCAGCGACATGGTGGAGCAGCGGTTCTACTTCGAGCTCCTCCCGTGTGACCCAGCTCCTCACCCTATCTCTAAGGGAGCGCCCACAAAGCCTCTCTCGAGGATAATGGTTCATTATCTCCAGAGGCCAAACTGTGCGTGGAGGCGAGGCCGACTATGTCTAGCCGGTAACGCTCGACTTCCCGCTCAAGCTCTGGCTCCTTCCCCAATTCTAGGTCGTCTGGGAACCTGCCCCTGACCGCGGCCCAAAGCACACTGCACCGGACCCTTATGGTCCTTCCTACGGGTGGTGGGCCTGCCGGAAGGTGGTCCCACATCGCCTTTTCGGGCTGACCCGGCCACCAGGCACCTGCGAGCACCCACTCTGGGCCTGGCTCCTCTGTCTTTATAGGGGTTTTCTGAACCGCTCTTGGTCTGGCTAGCAAGTGTCTTACAGTCAAGAGGAAGATATAGTTTATCTTTTTAATAGCTTTAAAGTTTATATGAATTGGAATTGCAAAAACCGCATAATTATCTCTTCAGCTCTACCTGCATACAACTGACAATATTAAAGCCATTGTAGTTTTATCATTATTAGTTTACTTTTACTGTAAACCATTCTACAGCTATTGGTTGAGTGTCAAAAACTTTGAGGAATCTCTGTGGTGTGTCTGCTTGTATCTCAATTATTTAAAGAAACCTGCCATTGTATGAAGTTGCAACTTGGCAGGTGCCTTGTCAGGACCCAAAGATCTGCAATGCCATGTAGAGCTCCAGATACAAAAGACACAGAGGAGAAAACATAGAGCAAATTGATTTGTTGTTTGGATGTCCTGTTCACAGACTATACAATTACACATCATATTCTTTCCTGAAATTATATTTTCTGACCAATAGGCGCTCCTCCTGGTCAACAAACAAATTGATCAGCTATGTCAGGGGTCACTAGTCCTGGTTCATACATGCAAACAGGCTCATACTCCATTTAAGCCTCCTCTGTATATGAGGCCTTCATGCTAGCTTGCAAGCTTCTAAGGGCTTGCTTGACACAACACGTCACCAGCAATCATTTGTACTCTCTGTTTGTGGCGGCAATTTGAACAAAGAACATAAATTGGCCATTCATTTTTAAGGCTCTTTACCTGATTGAGGAATCCTACTGATGAGTCTCAAACCCACAGTAATAGCATGTAACATGTTTCAGCATTTCAAACTGCTGTTCCATTCCTATTTACAGTATGTTGCAGCCTCTAATTTGCAATAATGTACCAGAGCATTGGCAATTAGTTAAAAATATTAGGGAATTGCTTTTATTATGTTCATAAGTGACTAGACTAGATGTTGTGCGAGTGGAAAAAAAATACTTTATTTTTAAGTAGAACAATTTTTTAATACTTTTATTCATTCATTTATTTACAATGATGGCATGTTTGATCCATACTTTGGGGTTGACGATGTTGAAAATGTAAATTCATAACGAAGTCTGTAAATGCAGTGAAAGTACAGGCTGAGAAAGGAACATACTGCATGCAAGACAGGGAGTCATGTTTTCTTTGCCTGTTTTACTGGACCGTGTGATGTCAGATTATTTCTTGGCAGATATTCACTAACACAAATGTTTCATGATATTACCATAAGGTTATGCTTGTGAAAATTGTATTCTGCCATTTATTCTCAAGATATGCTTGCTTATTAGGCTGAATTTAAATAGAACACAGCAATACATACATATATATTACTATAATTGTATAAAATGATAATACCAGCATGGCTTGAATTCACTTCAAAACAGTCATAGCTTTTATTTTCTTATTATTATATGAAAAAACATGGTATTTTGTGTCCCTATCAGATTTTTTGTCTGATATTGAGAAATGATCCCCCTCTCAGGATATTGCCACCATGCAGCTGTGTGCCAACAAGCTGGACAAAAAGGACTTCTTTGGAAAATCAGATCCCTTCTTGGTCTTTTACCGCAGTAACGAAGATGGAACGTGAGTGCACACACTCATGTATATGAGTATGTGAGTGAGAGCAAGAGAAAAAAGTGAGAATGTACAGTAACTGTCTCACAATGTAAATAACCCACATTATATATCACATTGTGCACCACAACCACCCATCATGAACAATAACTGGAACAGAATAGGGAAACTCACATATACAAACCTATACCCATACAAATAGGCTGCACGCCACAATTGAACACTACACACAGGGTAGATCTACAGGCAGCACGCCAGGGTACTAACAGGCCACAAACACCCCTTAATCCCTAGCCTTCCAATTTTAAGGGAGAGAAGTTTTCTTCCCTCTGCCAATATTGCACAAATATTACCAAAGTCATGCAAAAACAACAGCAATTTTCTAAGAATTCGAAAAGTTACAACTTTAGTTGGCTCTGGGAGTGATGCGATGAGTTAGCGATTCATACCTCTGTGTTGTCACTAGCATCCTTCCACACACGGAAGTTGTCAGTAACAAGGGGTCCACTTTCAAATCAGTTCAGAAGTTGAGTCGACATACTCCACGCTTGAGAACATAGTTTGTCCCTTGGCATAGAATGATCTGCAGTGGCTTAGGGGTAATGTTGGGAAACTCAGGTGGGCCTCGTTGCTCACTTCAAAATAATTAACATTGTAATGGACCACCATACTTGTGTCCATCATGACCAATTCAACAATAATATATCCACCTTTCTGAACACCTCCATCCCACCTTCTGTGCACTCAGGTTCACCATCTGCCATAAGACAGAGGTGATAAAGAACACTCTGAACCCTGTGTGGCAGTCCTTCACAATCCCTGTGCGAGCCCTCTGTAATGGAGACTATGACAGGTACGTGTCTGTTCTGACCAAATATCTTATAATAAGGCAAGATTAACGACCTGGAGATAATCTATTCCCTTGGTGAGCTTCTTTCACGGGTACTATTCAGGGAACTCTCTTTGATGTTTGGCCCCCTTTGTAAGTGCCTACAATATGTTATTTGTGAGTAGTGTATTTAAAGTGAAATGTCTCAAATATATGTATGTAAGTCATATATTATATTAGTAATAGAAAACAATTACATGTTCAGTCATTACATGTTAATATTCATGTCAAATGTACTATATATATCTAAATAATTCAAACATTTAGCATCTTACTTCAACTCCCAAGAGGTATTAACAGGGCTATCGCAGTGGCTGGAGGAGGAATCTAGGATTGCTGTTATGCTCTGTAGTGGTCAGAATAAGGCCAGCAGTCGGCAGTGGCATTTTACAGGCTGGTGTTATTGGGATAAATTTGGAGTCTTTGCACTGTATGCTGGAATACAGCCACACATAAACAATCACACCTCACAGCAATTTACCAACACATACACACAATGATGTTGCTTAGGAGTTTCATTGTCAGTGGGCTAAGCTGTTTAGATTATTTTGTAAACCAATGAATGGTGTTCTCTTGGTATTCATTCAGGCAATCACACTCACACTATCATTTTGATAGGCAGAATACTTCCAAACAAACACCATTTACCCAAGTAATTCTCCCTCTCCTTTGCATCTTGATCCTCTTTTTCTTCTCCTATCTTTCTTTTCCAATCGTCACAGTTCCCACTCCTCTTTCTCTCGCGTTCCCTCTTGCGTGTAAAATATACATACGCACATACGCTTCCTCACAATTCTTATCTGTCTTGCTTATTTTTTTCCTTTCTCTCCCTATTTCTCCCTTTTTTCAGAACTGTGAAGGTGGACGTGTATGATTGGGACCGAGATGGAAGGTAGTTTTTTGTCTCCCCCACTCTTCCCTTTCCCCACTATTCATATCTCAAGACAGCCTGCAGCACAGACACTCCAAATGTCACTCTTCTTCCATCCCAGATATCTTATTATTCTTGAAATTCTCCTTGCTTCGATCGATAAAGTCACACTACTGATATGAGGGTTTCAGGGGGTTTTCTACACTTAATTTCCCTCTTTTCCCTCTCTTTCATCCCCCTCATCTCTCTAATTTCCCCCTTATCTCTCCCTCCACATTTTAATCCCTTTCACCATCATCTCCCTCATTCTTCCTTTCTTCAAACCTCAATTCCTCCTATCCACACCCCTGTAACCAACCCCACCTACACCATATTCCCATGAGGACCCCATTAAAGATCATATACCTTAGTGATAATGGTGTCATATAGGCTTTAAGTGGTGATACTATAATGGTTTATGACAGCAATGAAACTTGGCACTTACTAGTTTTCTTCAGAAAGGGGCCAAATACACACACTGGCCATTATTAGGTACACCTTGCTGACCTCCTTTTGCCTTCAGAACTGCCTTAATCCTTCATGGCATAGATTCAACAAGGTACCGGAAAAGAATCCTCTGAGAGTTTGGTCCATATTGTGCAGATTTGTCAGCTGCACATCCATGATGCAAATCTCCCATTCCAACACATCCCAAAGGTGCTCTATTGGATTGAGATCTGGTGACAGTGAAGGCCATTTGAGTACAGTGAACTCATTGTCATATTTAAAAAAACAGTCTGAGATGATTCAAGCTTTATGACTGACTGGTTTGAACTGCAGCAAATCGTCTTGACCGTGGCTACATTCCTAGATGCATTGAGTTTCTGCCATGTGATGGGTTGATTAGAAATTTGAGTTAACAAGCAGTTGGATAGGTGTACCTGCAGTGTATCTTTACATTGTATTCATTTTCATTTTATTAGTAGGCCACATTTATGTTCTATGTTTGCTCATTCCTGCCAAAGTAAATTCTATGTTTGTTTATCTTGCATAGTGAATAAACCCCCATTCTGATTCTGATTCTGATTCTAATAAAGTGGCCTGTGAGTGTCAGAATCAGAATGGGGTTTATTCGCTATGCAAGATTAACAAACATAGAATTCACAGTGGCAGGAATGAGCAAACATAGAACATACTATTTGTGGCATACTAATAAAATATTATTTTTTTAAAATAAAAAATGAATACAATGTAAAATACACTACTGATGGACACTACAGAAGGACATATAATATATATAATATAATTTTTGCCTTTCTATTACACTCTATATTTCAATGAAATCCAAATCTCTATTGGTTAGAGTTATTAATATGTAACTTTCTTAGGTTAATGAATAAGTCATTATTTTAGACAGCCAGTGTGCTCTGAAGTGGAGCACACTCATATGGATAAAAATATGAACCTGGTGATTGAGGCAGCGTAGACCCCCATTTTTCCAGGAGTGTTCAGTTATAGAAAAGGTTTCAGACGTCTGGGTACAGTTTTCAAAATCAAGACGTTTCAACTCACATCCAGGATTCCTGGACGGAGTCGAAACATCTTGATTTTGAAAAGAGTGTTCAGAGCATCACTTCTGAATCCTGGTGATTGAGGGAACATTCTTTATGTATTTGAGCAGTGACAGAGCTATAGCCTGAGGCCATAAACCCTCTTGTGACTTAAACATCCATGTTTGATGACTTGACTTGACATGTAAACACTTACCACAGCTTGATATGTTCAACATCAAAGGAGGAGCAGGACTGGCATGTAAATCCTTATTTCTGTCTTGTCCACAGTCACGACTTCATTGGCGAGTTCACCACAAGCTACAGAGAGCTGTCCAAAGGCCAGAGCCAATTCAATGTCTATGAGGTAAGTGGAGATATAAGGAAGCAAGTTAAACATCTTAAGACACATGGCTTTATTTGGTAAGACCCATCATATTATGTGCATATGTGGATTGCAGTTGAATAGGTAGGACTAGTCAAGAAATGGCTTCAGAAATTGGCAACAGCCTAACTGCTTATTTCAATTACACACCATCTTTGGATTGGTGCCTTTATTGTTGATTCATCTTTATTGCTAATGTGTTTATTAAAAAGACAGAGCAATATTTAGATAAAGTGCATGCATTATGTTTTAAAACTTTCCATCTTTCCAATTGGTTGTTTTGTATGTTTGCCAGTCAAAGACAATCTATATTGAAAAAAAAAAAAATGAATACATTAGAAAACGTGCTAATTATAGAAGGAAGATTGTACAATCACAAGTGGGATGAAGAGTTCCCTCCACATATAACTAGCCACGCCCCGCATTTCAGTCGGTACCTCAAAAGTATTGAACTCGGTACCCAGCCTTAGCTGTAACATCTCTTCTTTTTAAAACAGTTTAAATATATCTGGGCATCAAGGTTAAGTGTCTGGAGTTTTGGTGTTGAAACTTGGTCCCATTCTTGCCTTATATAGGTTTTTAGCTGCTGAAGTGTTCATGGTAATCTTCAAATTATTTAGTGTTAAATGATGCGCAAAATGATTTCCAGGGTGAAAGCTCTGGGCTGAAGGCAGGCCAATTCAGCACCTGGACTCTTCTACGATGTAGCCATGCTGTTATAATAGCTGCAGTGTGTGGTTCTGCATTGTCCCGCTGAAATACACAAGGCCTTCCCTGAAAGATGTTTTATGGAGGGGAGCATATGTTAGTCTAAAACCTTCATATACTTTACAGCATTCATAATGCCTTCCAAAACATGAAATCTGCCCAAACCGTATGGTCTTATGCACCCCCATACCATCAGAGATGATGGCTTTAGAACTGATAACACAATGGAAGGTCTCCCTCCTCTTTTGCCCGGAGGACACACGGTTCTTGATTTACAACATAAATGTCAAATTTGGACTCGTCAGACCGTGGAATACATTTCCACTAGAGCCATTTTAAATCACGTTAGCCCACAGGCCAAAACAACGCTTCTGGACCATGTTCACATATGATAGAGCTTTAGTTGGCATCTGCAAATGACACGGATTGCGTTTACAGATGGTGGTTTCTGGAAGTATTTCTGGGCCCATTTAGTAATGTCATTGGCACAATCATGCTGATGAGGGATGCAGTATCGTCTGAGGGCCTGAAGACCACATGCATCCAGTAAAGGTCTTCAGCCTTGTCCCTTAAGCACAGTGATGTCTCCGGTTTCTCTGAATCTTTTGATGTTATGCACTGTAGATGATGAGATTTACAAAGGATTTGCAATTTGATGTTGACGAACCCTGTTTTTCAAATATCAAATTTTTTTAATGCACTCTTTCGCAGATTGGAGAGCCCATTTTTTACTAGATAGAAAGACGTCTCTTTCATAGCTAATAATGTTACAGACCTGATGTCAATTAACTTAATTGGTTGCTAGGTTTTCTCCCAGCTTAATTTTTTTTTGCTTTTTTAGCCATTTGTTGCCCCGTTCCACCTTTTTTTGAACTGTGGCAGTCA
This sequence comes from Protosalanx chinensis, assembly GCA_030340685.1. Lineage (NCBI taxonomy): Eukaryota > Metazoa > Chordata > Actinopteri > Osmeriformes > Salangidae > Protosalanx > Protosalanx chinensis. The sequence goes on along the minus strand of CM059317.1, from coordinate 2,414,769 downwards.
TCAAATTTGAAATGAGCGCATTTTGTCGATAAATGTGTAACTAAAGGCTTTAGGAATGTTCTTGCCTCCACAAATACATAAACATGTTTTACATAACCTTCCCCTGCCTGCACAACCGCTCTAGAGTTGCTTGTTTTTGGCACTTGGCACCGTGAGATGAAATATAGACTGGATTGTACATTTCTAATTCATGTAAAACAGTCAAAAAATAGGCAACAAAAAGTGACATGCCCAATCACTTAATAAATCCAGTCTAAGTTCTAAGAAACACGTTGCAGTTTAGCTAAATTTTGATATTATAAAAAAAAAGTTATGTAAATATCCTGTCAACAGAATGTATGTATTTTGGTAAAAAAAAAAAAAAAGGCCTGTTTTCAGTTTGTCAATACTGTGTGGAAACTGAATAAAAGAAAACTGAGCAAAATGTGTAAAGAATGACGAGGTCAGACTGTGCAAGTAATGTTGCTGTCTTTCAATAGTACTCATTTATGTTGCAAAGTAATACATTTCTTAATGACATTCCGCATCAGAAAATTATGCCAGTAAACGGATTCTTCGTCCAATGCACCACTGCTAAGATATTCTCAATTCCCTCTTGTTGTCAAGGTTCTGAATCCAAAAAAGAGAGGCAAGAAGAAGAAATACATCAATTCAGGGACAGTGAGTTCCACATTTAACTGTTATTCCATCTGTTTTATTTATGTGATCCATGGCAGTTTGTCGTGTAATATGCAATAAATGTAGCTTATGGCTTTGGTCTAGTCTCTTTCACTAATTTATTATCACACATTATCACTTCTTTATTTGATCTGTTACACATGCTCTTTTTTTCCCTCTTTCTCCCTCTATCTTTTCTTTAAAGGTGACTCTCCTGTCCTTCAAAGTGGACTCGGAATACACGTTTGTGGACTTCATCAGGGGAGGGTGAGTCCAACAACACCCAACACCCAATCACTCAAACCCCGCCTGCCTACAATATATGAAATGTCAAGGCCTCTTCAATGTGGATCCCTTTTTTATAGCGTTGATTAGCAGTGGAAAAATTGCTCATCTTATCAGGAGTGGAGTTACTTTGTCCGCATAATATATAATTTTTTAAGTTGTAAAATATATGTACTTGTTGCTGTTTCTACTAGGACACAGCTCAACTTCACAGTGGCGATAGACTTCACAGCCTCTAATGGTGAGCATGTTCAAAATGACCCATGACTCTTGGAAGATCCCCTAAAATGTAGTCCAGAAAATAAAAATAACACTTATTATTGTTATTAAAGTTTGGCTTTTTTTTAACCAAAATGTATTTTTGCCTAATTGATATTCCCCAGCACCCCCTTATCATTATGTGATTAATTAAAATGTTGTGTGTCAATTGATACACCTAAGGATTTTATTAAGTACATTATCTAAGTCGCTAGTGACCAAATTGTAATTGAACTCCCTCGTTAGTTCCCCTGGTGTGTGCTGGACTGACAGATCCACTATGTCACCCACCCCACTGGAGAACAATTAACCCTGCACAATCTGTGGAGTAAAAATGACTTTTATTCATCTCCTGTTCCTTTCTATTGCTTCGGGGAAAACAAATATTTCACAGGTAACCCTTCTCAGCCCACCTCCCTCCATTATATGAACCCATACCAGATGAACGCCTACGCCATGGCCCTGAAGGCTGTCGGGGAGATCATCCAGGACTACGACAGTGACAAGATGTTCCCTGCCTACGGCTTTGGAGCCAAGCTTCCCCCGGATGACAAGATCTCTCATGCCTTCCCACTGGTAAGGGAGGGAGGAAGGGATGTACATAGGGATATTGATAGTAATGGAGTGACTGGAAAGGAGACAGTTTGAAAGAGAGGGGAGAGAAAAGATGGTGTGTGAGCTGGGGAGATGGGAAGAGTCAGAAAGATGGAAAGACAAAGTAATATAGAGGCAGCAAAAAGAGAGATTCAGATAGAGACAGTGATTTTGACAGTAAAATAGAGAGATAGATGGGGACGCAAGACCTCATAGGCTGCTGAAATCCCAACAGGATTGATCTTAGTAGCTCACCATTTTTCTGTTGGGGAATGTCTTTTACCAACAGCTTTCTTAACCTACTTTACCATTGAACCCCCCATAAAATAAACATTCTTAAGTGTCCACATGTTCTTGCCTCCAAGCTTGCATATGTTTTGCATCCACAGTAATTTCTACATCTTTCCCACAACATCAATATTGCAAATTTTTGTGAGAAGTCCCTCGGACGAATTCATCTTTAATGTGCACATAAATCTTTAAAATAAGTGTCCTTTGATTCAAAGAAAGTCCAATTGTTTTATTCCTTCCAACAAGAAGACAAGTTTGATCATGGTACAGAGTTGTCTAAACGTCTACTCTTTGTGTATCATCATTTCTGGAAATTAACCTCCCCTGCATAGCAGTTGCCTAGCTTCCTTCCTAACATTGTTTGTCACAGGTCGTGGATAGGAAGAACATTTTAGATTTTTTATTTTAATTTAAAAATAAAAATAATTTATTTTGCATGCCAGAGCAGTTTTGCTTTTTATTAGGTAGGAAATATTCCCACACAGTGTCTTTTCATGCACTATAAAGGTTACATCCTTAATTTCTCTAATCAACCCTCAACGTCTTTAAAGTCCTCACAGTACACAGAAGTTCTGTTTCTCCATGAAGCCAACCAAATTATGCGTGTGCCCTTGGCACCTCCAAATGTCTCTCATATCCAAATGGATGTCCTCTCAATCAAATTTCCAAATTAGCATTCACCACAGCGTGACGAAGCAATGCACAGTGCTATGTGGAGGGAGGTATCTTTAATTAGGCACCCATTATCAAAGCCTACTTGAACAAGCAGTTTGCTGCAGGATGCTTTGCGGCATTTTGGAACCAAAATTAATTGTATTAAAGATTTACCTTAAAGATATTGGAAAATTGGAAATGTGTCTCAGGATATTTGGGCTAAGCAAGGTATTAGCTCATAGGTGCTTTTTTAGTTCTTCATTGTCAGAGTTTATATGAGAAATTTTTATCAATGAATTTCAAAAGCAGTTTATTACTTGCTCATAGTTCTCAATAAACCACATTCAAGATACAGACATGCAGTTGTCTACATTATCTTCCTTTATTGATTAACTGTCCTTGCACAGATCTTGCACGTGTGTGCGCATCTTGAAGTGTACCTGTACTTGGGTTACTTATTTCCTCTTACAGTTTAAATCAAGCCTTTGATTTTAGTATATTGATATTATTTCTAGCTATATAGGGAAACTACGTTTCTTTTAACGTCTAAAATGATGACCCCCCAAAAAATTGCTAAACTTTACTTGTTGCCAAATAAATACTGGCATATATTCCCAACACTGTACAGATTGTACAGGTTTAGGTGATGATAACTAAAGTATGGTGTCTACTTCTCTGTTATAGAACTTCAACATAGACAACCCTAACTGTGTGGGGATCGATGGCGTGTTGGAGTCGTATTTCCAGAGTCTGCGAACTGTTCAGCTGTACGGACCAACCAATTTTGCTCCTGTTATCAACCAAGTGGCACGGTGCGAGATTGAACACACAGGAACATGCATGAACATACACATGTCTATGCTCATGTGTGCACACAAACATACACAGTCACATATAGTGTGTCCAAAAGATTCACACTACAACTAGGTCAGCTCAGCTATAATTAATTGTTCAATTACTTGTTCAATTACTTGTTCAATTACTTGTTCAATTACTTGTTCAATTACTTGTTCAATTACTTGTTCAATTACTTGTTCAATTACTTGTTCAATTACTTGTTCAAACTGAGTTCAACATGTAGTTGGATTTATTTTCAATTTACCCAGAAATGATACATTCTCTACTTATCATTCTATAATGACAGGAGCCGAAGGAAACCCTTTATGTGAGCAATAAAATTTGAACACAACCAGCCTCTCCTCTCTCACCAAAAAGAAAGAGCAGACTAGACAAGTGGAGATTGAAACCAAAAGGGAACAAGTGACTGACAGAAAGCACAACAGACAGACATGCCTTCATACATAAAGAGTGCATAGTGTCATAGCGTGGCACACACAAATAAATATTTAGACCAAAAAAACAATTATTAATATACAATTAAACAAAAACTGACAGAATCAGTAACAAATACACACAAACCAACACAGTCCCATTTATAACCTACCCAATGGCACACACAAACTAACGCACACTTAATCCCAGATGTTGTCTTGTTACTGTGTGCAGGTGTGCAGAGAATGTGACGGACGGGTCCCAGTACTTTGTTCTGCTGATGATCACAGATGGAGTCATCTCAGACATGATGCAAACTAAGGAGGCAGTGGTCAATGTATGTTCACAGCAACACTGCATCCATTGGAAATCACCACTCAGCACTACTGACAATTCTAGTCACTCACATTATTTTCTTAGCGATTTTGGTTATGTGAGAAAGAGGGGTTGTGTGTGTGTGTGTGTGTGTGTGTGTGTGTGTGCAAAACATCTCACACAGGATCTTTTGTGTTTTCTCCACAGGCAGCTGCACTGCCTATGTCTATCATCATAGTGGGAGTGGGCCCCGCAGAGTTTGATGGTAGGTGTGTGTGTGCATCACCATATGTACAACCGTGTGTCTGTGTGTGCATGAAAAGCATGTGTTTTCCCTGCAGGTCAAAGCATCAACAGACCCCAGACAGTTCTTCAAAGATTTCAAACCCCCCTGGTTTGTTCTTGACCCATAACAGTACCAAGTCAACTGTACCTGTACTGTAACAGTACCTAATCTAATCTATATGGTGCAGCTGTCTCAAGTTGAGCATCTCAGACTGGACAAAGAATTTAGGAATCATATACCTCCTTTCTTTCCTTAATGTAATAATCCTGTTTTAGGGAGGGTTTGCATGTGCACCCTGTGGGCCTCCTAATGTCCTGTGAATGTGTGACGCATTCCGGTTTGTGTTTCTGCTCCTCCCCAGTGCTTTTCTATACTGTATGTGTTTCCATTTTATGTCTTCATACATGTAATTGATATGCTTAAGTTGGAGTGTTCTGTTTGTGACCATTGTATTTCCCGCAACTTTCTCCTTGCCATTACTGCTCTCTCCTTTCCCATTCTATCTTCTTTTCTCTTTCTTTCTCTCACACTATATCTCCTCCTCTTCCCCTTGCTTCACTCTGTAACCATCTGTCACCTTTCTGTGTAATCACTGACTTCTCTAGTCAGTTCCCATTAGTGCTTCATCATCCTGGTCTATATCCATAACTGTGGCCCAAATCATTTACATTTAGCAGACACTTTTATCTAAAGCGACTTCCAAGAGAGAGCTTTACAAAAGAGCATTGGTCACTGATCATAATGATGTGATAGTCCCCAAACATTGCGGGTAGTCAGATTATGCCTAATTTACACACATAGTGTGAAACCAAACTAGTGCCAAGGGGAAGAGCCACAAGAGCATTCAGTTAAACAAGTTACAATTACATGGCATGCATTTCAAATGTGCAATCGTGTTCCTGTAGGAAAGCAAGTAATAATAATAATATACCTCACTGTGAGTAAAAAAATGTCAAATTGGTTAGAACTGGGCAAAGAGGCCGTCAATAAGAATCATTATGATCTTGGGGGAAACTAACATTAGGTTCAGTAGTCCATCCTAAGTACCGTTGGACTTACAAGTGCATCTTGAGGGTGGGTAGACAGTCAGTGTCTCTGATGGAGATGGGGAGTTGATTCCACCATTGGGGAGCCAGACAGGGGAAGAGCTTGTGTTGGGACTGGGCGCTCTTGAGGGGTGGGACCATTAGACCGTAGGTGGCGGTTGACAGTCCCATTGACTGCCCGCAAGGTCAGTACCAGCATTTTGAATCTGATATGGGCCATGATGGGAAGCCAGTGGAGGGAGGTGAGGAGCAGGGTGACATGGGAACATGTGGGTAGATTGAAGACCAGGAGGGCTGCTGTGTTCTGAATCCTCTGGAGGGGGCGGTTATGCTGGGAGACCGGCGAGCAGTGAATTGCAGCAGTTCAGCTTTGAGAGGATAAGTGCTTGGACTAGCAGCTGGGTAGAATGTTCAGATAGGTATCTTCTGATCTTCCGTATGTTATAGAGGGTGAATCTACAAGTCTATATTTGTCTTCAAATTTTTCTCCTTTCTAGACTTCTTTAGTACTATACAATGTGTGGTGTATATGTGTGTGTTGGTGGCCTGCCCATCCCAAACACATATCAAACAAAACAACATGATTTTACATTAACAAACACTAAAAACTTTGCAAAAAACACCACGGTATTGCACTGAAGTGGTAATCCAGTAATAAGAAAACAACCCACAGTGCAACAGTATCATCATAAATGAAACTTTTGCCAGCATTCTGTACCATAAATACCCAAAGCCTACTTGTGTATATTATACATTGCAACTTCTACCATACTCTCTAATTTATCTTACCTTATTTCATCTCCCGATCGGTATATACTGTATCCTAGCACTCTTATTTTACTTTGACTTTTATCCCTGTGTGCATTTATTGCATTTGATTCCCCATTCCTTCATCCCTGTGTGCACTCTTCTACTCTTTTACCCCTTCGCCCTTTACCTCATGTGCATTGACGAAACTGTGAGCCGTGGTTACTAGAGTTTCCCCCCTGGATTAATAAAGTAATTCTGATACTGAAATTCTTTGCTCCATAGCCATGGAGGAACTGGATGGGGACGAGGTGAGAGTGTCCTCTAGGGGGCGTTTTGCAGAGCGTGATATCGTCCAGGTAAAACCTTCTTCTTCATCCTCTAAACACATATTTCGCTCCCACAAAATAGGTTAAAGCTGTCTGCTAAAGTTTACTAGTTATTGTGTCACTCCCGGCACACTGTTTTGTAATAACAATGACATTGACATGACATTATCTTACATTATCTGTTTCAATTGCAGGACTAAGGCTGTCTAGACTTGTGATCTTTTCAAACCTTTTTTTACCCAACGCACCTGTCACCAACACATCTTTTTATATATTTTACGTTGGTAACAACCAGTGACGGGGAATTCTAGTGCAGTGCCCATTCTCATAGTATCCATGGCATCATTGCTTAGTGTCGCTCAACATGGAGGCAGACATGTTTATGTCTCATGAACCGCTCATCAAAACATCTTCACACTGCACGTCCTGTGGTGAAAATATTGGGGGAATACATTTTTTTTAATGAATTGAATTAACATACTGATATGTATTAAACAGCAGAACCATTATGCCAATCAAAATAACACAAAAAACACCTGGCCATGAATCAGATGGGATCAGAGGTTGCACACACACATCTCAGAAGTTCTATTCTCCGTACAGCTCTATCTGGTATAACACACAGACAATTACATGCAGCTCCATCAGCATTCTAGATTGGAACCAGATAATCCATTGGACACCAGCACCAATTTGGTTGAACTTGAAATACTTTTAGGCATCATCTTCTACAGTCGTTTCGCTAGCCATTTCGACAAGATTCAGAGTCTGTTTTGGTGCCCCCCTGATCACTTGGTGGCCTACAGGCAGTGTGTGATGAATGTTGTGGGAGTGGCGGTACTGATTTTCGACGATACTTTGCTCCCCTCCTTTCCAGTTTGTGCCATTCAGAGACTACATTGACAGGTCTGGAAACCAGGTTCTGAGCATGGCGAGGCTGGCCAAGGATGTCCTAGCTGAAGTCCCAGAGCAGCTTCTTTCCTTTATGAAGAGTCGGAGAATTGAGCCTCGACCTGCCCTTCCCCCACCTTCCTCCACCGCCCACTAGTGCCCAACAATAATATACTGTATATATATAATATATACTGTATATACTAGATATATTAACTCAACTCTTTCTTTCTTTTGGGGAGATAGCCATGGGATTTCTGAGAGAATCTCAAATTGGACACTGAGATAATTTCAGTCCAGTACCCATGGTGACATTCTTACATTTTCCCTTCCTGACTTGCTTCTCTCCTGCTGGCTTACTGAGCGCCTTCCTGTCAGGCACACACAGTGAGCTGTCTGTGATGTAACGAATGGTTCAAACACTACCTGACCTTTCGAGGTGAGAGCAGCCTCTGCATTCGCTAACCTCTCCTTTCCATTTTTCTTCTTGCCTTCTTTCTCTTCACCTCAAAAGACGTAGTTGGACATTATGAGAGACCAAAAACAAGGTTGCACCTTTTTTCTGACTAACAATGGTGCACTTTGACTAAAGTGCTTACACTCAAATCGGCATGTGTTTTAATTTCCGTTATTTTCAGTGGTGAGAAGCAGGAAATAGCAACTGAGTTCCATGGATCAAAACAGTCCACATAAGGTTGCCATGGCAGTGCTCTTACTGCTCACAAACAAAAACGTTAGGAAAGGCTATATTCACAGCTTGAAGAACTTTGATGGAGTCATAAGACAGAACAAATACATTTCTTAATGTTTTGGATTCTTCTCAGGGCATCATGGAAGCCTTTTAATGGGTTGGATAAGAGCTACATAGAAGAACATTGTGGGTATTCCTGGACTGTTGTGAACAATAACTTTCTTTCATTGATTTTGACTGGGGAGATTTTCTATTGCACTGTATCAAGTTGAATATTTGTACTGCCAAGTGTATTACAGTATATAAATACAGTAAAGATTTTATGTTTTATGTTTAAATACAGGGGTGTTTGAAACATACATTTCCACTGTGATAACTCATACATCACAATGTTTAAATACATAATTGAACTGGGCCATACCAGCAGGTTGGCAGGCGCCCCCTGAAAGCCAATGTTTCCAGAAATGAAGGGCCATGAAATTGACTTGAGATGACACAGGGCTGAAAATGATCCCTGCTCTGACCTCTATTTTCTTCATCCTCTTTGCAAGTTGATGACTTCCTGACTATAACACTTAATTTAAAATTAATATATGTTGTAAAAAAATCATTCATATTGATGATATTGATTGATAACTTTCCAAACCCTTTTCTGCACTTTTCAGGAATGATTTATGATGTGTTCAATCAATGTTGTCCCAACTGCTCTGTCCATCAAAGCCTCTGGAACGTGTGTCTGTTTAGAATGGGAAAGGCCAAGAACTGCACGCTTCACGGGCCAAAAGTGCTTCAATGTAGCTGTAGCAAAGCATGTTCTCACCTTCACATCCCTTCAATAGTGCAAAGAGTGCAGAGAAAGAAAGCCTGATGGTGTGCATTGGTAGATGTTGCTTTCATCTGCCACTCAAGCTCTTTTGAAAATGTTTGAAGGTGCCATTTTACTTGCAAATATGTAAGCATTGTTCCCCTCCGCTGGTATTGGAGATATTTGATGTGTATTTATTTTATTGTAATGGTTTTCCTCACAGGGTGACATATTTCTTCATCTTACTATGTGTTGCATTCTTTGCCCTTCATTTGTATTAGATTTTTTTTCTCGGGGGTTGTTTGTTTTATTAAACCATTTTATTTTATGATGTACAGAAAAGAATAATATCACAAGGACTGGATGGAAAGTTCTCTGACAGGTTTGATCCACCTCTGTCTGTCACTCCTTCTGTTTCTCTTCTCCACTCATGCCCATAATCCCTTGCTGTAAAGACTACATTTAAATGACCTTCAGCAAATTGTAAGAAGTGGATACCAAAAACTACCGAGCCATTTCAGTTACATTACTCTAAGTTTATTTCAAGACAACGGTTGTCATTGTTTTCTTCATCCACTGCATTCACTGCAAGTGCATGGTCTAATATAATACTTCCATGGTTTTCATCTGATATCAACAATATCAAAACAATATTTTGGTGATTCCTGTTTTGCATCAATCTTCCATGTCCCAATGATTTCCTTACCCAAATTATTGTCTACAATTAGACAAATATTTACAACAAATATATTGTATTTTGTTTTATAGTATTTCCTATTGCTTTAACATAGATACATTACTTTTATTTTGTTTACGTCTCTTTAAAGCACATTTGTCTGTGGTACATACTATCAATTCAGCATGTTCCCAGTGCTGTGTAATCTTCCTCAATAAATATAATCCATAAAATGAAGAAGTAGAAAAACAACCAGATGTATTATTTATTACTTACTTTATTACTAAGGCACACTTCCTTCAAGGAAGTAAAATCTGGTGAAAATACATATTCTGTAGTTATATTATATGTTCCTGCACTCTCTTTCCACCCTGTTAGTCAATTTTTTCTTGCCTTCCCAGAAATAATACGAATCCATACATTTGCAAGTAGTGACAAAGTTTGTTTTAGGAGTGAATTCAGCTGGAAAACTGAGGCTTAACGGAACCCTTAAAGTTCCACCCTGCTGGAAAATATTCATTGCATTTTTTTTTTTTTACATGTTAGAAATAGTTATTTAAGTCCAGTTCATATGTAGAGTGTGTGCTATCTAAATGTTGCTAACTCAAAGAGTTATGTAATGCATATACATTTGTTTCAAGTTGATTCAATTCCCCATAATAGACAACAAAATGGGGACCAAAATGGTGGATTCTTAATATGCAAGAAATATATTCTTCAACTGTTAATGCAACAAAAATGACACTTATTATAACACATTGGACATATTGTATTCAAGAAAAGTTCAGTATGTTTTACTTGTACATTGAAAAAATAGAAACAAATTCAAAAAACACTCCATAATTATAATATTTTCAGCCCCTGAGCTTGGCCAACATGCATTCCTCATGTATGGCACCGTTCAAAGACATATAAAACATCAAATACAGTCATTTTAATTTTCTGAAAATAAGAGGCCAACATTTTATCCAAAACAGATTGTTTTGGATAAAATCCAGAATTGGAAAAGCAATAGCCCATAAATACTTTTTACAAGACACATTTTGGGGTCTTTGGGTCTTACATTTCCAAAAAACATTGTAAACACTGTCAGTTATACAACAGGAGCTGAAGTGTGAAATGGACAGCACAATACAGTAGTGTGACTTTTAGACATTTGAAAGGATACTGATGTGGCCTTATCTCTGTCTTAATATCTTAATCCCAATGTAATTGTCAAGGGAGGATTCTATTTTTATAAGACTAAATGCAAGTTATTATTATTATTATTTGCATGCTTAATTGGCTTGTACACTGCTGCTGCTTGTAGTAGTGGTTGTATCTGAACTTCCTGCATTGTTATTTTACGTTGTAAGCGTTTAAATTGTTCACTACATTTAGTTTAAACCCAGTTTACTTGAAGGAACTGCCGATGTAAGAGTTGAAGATCACATGCTATATTAATAGTAAATAAATATATGTGTGTGTAACAAGTGCTTAAACAAATGCATGCATGTTAGAATTATAAAACAAAGGTTGAAATTACTTTACGTGTTAAAATCTTTGCCAAATGCATATCAGACTTTTATTGAAAGTATAGAGTATTTGTTTGTGCCCTCATTTATAACTGACAATTGTAAAAGTACAATTGACATGCACTCAACACCAGTTGGATAGGATAGATTTTGCTTGATTTTACTGTAAATATATCTGAGTTAATGTACAGAATATTATGTCAACAGTCTTCCGACTTTGTTTCTATATTATAATTTACAGTCATGGCCAAAATATTTGGCACCTCTTACATTTTACCAGAAAATGAAGTATTTCTCACAGAAAAGTATTGCAATTACTCATGTTTTGCTTTACACATTTATGTCTTTGTGTACTGGAACAACACCGTGTTCCAGTACACGAGGAAATACATTTACTTTTCTGTGAGAACTTTTCAGGAAAAATTTCAGGGGTGCCAACAATTTTGACCATGACTGTAAATGTGTGTTATTTTTTGTCAACAATGTAGTGGTCAAGACTTGTATGATCGTGGTTTATAGCTTTAGTGTGGAAATCAAATAAAGATATTATAACAACTAAGACATTTTATTAATGAATGGCAGCTGTGATCTAGATATTTTAAATTATATTGCAAATGCACCCCTGGAGTCACTCACTTTAATGCTGCTGTCTCACCCACAAATGAGATATTTTGACATATTTTATAGGCCTATATCTTTTATATATTTTATTAGAGTATGCTTTTTTTCGTTCTTTATTTATTAACCTGATTCATTCCGTGGTTATTCATTAACTGATTTTAGATAAACTTAGTGTTCAACTTCAATTTCTGATCAGTGAGCCTATTTCGCCACCTAGTGGTCGTCAAATATATTACAACCAAGTTGGGACTGTCCCTGTCGGCCATTTAATTATAAATGTTCCCAATTCATCATCCGTCATCAACATTCATCCATTGATGAACGCAAAATATAAGGCAGTAATATCGCTTCGTCAGTTTTGGAACTTTGGAATGCCGTCCAAAGACATGCATGTGGTAGGTTAATTGGGCATTGTGGAAAAAAAAAATGTGTCCCTAGTGTATGACTGTGCGAGTGAATGGTTGTCTCTATGTTGTCTGTCAATGTTTGTGTGATAGCCCTGCGACTAGCTGGCCCCAGTCCAGGGTGTACCCTGCCTACGGCCCGAAAGTAACTGGGATAGGCTCCAGTCACCCGTGACCCCTAACGGGAATAAGCGGAAGAAAATGAATGAATGAATGAGTTTTGGAACTCGCCGCTACTTGAACACAGTGTAACAGCATTGATGCACCACAGAAAACATTGCCAGGGGTGAAGTAGAATGCTGTTGTGGTTCAATAAAGTGAAAATATGATACATGCATCTGGATAACTAAGTGCATTAGATTTGAAGTAGCCCTACTTGCAAAGGTGATGGCACGTTAGTGATTATGTTTCAACTAGTGCATAATGCCCGTGATGCAGTAGGTGTAATATTTATTATACATTAAATGTATTATAAATGAAGGAAACTGCAAACTACAGGTCGGAAACTGCAGACAAATGAAGGCTATTGTTGGGAAAAATAGCCTTTTAACCAGAGCATTAATTTATGAAATCATGAAATATATATTTTCTGATTTGCATACGTGACTGCATATGGAGGTTGAACAAGTAAAAATATGACAGACTTTAAATTGTGAAATTTCTCAAGTACCAAAGTCACCGATATCATCACGGGCACTGTCTAAACTATAATTTCAGGAATCTGTGTGCCACCAATTGGACATTCTGCAACGTCACAGCTCTTTGCACTGGTACATTTTGAACCCCCTACTAATTGAGTAGCCCTGCTTCAAATGTTTAAACAACGTAAAAACCGCACTGTAAATCATGGAATGTAAAAACTTCCATGAGTGCCTGTTTCTACGTATAACCTAAAATCTCATGCAGAAAATACACGCTCACACGACAGAGAGGGAGGCAGAGAGATATATTTCTGGCATCGTTATACATTAAATGTATTTGTAAATTACATAGTATTTTTAATAATGGCCTTCTGAGAAAGTTGTGCTGTGGAATATGGAAATGTATATTTTTTAAACGGTGCTAACAGATCCAGCCCGCAGTTCACAGTAAATTCCTTGGCGTCTCACCCGGATTTCCTCGCCTTAGACTAGGGCGGGCCTTTTATGCTCTGCTGCTACAGGGATACCAAGATGGAAATCCAGGGGCTTTCAGATGGCCACAACATTCACTATCAACATGGCGCCCCACATAGAACAGGTTCGTCTTCTAGTAGAACAACGACAGAAACACTTTCTCGCTCCGTTTCGAACGAGAACGAAACAGATGAGCATTTCCAATCACACGAACTACAATCTGACAACAACAACAACAGGCCTAGTAGGACATCGCCATTTCATCTACAGGCAGAAAATGGCAGCGGCTTGTTCTTTCCCCCTCACAGACAGAATGGGAAAAACTGTCCGCTGCTGCAAGCGCAGACAACGAATGTTGGACACCGTAACGCGAATACTTTGAAAGAAAGGGAGTTTAAGTTACAGCTACCCACACAGGATTTCTTAAGGACGGGTTATAAATATGAAGTCGAAAGTGGGAATAACATATTACAAATGGCGTTGCCTTTCTTTGAGGGGGAAGAGGAATATTCGCATCAACAGTTCCTGCAACATGAAGAAAACGGCTCCCAGCAACAGTCTTTGGCAAAGGAGCAAGTGGATCAAGAGAGCAACAGTCAAACTTACAAAAACACGGAGGAATTCTACGTTGTTTTCAACATTGTCAAAGAAGAGAGCAACATTAGTGACGCAAATCAAGAAGGTCCCGGTGTTCTAGCTAAAACTGGTAATGCAGAACAAGGTAAGGAGGTGGATCATCCCAGTATCGAAAGCCCTTTCAGTTTGATGGAGGCTGGAGACACCGCTGCCCTAACTGAATCAGACGACAGTTTTAACACTTTTGCAGTCCGGACTTCTGCACGTAAATCTGCCCCTCAATTTAAATTGGCGAACTCTGTCTCGGTAGGTGAAGGTGAGGCATCCATATCACATGCCAAGCAGTCTGTTCAGTATGAAATGGATGAGAACAGTGTTCAGACAAACGAGTATGACGATTCTAACGTCCGTGGCGGAGTTTGCGTTGAGAGCATGGATAGGGAGATACACGGTGACTTAGCCTCGCACCCTATAAATAACAATGCCTTGGTTTCAAAAACTGCAGACACTGTTGAGAATGTTGAAATGAACGACGGCACGGCCACTTCCGGCATAATTTCAGACCTTGCCAGTCTCACAGAGTCTGCAGACGTTGCGGTCACTAGTGCGTCTGCCAATGAATCGTTTTCTGGAACCATAATGATAAATAACCAAAGCATCATAGTAACTATAGAGAATGGGATTCTGACTCTGGCTGCTCCTCCAGAGGGTTACAGCCACAGGGATGACGGGATGGTCAGCTTGAAGGAGCACCTGGGCATGAAAGACCATGAGGATATTGTCCTTCTCAACTATGACAGTGGGACCAAATCTATTGGTAAGATCAGCAATGTGGCCATAACCTCTTCAAGCCACAACGAGGAGCCCAAAGCAGGCCTGTCCATGAGTGACTCTGAACTAGCCTTGGCTGATGACTGTTCGTTGTCAGAGTTGAGTGCCTCTTTGGACTCATGTCCTGTCATCAAGCAAGAGGGGGCAGCTCTTTGTGCCATCATTGAGGGGGACTTTTTGTCCCAGTCTACCAAAGAGACATCCACCGAGTGCAACGTTGACTTCCATCCCCTCAATTCAATGGGATTATCCAAGAAAGGTGCTTTAGTGGCATTCCGCTGCCCTCAGCAGGGCTGCCCTATCACTTTTGACACTCGTCAAAAGCTCAAAGTCCACCTGCTGAACCACACAGAGGATCAGCGGCCCTTCAAGTGCTCCTTTGAGGACTGTGGCTGGGCGTTCACTACCTCCTACAAGCTCAAGCGCCACCTGCAGTCGCACAACAAGGTCCGGCCACATAAGTGCGAGTTTGAGGGCTGCGGCCGCCACTTCACCACGGTCTACAACCTGAGGGCGCACGTCAAGACCCACGACCAAGAGAATGCCTTTTTGTGCGAGATCTGCAACGAGAGGTTTCGCAGCTCCACGCGGCTCACCAATCACCAGAGGGTCCACTTTGAACCCCAGAGGCCCTACAAGTGTGAATTCCCAGGTCAGACTGTGTAATTGTTTTCACTATTTCGAAACATACATTTTGAACTCCCCCCTCCTCAACTGTTACATATAAAATCTTTGTTTGTGATCTTTATTTGAAAGGGATGCTGATAAACTAGGAAATAAATGTGCTAATGCATGTACACCTTTTAACTTGCTTGCTTACTTCTTACCCCCTTCCCTTGTCCTTTTTAGGCTGTGAAAAGACATTTATAACTTTCAGCGCACTTTTCTCCCACAACCGGACACACTTCCGTGAGACGGGCCAGTTCATCTGCACCTTCCCAGGCTGTGACAAGTGCTATGACAAGGCTTGCCGCCTCAAGGTCCACATGAGAAGCCACACAGGTAGAGACTGTCCACAAGAATAAACACGGTTGTCATTAGTAAAGAACCAGCTACTAAACAATACCATTCATTTATATGTGATTTAGTTATTAGATGGGGTATTGTGCTGTAAAAAGCCTATATTCTGTTTGTGTAATCCCACAATACAGTAATCTCTCGCCGTTTCGCGGTCTCAGTGCATCGCAGATTTTTCAAAGATATTCATCGAACGGTCCCCATTAACCGCAATAAACGAGTGATTACTGTACATTGTATGGACAATTGTGCAGATTCTGTCATTTTAGACAGACTTTTAACTGACTCTGAACATTATCTGATCCCAGGCGAGAGGCCATTTGTTTGTGACTCGGACAATTGTGGCTGGACTTTCACCAGCATGTCAAAATTATTAAGACACAAAAGGTAAGTTTGACCCAAAAACCAACATTCTTGTGTAGTTTCTTTACATTCCCTGTTTTGTCGTAACAAACTCCTTGTGACCCTCTTGTCTTTGTCACAGGAAGCACGACGATGACCGGCGCTTTACCTGCCCTGAGGACGGCTGCGGAAAGTCCTTCACCCGGGCAGAGCACCTGAAAGGCCATAGCATTACCCACCTTGGCACAAAACCCTTCGAATGCCACCTTGAAGGTTGGGGTCAGGTCTTTCACTGCCCCATATGTGATCTGTTATGCTGTCCATAGTTTACTTTAGTGACCCCAACAAATTGTGGGTGCCACCACACAGCAGAATGCAAGCGTAATTCACTATATTTGGATTAAAGTGTCTGCTAGATTAATAAATGTATATTTGTTTCTTTCTACAACTACATCAGAGTCTTATCTAGCATCTGAATGTGTGTGTGTTTTCCTGTGTGTTTGTGCATTCCCAGGCTGCAACGCCAAGTTCTCAGCCCGCAGCAGTCTGTACATTCACTCCAAGAAGCACAAGCAGGATGCGGGCAGCCTCAGGGCTCGCTGCCCTGTGGCCAGCTGCGACAAGCATTTCTCCACCCGCAGCAGCCTAAAGAGCCACATGGTGAAACACCATCACCTCAGCCCCGGTATGCACACACACACACACACACACACACACACACAAACACCAAACGTGCATTTTACTTTGCTTTTATCTTCCTTGGGATTCCTACTTAATCTTTTTTGTTGCTACAGTGTATTTTTGTCTGACAATTACAGTAACTCCATTCTAATTCGCTAACGTTCCAGTCCCCATTATCGTCCACAACGTTTTCTTCCCCTTTCATTTCTGAAAGAGCAAATTCGGCAGGAAAGAAAAACGATGTACACATTTTTTGTTGCCGCTCACCAAATTACAGCTACATACTGAGAATTGAGTATGTAAATACACTTTCGAACCGTATTTGTAGCATCTGCCTTCCTCAGCATCCAACTGTCATTTCTCCATTGAAAGTTTGTTGGGTGGACGATAATGGGCCCTCTAATTACAGAAAATTAGAAAACGAACATCTCAAGCTATCCTTATTGGATATTAATACCTAAATATTATAGTATAGATGTGTATCTACATATTAAAGTTGTGACATAACTGTTTTAATTTGTATTTTATTTTTGTAAACTGTCTATTGAGCTTCGAGAGCTAGATGGACATTAATAGGACCCCTTTCGCGACATTGCTGGTGTTCCTTGTTGAGCACAGAGTTTTTAATCAAACATTCCGGTCCTATCACAGATGTGCTGAACCAGCTGGAAACTACTCCGACCTTGACTCCCAGCAGTGAGCTCATCAGCACCACGCCCACCACAACAGCAGGGCCAGGCATTGTTGGAGTCGACCAGCTGGCCAATCTGGACCTCAGCTCCCTATTCTCTGGGGTGCCTGGAGCGACTGCTGCCGGTGTTGGAATCGGACTAACCGTGGGAGGCACAGGTGGAACGGGTACATTTGCTATGGACCTCTCCCTTGTCAGCTCGGGGATCCTTACTATTGACCCATCCTCAGTGAACTCTACGCTAGGTACCAGCGCTGCACTTACAAAAGCCGTGGACCCACTCATACTGACAGCCGGCACCGACATGGGGGTCCAAAATGGGCTAGAGGGGGCTGTCGCCAATGTCCTCCCCCCTCAAGCCACCCTTAACCTGGACGATGTCCAGACTGTCACCACAGAGGCACTGGGGACTCTTACTGCCCTGACCTTGCAGGGTCCTGCCACAGTGGATCGTGCCCTCACACACACACACCTTTCTGGCCCCTCCAGCACTGAGCCCGACGGGTCCCCCTCCCCAGGAGGAGCCCCTCGGGCAGAGCTTCTGGCCCTGCCCTCTAAAGTGCTGGAGGCCGGTCTTGGCAGTGGTCGAGCAGGCATGGGGCATCTGCTGGGGTGTGTGGAGGTTATGGGACCCCAGGATGGGAGGGCCAAGGTGCTGACCCAGTACGTCTTCCCAGGACACAGTGCCACCTTCAGCCCCCAGAAGGACCCAGAGTTCAGTGCCATGTCACCAAGCTCCTTCCTGGTAAGATACGTAGGAGCTGAAGAATACTGTCCATGCATCAATCAAATGTCTCCACTACACTTTGTGTATTATATTTGAGGAAACTGAAGTTTCACACCCTAGAAGTTCCACATTTGTACAGCAAGTGTCTTGAGTGTGCAGGATGTATTGAACCACCTTAATGTACGTTTTGTATTCTGTACCTTGTAGGAGAGTGGTGGTTCAGCGCGAACGGACTACAGAGCTATTCAACTGGCCAAGAAGAGAAAGCAAAGAGGTCCAGCTGCCTGCTCAGGTAACATGAACACAACAGACAGTCATACATTCAATTAATCCATTTTTAATAGAATGAATTAAAAGCCATTTGTTAACTGAAACTCTGACATGTAATGTGGAAGAACACACATTTAGAAAGTATGCACAATAATACTCAAGTCTTTTGAACAAGACAATGGAAGGGAAATTATAAAGTTTTGGGGGGCAATGTTCCTAACAGGGAGTTCCGGATTAGGCCAGAGGAAGGGTAAAGGCGGGAAGCCTGGATGTGCCTCTTCGTCATTAGCTCCCTGCAACGCCCGTTACAGCAACGGTGCCACAGTAGCCAATGGGGGGCTGACACTCTGTGACCCTGTCACGGGGACCCAGTATGTCCAAATCCAGCTCCTGCAGGTAAATAGTGTCCTCATTTTCGACTGAATACGTAACAGGTAACTAGTAAATATGAGTGTTTATCAACCTGTTGTTCAGATCAATCTGTTCAGATGAACATTGCAAACTCCATTGTGCTTCCTGTTAACTCGGAGGCCTGAGATGTGATCGGTCTTGGCCAGACTGGAGCATACACATACCCAAAGTAAATTTTGGGATATTAACAAAAAATTTCAGTCAGTGATACACACCTCCAAATGTTTAAAAGTAGCTGGGCTTAGCTACAAGCCAGTTGGTCTTTTTAACCGGTTGATGTTTGCAGCAAAATACATCTAAATTGATTGCATGAGAGCATTTTTTTTTTTACTTCTAATCTGTGTGTGTACTTGGGCAACAGGATGACCCTGCTAGTGATGGGGACTTGCCCTTCCAGTTGAGCTCCCAAGCCTCCAGCTCACATTCCCAGCTCACTGTCGACCTGCCCGTCAACATCCTCCAGGTGAAGCTGTCTTCCTAGTTCTGACTGACTGTCATTTTCGAGTTTAGGTTTCTTCTAAACCTAGGCAGTCAGTTTGCAGTCACGACTGTTGTACCCAAATGTTGTGTGGGAAGTCAGGAAAATGTGAATTCTGGATAAGAAAAGCACTTTATATTCTTCAGTTCATCAGGTCTTAAATATTGAGTACTTTATTGGAATTTGTCTTATATTTCGTCTTATAGTCTAAATAAATCAAACAAACAAACAGATCATTTAAAATCAGATCAGTCTCAAGTAGCAGTGCCATTTTACCAGAGACGTTCAACAAAAACGAATTATTAAATTATCTCTGAATCAGAATATCCTAAATAAATGCAAACCAATTTTCTATACTCACAATATTTGTATGAATTGTCCAAAATTACTGAACACAAAGACAAAGCTTGCGTAATAGTGAAATTAAAAATGCAAACAGAAAATATACCCTGGACACAATTATTGTCATCCTTTTAATTCATGCAAAATTACCCCCTCAGAAAAATTATGTGCTTAATTTTCAATGTTCATGCAACCTTAGTTAACCTTTAAATTATTACTTAATACTTTTAAGTATTACTGCATAACAACTGTTTCCAGTTGCGTATTTATAATGGTGAAGAAAATCAATGGTGAGAAATCAGAAATGCACAAACTTAATTCCGAAAACTACAAGTAGGCATCAGCTGGTATCAGATTTTGATGGTATGATAACCTTATGAAGAAATACCATGGTTTCATGCTATAACAGCTCTGAAATATTTTTGTTGAATGCAGTATATATATTTTTTTATATATATTTTATTATATAACAGCTGTAAACATATCAAATAGTTCTTAGTTTTTTTGTTTATACTAAAAAGAGCAATACATGGTTTTAATTTAGCGTGGAAGTCTTAAGTGTATATGTGAAACCAGCTCAATGTAGGCCCTATTTTATTTTTTACAAAATTGCAGAAATGTAGTTGCAGGTTCAAGTTTCATCAAAAGTTTGGGGTGCATTACCGTACCGTGTTTCCTATTGTCTTGTTTTTACCTCTGGAGCTATAAGTCAAAACATATCAGCCCCACAGAAATCGAGAACATGAAAAATTGTTGAAATGTGAGACTCACAGCAAATGCCACTTGTAGTAAAATAATCTGCCTACTACAGGTTATTTTGTTTGTCTCAGCAGTGCTGAACATGTTAACTCCCTTAAATTGTTGCAAATATTCATTTCAAAACACTGTTATCTAGAATTTGGCAAATAGTGAAGGGTGGTGCTCCCTTAGACATACGGGACTGTGCACTTAGAAATCACACATTTGCATAGTACATTTTTTTTTGCCATTTTTTACCTTAATTTAGAAAGTGATACTTAAAAGCACAGATTCTAATGAAATGGGAGTCCTATTCCTGCTGTAGGTTTTTATTTATTTATTTTAGTTAAAAAATGTTTTAATCGGGTCGGTTTGTTAATCAAAAAATGTGTCTGTCTTCAAACAGGAGCCTCCAGCCATGACCGAAGATGACAACGGTTCTGATAACTCTCAGTTCACAGGAAGTACCATCAACCTGCAGGACTTGGAGTGACCGATTTCACGCCCGACACCGAGGGGTCAGAAGTCACAAAACAGGAAGGAGGGAAAGTATGGAGGACGCATACTTGAACCGGAGGCATTCCCTGTGCTTAACCCACGCAGGATAGAACTCCTAAGTGTTGGGATGTTGGATCTATAACCACAAGGTTTCTTGAGCTTTGCTGCATCTTCAATGCTTCAGACTACTATTTATTTTACAAATATGGGGTTGCGATGACCTTTGAGCCCACAGCCAATTGCACCTTTGGATGAACTGAGAGAAACCTTGAGTGAGTTCAGAGAAACATTCCACCTTTAAGTTATTTTTGAAATATGTTATGCAAACATGACTGAAACACACACACCCTTTTTATTTAGAGGGACAAAACTTTGCATTTCAAGGACCCACATCTTCCAATTTTATTTTAATTTTAAACTGGTGCCACAGAGGCACCCTGTCTGATCTACAATGCCTTATGGACACGCTGTGCCATACCAACTTTTGACAAACTGCTTTGTGTCGACTTGGAATTTTGTTTGAGTTTTTTTGTGTGTCCGAAGTATTTTTATATGTGTTATGATAGAGACAGTAGAGTTTTATGTTGAAAACATGCATCGCTGCCTTTTTTTGATTTGTAGTAATTACGCGAGTCAGGACTGTATTACCTGAGACATTCCCTATTTATTCAAATTTTTTACAAAATATCAGTACCAGAAAAGTTTAAAATAAAGGTTTCCAATAAATGTTTGTCCAAAGCTTTTTAATGATCTAAAATGATTTTTTTATTCATACATAGATTGATATACATATTTACTTCAATTATTAAAACACATTTCGTTTTTTTGTTTATGTTGTTTTAAACACAGACTAATTTGTTTAAAAATTTATTGGGGAAAGAGAAGATTAAAATGTAATGAGGAAGAAGTTTGGTCAATTATATATTTTATTTTTTACACTTTATGAACATCCTATTGGGGTTGATGAGGAATGAGCAGCACTGCTAATAATAAGCAGTAGAAAATGAATGTATCGTATGACTGTATAATTTATTAAACATATTATTTATTTAAGTCGATTTTCTACCAACGTACATTTTCTTACTAATGGTATTAAAAGTAAAGGGTAGTAAAAAAGGTAAAATAAGGCATCACAGCAGAAAATCCGTGGCAAATTATAGTTTTTCTCTTGAGGTTTCAGGAATGTATGGTTAAGAAAATGTGCATTGAAAATCTAGTATTCATAAAATGCCATGTGATATATATATGAGTACAACATCAAAAAACTTCCATAGCTGCTGCATAAATACCACCGTGGCCAGAGATTTCAGTTATTTTTTTTATCCTTATAACCCAAATACATCAGAAACAAATACTAATGTGTTAAATAAGTCTGGTCAGTATTAGCACCAGGTTATCTTGTGATAGGATATGGGCCCTTAAGTGAAGAAGTATAGATGCTCCTCCATCTCCTTGTCAGTCAATGGGTTCTCTTGGCTCTTTTTTTGCTTGTAGACAGGTGGCTGCGATCTAGTCATCAGTTTCTTTCCAGTCTTAAAGAAAACATTTTGTTTTCACAATCACTTGACCAATTTTAAAATTCAGGCTTAATCTATTTCATATAATGCATTCTTTGTTATACATAAAGATACGAACTAGCTTCTAACTGTAACAGTAAACAGCTTGATAGATTTGAACACATTATCTCACCGTTTTCTTTATGTCGGCCTGGGCTCTCTCCAGAGCCCTCTTCAGCCTCTCCTCCTGGTGTTTCTTCTGCTCACGAATCTTCTCATCACGCAACCTGGAGAACCAGAGGGTCCAGTTTAGTTATCAATGCCAAACTGGAACAAAGACCTCCCTCATCATTTACTGTCCATCCATCTAACTGCACTCACTCTTCCAATCCAATCCAATCCAACTTTATTTATATTGCACTTTAAAACAACATGGTTGACCAAAGTGCAGTACATAGCAATATATTTTTTTTTATAAATAGACACACACTATACACAGTAAAAACAAAACAACAATAGGTAAAAAACTCAACAAATAGAGACACACTGTACACGGTAAAAAAGTCAACACATCACTCAAAAGCTAAGGTAAAAAGATAAGTCTTTAGAGCCGATTTAAAGACAGATATGGACTCTGCCTGTCTAAGGTGCAGGGGCAGCGCGTTCCAAAGTTTTGGACCCGCGACAGAAAAGGAGTGATCCCCTCTAAGTTTCCTCCTTGATTTTGGGACCACTAATAAGGAGTGATCTGCTGACCTTAAAGAGCGCACAGGGGCGTAGCGCTAAATCAGGTCTGACAGATACTGCGGAGCAAGACCGTGAAGACATTTAAAAACAAATAAAAGGATTTTAAAATCAATGCTATAAAAGACAGCGGCCGCATTCTGTACAAGTTGTAGCCGTGCAAGAGATTTTTGGTTAAGACCTACATAAAGTGCATTACAATAATCTAGGCGGTTAGTGATAAAAGCATGAACTAGGATCTCAAAGTGATGCCGTGAAAGTACAGGTTTTATTTTAGCCAATTTACGAATTTGA
Source organism: Protosalanx chinensis (assembly GCA_030340685.1). Lineage (NCBI taxonomy): Eukaryota > Metazoa > Chordata > Actinopteri > Osmeriformes > Salangidae > Protosalanx > Protosalanx chinensis. Next base: position 2,391,182 of record CM059317.1, on the reverse strand, counting down.
AAAAAGCTTGTTTTTACCACTGAACTGATTTGAGCATCAAGTTTTTAAGCACTATCCAGTTTCACACCTAGATTGGTCACTACAGGCTTCACATATTGCATCAGAGCACCAAGATCACCAGTGTCAATGTCTGCTTCACTAGGCCTGTAAACAAAGACTTCTGTTTTTTGTCATTTAAAAACAGAAGGTTTAAGGACAACCAATCTTTTATTTCCTCAACACACTCACAGAGTTGTTTAGGACTGAAAGCATTTTGACGCTTCAGTGGCATATACATTTGTGTATCATCCGCATACAAATGGAATGATATTCCGTGCTTTTGGAAAATATGTCAAAAAAAAAGGAGAGGGCCAACCCTGGGGCACTCCATATGCTAGAGGGGCTGTGGTGGACATAAAAGAGCCAATTCTGACTTGGAATTGCCTGTCTGTGAGGTAGGACTTCAGCCATTTCAGTACACTCCCTCGTAAGCCGACACAATGCTGCAGACGAGACAAGAGGATCTGGTGGTCCACTGTGTCAAAGGCTGCAGTTAGATCTAGCAGGACCAATATGACACTGTGTCCACAGTCAGCAGTCCGGAGAATATAATTAAAAACCCTCAACAGGGCGGTCTCGGTGCTATGTTTGGATTTAAAACCAGACTGGAAAACGAAAGGATATTTAGGCCATCTAGAAATTCCTTAAGCTGGTAGTACACAATTTCTTCCAAAAATTTTGATATGAAAGGAAGTTTAGATATTGGTCTAAAATTTGCCATGTCAAGTGGGTCTAGTCCGGGTTTTTTAAGAAGAGGCTGAACCACGGCAAGCTTAAAAACCCTCGGTACAATCCCATTAGCTAAGCTACAGTTTACAATAGTAAGCACAGACTGAGCCACTGTGGGAAAGACCTCTTTAAACAAAGAGGGAAGAATTGGATCAAGTGGGGAACCCGTAGGTTTCAGTGTACCAATAATTTCTTTTAAAACTGACAGGCTGACACACTCAAAATTATCAAAGACAGCGGGAGATATGATAAAAACAGACTGGTGATACAGAGGAGGAATAATAAGAGCCCTAGTGTTTTGAACTTTGCTAATAAAAAAGTTCAGAAAACTATCACACGTTTCAGCTGTGGCCCCTGCCCAGGCCTGTCGAGGGGCATTAAGAACACAGTTTATAGTTTTAAACAAAACACGGGGATTATTACAATTTGTCACAATAATATCAGCAAAGAACATCGTTTTAGCAGCTTTCACTATTCTCTGATAGGACCGCCAACTGTCTCTAAACAATAGAAGGGACACCTGTAAATGGTCACGATTCCATTTGCGCTCAGCTTTTCTACATTCACGCCTAGCATCGCGCGTAGAGTCATTCAGCCAAGGTTCAGGGGCAGGTTTTGAGCTTCTCATTTTCAGGGGAGCCACAGTGTCTAAAATAATTTGACAAGTTGAGTCAAAGCAGAGGGAGAGTGCCTCAACATCTGCATTTGAGCAGTCTGCCAGTGGTTGACTAGCCGTCATGTCTTTACTCTTACCAACCATAAGAAATACACTGACTCTCAAGTTCCGGATAGTGATAGGGCTTGAGTCATTTGACTACCTGCTATGGAGAGAAACAGGTTGCATTCTGATCTGTGTATCTCTTGTGGAAGAAATTTGATTTCCTGTGTACTTATATTAATCATTACTGAACACACCTCCTCTGAAGACTGTTGTAACGTCATTACTGCCTGACTGTCACTATCTATGTTTACATTCTTGTGCCTTATAAAAGAATGCTCTCTTGTCTTCGTCGAGGAGAGAGCCATGATTGAGACCTAAGCCTTGTACTGTCTTCATTTTGTTGCCAGAGGTCTGGTCATTACTCTCCCAATCTGCAGATAATCTGAGTAATTTTAGGTCTCAATCATGGCTGGTGTGTTCAGTAGTGATTACATGAGTACACAGGAAATCAAATTTCTTCCACACTCTCCTCCTCTGAAATATACTAAACCAGACAGCAAAATTGAACACAGCTTGAGCCCTTAAACCAGTTACACAAATAAACGTCTCAATACCTGAGCCTCCTCTCTTTATCCTTGGCCCGCTCGGCCAGCAGCAGTCGGTCCCTGGGGATCATCTCAGCGTTCTCCAGCAGTTCACCCAAGCGGCCCTCAATGGCCGTCAGCATCAGCAGGGTGCTCAGGTTGCCCTCATTGTCGCCCACGCAGCTTCGGTACACTTCCTCCACTTTTCTGCCCAGGGTGTCCAGCAATCCCTCCTGCAGAGTGAAGAACCAGGGCATGAGAGAGTAGATCATTTTTATCACCCGTAATTTTACTGTCCACATTTGGTATTCTGCAACCTTACTCCTTGCTCTCAAAGATAATAATATAAATACTATAGATAAATATTATAGATAAATAATTTTCTATCAACATAATTAGGATGAAACCAAAACTGCTTGTAGAATGTGTTTAAAATGATATTGTGAAACCATAAATACTACATTTAATATTCATTCTACATGTGTTGTTATTGTTAGCGTTAACAGGGTTGAAATAATTTGTGATTGCACTGTGTACACAAGGAAGGCTAATTGGGAATGGAATGGTTTGAAGTTGGTAGCGCAGATTCCTCCAAGAAACCTTTGGCTCTTGCTCTTTCCTTACCTGGTCGTCACTCGAATTGTAGTTGCCATAGTTAAAAAGATGGGACCTCAACTCCAACTCAGTGGCCCTCTCTCTCTCTCTCTGGATGGTCTGGTTCATGACATCTATCTGCTGAGTCAGCTGCTCTGTCTCGTGCAACCTGAGAGAGAAATCAATTTGAAAGAGTTAGAGGAGTAGAAGAGAATTTGCATTGAGGGAGATTGAAATTGATTAGGTAGAGGTTTGGAAGGAACTTGTACACATTTGTAAGTGAAAGGGAGAAAAGAATGAGGAAGAACGAAAGAAGAATGAGAGGACTTTGGGGTGTTTAAGGTTGTGTTCACACTTGTCAGGTTTGGTTTAATTAAAACTGGTGTGATTTGAACAAGCGTGAACATTCATCTGAACCGTGGTGCGCACCAAGCAAGGGGTTTGTGTGGTTTAATTAATCTGTGAGCGCAACACAGGCCAACGATGTCTAATAATAACAGGATATTATGTCACAAGATGCAACTCATTAGAGCTTTAACAAAAAGAGGAGAGGGTAAATGTGGAGCAATGAGGAGGTACATTTTCTTATTAACATTTTGTCGACTAACAACCATGTTTCAAGAATACTTCAAGTATCTTAACTCCAAAATGATTAGGCAGGTTACATGACGTTGAACACACGTTGAGAGACTCCAACGTAAGGGTCGCAACCAAAGGGCTTAAAAGCAAAACACTTGACTCCTGATCTTACATCTTCTTCTGGGTCAAGTCCATGGTGTAGCGGATATCCTCCAGGGCCTCCTCGGTCTCGCGTGAGTTCTGGATCAGGGACAGGTTCTGCTCCTCCAGCTCAGTCAGCAGGTCCAGGAGTTGCTGGGGGTCTGAGAAGAAGAGTTCAGGCTGTGCCTGTAGGGAGTGAATAATCACAGTGTGGAAAAGAGTAAGAGAGCATGGCTGTTATTACATCATTTTTTGAATACAGTATCCTATATTTTTGGTGGGTTTGTTTTTTGATCATTAGTCTTTAATTAAATGTTACATTTACTTGATATTAGTTCAACCTGCCTACCATTGTTGATAGTAAACTATATTTAATTGAGACAGAATTTAAATGTTAAATATATTTTCGAATTTGTACTGTTTGTGGTTTAACTCGTCAGACAGTGAATCAAATCGTAAAATTCACATCACCAATCATTATAATCTGAAGCCGTGGACTCTAACCCTAACCATCATGCAAATAAATTTAAACGTTGAAAATGTTGTGTAAAACTGACCTCATACTCAGAGCCTTCTGAGTCTTGATCTGATACATTGCTGCTGAAATGGACATAACAAATAGAAAACAACAGTAAATTTATGAAGGATCTTTTTTTATCTTTCAGACAATTCCTTGCCTTATTATGTTTTAACTGACCTTTTATTGCAGCTGGCAGTAATAGATGATGTTCATATTCATGTATGTGATCTAGCTAGCAAACATTCTTGTCTCGCTTACTATTTTCACCACAACAGTTTCAGACCCATGGTGTTACATCTGACTCAAACATATGATCCCGTCTTAAAAGTACTGAAGTTCTCACGCTTTGTCACTGGGACTTGTAGACTTCCTGTTCGGTCTGGAGGAGGCCTTAGGGTCTTTCATCTGGGAAAGGTCTCTGCTGCTGAATGACCCCTTGCTAACAATGTCTGGAAGTGAACAGTGTGAAACAGATGGAAATGGATAAGGAGAGATGGCTTGATTATTATAGAATACACAACAAGCAGAACACACTGGAGACAGTGGAACATACACAACTAGAATAATTAAAACAAAATAATTGAAGACAGAGCTAAATTACACACTACAGCCAGTCTTTTTATCTTTCTCCTTCTCGTTTGCTTTCTCCTTGTCTTCCCTCTTGGTGGACTGGATTTTTGCAGGATCAGCCTTGGTCCTCTGGGCCTCTTGCCATTCTGGAGGTGAGAGCTTAAAGAGGAAGTCCTTATAAAGAGTGTACTCCTTCAGAATGTCTTCAGATTTGGAAATGTCACTGCAAGATCATCATAGACATACACATACAGATAATTATTACTTTATGATTTCCATACAGTTTGAAATGTTCTGAATATAATAAACCAAGTTTGATCTATATCATGAGCACATACCCTTGGTTATGTCCAGGAGAGAAATATGCCCATCTATCAATTATCATTTTTGTATCATTGATAAATAATAATAGTAACGCATTCTACTTATATAGTGCTTTTTAATGACATTAAAAGATGCTTACAATTGATTTGCATTATTCTTTCAATGCCGTGCTCAGTGGTGGTAAGCTACTGATGCAGCCACAGCTGCCTTGGGGAACACTGACCGAAGAAAGGCGGCCAATCAGCGCCATCGGCCCCTCCGATCACTACCAGTCATTCACCACTTTCATACTAGGCAATGTGGGTGAAGGGTCTGTCTTGCCTAGGGACACAACAACGTTTCCTCTTCCTTCCATCATGGCTACTACTCATGCTACTTACCTCTTAATGGACACAATTTTGGTCGTCATTCTTTTGATCTCAGCAATCCTCTCCAGTTTGGCCTTAGTCTCTTGCTCAGCTCTGTTAAAATGCCGACATTTATTCATAAAGTTAATCCTCAATTGATAGAGAATTACTTTATGTCATGGAGTAATTTTCAAGTTGTTTCTGTATCTATGAAAATTGCTGTAATTGATGTAACGAAATGTTCTACAAATATCTACAGGTTCTGCCATATGCATTTACATTTTGATGGCTTCCACAGAGTTCTTGTCATTCTCTTTAAGGAACTCATTAAACAGGACAATGTCGTTCTCAAGGAGCATCTCAGCTTGCATCAGCTTCCTCTCCTCCTCGGCCGCCACCTTCTCTAGCTGTGCAATCTCCCCATTCTTCACTGTCAGAGAGTACTGAGAGGCAGTGAGGATGGGGAAAGTCGATGAGAAGATTAGTTTGGCTGATTAGAAAGGTAGATAACCAGAAAGTGGGACAGGTGCAGGAAGCTGAAAAAGGAGAGTGTGAAGGAGGTAGCCAGGTAGCCCCCAAAGACCACATGAGTTGCAGGCCTGTTCTAAAAATAAACTCTTGCAATACATTTAAAAATGACTTATCTTAAAATATTTTCATAATAATAATAATTGTGAGAAATGATTTACGTGATCTGTGTTTTCACATTAATTAGTATCATTAATCACTCAAACTGAGCGAAGGTATTTTTTTATTAGAGCGCATCAAATTTATAGCCCTTCATATGACTCAGGATTTATGAAGTAACTCTTAGATCAAAAAAGTTAGCGACTCCTGCTTTAGATATTAGTATTGTAGGGTGATTGATGAGGCCTGCCCTTTAGGGAAAACGAAACTGTCACCCTCTTATGGGGGGTGACTAGTGCCTCAGCGAAATGTACACTATGTAAGATATCTTTACACACCAAGTCCAGCTTGTCACGACATTTTTATTATTAGTTCCCAATGGAGGCAACAGCTGCAAGCTAGTGTGGCTGCCCAAGTGGAAACTTTGATGATGGTGACATGGAGGTGTCATCATATGACTAAACAACAAAGCAGTAAAATGTACATGTGACCGTCTCCAAGGCTGACAATCCCTCCTGCCGCAATCTTGCATTTATTTTTGCAAACTGATAAGAATGCTAAGTTTGATGATTAAAAAAATACATATATATATACGTATGTTTAGATATAAATATATATTTAAATATATATATCCTCAAATATGTTAAAATTCTGAAATTTGAGGTCAAGTGATCTTGATCCAGTATTGCTGTTACCAGCTTCCAAATGAACTATGGAGAAACACAACAGCGGCTCATTAGCTGATTGCTGTGCAGTCAGTAATTAAAGCTGAGCTGAACAGGAAACTTGAGAGCATACGACTTCCTCTTTCAGTCCTTAAAAATATTTTTTTAATGTCTCTACATCTTTAACACTATCCTTTGTTTGTGTGCTTTCAAGAAGTCCTATACAGCTTATCCATATGTCTCATTTAGCTTACTTACCTCTAGTAGAAACATCTCTCGCTTCTTCATAATAAACTCACTGATGCTCTCTTTGTCGATATTACGGTCTAGGAGGGAAATAGCACACATTGTTACTGAATGACATCTTTTGACAGTTAAAAAAATCATTCTTATTCTTATTCATATGGTGCACACACACACACACATGCTTGCAGGAAGTAGCTGACAACACACATGCAACACACATGCAAAGGACCCCAAAGGAATTCTTTTATTTTTTCCCCCCATTAAGTTATCTCTCCAAGGCAGCCAGAAGCAGTGGTGTCAGGTGTTATTCAAACAAGCATTATTCCAAACAACCAAACAAAGATGATTGGACTGTTTGTGTATGTCCCTCCAGAGTCTATGCATGCATCATAAGAAACATCTCCACCTTTAATCATGGCCATTTTCACAGCTGGGAGGACCTGGAGATGGGCTCGGCTCTCCTTTCCCTGAAGCTCAGTTCTAGTCTTCTCCACTTCCTCCTGGCCATCACACAGGATCCTCCTCAGGTTTGCCTGCTTGACCTTCACTCGACCAGCGTAAGTCACCTTCTCGTGAACTTTCAACCCCAGCTGCCTCTGCAGCTCCTTGAAAAGAAATCATAGGGGCACCTTTAACCATGCACAGTTACCTAAATACTTAAATTAACTTTAATGTTGGCAAAAGCAATGTCAAATCAAATTTGTGATTTGTGAAACAAACTCCAGCACCATTTTTCTATGCTCTTTCTCCCTGCTCCGGAGCTCAAATATATCATCGTCTTTAGGCGGCTTGAATGGGTTCTCCAATGGCTTCTTGGCATCCCTGGCTGTTGACAAGTACAACGAAATAAAATATATTATTGTTATTTTATATAGGCCTATCTCAAATCTATCAGATCCCCTCAGAACATAACATAAGCTAAATGTCGAATTGATAGTAGGTCTTATATGACTCGAGCATTTATAGCTACAACTATGACGGCGCTAATTGATTGATTGCAAGTCCATGATGCTGCCAAAACACATTTTACTTACAGGAAGATGAAAATGCCGGTGATAACATCTTTGGAGACAGAAGATTACAGGTTGGGATTTACTGTATTGGAAATGTTTATATATGTAGCGGTTTAATTAAAACGTTGTCCACATGCCAGGGGCCATTTTGATAGGCTGTGAATCATGTAAACAAGTATAAGTAACAGCATCGCCTGCGTAGTTCATTTAAATGTTAGACCGATGTAAAAAAAAAAATCATGCAATTGCCATAGTATCTCTCCATACCTTCAGTATGAGTCCCTGGCAGTGTATTCTGCTGAAACACTGTAGTAAAACACACCGTAGATAAAACACTCTTTGGAGAAGCTTTGAAACGTGATTGTGTTGGATGTGTTGTGGTGTTTGAACTATGTTGCTATAGCAACGTCATTGTTAAGCTTGTTCTTTATTTTCACATCGGATGGCGCTTAAGTTTCGCATTTCGTCCATAAAAAGCCCTCAAATACAGAATATGTACGTTATTCTGAGGGTTATGTTCAGTAAAAAAAGAAAACTTGCAAAAACGTGCTTTAGTTAGTATTACAAAATCACTGACCCAACAGAGAGCTCTATGAAAAAGCATGGCAGATGTACACTGTTCAAATGATTCGTCTATTCCTCGGTATAATATTAAGTTTCCTCACTAATTATTGAACTTCTCTCTTCAGTATGTCTACTGCCTGTTCAGTTGTGCACTTGTGGCCTTGCAAACATTGCAGAATCAACTGGCAGATTAATCATTTTGGTTTGCATAAATGGTATGAAGAAAGCCTTTATAATCTTTATCTAAGCATTGAATTGACTTACTTTTTTATTTAGGTCAGTATGATTTGCACTTACCACACCTGCTGTGCAGATCATGTCTGGCACAGTGGACACCTAACAGGAGTAACCTCATTCATAGTTGCTATTGTTTGGCCAACATCCGTAAATGCTGACACAATGTTTGTGGATGTCTTTAGCCCCTTTGAAGAGATGACAACTGTGGCACCCAGTTTGCTTCCATGTATGTTGGAGAGGAGGACTTCTCCTTCGGAAGGATAAAATCGGTGTGGATCACAGGGTCCTTCATTAGTGTAGCTATTTTATTTTACTTTTTACAAATCTACTTGCACATGCTGGGAAAATACATGGAGACATATTTCAAAGAAGTTTAATGGAGTGCACATTTGAATTATTTTTCCATCCAGAATACTGTGGAGCCAGTTAGTGGTTTGCTGCACGTGATACTGCCGGAAGAGCAAACAAACTGGATAAAGAGGGCCTTGAGATGGCTGTTTGCAGACACAGAGTGCTACTCAAGGCCCTCAGCATGTACAGGGGGGAAATATTTGCCTATCCACTGTTCCTCCGGAAGGATCTTCAGATAGCCACCAATGAGCAGTTCTATCGCACGGACCTAGCGTGTAAGTATTGGCCCAACCATGAGAAGATGGCAGTCTCCATGTTGGAACTCAAACCTCTACATTAGATGAGGTCATTTACTTCCGGAATGCATGCCCACACCCATTCAATCGAGTGTGAGGTACCAAATATTGTTTATGATACCATTTGATTTTTTAAAAATAATTTGTAATGTATTTGCAATATAAATTTCACGCTGATTTGTTAGATAATCTGGAGTGGAAAAAAAAACCAAAAGGGTGCTGGCACAACTGCAGGGGAGGAGATTCAGTTAGTAAACTGCTACCTGTCTCGTTATGCCGTCAGTGCACAGGTTAGTATTACTTATTTATAATGTATTCACACACCTGTCTTATATCCCTTCTTATTTTTTATTCTTTCCGTCTAATACTTTCTGTGATACTGAATGAGAGATTTCTTAGTGTTCTTAATATTCTGTTCAGAATTAGAACACAGTTCATTTTATTCGCTATGTAAGTTGTACAACCACATAATTTACTGTGTAAACCCTTTACTTATGGGGATGGCCCTTGGCTGCTGCTTAGACACCCTTTGATCATTGAATTACCCATGGGGGTTTAAGGTCCATACACCTTTTATAAATAAACATCACTCTACTTATCCCTTATAAGGGGGTATTACAGAAAGTAGGTTCAACAAACTGTGAACCCAACCCTGAACTCTGAGTTGATTTACATTAAAGTTGGAATCTCCGACCCCGACCATATATATTTTTTTAATTAGTTAAATCAACACGGCGTGCACTCTGAGTTGGGCGCAGCCATGAAAACTAGATTAGCTTCACACATATGCGATAGTTCAAATGCGGGTCCCACAGCGCAACGTTGCATGCATCATCCGCAAACAGCAGAGATGAGATCCTGTGCTCCCCGAACCGGACACCCTCCGGCCCCTTTGCTACACCTAGAAATTCTGTCCATATAAACAATGAACAGAACCGGTGACAAAGGGCAGCCCTGGCAGAGTCCAGCATGCACCTGGAACAGGTCAGATTTATTACCGGCAATGCGAACACAGCTCCCACTACGGTCATACAGGGAACGGACAGCCCCTAAAAAAGGGCCCCGGACCCCATGCTCCCGAAGTACCCCCCACAGGACACCACGAGGGACACAGTCGAATGCCTTCTCCAGATCCAATAAGCACATGTGGACTGGTTGGGCAAACTCCCATGAACCCTCAAGCACCCGATAGAGGGTGTAGAGCTGGTCCAGTGTTCCGTGACCAGGACGAAAACCACACTGCTTCTCCTGAATCTGAGATTCGACTACCGGTCAGATTCTCCTCTCCAGTACCCTGGCGTAGACCTTACCGGGGAGGCTGAGAAGTGTGATTCCTCTGTAATTGGAACATATCCTCCAGTCCCCATTCTTAAATAGGGGGATCACCACCCTGGTCTGCCAATCCAGAGGTACTGTTCCAGACTGCCACGCGCTGTTGCAGAAGAATGTCAACGAGGACAGTCCTACAACATCCAGAGATTTTAGGTACTCAGGATGGATCTCATCCACCCCCGGAGCCTTACCACCTAGGAGCCCATCGACTACCTCAGTGACTTCAGCCCGGGTGATAGGTGGGTCGGCCCCCGAGTCCCCAGCCTCGGAAGACATGACTGCAGGATTGAGGAGATCCTCAAAGTATTCCTTCCACCGTCCGACAACATCCCCAGTCAAGGTCAACAGCTCCCCAACCGCAGCGTAAACAGTGTTGGTGAAGCACTGCCTCCCTCTCCTGAGGCGCCGAACGGTTTGCCATAATTTCCTTGGGGCCGACCGATAGTCCTCCTCCATGGCCTCCCCAAACTCCTCCCAAATCCGAGTTTTTGCCTCTGTGACTACCTTAGGCGCGGCACTCTTGGCCTGCCGATACCGGTCAACTGTTTCGGAACGTTAAACTGAGGTATTCATCAGAGAATTAAAGCACATGTTTTGATTATCTCCCAATGCATGACTAAGTGCATTGCATTTTGTTTGAGACATGCTGTATCTATAATTCCAGGATTCCGTGTGTGCGTGCCATCTACTTCTTCACCAGCACTCTGCACTATCCACCTATAGTTCCAGAATCTGTGTATGCATGTCTCATTGACATCTTATTCCCGAGTGCATCACAAGCATTGTGCACTAGTGTATGAAATAACATATAATAGATTTGACCTTTAACAATATGATTAAACGTATGATGCAAGTGTGATTTATCAAAGAACTGAGAGACTGTCTTTCATGTAACAATGCTGTACATAGCTCTGAATGTGATTGTTACCTGAATTCCTTGAGCAACCAAGATAGATTAAAAAAAAGAGATGGACCAATGGAAGTAGGCCAAAGGCCAGCGATTAATCCTCGTCTCGCCACAGTGCTTTGCCCACACTCACATCCCCATAGACCCTTTTAATCTGTGAGCAGCTGAGTTGACCCTACAGGGGGAAATCATTACAATACTCCCAGATGTTTGATCTGTGGATTAAATGCAGGAGTCAGAGCAGTCAGTGACCAGCCAGTCTTGCTGTTTGGCCTCAATGCAGAATCTCCATGATGTACAACATGGCATTAACTTGAATGATTGATTTGTAATGGGCAAAGTGAGGAGAGAGTAGCCGTGTTTTTGACCTAGAATAGGGCATACTCCAGTGGGGAGTTATTCTGGGTGAAACAAAACTGCTGCAGTTAAACTTTTCTTCATAATTAGATGTAGCAGCATTTTTCAACACCACATATCGAACATATCTGGAGTGAAAATCGGCCCCTCAAAAATTATACTCAGCTTTTCTATCACTGTTGATTAAAAATAAAAAATACTGGTTCATAAACAATGTATAGATTCCAGTTTATATATATGAAAATATTTACAAATTGTGTATATTTACATATCAATTTTTTATATTTTATGTATCAGCAATAGGCTGATTCACACTCGTTGTGTGAAGGAGAGATCCCACAGGTCCTTCCTTCGTGCTGCTGTCAGACTGTTCAACAAACACTGCCCAAAGCTGTCCATAGCCAATACTATGTGCAATATTATTGTGCAATATTATTACCTGCAATATTACTCATGGTGTTCTTGGGTACAACCTGTTCTTTAACTACGTTCTTAACTACTAGGAGCTATATTCTTTACGTGCAATTATTTGGCTGTATGTCACTCCTCATTCAAGACAGGAGCAATCTCACTTAACTCACAAATAACTCTCTCCCACTTATGTGGAATGTTCATCTACACCTCGTACTTGATTTTTTTTATTTTTTATTCTATTGTATCTTCTATATTTTATATTTTACCCTGTCACTCTGAGTGCTGTACTGTACCCTGCTGCGGTTGTAGACTGCAATTCCCCCTCTGTGGGAAAAAAATATATTTTCTTATCCTATCTTATATAGTATATTGACTATATATTCAAGAACAGTCATTGTCAACCCCAGAAAACCACAGGTCTGCAGAATTCCTACATTATTAATTCCCAGTGCCCTAAAGAATTACATTTAAAAACTGTAAGCATAAGGTACATTCTTTCGCTCACTTTCGCTCACTTTCGCTCACTTTCGCTCACTTTCCCCAACTTTCTCCCTTTTCTATTTCTTTAACATTCACTACTTCCTCCATTCCCACTCTAATTCTTTCCCCTGATCATGTGCTTCTCAGGCGCCTGGTGTGGCTGGGTAAACAATGTAGAGTATGTTTAAGAGAACTCCTAATGCTTTTCTACTTCCTGTCATACTATTCTTGTATGCAAGGCTAGCTGACATTCATCCTACATGAGCGTGTGTACTGGGGGGATCCTTTGGGGGTATGTTTGTGGACATACAGTGTTGTGTTTTTTAAATTTTCGTTGAAGTGCAGTTCCTTAAAAGCTTAGGGCAGGTTTGTTTGGAAAATAAAATGGATTTCAAGTCACTTCAACATGAAACATTCAACATTAAGAATGGATTGTTTCTTTGTTGAGAATTATTTGTTTGACAGTTATTGTGTCTACCTTTTACAGAAATCAAATAAAACTGTAACTAACATACAGTATTACACTACATTTTAACAGTTTAATTGTAACAACAAGTTACAATTGAATAACATTAACCTCAAACATGCAATAGTGTACCTGTAGGAAAGAAATAATAATATACCTCACAGCAAGTACAAGAATCTAAGCCTGTTCTACCGAAATGATTGTCTTAACATGAATGCTGCACACCCATTTAGGTATTTTTGGTATTTATCTGGACTGAAAACAGGTGATCCTCATGGATTCACAATATGGTAGTGGCTATTATAGCTATTAGTGTCAACATCCTTCACGTAAAGACGGATAAGAGATAAGAAAGACGAGGGAGGAAACTTGAAATGGCTTTCTTCCTTAACTAAACATCCCACATGGAGAACCACACAGATCCTGATGGACGTACTCAAAGACCAGCCTCCGTGTACAGGCTGACCAATCCCATTGTAGAAGAAGGACGAGCCTTCAGTTCCCAGCCTCTTATTGTCACGCACACCAGCGGTCATGTGATGGTAACATAGTACAACTCCACTGCGTTGCTGCTCGTCAGTCTGAACAGCGCTGCATGGCCAGTCTCAAGGGCAAACCATGTACTAGTACGGTTTTTATATCGAACGCAAATAAAAAGTAAACACATTGGATTCCAGCTCGGTTCTTAATGCGTAATTGATTAAGGTAAGTTTCTTTATTTTTATTACATAAAAAGGTTATTGGGCGTGCTCTCTCGTGCGCGACCATATGCTGCAGCACGCTGCTGCGCGGGACGAAAACATGTTTACGTTGTAGCAGAAGAGCAGCGGGGTCCTATTGCTGAATATGACCAGACTTTTAGCATTGCTTGATCCAGTAAAACTCAAACCTGTGTTCAACAATTAGTTATCCGTTTCATAGCGTGTAAGTGTAAGAACATTTTACTGCAGAGTTGCGGATTTACAGCCAGGCATGGAGTTGCAATTGATTTATGTTGCTCATAATTTACACAACCATAATAACAGTCTGATAGCCCAATCATGTAGTTTATATAATGTAGTGAGATAATTGGACAGGAAATCCCCAAATAATATTTTATTAATATGTATTGTATGCAATAGTGGTCAGTTATTTAAATAAACAAATTGTGATCAACAATTCAAGAATAGGGTAGGGGGTGTAAACGTTGACGCAGAACGTATGAATGAACTACTCCTATGTGTCGATCGCTTGCCTTTCCACTTCATATTAATTGAAATGATTGTATTTTAATGTTACGTAAATAGCTCGCAGGTGACGAAGGCCACGAGGAGCGCTCATAGCTCATGCCTGCCCCACGCGGTGTTTTATGTTTATAATGTTGACAGTTCTTCTGGCAGGTTACTCTCGGCCATTGAGCCAGAGGCACCAAAAAGGGCTCGGCCATACCGTACAGAGCGAATTTCACCTTAACAGAATATACATTTAAACTTTGTATTTGTAAATTAAAAAACAACTGTAAGTTTATAGGCCAGTCTCAAATGTTGATATTAGGTATTTTTTGGATAATTTCATTTTTATACAATTGTTTTTTATTGAATGATTTTCATTTAATCATGTAAACACATGATATACATTTAGTGCCATTTGATTCCTTGTGACAGTTTAAGGGATAAGGTGCATGGACACTATTTCTATTGTCTGAAGTCATATTTACGTTTGCATTTTAAATTTAGTCATCTATTCTAGCAGATGCTCTTATCCAGAGCAAATTACAGCAGGTACAGGGACATTCCCCCTGAGGCAAATAGGGTGAAATGCCTTGCCCAAGGACACAACGTCATGTTGCCTTTAGCCAGAAATCGAACTGGCAACCTTCTGATCATTAGACCGACATCCTACCCACCCATCCTACCTCACCTGACTCCCCAATAATATGAAAGTTATTTTTAAGAATGTTAACACTCTGAAATAAAAGTGAAGGACTGCATATCGCTGACATATCGCTCTCTATGTACTGCCTTCTCGAACAGACTGCATGTGAGTTTTAAAACAGAACCTAATATAATAAGGGTTATGTTTTGAGGTAACAATACCATGTCCTTTTAAATCTATACTAATTGTTTACTTTCTGTTGCTTTCTTTCCCCAACTACAACCATCTGAAGACAAATCCATGCTGGAAACCTTGGATTCATATAATTTTTTTATTCAACACAACACATTTTTTTCTTCTTTTTTGAGGGGGTCGGGTTTCGGCAGTTTTTGTATCTCTTTAGTAAGAGGAACGACCTTGCTGGGGATTTCTTGGTGGGTTTATTTAGTCTCCTTTCCCAGTGATACAAGGATAAACCGCAATACCAATTGTGTGAGCACAACTTTCTCAACACAAGGGGGAGACAATTTATCCTTCGACAAAAGATGGTAGATCACTTTGAAGTGAGCGAGGAGTCTTTTGTGATATACTGTGGCTCCCCACCCGGATACCACCTATCGGACATGGTGACAGACTCAAGCACCTACCAGGTGATGTCCTCGCCTTTCTCTGAGGATGACCTCAGTGAGTCATCCAGTCCCCGGTCCTGTTCTAGCCCAGACTCCCAGGTCCTCAGCTCCAGCTATGGCAGCAGCTCCAGCACAGAGAGCCAGGACAGCATACTGGACTACCTGCTCTCCCAAACCTCTCTGGGGGCTACAGGTGGTGGAGCGGTGGTTCCCATGCCACTACCCACCTTCTTGTGGGACTGTCGGAGGGATGTGCCACTGAATACGGAACCAGTGAAGGAGGAGAATTTGGACTACCCAATTTGGTCTTCTGTGGACATGGAAGAGCCAACTGGAGGGTCATTCCAGCCAACACTGGAGGAGATTGAAGAGTTCTTAGAGGAGAATATGGAGGGGGTGTCAATGAAGCAGGAGGCCCAGGAGGGACAGGGGTTAAAAGAGATGGAGGGTATGGGGGTGGGCTTAGAAGGCTGTCGGGATGTTTCCCTTGGAGAAAAGATAGAGGCAGAGTCCAAGTATTCAGCCCAAACTGTGCCCTCTGCAAATGCTGCGGACACTGCTACCACCAAGGAAATGACCAAAGGTATACAGGCCAAAACTCCTGCACAGGAACCTGACACGGGCATAAACAAGAACCCAAAGTGGGGCTCAGCCAACAAGAGTGTCTCCAAAGATGGTGGTGCCAGTGATGACAGAAATGGGATGCCGGTCATCGTCCAGATCCAGCCCATTCAGATCAAACAGGAAGCAACAGTGACACCAATTCAACGGCCTTTACCCCAGCACGCACAAGCAACCTCATCCTCGAATATCAAAATAGCCCAGCTGCTGGTCAACATCCAGGGCCAGACCTTTGCACTGGTTCCTCAGCTCCTTCCCTCCACCAACCTCAATATCTCCTCCAAGTTTGTGCGCATTGCACCAGTTCCCATAGCGGCCAAGCCCCTGGGGAATGGGGATGCCTTGATGGGGAGTCAGGGAGGGGGGATCTTGGTTGGGGGTCAGAAGTTTCAGAAGAATCTAATGGCAGACCTTATCAAAATGCACAAGTGTACTTTCCCAGGCTGCACCAAGATGTACACCAAGAGCAGCCACCTCAAGGCTCACCTCAGAAGACATACTGGGGAGAAGCCTTTTGCCTGCACCTGGTCTGGCTGTGGATGGAGGTGAGTGTCTGGTGAAGCTGAAGTTTGATGTTCATGGCAATAAAAGAAAGGATGATCTTCATTGTATATCGGATGCCAATAATTAGGCTCGCCACAAAAATTGAGAATATGCTATAGATAACTCTTACTTGAGATACATTTTTGCCTCAGTCTTTCTTAAATCAATGCAGCAGCTATTCACACATGAATAGCCACAACATTATTTTGAGTTATTGAAAGTAGTTAATTGCTCATAATAACAACGGTTTCATACCACAAATGGCTTTGTGGGTTAGAAGTTTTCAGTCTTTTTGTTTCAGTAGATCCAGACACATCCCTCATAAGGACACATGTAAAAGATTAGATTTGGTAGAACATGCTTCCTGAAGGAAAATTAATTGTGTTCCCCAACAAACAAAGCCTCTTGCTGATTGTGACTAGCTGTCACATTGACCTATGTTGTATGAGGTAATCAATTAGCCACTGCAAATTGTGGTTTACATGGGGATTAAGTGGGCCCCCTACTTGCAGCCATTGATATGAAAACGCAGAGACCGTAGGACAGTGTTTCCCAAACTTTTTTTCTGGGGACCCATATTTTAAAAGTCACAAGCCTTCGCGACCCAAGCCAATAGACATTATTCATAAATCACAAAATAAAGGTGGATTTGGCCATTATTGAACATTAATGAGGATATTTTATTGTTATTGTTATTTTATAATATAAATTATATTTTATTGTTATTTCATAACTTGTAGGCCTACTGCCATTGAGTGATCACTTCTCTCTGAACAATTAGTAGCCTAGGCTACTACTCAAGTTTTAAACAATGAAAAACAATGCAATTGAACTAGCAACATTAAAATAAGTGCCTATTTGGGCATTAAATGTAGGCTACTAATTCAACATTCAATATTGGATACAAAATATGAAATAATTACAAAAAGATTACAAATTATACAAAACATGTCAACATTTCTACATTGTTAATGGGATAGGTGGGCCTGTCTGCGTTTTTGTAGCGCGTTCCAGTCCGGGGTGCAGGAGGAGAGCGCAACACGCATATCAGGCGCAGCATTCAATCTGTTTCTGTGCTTAGTCTTCATTTTTGTGAGCACAGAAAATCCCAATTCGCACATATATGTTGTAGTGAAAGGAATAAGCATAGAAATACTGGCCCTACTGAGGACAGGATATTCTGATGAAATGCCTATCCAGAATGATGATAAGGTCACAGATCCATAGCGTCTTTGCAGAGTGCGATCGCAGCTGACAAGGCGACCTGATCGTGACAAGGCGACCCAAAAAAAATCTCTTGCGACCCAGCTGAGGGTCGCGACCCAGTCTTTGGGAAACAATGCCGTAGGAGATACCATCACCAGATGTGCCATTGAACATAACTACAACTAAACAACAACTTTGTTATTCAAAATGATAATTGAGGAGCTAATACACATGTACCTCATTAGCAAGTAGCTTGACCTTATAGATGGTATATCATTCACAATGTAATGCCTTTTTGCTAACCAAGAACAAACCGTTTCTTTTTCAATGAACATCTTCCCTCATCTTAAACTAAAGTCTGAAAATATGAACGAAGTTACGTTTCAGAGACGTTTCTTGTACATCCAAGTTCAAAGCTTGATTTGCAGTGCATTTGCAGTGCAAGTGTTAATTAGGTGTATTTCAAGCAAGTATCGCAAGTGTGCTCTGCTTGTGGATTCACACTTTTTGTCAGGAATAGGGCGAGAGAGTGTTGTATCTGAGATATGTGAGAAGGGGTGTCATCTTTCTGTGGGGTAAACTAAAACTAGGACGAGACATGAGGGTAGAGGTCAAATGGGTGCAACTTTTATGCCTTCTGTTGTGTTTAACAGCTGTGCAGTGGCTGCAGCATTGATGTGTTTCGTGTACAAGATCCAGACTTTCGATGTCTTCACAGCCATTTGATTAAGGCTTAGGGATATGTGTGTGTGTGTGTGTGATTCTTGGCCCTTGGTTTAGCTCACAGATTTCAGTCAGGCAGTGAGAGGGACAGTATTGGGTGAAATACTGTAACCTTTGTCTCTTGGCGCTAGCTTATCATTAAACCCTGTACACAAATCACAGAGGCAAGGGCATGCTAGGGCATGGATTGCGTATACACACAGCATAAAACTGTTTTCCTTCAAGGTTAATATACTATAAATGTGTACATGCATGGAGGGAGGCATACTAGAAAATAGTCTTCAGTGAGCCTGTATCCATTTAATTCTTTACATGTTTAAGTATAACAGTCAGATTCAGCCACCATAACACTATATATTTATATTACTTCTTGCAACAACCTGGTTATCAGCCAGTGGACCATTTTATTGTATGGCGGCACAATGTTTTTCCGTTACAGGAGTTGTAGGAATCTAGTTAGTGGGTGTCAAGCTTTTTTAATGCTTCATTTAATTACATTTACATTTATTCATTTAGCAGACGCTTTATCCAAAGCGACTTACAAGAGAGAGCTTTTACAAAGAGCATCAGTCATTGAGCATAGCAACGTGATAGACCCCGAACACAGTGGATTTTTAGATCATTTAGCAGCTTCGTGTCTCAAAGAATTCTCATCTAAACACAAGGTGGGATATAGCTGCTTGAAAGAGGGTGAAGTGGTAAAGCAGTGATAAAAGGTGTGAGATGTAATTGTTTAGAGTACAAGGTGAAATGAGAGGTAATAACTAAATGGACCCATGAGCAAAAAAGAAGGTTAATAGTAAAGGGGCCTGTTTCAGTTTGGGAAACAATCAGTGTGCGTGTGCACCGCTGAGGAAGTGAGACGGACAAAGGCCAAGTGTTGAATAGTTGCCATGGCCGTGCGATAGGAACGTCACGGCAGGCAGTCTGCATGGACAGAAGAGAGAAATATAGAGAGAGGAGTAGATGTAAGAGAGATCAGGAATTAATATGGGTTGACCAAAAGATTTATACTTAGTAAGTAACTGTACATTCACAGGTATGTTGCAGACGGTCAAAACTGTTGTCTCACTGTTCATCTTGGTCCCGTGTCATTGTTGACTTTCAGAGCCTCTCACAAAACCGAACAAACATACTTACAAACAAAAAATCCGCCACATATTTTCTGAGAATCGTGACTTCAAGGACATGGCCACTAAACATACATACATACACACGCACATGGTTTTTCCAAGCGTGGGGCCTCCCTTGAGATAGGGGTGGGGTTGAGGGTGGACTTTGAAAGAGAATTATGACTCCATATGAACAGGAAAAGGCCTGGAGAAACTACCTCACTTTACACACTCCTCCAGCACTCTCCCAACACCAAAGGCTCCTCTTGGCTCGGAACCACAGAGCAGCAGCGATTAAACTTTAACAGCTCTATTTTTGATAGGTTGAAATTTAGGTTTCATTGGCATGCACATAGTAGGTTTTTAACTTGCTTTTAAGAGTTACTATACTACGTTGTAAGTGGCATGTCACACAGAATTAATCCAATTAAATAAAGTGTCATCAGAATAGGCATGCTGGGTGGAAATCCTGTAGAAGCATGAATTTATATGTGTATATATATTTCACTTATTCAGGTTGTGCCACAGTCTATGTGCTCTATTAAGTATTTAGTGAGAAGCCAATACTTCTGAAGGGACAATGATCTTTTTCTGTGTTTTATATCTATTTTTTTTATGTTATCTCAATTAAAGGTGAAGATTAAATCAGATCACCATAATTTCAGGTTAGGGTGTATCTATTCAACATCTGGGAGATAGAGCAAGATTACAAGAAGCTTCAGAGAGTTTTTAACATAGTTGCCTAACTTTCCCAAGACCTTATCTGTGTTGTTTTCAACTTGTATTAACTCACATCCATGTTTACTTTAAGTTCTCCTGCATTACAGTCCTATTGAGCATGAAACACAAAGGATTGTGCAGGACAGTTTTCTAGTCACATGACTGGGAATATTGGTAAAATAATAAATTAGTTTAAACAAATCAGTATCAATTAATTGTGTATGCATAACAACTATAGGAGCTGCTGCTAGCAGTGCATGCAAAACAAAATCGGTGTCAAGAGGGCATTTTCCCTACTGTGTCATAGTGTGTTCTGTACACAGTAAAGATGAACATTATACAAATAATAACAAATAATTTATTCTCTGGAGAAATATTGAGGATAGTTCAATCATTTCCAAGACCTTTCTCCAACAAGTTTATTATATAATTGGAATGTAATTATAATACATAATAATAAGATGTAACTTAATTATAATTAACCTGTATTCCTGTTCTCTTTGTCTAATTCAGATTCTCGCGTTCAGATGAGCTGTCGCGACACCGACGATCCCACTCCGGGGTCAAGCCCTACCAGTGCCCTGTTTGTGAGAAAAAGTTTGCTCGTAGTGACCACCTGTCAAAACATGTTAAGGTCCACCGCTTTCCAAGAAGCTCCCGGACAGTGCGCACTGCAAACTGACTCCTCTCTGATCACTGTCAAACAGACATTGGCCAAGGAAGCAGAGAAAGAGTATGTGGATGTGAGTGGAGTTGTTTGTGACATCAAATGTGTGTGTGTGTGTGTCTCTTGAGAGAAAGTGTGATTGGGGTCATGGTAATTTATTGTGCAAATCACCATCTTCTCTGTCATCAGAATTTCTGAAAACTTGGTGCTTTTGTGATATGTTGTATTCTCTGTAAATGTTTTCACAGTCCTTAATTTTTTATGTCAGTGTAAGATGAGATCAAATCAACTTTTATTGTAGCTCAAATAGATTTGCTTCAGTAATGACCTTGTGTTTCTATTTTACTAGATAAAAGACTGCCTTTACATTTATTTTCTTTTTTACGCAAATGTCTTGGACATTCCTCATGTTATGCAATATTTAGGAAGTCAGGTTGAAGTTTCTCTAGAAGCTTTTTTCTTCTGTTGGTTTTGCCATACTGTGCCATGCATTTGGGTGGCGAAAGGGTGAAGCAATGAACTTAAGTCATTTATGGACATGAACTACTGATTATTTGAGAATGTCTCTAAGATAATGGGATTCTTCTCAAGAACCTGCTCCAATTCTGAAACAAGACAAGTTCAAAGCAAGAAGAATATATAATTGTTTTTACAAAAAGACTTAATGCGCACAATAAATGATTGTTAAATTTGTATATGTAAACAAGCCTTCCAGTCAGTGTTAGATTATTACTTTTGTTTCTTCAGCTTTTTATTCAATTGAATAACATGTTTATGTTGGCTTTTTTCAATTGGTAGCTCAATTACTTCTACAACTCAAGTTTGGCCTTACCACAGTATCCTTTTGATGGAGCAACCAGTGGTCACATAATAGCATTTAGGTTGTTTGTTAAGAATAGTAATGTGTCAAGTAACCAGTGTCTGAATCAGGAAAAAGATTCATGAGATATTATACACAACAGTTCTCGGTATACATTCTGCCATTGAGATGAATGTGTCTAAATCAACTCTTTGTTTGCTGAGACAAACTCTGCCTCAGCTATTCAATCTGTTACTGCAACTACTCTCAAGTTTTTGCCCACAACTTGCTATGGTAGCATGGGGCCCTGTATGTAGACACTACACACTGTGGTGCTGAATGGCAGAAGAACCACCTTCTGGCAATTCATAATTGTCGAGCGTTATTTCTGTTAACTCTTGAATGTGTGTGTTATGTGTGTAACAAAGGTTGTGCAGAGGACTGGATTACATATCTCATGTATGTTTGCAAAACAAAAACAGGGGGTACACAATATTGTGCATCATTCCTTTCATTCAATTTTTGAATTTTGAATGCTTGTTTAAACACAGGTGTTTTAACACATCCTATGAATGTATGTAAATATGAGGACGTGGCTGCATACAAGAAAACACACAAGACTTCTGATAAAATATCAGACCTAAAGTCTGTCTTTGTTAATATTTCTATTGTAAACTCTAAACATGTACATAAAGTTTCAGTACATATGAATATATTCTATATTTTTTCTTTGTTCTACCCAAGACGCATTTACAAATAAAAAGAAAGCAAAGAATGTGAATGTGTACAGTATATACTTTCTCTGAGCTGTATATATATCTCTTATTTGACTATGATCAAAACCAAGCAAAGATCAATCAAAATAAACTCCCCAGCAAAACCTGTTTGTTGTAGTGGGCCCTGGTTTACCAGATGTAACCATTGTTGTGAGTCTTGGTTTACCACACCATAAAACCCCACTTTAGACATTATATCAACATCTTAACAATCACCATTACGGATGAAGCAATTCAAGAAAATGACAAACTGGTTTTATCACTTAACTGTCAGTCTGCGGGGAATTCCTTTACATCACACACATCCCTGACAACCTTCCCAGTTACCCAAATCACTAAACGAACATGCATTCCAAGGAACAGAGGTTAAATCCAATACCTGCCAATGCCTCAACTTAATGCACAGATTCGATTTATGAGCGCTCAGTTAACAGGATATTCATTGTCATTGCAGTTCATGTTTAATGTGCAAAAGTTGCTGACTCACTCAACATAAGGAACCAGTCAAAATGTTGTCAAACAGTCAAAATGAGTTTGTTGTTGTAAACTGGTTTGGGGGGAGTGGACTTACCCTCTGGACTTACTCTGGACCCTCCTTATTCTCCTGGTCCATGTTGCAGTGCAGTCTAAGGCATTTTGATATTGTCTTTGTCTGGGGTGTACCACTACACTTATTTATTGGGTTTAGTGGGTGAAGAAAAAAGGGAAATCAATATACCCGCCTGCCCAACTACCCACCCACCCACCGACCTACTTACCACATTTGGTTTCCCAGATCTCTAACCATACCGATTTCCTGTTTGTAAATAAATTAGGAAACAATGGACAGTTCTACCACTAAATCCTGTCTACCCTTTTTTCTGATAAAAGGCAGCCTATTCCCCACACACAATCATCTGTGAATTAAATCTACAGGTAAAGAGTTACATATTCTACAATACCTGATTAAGACATCTACTTGATTTTGAAGAAGAAAAAAAACGGTTTAAACTATACTTTCAAGCAAATGTTGTTTGCATCTCCTATGAAAGGACATGCCTATTGATCTGAAATCTGTGGTGCTGTTATTGAACTGAGCTTCTTGATGCACTTGGGATGTTTAAATGTTGGTTGTTGAGTTATACACTTTTATAATAGCTAACTGTAACTCAGGTATTGTTTCCCATGCTGAAGTCAGCCAAAGACTGCTCTCTGATAAGTGCTAAAGTGGGCAAAATATCAATTTTAACTGATGCCCTTCCCCCTGTGGTTTTAAACAACATTTTGGTGCTGTCTCTTCAGAAAATGTGTCTAAATGTATTTTTTTGCAAAACAAACTTTATTATATTCTGTCTTAATGGTTCATTAAAAAGTGCTTTGGATTAAATTCTCATGTGCATATCTGGTGTATTTAACTTTGACTGTTTCTCTGAATATTTGGTCATTTTTTTGGAGAGATCATCAGTAACTCATTTTTTCGAGATTTGGGAGCTTGTTGAACATCTGTGGGCGATTACCCAAGAGTGTCTAAACCACCGTAAAACCTTTCCTTTTTTGTTGGAATTCATGTGCAAGATGCCAGTTTCACTCCTTTACATTTAGTCATTTAGCAGACGCTTTTATCCACAGTGACTTACAGCAAGTTAAGGGACATTCCCTCTGAGGCAAGTAGGGTGAAATGCCTTGCCAAAGGACACAACTTCATGTAGACACAGACAGGAATCAAACTCGCCGATCACAAGCCCAACGCCTTAACCGCTGAGCCACATGACTCACCTCCAACCCCCTTCCTTCTTTATCATAAGTAATAATATAGACTGAACATACAGAAACACGCATTGCATTCTGAAAGTTTCACTGATTAGATTCACATTTGTGTGAAGAGTTCAACATTCTTTGGCAACATCCAGAGGTGACATCACCACTGTCTGTGTTTTTGTTAAACTGAGTGTGCACCAGTAAAAAGGATCTGGCGACGCCCCTGAACGACATATTTACAACACAGTGCACGTGCACTGCCACAGTAGTGGTGTACATGTGCTCAAATTAGATTCAACTTTATTGTCATTACACACGTACAAGTACAGGGTAAAGAAATGCAGTTAGCATCCAACCAGAAGTGCAAAACAGGCAGCAGAAACAAAATATACAGTGAGTATGTATTAATAGTATTTTGGTAGTACAAATATACAGCTCTATTGTACAAATCTTTACAATATTCTTTACAGTATTTACTAGTGCAAAATTGTACTATATACAGATGTGCAAAATGGTAAAGATGGTGCGAAATAGTACAGATAATGCAAAATGTAGACAGTAGTGCAAAAATAAGGGGGCAGGGGTTAGCGTGGGGTGGAGTTCAAAAGTGACACACTTCTGGGGAAGCAGCTGCTCCTCATTCTACTGATCTTAGACCGGAGGCTCCTGAGGTGCCTGCCGGAGGGAAAGAGGGCAAACAGTTTAAAGCAGGGTGGGAGGAGTCTTTCTTGGTTGCTGTGAGCTCTTCGCAGACAGCGCTTCCTCTGGATCTCCTCGATGGTTGGAAGAGGAGTCCCTGTGATGCGTTGGGCAGTTTTCACCAGCCGTTGCGGGGCCTTAAGCTGCATACCACACTCAGGTCAGGATGCACTCGATTGCACAGTAGTAGAAGTTCACCATGACAGCTGAGGACAGGTGGTGTTTCCTCAGTGTTCTCAGGAAAAAGAGAGCCTTTTTTTACTTCTACATGAGGTCTGGTTACTTTGGAGGCCTAAGTAGGCTACTTGTGTACCAATTTTTACCTATACAAAACCTAACTACACAATGTTACATTTACATTTATTCATTTAGCAGATGCTTTTATCCAAAGTGACTTACAGTAAGTACAGAGACATTCTCCCTGAAGCAAGTAGGGTGAAGTGCCTTGCCCAAGAACACAACATCACTTAGCCACAGCCGGGGTTCGATCTCACAACCTTCCAGTCTCTGTTGGTAATGAACGGCCATTTCAAATGGATATCCTAATAAAACAAATGAAAATAAATTGACTGATCTGTTGAACCAGTGTGACCACTGTTTTCTGAACGGTATGTTTATTGGCAGAAAGAAAATATTTGTCGCGCGTTGCACACCACACGCATGCAGTCTACAAACCAAGTTTTGACATTTTGAAAACCGCACTATGAAACCCAACACCAATTTCACAAGGATAACATAAAAAAGGATCAACGATGGGATACTGTTGTGGCAGCTGGTGGAATAACATGTTTCGTAAATATATTGCCAGTATCATGTTTATGTACCGTGTTTAGCTCAAAGGTGAAAGACTTGGTGACCGGCAAAATGTGCGTCTGGTGCCTCATGCCATTTGTAGCCGATTGTAGCTCTTTACAGGGCTTCCCGGTGCTTTGCAGCCAGTGTGTCCCAGATGTAAGGCCTAAGGCACTGCTGGGGACCTCACCCTTGCTGTTATTGGAACTCTTATTACTTCTTTTGCATTCTCTAAACCTGCTCTCTGCTCTCTGTTCCGCTTCCACACCTTCCCTGTGGTGTGGGGAGCTAAGCTGTCAATAGCTGCCTGGTCTGCCAATTTTCTGCCTAGTCACCTGGTCGTGGGCAACGGTCTCCTTTGACGGACAACAGAAAGTTCCTGGTCCCTTCCTGTCCGTCCATCACCTGGCTGTCCTGTGATGATGCACTGATCACATGCTCCCTCAGATCTGTGTCTACCATTACTGACTCTGACCCAAGATGAACACTGGATGTCTTCTTTTAAACACCCGCTGGCACCTTTCTTGATGTATGATTATGTGTAGCCTATGTATCCTATCTCTTTCAACAACCGTCACTGTAGGAGGGGATCCCTTACTGAATTGTACCTTCCAAGATCTCTTCTGCTCAAATGGGTATTTCTGGGAGTTTTTCCTTGTCTTCCTATTGGGTTTAGGTTGGTAAGAGGCAGATCTATGGGCGTATATGAAGCCCTCTGTGACAGTGCTTGTAAAACCAAATAAAAAGCTAACTGATTGATAGATTGTCAGAGTTATCAAAGAAAATTGGCTATCAGTAACAAGTATGAAACAAGTGTTTTGTGGTATCTGGGGAACATAGCCTTGATTCAGAACCTACTGTGTGCTAACTATACATTGTGCAACTCCCTTCCCCCTAAATGCATCTTTAATATTTCTCCTCAATGAACTCAAGGTTTGTGACCCTGAGTGACGAATGTGGCTTTCAAATCTGGTCAATATTTACACGGACAAACGGTGGTCCAAAAGGTCTTTTTAGGACCCCAGAGCTTCCTCTTTATCAATGGCATACAAAAAAAAGAAAAACAGCCGTTGGGGCACTGTCAATGACTATAAATCACATCATTTTTTGAGTCTGACTGTCCCACCTGCAGCAAAGCACCTCTACAACATGGTGGTGCTACCCCAGTGGTTCATGGTTAAGATGGTTGTGAAGATTCTTTTTTTTTTATGGCCAAAAAGTTGCATCTTTGTTGTATCATATTAGATGACCTTTTTCAGTAAAATCTTTGTACCCATGTGCAGTTGAATATTGCAGTCTGGCTTTTTAAGGTAGTTTGCGAGCACCTCTTCCTTGCTCAGCAGCCTTTTAGGTTATTACAGTATATGACTCGTTTTTCTTTGGATGAAAAATACTTTTGTACCCTTGGCTGTTGTCCTGGGATTGATCATTCATCTATAAGCTACAGAACTAGACTACACACCGCTCCGACCTGACCAGTATGACGGCTGCTCGATCCCATGGTGTTTATTCTTACACACAATACAGATGAAAGTGGTACTTTCAGGAATTTGGAAATTGCTACCAAAGATGAACCAAACTTATAGAGGTCTCAAAAAAAATTCTATGGGTTTAGTCGAGTTTTTATGTATTTTTTTGTTAACAAGAAACATGTGTAGTGCTTGACAAACAGCTGTTAATGAATCCAACCTAAGCGTATGTAAATGTACAACTTCAACTTCTGGGGGTGGGATGGGCTAAACCCTAAACAGCCAGCTCACAAAACATTCCATGAATGGTATGCTTTCTCAGCTGAACTCAGGCATATCCTCTTTGATGTATGTAGGCCACAATCATAGCATGTGGTTGTGATCATACCCACCC
This sequence comes from Protosalanx chinensis, assembly GCA_030340685.1. Lineage (NCBI taxonomy): Eukaryota > Metazoa > Chordata > Actinopteri > Osmeriformes > Salangidae > Protosalanx > Protosalanx chinensis. The sequence goes on along the minus strand of CM059317.1, from coordinate 2,363,398 downwards.
ATCTCATGCGTTGGTTTGGAATGACAGCACCGCACTCCTCTTTTTTTGTTTTGATATTTCAGTTCGAAATCTCTGGATCTGCTTTCAAGCAACAAATAGGTGTAACCTTTTAGGGTAGAAATAGTAGTAATATATCCTCGGTTATAGAGGTGTCATCTTTTTCCTTTTGTCACAAATGAGTAATTTACACCTTTTTGAACATAGAATAAACGTATAGGCTATAGGCCATGAACGAAAATGTAATCACCAGGGGTCAACCTTCAGAATCCATTTTATTGCTAAACGAAATGCATCATGTGATCCAACACAAACAGATGTACCTTATTTGACCCTGGTTTACATCTCTGCCATGTCGCAAAATGTATATAGAGACCATCCTACTGGTGACAGCAGAGTCTGTCACCCTGTCTCACCACAGCCACAGAGGGAACCCCCGAAGCAGTATACCAGATAACCACACCGCTTTCTGTTGTAGTGTTCCCTGGTGTTCCCCGGTGTTCCCTGGTTTTCCCTGGTGTTCCCTGGTGTTCCCTGGTGTTCCCTGGTTTTCCCTGGTGTTCCCTGGTGTTCCATGGTGTTCCCTGGTGTTCCCTGGTGTTCCCTGGTGTTCCCTGGTGTTCCCTGGTGTTCCCTGGTTTTCCCTGGTGTTCCCTGGTGTTCCCTGGTGTTCCCTGGTGTTCCCTGGTTTTCCCTGGTGTTCCCTGGTGTTCCCTGGTGTTCCCTGGTGTTCCCTGGTTTTCCCTGGTGTTCCCTGGTGTTCCCTGGTGTTCCCTGGTGTTCCCTGGTTTTCCCTGGTGTTCCCTGGTGTTCCCTGGTGTTCCCTGGTGTTCCCTGGTTTTCCCTGGTTTTCCCTGTTGTTCCCTGGTGTTCCCTGGTGTTGCCTGGTGTTCCCTGGTGTTCCCTGGTGTTCCCTGGTGTTGCCTGGTGTTCCATGGTGTTCCCTGGTGTTGCCTGGTGTTCCATGGTGTTCCCTGGTGTTGCCTGGTGTTCCCTGGTGTTCCCTGGTGTTCCCTGGTGTTCCCTGGTGTTCCCTGGTGTTCCCTGGTGGCACTATTCTAATCTTTTACCTCACACCCTTACCCCTGTGTGCTATTGCGAGACTGTGTGCCGTTGCTGCTAAGGAGTTTCCCTCTAGGGGATGAATAAAGTATTCTGAATCTAACCTCTTGGTGTGTATAACAATGCAAGCTGTTAGTATGCCAAACCAGTTTTGCTCATCTCTTATTTATAAATCTCTGACCATGAGAATAGATTAGATTAGATTAGATTAGATTAGATGAACCTTTATTTGTCCTCCAGGAGGTGGAAATTGCAGTTCACAACAGCAGCAGGGTAAAGTACAGCACACAGAGTTGCAGGGTAATATACATAATGACAATAACATAACAATAGCAATAACAATGGCAATAGCAATAGGCGGGCACGATAAGGTCAGATATCTTAAAAAAAATAAGAAAATAAGTAATTAAGTAATTAAGTAATTAAGTAGTCTGGTTAAGTAGTCCAGTGTACAAAATAGTAAGTTAAGTCGACAAGTCGACATGCAGGCAGTTATTGCAGTTGAGATACAGAATTACAGTATTTTACAGTATGATAAAAAAATAAGTTAGGTAGACATATAGACATATAGACAGTTTTGGAGAATGGAGATTTACAGCATTACAGTATTGCAAAAAGTAAGCAAGTTAAGTAGAATAATGTAATTTAGATCCCCCATTACCTGTATTGTTTATTTTCCCTCTGAAATCAAAGTATCAGTATACCGAAACCTGTAAAATCTGATTACTGGTCTACTCCCTAATCGGCTGTGAAAGTACACGGACAATGATGCTGATGGCACCATATAATCATCACCATAAAATCCTCTTGTTACAAATCTTCTCATCAATAAAAAAATAAGTCAGTACTAAAATTAAAGATAACATTTAAATTACATGTATTAACATTTGTTTTGTTGTAAGCAGCGTATTTTAATAAGTGACACTCTTAGACCTCAACTGTTAAATGTTCCAATATCATTTTTAGTTTTTCATTCTAATTATCAATTCTCTCATTCATAACGACAATATCAGACAAATGTAACCATTCACACACACCATTTTACATGTATTACCCCCCCCCCCCCCCCCTTTGGATCCAGATAAAGTGAAACCAGACATTTAGTTCACACAAATGACCTATTTTACCCATAACCCAGTTTTCAGCCATGTTGAACCACAAACCTGTCTAGATGGGAGAGACGATAGTAGCCTGACTTTTCAGAACATAGCTGCCAAATTCCCAGGCTCAGTGAAATAGGAATTCTGTGATTGCACTAGGCAGTGACAGCACCGTGCTTGAGGAATGGACAGTGGCATGGTGGAGAAAATGCAAAGGGGTCAAAGAGAAGGCTTGGATAATGGGCCTTTATTCTTATGGCTGTTTGTGTTGTTCAGCATACAAAGTGAGAGCCCCATTCTGTCGCAATCAGCACTGAACCGAACCCCTAATGAGACCTTGTGGGACTTGTCGTTTTATTAATGTGATGGCATGTCAGGCCTGTATTTGAGACAGTGTTAACCAGGCGCGGAGACACTTATTATTAATTATAAATAATACTATTTGTGAAGGGCACAAGTTGTAAAATCCCTTAACAGAAGGGCACTTAGATCATAGAGCAAAAGGGGCATCCCCTTAAACCCCTCCCCCCTTTGCACTTGTCGGGTTCTTGACGTGCGCCCAGCAAATCCGCCATGATAATAGCAACCCGCCATGGAACAAGCTCTCCTGCTTCTAAAGGGAATGTGAATGGACGCTCAAATAGTGTTTTTGCACGTTACGCCCAAAGCACATTTCAGAGCCACTTCAGACAAACCCACTAACCCAGTAATTTACAGTACAGTTCAATAGCAACAGTGCCCGAGTCCCACCAACCAAGCTACTTGAGCTTTGCGCTTGACACTTGCCTTTCAGAATGTGTAAATAAGGCCTTCTGTCTCTCTCCCTCCACTTCCTCCTACCTCTCCTCCCCTCGTAACTTTTCGCCGCTACCTCCGCCCTCTAGTCTTCTCCCATTTATCCTCCCTGCCATTGACAAGTTCACGTCACACCCCACTGACATTGCCACTAACACCCTGTTATCCACATGAACTGCATGATTTTCTCCCTCCTGCCGGATTTTACAGATGTTATTCATAGAAATGGTCCACCTTTCAAGAAGCTGAGAGGAGATGGCCCAAGTCCAAGGACGTTCTAGACCTTGATAAGTATCACTCGCTCCTTAAATCATTCTCTGTTCACCTAACTGGTGCTGAAACCCACTGCTTCCTGAACAAAATAACTCTGCCTCAAACCCTCAAAACTTTTCTCTGCCTTCTCCACCCTTCTTAACCCACCTTCCCACCTCCACCCTGACAGCAGATGACTTCTCCTCCTTCTCTGAGAAAATAGTCGCTGGCATTAGCAGTTGGGTCCCTGAACCCATCTTTCCTACCATTCTCTCTCATCGCCCCACCTCCTGTCCCTGTCCAGTCCCCTCTTCCTCTCCTCCACTCTCAGATCCTGCTCCCCAGACTTTCTGAGATGGGCATCACTGGCACTTCAGTGGATCTCATCCTACCTGACAGGAAGAGCCTACCAAGTCTCCTTGGGAAGCAAAGTGTGAGGCTCCCACCAGCTCTCCACTGTCCCACAGGGCTCCTTGGACCCCTCTCCCTGTACACATACCTCACACCCTTACCCCTGTGTGCTTTTGCGAGACTGTGTGCCATTGCTGCGAAGGAGTTTCCCCCGGGATCAATGAAGTATTCTGAATCTGAATCTGTACACCTGCTCACTTGGACCAATCATCACCCATCATGGCTTCTCCTACCACTGCTATACTGACGACATGCAGCTGTACCTGTTCCCCCTGACTGATTCGGGGTTCTCGGCTAGGAACGAGGCACCTCCAGCTGAACTTAGCCAAAACAGAACTTCTCATCATTCCGGCCAAAGCCTCCATCTCAATCACCGTGGGATCTGCAACGGTGACCCCTTCATCTTCTGCCAGGAAGGGCAGAAGATCAGAAGATACCTGTATGAGCATTCAACCCAGCTGCTGGTTCAAGCACTTGTCCTCTCAAAGTTGGACAACTGCAACTCGCTGCTCGCCGGTCTCGCAGCATGCACAGCCAGCCCTCTCCAAAGGATTCAGAATGCAGTAGCCTGCCTGGCCTTCAGTCTACCCAGACACTCCCACATCCTCTTGGTTTTTGTTGCTCACATTACGTGAAACTAAACTTATTATTTTGGAGGTCTTTGGAACTTTTCACATAGTGTACATGTCAACTTTTACACCAGACGTTGGTTGAAATGATTGTGTGACAGCACTATCCTCTCCCCTCAGCCCCAACATTCACAAGGACATTTACATTAAATTACCTTTGTCCCCAATAGAAATCTGCTAGGGAAAGTCTGACAAGAATTCCAGATCCTTGGAGACTGGACAGGAAAGGGGTAAAACAAAATGGCTGGAGTGGGCTTGTCAGAGGGAAATTAAATATCCTTACAGCAAGGGGTCATAGAGATCTCCTCTTGCCTTCTCTTCAACACACACACACTCCAACACCTTCTCTTCAACACACACACTCCAACACCTTCTCTTCCACCCTGAGCCATTCTCTTCTTCTTTTTCTTTCCACTCTCCATGGCATAGACAAATAATGGGTTCACAACATGGGTGCTGGGAAACTAGCTTCAAAGCCCTGTGTGATAATTGAGTGCAGTCTTATGTAACAGCGGAGGGGGTGCGGGGCATCAGCGAACAAGCAGGGACTTCTTCTCCAAAGCACGTGAAGGAATGCCTGTAAATTCATGCATTAGCTCTGTGTGTTTCACAGCCAACACTACTAACACTGTGTAAATTACTGTTCTGCATGTGACACCATTACTGTTGGTTGTTGAGAGGTTTGACTAAAAAAATAAAGCAAACAAACAAACTAAAAATATATAGATATTGGAAGGCATTCGTCATAAAACAGTTTGTTTCTCTGCATAATGTCATTGGATTAATTTTTTAATGGTTACTGATATTAATACCCTAGTGGGCGTGGATCATGAAAGAAACCTCACAGTAACAAACTGGTATTCAGAAGCTTCACTGAAGTGAAGTGACTCTCAATCTTGGTCTTTCTTTTCCAGAATTCTTAATGAGACGGTTTTGAAACAGTCACGTTTTTAAACAATGTATTACAGTAAAGCCATGTGATGTTTTATCGATCGGTAAACAGGCAGCACTTTTCTTTTTCTGAATCCATTATTAAAGTATGCATTGTATTCCTCTAGTACACAATAAGCATAGTACCTGATCACCCCTCCCCCCCGGTCCCGTATCCTCCTTTCTGTCTCACATTATGGTATGACACTGAGAAACCACACGGACACTCCCTATTATTTCCAGAAGTGCTGGGAGAGGTCTAGACAAAGGGATGAAATTGACTAGGAAAGTGGTATGTGGCACTTTTATGTGTTTGAGATCTTAGTTATCGTGTGGCAGATCACTCTCTGTGATTAATCTTGGGTACATTTAAAAAACATGATGCTTTTGAAGAATGTACTGTATAAGGAAGTTTAGCAGTGTGCAGTATGTGTTGGCAGTGTTTCCATGTCAGCTTTTCAAGTTCAGGAAGTATGATAATATAGTAATATAGTATGTAATATACAGTAAGTAAACAAACTACACAAATATGTGAATGTCCAGTATCCAACCCCGGTAACTGTGTTTACACAAGTTAACAGTTTGAAAATGAACAAACAAGCATGTAGAGAAATGAAAAAACGTACTGGAAACCACAGGTCTTTATTGCTTCATTCAGTGTTACAGCAAAACAAAGGGAGATTAATAATTATTTATCGGTCAGCAGGGCATTGACTGCAGTACAGTGGGAACAATGTGTTTCCTCTAACAGAGATCGCTGTCACAGTAGCCCCACAGAGCCAAATGTTACCGAAGGACCTGCTTATAAAACCTGCTTATTTTTGCAACCGTAAATAAAATGGATGTCTTTGAGCTAGATCTTCCAAGAGTCATGGTGAATAGGCTACCATCTATTCCGGGGGAATTAAGAGTTTCTATGTGAAAAATACCTTGAAGATTATTCAGTAAAATTATTCAAAAGTTTCTGTCAGTTAAAACAATGGTTTGTAAACAGCTTATGACTACTGATAATTATATTTATATCATGGCCACAAAACAGGTCACCCACATTCCAGTCATACCTGCCATCTCCATAAAGGCTTCTTCAAACTTAAATTTGAGAACAAAATGTAAAGTATTTCAGTTGTTTTGGAGAAGTTAAGGACAAGCTTTGACAGAAATTATTTGTCAAATTGAATACTTTTCATGTTATGTGGGTGTGTTTTTCCAAACTAAGCAGTGATCAAGTGCCACAAACATAACCACACACACATAATCTCAACAAGTGCACGGGTTCACTGTCACATATTCAGCAAACATTTTAATTCACAGTTTTAATTCAGGCGCAAGAACTCTGGATTAAAGAGTTAAACAATAATGTAAATGCTATTGACATAAGTGCTGGGTGGCTTGAGGTTGAACCCCAAAAAGTTTGAGCAGATGTCTTCCTAGCTTCCTGTAAACACCCAGGGCATGTCAACAAACCTGTTTATAACAAGTTAAGAAATACATTATTATGAAGATGATTTGAGGGCAGCGTCCCTTTTTGCCATGTATTTCCTTTCCAATGGCATATCCTTGGCTTGACTTTATTGCATCCGAGTTGCGCCTCCAGTGTTAATGGTTTGTCTCCATATTCCTGGGATTAGTAACTACATGTTTCAGATTTAGTTTTTACATGTCAGTTTTTGTAGCAGATGATGACGAATGATTAATATGAAAATACGATTTGACAATAATGGTAATATTCAAGACAGCTTGAGAAAGATAATTGCTATGTTTTATATTATTGGCTGGCTTTCACTGTTACTTGGCTTTTGTTACACTTTTTTATGTGAAACTTAAATGTTTTTGGAAATGGATGCTAAAGTCAATGTTTTTCATGACACTTAAAAAGTAAAAAAAAATAGAAATGTGGTCCACAAGAAGCAGTCATTATGTGTACTTTCTGAGGTAAACTTGGTGTTTTGAAGAATGTCTGCCTCTGGGAGGGAGGCTTGTTTGTGAGAAGGGAAAAAGTGTGTCTCCAGCTGGATACTATGCAGACGTGTTGGGGTTTCAGTGTTAAGTAAGGCATAGAAAAACAAATACGAAATGACCTGTGCTTTAGTTGAGTTACACTTTTTGTTGCGTTATGTTCCGGCACAGGATATTTTCAAGAAATATGTTAGGGATTTCAGCGTTATGGTATTTGTGAAATACTCAGGACATTTACAGGTTATAATAAACAGTTCAGTGCAGATCTGAATATTTGTCTCTATGGAACTTTACCATCAAAGAGAGCAACACAGACACATTCAAACACAGTTATACACAAGCGTACCCTTCTAAACTTGAACATGCACACAAACAGATCGGTCTACATTATTCTTATATATAGGGCATACCAGGTACATATTTGCATGTATGTTGGTGATTCTACAGCAACTGCAATTAAATATATATATATATATATCTTGAGGAAAAGCTGATCCTGACACTTTCCAGACAGAGGACTACATTAGCATGGACAACAAGAATGGTCGAGGGTGGTAACCCTTCAGAAGTGAACTTGTGACAAAATTGTCATTTACAAGGCATTTCATTTGATATCAAGAAGAGAATAAGCCCAGCACTGTCTTTCCACTATAGCCTGGGGTATACAGATCTGTCAAGTCTGTCTTTACATTTACATTTATTCATTTAGCAGACGCTTTTATCCAAAGCGACTTACAAGAGAGAGCTTTTACAAAAAGCATCGGTCTTTGCATAGCAACGTGATAGACCCCGAACACAGTGGGCTTTTAGATTGTGAAACATACACCATGAGAACCAATAAGTGCCAAGGGAAGAGCTATAAAAGCATAACACAACGATTGTGAACAATAAAGCAAGAAAACAGCAACACTGGGGTCACCACATGGGGACCGACAAGTAATTCTGAGCAACATTAGATTATATTAAGTATCATACTATTCCTAAATGCCATTACCAAACCAGCAGAAGCTGGAACCACCATTTATAAATATATACACAGTATATATATTTGTATTCCCTTTTCTAGTTTTATATCACATACCTGCAGCTTCAAAGAAAACTTCAGCGTGAACTTTGACTTAGTGATAGTAACGCATCAGATAATTATCTTGCATGTTTTTATCTGCCTAATAATAGACTTAATTGAGAGGGGTACAACTTTTAGTTGGCTTTTGTCTCCCGACCGTCATTCTGACCGATTAAAGACCAGATGTTTTAAACCGTATGCAAATTAGCCAGACAATTTTCAAGTAGCAATAAGATAACTACCATATTGTCCACTGCCATGTCCAGTGCATTTACAAACGTGAGTCTTTTATTTTATTCTACAAATGGGCAGAACTCAAATGATCAATAAAAAATCTGATGATCATTATGTTGGGTTGACTTTGAGGATCAACAATTTTGTAAAAAATAAATATGGAAAGGTAAACAGGATTCACACATACTTGCATAGCACAGTAAGCATGCACATAGGCATGTATTCACACACACATAAACTCCCTCAGCACAGACATTCAACAACATGCAACACAAACTTTTACTCTTTTCCAAACATACCCACACAGATGCCTTTTCATGATACAGACAGAGGGTTTGTTATGTTATGCCATAATCTGACAAATGTTTGTTTGCTTTGGAGGGGTCCTTCTCGTCGTTGCAATCCAGTGATAGCAAACCCTACTGGGCCTTCCACTCTAGACAGCCTCCTATGTCCTGCAAAGAAGTATACTTCTGTTTGCGGTCATCCACATCCACAGAATAGGGGAAACACAGCCCTGTTCTTGGCTGCTTGAATAGCAGTGCTGCTTATTCCCGTTAGGGTTCACAGGTGACTGGAGCCTATCCCAGTTACTTTTGGGCCTTAGGCGGGGTACACCCTGGACTGGGGTCAGCTAGTCACAGGGCTATCACACAGAGAGTGACAGACAACCATTCACTCTCATAGTCATACACTACGGGGCAATTTCTCACAATGTCCAGTTGTAACCTACCACATGCATGTCTTTGGACGGTGGGAGGAAGCCGAAGTGCCCGGAGAGAACCCAAGGTAACTCGGGGAGGACATGCAGACTGGTTTGGTTTAGTTGGCAGTAACCAAAGCTGTTAACATTTGTCTCCCCACCCCCATATGTCTGTATTGGTTTGACCCGTTGGTACATATATTCCATGTTTCAGAGGGAGAGGGATGTCAGATTTTTTTCCGGAAACAACAAAAAGATGAATTCGACTGATGATTCCTTGTGCTTTGCTGTGGGGTCCCTCACACATGTCACCTAGATTGCTAGTCTATGTGCAATTGGTGCATTTGTCAAATAATTAGTGTGAGGTTATTATAGCTCTGGCAGTTTCAATTTAGTCTGCAGTAGAACACTTATTCCTCACAAAGTCATCCAATGCAATCATACTGATGACTAAGTGCCACAGGGTGAAAGTGGTCGTATATATTTTAATGGTTCCTCAAAGGTTCCTGAAATTCTTCCAAAATTGCATTTGCGTAATGTGGTTCAGAAAGCTGGAATATTATGCCATGTCTTCCTGTGTGTGTGTTGTCATAGTGCCAACAATGTTTTTTAAAGTGTACTTGCTGTAAGTATGGAAAAGTACAAGTCTCTGGACTTAAAGAGTTAAGTTGCAGGGGCATAATTTACATTTTATTCATTTTTTTGTTGACACTTTCATCCAAAGCGATTTACAAGACATTGACACAAGAACAGGGAGCATCAGAACTTTAAGCATTAACACATGTGGAACAGCATGCGCTCATTCATCCCAGATGTGTGTGTGCTTGCATGTGTTTGTGAGTGTGAGAAGACAGAAAAAGACCAAGAGAGAGAGAATGGGCCTGAAAGGAAGCTTAGACCATTTCTAAAAGAAAGCAAGAGGAGAACCCTCAGAAAGATGACAAGACAATATTAAACGTTTCTTGAATTCCGTCATCTTTTTCACTAGCCCAAATGTTCATTTATTTATTATTCTTCCATGCCACTGGTGTGATTATGGGCCTCTTTGAAATGAACCGAGTCACAGCCTCCAGCTCAGCTCCCAGCTCAGGTTTAAACTCTTTAAATAAAGACAGAAATGCACCAGGAATGTGATTTTCTCTAATGTAGTTACTTAAACACACACAGCTAAAGCTTAGGTTATGTTATAATAAAATAGGTCAGAAACATATATTGTTTTTTTCTATGCAAAACAAAGGTTTCCTAAGCAAAAAGGTTAACAGAAAGTTTATCTTCAGCAGTCATGGTCAAACATTTATTTTCACACTTTCCTACCTTTTGTAAAATGGTAGGTGAGGTAGTGAGATGTGACATATAATCACATCCATCTCAAAATGGCAAAACATGTTTGTTTTCTGAGAAAATAAACACTTCAACTGTCAAACTAGTCCAAACAAATCAATCATCCCAAAAATCTGTGGGTGGAGAAAAGAGGACAAAAAAGTAAATGGAAAAATACTCTTGCAATGATGCATTTGAATGACCTACAATTAAAGGCTTGTGGTTTGACCACTATATGTGCAAAATGAGAAATACAATTCTCAGAAATACAATTCCTGAGAAGGGAGATAACCTCTAGAAGGGAGATACTCTACCCCTCCCTTTTGCATGTTAACGAGTAGCATCAGACCACAAATATGTATGTAGCTGGGTCAAATATTAATAAATAATATTAGCAGGAGGTGGTTTAAAATAATGCTTTAGCCAAAAGGGAAGTACTGTAGGTGTAACTGATTGAAGTCACTGATGTGATGTCATCCAGATCACGCCAAATGTCAAGGACAGCCAAACTGCCAGAGAGAGGTGTGCATCAGTGATCAAATTGACTTTCTTTGAGTTCCAAACATAAAATAATCTTTGATATTCTTAGACAATGCCTTATCAACTTAACAAGATATTCTATTCTAAATTCAACTTCTGTTAACGCTAAGTAAAACTAAAATGGCCCACTACTATAATATGATCTCAAACTTAACGTAGAACTCCAGAAAGTACATGAAATGCTGCACGCTCTGCTCTGTTCACCATCATGTGCCATATGATACACACATTCCACAAGCACATGTCTGCCTATGCTGAAGTGTCATAAATCCACTGGGGTTGCTTTCATCCATGTGCAGCTAAATTGACAACAAATGGTGTCCCCTCTTTCCTCTCCTGCCTCCTCCTTCGTATAAAGTGCTTCCAGAGGAAGGCTATGACTGGGTGCCATGTCCAGAGGGGTCAGATTTATGTGTGCAAATGTGCCTCAGACCTACAATGGAACTCTGCTAAATACGGTCTTTCGTGTTCTGGTATTTCGGATGGAATGTGAGTCCTCTCCCAAATACTAATGTTTTAGTGTTGACTTGCACTTTACGACACTCCATTTTCATACAAAAACACTTGAACATACTTTAAAACTCCAATGTGTTCCTTTCTTTCTATTCTATCATTTGATGGTCAACTTCGATCCATAATCCGTTATCAGACACTGGCTCATCCAGGAGACCCCATGGGGAGAAGTATCCCCTCAAGACCTCTACAACCTTCTCAGCTCTTGTGCGACTCATTAAAACTAGTTCTACCCAACATGTATATCTGTCAGTCACAAGGAAGTTGTGTTTTCCTTTCCATGCAAAACCTATGTGTCATCTGCCAAGATCGCTAACAGTTAGGTTTCTGTCCAATTTACATATCTGACAGTGACTTACTCTACTGTATGTACTAACAAATCAAGGTTTGGCCACCAAAAATTACAATAAGTTAAAGCTTTCATCTTTACCACTTGTTAGACTCACTCTGAAGTCTCTTTTAACACAGTGTAAAGTAGCATAAAACACAGCATTTGTTTTTGCTTTGTATGAACCACCAAAGGCTTGAACTTTCATAACGTGAAATCCATCCACAAGTCAGATCACATGACAGCAACACAGCCACCTGCTGTCCAAAACATCGACAGAAATACACTGGGGCGAAACTAAAAACAAATGAGATATTTATTATCTATTAGTTACCTTTTTTCTTTAATTATTAAAGCATGAATATCTCTGGCTATGTTTCTTTATTTTTATTTAGTATTTTTAGTTCTCGACCCTTTTCAGCAGTGGCAAATCCTTTGCGGTAATGCCACTAGGTGGCAGCACCGCAGAGCTGGTGTTCTTTCATAAATCTGCTGCAGAGGTAGAAGTAGCACAAGTATGTAAGTGTAAAAAGAAAATAAATAATATCCTTATTATTATGTAATATTATTTATGTAAACATGAACTGCAGTTCTTGTCTTTGCAGTGGGCCCAATATTGTTATATATGTATGAATATATGGCCATACACGGTTGATGCATATTGTGGTATATTATTTAATTAATATATGATTTCATCCATTTATACAATGTTTCAATATATTGTAATTTATTTTTGTTGTGTAAGGGGAGAGACAGAAAAAAACCCACATACCAGACATGGTTAAGTGTGTCCTCCCTTTGGTTCAAATAAACATGACAGTGAATATACAGTATATACAATGAAATACATCTGTTAAATATCAAGATTAAACACAATATGTCTTTATAATTATCTGATTAAAGCATGGGGGGAAATGTAAAGTTAGGGTTGCTGCACTTACAAGACAAGGTTCAACTATTCTGAATACCTGTTGAATTTCAGCAGTTTTTCACATCTCCTCTTGTGCTGGTTAGAAAATCAAAATTTGGGCCGACCATGTGCTAATGTACAAATACATACTCAAAAATACTCATACTCAAAATCTCTAAAAGTAATAATCTCAGTGCAGTGCTGTTTAGGTAAACCTGAGTCATACATTGACATTTAAATTACTGCAAGCCAGTACAAACTGGTCAGGATTTAAAGTCACATTCATTAAGACGCCAACAACAAGAACCAAGATTGTGTTCCACTCTTACAGCATCACATCTGTGGAAATACACTTTGCATTCTCCTCCTTCCACACTAATGCACTGAGCCAAAAGTAAACACCATAACTTGCATTTACATGTATTAATTTAGCAGACTCTTTTTTCCATAGGGACTTATATAGCGACAGGGATATTCTCCCTCACTTAACTATGTATCCATGCACCAAACAACCATATATTTTAACATGTACAGTGTATTGTAAAATGTTGGAACAACTACAAAATGTAATTGTCATTCCAGTGTTGTCCAATTGACCACAAATCAACATGACGGACTAATGACCAATACAGACTAAGGGAATGGCAGTTCCAAAAGAACAAGATCCCTTTGTTTGAAGCCTAGAGAGAAATTACACTAAACCATCCTGATCTGGCTGTTTACCATTTGTATACAATTTAAGAATTCAGTTTCAGCTTCTGAAAGATGAAAAATAGATATGCAAACACAAAGGACCAGGTTGGTGAGGTGTAGATGATCACTGAGTGTAAAATAATAATTCAAACCCAAATGTTTACTGTTTGACATTAGAGAAATTCCAATTAGTTTGAGGTAAGTTGGGCTTTTGAATCACAAACATGACACAAATATAGCTTCAAACCGCTATTAATACAAAAGCATGGTTTAAACTGGCCAACAGTTGGGTTAAGCTATAACAAGGGAGAGCATATTACAGTTTGGCAAGCAGACACAGCAAGTGAAGGCCATGCAGTTCAGGGGTTATTATTTGCACTTTGTTCTTTCCACATTGCTACATCTCAATGAACTACAGATCTTTGACCACCTGAACATGTTGCAATTATGATATTTTTTGAATGTTCGCCTATATGCATCTGTTAGACCAAGAGGGATTCTAGCCACACTGAAAATTATTAATTATATGATTTGAACACTCTCATGGGAGTAACTAGCAATCTGAAGAACATTGGGACCATTGTCCTCACAAGGGGAAAATGTTACTTAAGTTTTAGGATGCATTGTCACAGTTTGTGTTTATTTAGCAAATATACAAAATGATAACAAGACCCCTAACAGTGAAAGGTTTGGGCTAAGGCTCCAATCAACAATTTATCAATATACTTCAGTAGACCAACTAAGAAAATAGAGACAGCAAACTAGTTAAAGTAATACAATTGTTGATAATTGAAAAGCTACCAGAAAGAGTGGTTAAAAGTTAAACTTTTGAAGAATTATTTCATCCACACCTTTTGATGAAAATTGTAAAGTAAAGTATATATATATATATATATATTTTTACTTTTATGGTGCAAGGTTTGCTGTCACAAATTGGTAGCACGCCCTCCTCAGGCGTGCTCGAGCCGTCCTATCATATTCACTTTCTCTGTTGCATAACAGTTCCCTTCGAGTGCACCACCCTACAGTTGGGCGAAATAAAAAGCCACGATTTCCATTAATTGTCTCTCAGCGTCATCAGGGGGATTTTTTTGCAGCATAAGGGGTAAAGTTCATTCTTAAAAATCATCCGCGATTTGTATGTTTGTCTTATCGATAAGTGGTGCAGTATTTGAACGTTGCAAACTGTACAAAGTATGACATACATTTATTAACAAAATTCTGTGTGAATGCTCAACCTGTAATTCATACTTGTAATTCATACTACTGTTAGTTAACTATGGAGGTTTATGCGAACAGTAAACGGTAATTACTATGACTTTGTCATACAACGGTGTTTGCTGGAGTTTTAGTTTGGAAAGAATTATGGGCATGTCTGACATGCATTTTTAAAGCTATTATTTAAAGTTTGCAACAAATGCGTGTGACAAAATTATTGAACATTGCAGGCTTTGAGTTAGACCGAAGGTGTTAACTTCTTGGTAGATCAGCCACTAGGAAAGCTTGACTACAGAGAAATGCACTTGAAAAATACTTAACCCCAAACCTATCAGTACCACGTGTTCTAACTGGTATCTCTGTGAGCCAATACAGTTTTAGTTTGTAAGAAGTATTTTATGTTAATTCCATATTATATAAAAATAAAAATATATAACATTGCCAAGGTGCAAGATTTACCAGGGTACAGTTGCCAGTTATTATTGTTGTATTGTTATTATTTATTATTTATTATATTTTTGTGATATATGTTTTGTGCTGTGGTAATTTGTGTTTATCAGGGCCTTGTGAATGTCCACAATGAAGATAGCTGTGATTGGTCAGAGTATTTTTGGACAGGAGGTTTACAAGGAGCTGAGGAAGGAAGGACACATCATTGTTGGAGTTTTCACTATACCTGACAAGGATGGCAAAGCTGATCCGCTAGGTGAGAATGTCAACTGCACTTAATTTAGATTCGAAAATTAGTTAGATTGTACATCCAACTTTGAAATAAACCCACTTAGAACAATATCATTGGAGTACTATAGGACACCCTCTTCTTTAAATAGCATATTTGTTCTGTAGATCCTACATGGAGCTGATGTATAAGCATGGCTGGTCTGTTGTTGAAATGACCAACTAAGGTACACAGAATCTGGAGTGCCCTTTGGACTCATGTTTCCTTCTGTTATCAGTAGTAGAACCCCAGTCCCACAAAGCATTCATCTATCTACCTGTCAATTGAGCTGCTCAAAGTACTTATAAAATGTAATAATGCCATTTGTATTATAATCCAATCCTCTGAAACGATGTCCCTCTAAACATAAATTACCTCTGTGGATTACTTTTATAAAGTTGCATGGATATACTAATGCCTTTTGTATTCCAATGTAATCCTCTCAATTCAAATTAAGCATGTTGTGGTCAAAATCCAAAAGTGTAACATATACATAAATAAAGCATATAATTTGATGTTGTGTCATTATCTGATATCAAATACCTTTTACTATCTGAAAGAAACAAATGCTTTTTTGAACAGGTACCACATAATAATACGTGGAACCCTTAAATAAAGTTAGGGACTAAATTTAAATACACAAAGCCTTGTCATGCTACATCAATTGTAAAATGTAAGCTTCTGCCTCTGGTACGCTCACATTACTTTCCCTGTGCAGCAACAGAGGCTAAGAAGGACAATGTCCCAGTCTTCAAGTTCCCCCGCTGGAGGCTGAAGGGTCAGGCCATCCCAGAGGTGGTGGACCAGTACAAGGCCACTGGCGCGGAGCTCAATGTCCTGCCCTTCTGCTCCCAGTTCATACCCATGGAGGTGATCGACCACCCCCAACACGGCTCCATCATCTACCACCCCTCCCTGCTGCCTAGACACAGGGGGGCCTCTGCCATAAATTGGTGAGGCTCTACAAGGGGAGGAATGTGAGTTGGAAAATGTTAATTTACACTGACGTTGACTGATTTTGGGGGTGTGGCTACACAGGACCTTGATTCACGGCGACAAAAAAGGCGGTTTCACTCTATTCTGGGCGGATGAAGGACTTGACACCGGACCAATCCTTTTACAGAAGGAGTGTGATGTCGAGCCTGATGACACTGTAAACACCATCTATAAGAGATTCCTCTTCCCAGAAGGAGTAAAGGGCACTGTAAGTCATACAACAAGCAAATAATAACTGACAAATCGGCCTCAATTTGAGTGGTTTTCTGTTAGCTGTTACTGACACAAAAAAAGCATTATTACATCTTTTATTGTTTAAGATCTAAATATGTAGCCTGTGTCAAAGGAGTGCAAAAATTCAAGCACGTACAACTCACACTCAATGCATGATAATTGAATCACAGTAAATGGACCCTCACTGGTAAAAGGATACTGATGTATAGTAATATTAAAGTCCTAGTCACCTAATAGGCTTTGCTTGCTTGTTTCCAGGTAGAGGCTGTGAGGCTGATTGCAGATGGAAAAGCCCCAAGGATTACTCAACCAGAAGAAGGCGCTACATATGAGGGCATTCAAAAGAAAGATAATGCGAAGGTAGTGATCAATAAGGCAGACACTTGGGTAATAACAGCAGGTGTTCACTGCTGTTACTGTGTTCACTGCTGTTTCTCATTGTTCATGGTTCATGGTTTTCATGTAGATTGACTGGAATCAGCCAGCAGAGGCCCTTCACAACTGGATCAGGGGTAATGACAAAGTTCCCGGTGCCTGGGCAGAAGTTGACGGACAGGTAATATACTGTTATGTGAATCAGTGTGAATATACACACAGGCTGCCTTTACATTGTTATCAAGTCTCAAGAATATTTTACCCTGTATTTGAGAAACGTATAATTTTTTCCCTGAAGAAAGTGACGTTTTATGGCTCAACCCTTGTTGACAAAGAAACGGGTGGAAATGGACAACCACTGGACATCCCTGGTGCCACCAAACCCGGGATGGTCACCAAGATGGGGTTGGTGCTTTTTGGAAACGATGGCAATACGGTAAGCTGATGAACACTCCAGAAATAAAGGCAGACGGTTGGAGGTTAACCTCTCTGAGATTCTCTGTTGGAATACACATTTGCAATGTTGTTTGTTATATACTTTTGTTTTGTCTGTAATTAATAGTCTTTTGAGTGTTGTGTTATGTAATTCACATGTTATGTAATAGAGAAGCTCAGAGAAATAATAATGCCCCAGATCTGGGCCTCTTAGGGGGATGTTTTTTGAATGGTTGTTTCTTTCCACAAACTGCTTCACACTGGCAGCTTCCCTTTCGCAGTAGTTGGATGCACCTCACCCAAAATGGTGCTGTGGACACAAGGTTACTGTTAGGAAGGTTACCAAGCAGTATATAATAGGCATCCAATTTGAAGAACATCTATAATTGATTTTTAGTTTTTAAAATATTTAATAAGGAAGAGCAATTGCAGCAGTTCACTTGTTTTCGCCTGCACTCTCTAGGAAAATAGCATTGGTCCTTTGCAACAAAATAAAATTATGTTAGCGTTACAGACATTCAGGCCTTTAGCAGACACTCTTATCCAGAGTGACTTACAGTACAGGGAGAGGTAAATAGGGTGACGTGCCTTGCCCAAGGACACAACATAATTTTGACACAGCCGGAGTATGAACCAGGGACCTTTTGATTACTAACCCCATACCCTAACCAACTGCACTGCACAACTATAACAATACTTAAAATTGAGTGTACAAAAGCTTGGTTCGGCACCATCTACAGAGAGTTGCAATATTACAGTTTTGCTGCTAGTAGGGAATGAGGGACACGTCAATCTCCATACCTGTCATGGGTCAATACACAGCAATATTTACATTTTGGTCATTTTAGCAGAATATTTAATGTGGTGCGTTTGTGTGTGTTTATTTTGTGTGTAGTTGCTGGTAAAGAATTTACAGTTTGAGGATGGAAAGATGATAGCAGCATCGCAGTATTTCAAGTCCGGAGACAGTGTTGCTGTGCAGCTTACTGAGGAGGAGAAAGCCTTCACCGACCAGATACAGGTGTGCCTGCTAATTAGATATTTTTTCACTTCCCCTTTCACCCTGGGGTAAATTAAAAAATATTAAATCATCGCTACCCCACACATCTTTGTGTCCATGGTGGTTATGTCTAGTAAACATTACCAAGTTGAGCATGCTCCAATAAGGATGCATACCCTTTGTTTGCATTTGATAAATGAATGGGATTATTGATTATTGTATTCCGAAAGGATGTGTGGAAGAGCATTCTGACTAACGTGACCCAGATTGAAGATTCCACTGACTTCTTCAAGTCAGGTGCTGCCTCCATGGACGTGGTCAGGTAATGTAAAACCTCCTCTACAGACCCTTCTACCTGATCTCATCTAGGTCTTTCTCTTTCATCTCTCTTAACCACTATCCAATCCTATCTCTCTCTCTCTACATCGCTTATTTAAGTCTCCTCCATAACCATGTGGTTATACATGTGAGGTACCCCTACACAAATCCCATTCAGTTTTATTTAATTTCATGTATTCATGTCCCTAAAGGGTAATTGATTCTGAAACAAGACCAGCATACAGACAAAACCATTTGTTGCATACAAAGTACAATACAAAACAACACAATACACACAGCAAAACAACCCACAACAACAGGTCATGTAACCGATTTTTAGCAGCCTTCACACTAAGAATGCCATCCTGCATAACATTGTGAGTGAATCATATTGGCCCCTCTTTATCTGCAGACTGGTGGAGGAGGTAAACCTGAGGGCCAATAGCTGCCTGCTGCAGACTGAGGATGTTTATATGGCCACCACCTTCCAGGACTTCATCCAGATGTGTGTGAGGAAGCTCAGAGGAGAGGATGGAGAGGAGGAGCTGGTTGTAGACTATGTGAGTGGTCCCGAGCATTATCATGTTGTCATGCGTTACAGCATTTGGTTTATGAAATAGTTGTTCCTATCATTATTAGAATGACAAACAGTAAAACCACAGTAGGTTAACAGCACATAAAAAGCACGTTGGTTAAAACACATTATTTCAACCTTATAGTCCAAGAAGCTTAAAAAGACACTGAACCAAAAAACTATTTTGGATTACAATTGTTTAACATATGTGTGTGGGTCTCCACTGCACCAAAGGTGGAGAAGAACATCAACAATATGACCATTCAGATGCCTCATCAGCTCTTCATCAATGGACAGTTTGTGGACGCGGAGGGAGGGAAGACCTACAAGACTATCAATCCCACTGATGGAATGGTAAGGAAACAGAGGGTAACAAAAGGAAGCGAAAAAAGTTGTGTTGCCATAATTTACATTTCTTCTCTGATATCAATCTGGTTTCTCCTCTCAACTCGTAGGCCATATGTGATGTATCTCTCGCTCAAGTCAGTGATGTTGACAAAGCTGTAGCTGCAGCTAAGGAGGCCTTTGAGAAGGGAGAATGGGGCAAAATGAACCCTAGAGACAGAGGCAGACTCATATACAAGTGAGTCATTTATTTATTGAAGTTATTTATTTACCTATTTAAATGCTTTCTATTTCGTTTTTACATTTTGAACCATTGACCCTACTAACCTCCAGGCTGGCTGACCTCATGGAGCAGCATCAGGCGGAGCTGGCAACCATTGAGTCCCTGGACTCGGGGGCCGTCTACACCCTGGCCGTCAAGACCCATGTGGGCATGTCCATACAGTCCTTCCGCTACTTTGCCGGCTGGTGTGACAAGATTCAGGTGATACAGGAGAGGGGGGTAACATTTTAGGAAAATCATGTGTTGAGTTGAAATCCCCTAACAATCAGAGGATTATACTCAATTCAGATTTGTTGTTGGTTGATATTGTGTGATGTGTAATGGAGATGGTACCAGTAGTATCAATCACATGGTCTTCCTTTTACAGGGCTCCACCATCCCCATCAACCAGGCTCGGCCCAATCATAATCTCACCTTTACAAAGAAAGAACCGATAGGGTGAGAAACACAAATATTGCATCAGTGTTTCCAACAGAATTAGATTATATTTGTGGTGTTAGGCAGGGGAGGAGCCAGACTGAGCCCAACCATAGGTTATAATATCAGTTTGATGTGAGTGTACATAGGTACATCATCAAGTAACGCGAGCACACTTGCATGCATTACAAAATTATACGAATAAATTTTTCTTCATGTAATCGAAACATTACTCATTACATTATTATTATTGTTATATTTGCCAAATGTATCTAACTATAAATATTATTATATTTAATTAAAATAATTATCCAAGTTTGACAAAGTTGGCCAAATTCTAATGTCCCTCCTAAACCCTAAGCCCTGAACCCTTCACAGACTTACTTGTTATAGGACCTAGTAAGTGATTTAGAGTATAAAATGCTCAAGGCTATCAGTTGGAATGGGGCTGACATTTTTGGCATTATCACTAAAATAGTAATGAAATCTGTTGACAGTTTATTTGGAATTTTCCATCAAAGACAAACTGCGCAAAGTTATGGCTTCATTAACATCCTTAACGTTTCCCTAAAGGGGACCTAAGTTGTTCTATCGCTTATTCACAGTTGTCCATATATATCTTCATTATCACTTTGTTTCCTCAGAGTTTGTGGTATAGTGATTCCCTGGAACTATCCTCTGATGATGCTGGCCTGGAAGACTGCTGCTTGTCTGGCAGCTGGCAACACTGTCGTCCTGAAACCAGCTCAGGTTACTGAGTCTATAAACCATTACAGTATGTGAGGAAAGGTTCCAGAAGGATACATTGTGGAGGGTAAAGGGTAGTGGTGCACTCTGTGGTTAACCAGTAAAGTCAGGGTAGCAACGACTGCTTGTTAGCTTAACACCAGTGCTGACAGCGTGTACTTAAATGGAGTTGCTGTCCTGAACAATGAAGATCCAGTTTGTGAAAAGAATGCTGTTAAGATAAGAAATCCTTTATTTGGCCCACAAAGGAGAAATTAAACATTTGAATGTGTTTTAATATCTACCACTAGGTGACACCGTTGACAGCTGTGAAGTTTGCAGAGTTGGCATCCAAAGCAGGATTCCCAAAGGGGGTTATCAACATACTTCCTGGATCTGGTATAGACACACGCACACACTATTTAACCTTTTACATCTGCAATGCTACATTTATTCAAATACATTAGAAAATATAGTTACGGTCCTGTTTTCTTTTTCAGGTGCTCTGGTTGGCCAGCGTCTGTCGGACCACCCTGATGTCCGCAAGTTGGCCTTCACCGGCTCGACAGAAATTGGCAAACATATCATGAAGAGGTAAAGTGTCTCTCAGCTTGGTGATTAGTGTAGATTTACCTTGAGCTCAATAAGTGAGGGTGCATCTCATTGTATCTGTGTGTATTTTTGTCTTTATCAGAGGTTTGAAAGTTCAGGTTAATAAAGCAGAAGGACTACCACTGAGCTAAAGTGCACTGTTTTTTTTTGTTGCCAAACTATTGGAACAGGTAATTCTGTTCACTTAACCTTAACTTTAATACCTCGCTCCTTTCCACAGCTGTGCAATTAGCAATGTGAAAAAAGTATCATTGGAGCTGGGGGGTAAATCACCTCTTATCATCTTTAGTGACTGTGATATGGACAAAGCAGTACGCGGGGTCAGTACAAATCCAGAATTATATTGACAGAAAACCTTACATTTCATTGCATTAACCAGTGCTGGACTGTACATTGACCTGTGTGTATGTGTGTGTGTGTGTGTGTGTGTATGTGTGTGTGTGTGCTCTTCAGGGCATGAGTTCTGTGTTCTTTAACAAGGGTGAGAACTGCATTGCGGCCGGAAGGCTGTTTGTGGAAGACTCCATCCATGACCACTATTTAAAGAGAGTGGCAAGTACCTGATTTTCTATTGGTGAAACACCGATTTAGAAAACAACACAGACGACAGTCTCGACCAGCATACATTTGTAAATATACAGTGAGGGAAAAAACTGTTGATTTTCTTGGTGACTCTGGTCCCAGCTGCCTCAAGATCTTTGACAAGATCCTCCTGTGTAGTTGTGGGCTACTGTTTTGGTGCTGGTGCGTGGGGCAGCAGTAGCACTGCTCTTTGTTAAAATAAACCTAAAATCAGCAGGGGATTGAATATTTTTTTCCTCACTGTATTGTTATTTCATGCTTCAGCTTGTATTGAAAGGTTTTTCCCTGTGTGATATCGGTCAGGTTGAGGAGGTTGAGAAGATGAAGATTGGTGATCCTCTGGACCGTTCCACCGACCATGGGCCCCAAAACCATCAAGCCCACATGGATAAACTGGTAGAATACTGCCGTACAGGCGTAAAAGAGGGGGCCACCCTAGTATGTGGGGGGAAACCGGTCAGACGCCCAGGTAAGAGCAGATTTTAATAACATTAACGATAACATTTTTTTTTTAATTTTTTTTTCATCTCTGACAAATAATCTATGTCTTCCTATTTAGGAAAAATAAGTAAAAAAATGTGTCTTCTTTGAACCGGTTCAAGGAACAAAAACCAGAAACAATTTTACTTTATACTTTAACACGTAATTTTGAGAAAACGGCAGACAAACCAAGGTGTAAAAACTTTGAAAGGAATATTTTCATATCACAGCACAACATGGAATATTATTAACCATTACAGTGTTTCATTAGTGTCCATCTGAGTTAGGAATGATCATTTTAAGGTGGAACGTAAACCGGATACATACAAATACAGATACAGTTCTGAATGAACTGATTGAAAGAGAATTCTGGTATGACACTGCTCTGGGCAATATTTATTCACGTTTTCTTCAATCACCTTATCTCTTCATTAGGTTTCTTCTTTGAGCCGACGGTATTTACAGATGTACAAGACCACATGTTCATTGCAAAAGAGGAATCATTTGGACCAATTATGATCATCTCCAAGTTCAAGAGTGGGTCAGTATGACACATAAATTGCAGTTCCCAACAAATCCCTAATGATTTGCAGTTCCAACAAATCCCTAATTGAGAACTTCATTCGTTCTCCGTCCTTCTCTACCAGCGACCTGGACGACATCTTGAGCAGGGCAAATGACACAGAGTATGGTCTGGCATCGGGGGTGTTCACACGTGACATCAGCAAAGCCCTGTACATAAGCGAGAAGCTGAACGCCGGTACAGTCTTTGTCAACACATACAACAAGACGGATGTTGCCGCGCCGTTTGGAGGCTTCAAGCAGTCTGGTTTTGGCAAAGATCTTGGTAAGGCAAAGGTTTCAGTATGTCTACACAGATACACATGGAGCTCACGTTTTATCAAAGGTTTGGTGTGCGGTAACCAAACCTGGCAACATTTGGTAAAAAAAAAAAATCCAGCCACTTCAGCCATGTTCCATAGCTATCATGACTTGTCAAATGTTCCTGGTCTGTATACTGGATGGTGATTTGACTGCCTATTTACACCATAAGTAGGAAAGTTAATCCTACCATAAATTCATAAAATACTAAACAGCCATGAACTGTTATTGCCTAAACTGTATGATAAATGTCGTTCCTCTGCTATGTGTTTTAACAGGACAGGAGGCTCTGAACGAATACCTGAAAACCAAGGTTGTAACCATTGAATATTAGGTTTGGAAGGAGAGATATCGAAATCATGTTGTTATAAATTGACAGAAAAAACTTAATGGAATCAGTGTTACTGGCAATGGAAATATAACCCTGACAAGAACCTAGTGACTAAAAAAGTATGCTTTCTTGATTAATGTATAATATTCACATTTGTCAACTGCCAGTACAACTCAATGTTATCATTAATAAAACATTTTGTAACAACCAACTGTAGATCTACATATGCTGACCTTCAATGGCTTATCCCTGGTCTCTAAAACAAATAAACAACTATCTGGATTTCTCTAGAAATGTATGAAGTGAATTTAATAATTTTGCATTGCCAATTAATTGTATTTATGCATTCCTTTTTCCAAGCAATGTGACGACACTCTTGGAAAGAAAAATGCTTATCAGCCAACTAATTTCTCAGTTTTTGTATTAAACATACAAATTATGATAATTAAAAGTACATCAAATTAAGGTAACCTATAACTTCACAGCGCTAGCAGAAGAGTAGTGTAAAAAAGGGTAGCAGTGATAATGGTCTGTAGTTCTGAAGAACTGCAGGGTTAAAGGAGGGTTCTTTGAGTAAAGGAGTAACTCTGGCCTATTTAAGAATTTAAGTTAAGAAAAATGATCACACTGACCACATTATTAGAAACCTCACTAGTACCAGGTTGGAGTGGGTTTTAAGAAAAGGCTTAAAACCCACTTATTCCGAGAATTTAATGGCACTTAGAAATATTACGGCATTTACAAATATCATCTGTTGGTGTTGTTCAGAATTATTTTATGCCTGTGCGGAAACTCGCAAGTGTTGTTGCTTTATTGTTCGCGTCCCTTAGGTAGACTACTGTCTCTTCGAGAATTGGCACTTATTGGTTCTCATGATGTATGTTTTGTAATCTAGAAGCCTGCCATGTTCGGGGTCTATCACGTTGCTATGCTAAGTGACCGAAGTAAACTCGAAGTAAACTCGCCTAGGGCTCTAAATAAGGTAGAGACATTTCTGATTCCTGATGAATTTATTAATGCCTGTGCTTGTAACGCTGCTGCTTGTTCAAAGTTTTACCGCTCCGTGGTGAAACCTAACACCACACTGTCAGGCTACGTCTGGGCTCATTTGCATACTGCAACAGCGATATGAGAGGGAAACTGTGTCCCTTATTCGGCTGAATTTCTCGGTTACAGATCGTTTTGTCAACTTGTAATATGTTCATTTTGTGAGCGTATTAAAATGTGCTTTCTCAATTTCTAAAATTCTGATTTGAGGGGGCAAGACATTTATTTGAGCCGGCCTCGGTGCAGGTGCAGTGAGAGGAGCAGGGCTGGGGAGAAGAGCAGGCCCAGTGAGAGATGGAGGGAGAGGTGCAGGTGCAGTGAGAGGAGCAGGGCTGGGGAGAAGAGCAGGCCCAAGGAGAGATGGAGGGAGAGGTGCAGGAGTAGTGAGAGGAGCAGGGCTGGGGAGAAGAGCAGGCCCAGTGAGAGATGGAGGGAGAGGTGCAGGAGTAGTGAAAGGAGCAGAGCTGGGGAGACAAGCAGGCCCAAGGAGAGATGGAGGGAGAGGTGCAGGAGCAGTGAGAGGAGCAGGGCTGGGGAGAAGAGCAGGCCCAGGGAGAGATGGAGGGAGAGGTGCAGGAGCAGTCAGAGGATTAGTGAGAGGAGCAGAGCTGGGGAGACGAGCAGGCCCAAGGAGAGATGGAGGGAGAGGTGCAGGAGCAGTGAGAGGAGCAGGGCTGTGGAGAAGAGCAGGCCCAAGGAGAGGGCAAAGTAGAAGTGTAAGAATGCACAGTGGTGGCATTCCAAGGGCTGCAACAACAGTTGTCAGAGATGTAATTCGTGTCACTATCATTGACCATGTAATGGATGGCTGCCGGTTGAGGAGTTCTAGACTCAAACCTGATAACCTGATCCTTGAGTTTAAAATGAATGAAGATCATTTCCACAAAGCAGTTGTTGTAAGTCTGAGGGTTTGAGTCCATATTGCTAGAGGACAATAGTCACATCTCAGGGGAGCAGGTGGAGGGCTGGGGGGGATGGAGAGAGACTCGTAGAGCGCTGTGTGGATCTGGGAAAGTGGTGACCCTTTAAAGTGATCAGATCTGCTGCCTGATGTTGGGACCAATGACTCTGACAGAGCACACGCTCATCATCTTTACATAGGCTATGATGACATGTCATTCATCTGTCAAGCTCCTGAAGTTTGCGGACGATACCACCCTGATCGGGCTCATTTCTGATGGGGATGAGTCTGACTTCAGGTGGGAAGTGGACAACCTGGTGACTTGGTGCAGCCAGAACAACCTGGAGCTCAACGCTCTTAAGACAGTGGAGATGGTTGTGGACTTTAGGAAGGACCCAGCCCCACTCCCCCCCATCACACTGCGCGACGCCCAGGTCAACAGTGTGGAGTCCCTTCGCTTCCTGGGCACCACCCTCTCCCAGGACCTCAAGTGGGAGCTGAACATCAGCTCACTCACAAAGAAAGCCCAGCAGAGGATGTACTTCCTGCGGCAACTGAAGAAATTCAGCCTGCCAAAGACAATGATGGTGCAATTCTACACTGCCATCATCGAGTCCATCCTCACCTCCTCCATCACCGTCTGGTACGCTGCTGCCACTGCCAAGGACAAGAGCAGACTGCAGCGTATCATACGTGCCGCTGAGAAGGTGATAGGCTGCAACCTGCCATCCCTTGAGGACCTGCACACGGCAAGGTCTCTAAAACGGGTGAGGAAGATTGCGGCCGACTCCTCCCACCCTGGACATTCAGTGCTTCAGCTGCTCCCTTCTGGCAGGAGGCTGCGGTCCATCAGGACTAAAACCTCTCGCCACAAGAATAGCTTCTACCCCTCTGCTATTGCCCTCTTCAACAGGGCCAAGGACTCAGTTTGAGACACCCCCCACACACACCCCCCCCCCCCCTCCAGAATCCCATTGCACTCTGCCACTTTAGCACAAAACACTTTAAACTTTAAAAAAAAACTTACAACTGTGATTTTTGCCCCACTGTGTATATATCCCCCCCCCCCAACGTACCATATATATATACCCATTCCACTCTGTACCCATGTCACTTGTCCATGTTACCTGTATCATTTGCACTACTCGCATAATTTGTATTATTTGTAACATTGTATTCCATGTTACCTGTATCATTTGCACTACTCGCATCATTTGTATTATTTGTAACATTTGTATTCCTTGTCTATATGTACCATATCTGCAGTGTATCTTTACATTGTATTCATTTTCATTTCATTAGTAGGCCACATTTATGTTCTATGTTTGCTCATTCCTGCCAAAGTAAATTCTATGTTTGTTTATCTTGCATAGCGAATAAACCCCCATTCTGATTCTGATTCAGATTCTGATCTTAACACACGTGTGATACCTGCTCAGCTTATTTACATTAGTTATTTTGTGTAGCCTAATCATCACCTATGACAATCATGAATAATGGATGCATATCATTGACAAAGTCCCATATTATGCAATATTTGATGTTAAAAAGCTATGTAATTTTTGTCAGGTGGACTTAAGTCAGATGGCTCAGCAGTCAAGTCCTTGTGATCGGAAGGTTGTGAGTTTGATTCCCAGTTATGTTGTGTGCTTGGGCAAAGAACTTCACCCTGCTTGCCTCAGGGGGAATGTCCCTGTATTTACTATAAGTTGCTTTGGATAAAAGTGTCTGATAAATGAATATTTACTATTTATTTAGCATACGATTATTTTTGTGTTATTATTAATTAGTTCATGTAACTTTTACATTATAAGAATTCTAAAATGCTTTTACAGATAAGATGAGATAACGATAAAAAAAAAAACATAAATGGTGTTGTCAACTGTGAAGACAAAATTATTTGGTTATATACTATACAACCATCTCTGTCATCAGGTGCACGTACTACACCTTTTGAATGATCTGAAACTACTGAGCACTGCATTCGATTTAGCACAAAACAGAGTGAGCCAGAAAAAAACAGAAAATGACACCACAAAAATGCAAACAATTTCAACATTTACCTCTTGCTCTCTCGAGTGTATTTTCACCAAACTGGTGGTGGTGAGACTGAGAATGCTAAAGACACTGAACTGTGACTCTGCTCTCCAGAGTTTTCCCACACTCTGCTCATTGAGGGAGCTTCGACACAACAATACAAGTGTGTCTTGTTCAATGCTAATTCATCTCCTCATAAGCAGCCAGATAAAGCCCCCTGGGGATAATGATGAATATCAGTCAATTAGAAAGGTAATGCAAACCTTATAACAAGTGAAATAGGTTAAAACACACTTTAATTGATGGATGCGTCTTGTAAACAAAATTTTTAGGAAAAACAACCTTCTAAAATTTTTCATTTGGGAATAGTGTAAAATAAATAGCACAGGATACCTGGTCCATTCCATGTTGAAGATTAAGATACGAAATAATTCAACAACAAATAATAACAACATTGTAACTAAATTAGTAAGCATGACATCAGGACTATTAATTTGGTAAATTGAATGGAGTTAAGATGATAAGGATGACAGCACGAGATGTACCTGCAGAACATTTCGGAATTTTGTCAACAGAATTCCTTTCCCCATGACCCCAAGGGTTTAGCTCTGAATCTATAATCCCACAGAGGGTCTGTGAGTAAGTTTTCTTCAGTTTCCCACACTCTATTCATTCATTGTCATCAATGAGGGAACAAAAGAAGTGTGTCTTATTACGCATTTCATTAATCATGAGAATTGGGAGTCCTGTCTAATCTTAGTCTAGTCAGTGATGGGTAGTCTAGTCTATGAGGAAGAACATTCAGATAGAGACACAGGAATGTATTTTCAAAAATTCAGTCTGTATTTCTTTTCACAAGATTTAGTCCTATTAGTTTGATAGAGTGTATGCTCTGTGGATGTTATCACTGTGGTGCATTTAATTTAGTTTGCCACTCGTTCACTATAACTGAAGACTAACTGAAGAAAAAAATGTCTGCATTTTAAAATAATTCATCAAATATCACGTCTCGTATCATGTGTTAAATGTATGAAGGAATGACTGAATGACATGTCATCATAGCCTATGTAAAGATGATGAGCGTGTGCTCTGTCAGAGTCATTGATCCCAACATCAGGCAGCAGATCTGATCTCTTTAAAGGGTCACCACTTTCCCAGATCCACACAGCGCTCTGTTAGTCTCTCTCCATCCCCCCCAGCCCTCCACCTGCTCCCCTGAGATGTGACTATTGTCCTCCCAAGCTCTCCCATTGGCTGCAGACTGTGAGAAACTCCAACCAGCCCAAGACCCACACATTCATATGGAGATGTGGGACTATATAAAGGAGGGATGAAGCAGTAGAAGTCAGATTCCCTCTACACAGAGAACTCTACAACACAGAGATCCAACCATGACTCCAACAGTCACTTCAACAAGAACCTACTCTGAGGACCACCTGACTCTCACCAACAAGGTAAATTAAAGACCCAATGTTACAGACTTACGTCAACTGCTTAATAGTAATGATCTTCATTCATGTTACACTCCAGGATCGGGTTATTAATGTGTTTCCTCTCTTTGTTTTGCAGCTAAGAAAGCCACAGGTGGAGAAGTTACGTAGAGATCGTATCAACAGCAGCATTGAGCAGCTCAAGTCTCTCCTGGGACCAGAACTCTTCAACCAGCAGCCTGACTCCAAGCTTGAGAAAGCTGACATCCTGGAGATGACAGTTTCCTTATTGAGCCGCCTGCAGCCAATCAGCTCCACTTCCTGCTCAGGCCCGACCAATGAGGGTCGCTCCAGGTGTGTCCAAGAGATGGTGCACTTCCTGTCCGATAAGATGGAGACTGAGTCCCAGAAAAGACAGCTTAGCCACTTCCAGATACTGCAGTCATCCTCTGATACTGACCTGCCTAAGCTGAGTTCCCCAGCCCAGCACAGCATAAGTAAAGAGAAAAGTGCCCCCTGGAGGCCCTGGTAGACACTTAAAGACCAGCTATCCTATGCTTAAGGAACAGATCATGTTGGTCTGATGAGTATGGGGTTTTCAGCCTCTTTGTTTCAAGGTTGTAAATGCTTTCACTGATCTATATTCAATATTTGAATTTGTTCTAGATGTCATTGTAATGCAATTGAGGGATTCTGATGTCTCTTTTAAATATGACTTCAATTTCTCTGATGTGACTCTATGTAGCGTGCAGTAGGATAAATTATAATCTTTGTATTTCATTCAAAGCGAATAAGTTGTATGTCTGTTCCCTGTAGGAATGTTTCATGATGTTTGCTTTTTTGTTGAGACGTTTATGATTATGCCTAATAAGCCAGTGTATTTTACAAGTATTATTCTTGTAAGAAATGCACATCCGATCAGTTACTTTCTTGTTCTCAGCTGGCAAACTATGTCTACATTTTAGACTGACAAAATGTATTCATCTCTGTTTAGAGACTGTAAAAAAATGCATGTATGCTTGCTATACACTCTATGAGTGAATCAGCATCTAGCCCCTTCAGTGAAGGTGCTGTTTTGTTTAAAAAATGGATTTACAAAATGAATGTATTCGTCCTGAAAAATCAATTAAATGCGAATAAAAACAATCACAGAATATTTGTTTGCTGACTTCATTGATCGTGTATAGTTGATCCACATAACATGTTTGGTTCAGCGTCCCTCATGTACAAGAGCAGTTGGAAATACAATACAGTAAACATCTATCGCATAACCAGAGACTGTAGATGCGTGCCCTACACCATATACAAATATTATGAATACTGTATAAAACAGTTACAATTAAGATATTTATGTTAAAGAAGTCTGTGCATAGCATTAGGGATGTTTTCAAATAAAACAGCCAACCTCCATGAGGGTGCAGGTTAAGCACACATTGATGAAAGGTAGACTATTACAAATAACAGTCAACAAGGACAAGTAGGCTACTTATTAAAGTTCTAGTTTCTATCAATAACCAAAAAACAAGAGCTTAGTTTATTTGGCGCATTTATGGACTTTATCACATTACCTAAACCCTTTAGCCTCACATTTAAAAAGGTTAAATTTGTAGGCTTGTGGGCTATCTTAACTTTTATGGTGAAAACGTTGTGTTTCCTTTTTAAATCGGCATATTCCAGTAGTCAAGGCTTGGCTGAGGGAATATGGTACCACCAAAAACTGTATATACAAACCCAATCTGTTATTTTATTCACTATCAAGTAGAGTTTAAGGAGATTCGTTTAGATTGAATTGATCTCTTGACGCAATGACACTGTAAACATGATGTTTCTGGACCACAAGGGTTGGATTGGTTCATCATCTTGTATGTCATAGGTACCTAGTTCATTGAACTGTTGGTGTTATTGGTACAAGTACTTTTAAACTTGACATTTTGATGAACCCACTGTGATGAATTTGTTCTCTAAATTCACAAAACCATCAAGCTGTGAGTATGTGTGATAGAAAAATTTGAAATTAGATTAGATTTGCTTAACAAATGTATTTTACTTCAAACATAAAACAGCATAACATGTCATACCATTTGCGTTTATAAAATACAACACAATAAACAACTTCAGAATTTGTAACGTCATACATAACGTATCCTTTTCAAAATTAAGGCAGGGGTGTGAATGCTCTAGCCACCTTTTACTTGAGGCATTATTTCAAATTAATACCTGAAAGCACTAGGTCAACATTTTCACAGAAAGAATAGAGCAGTTTAATAACTGCAAATAAAAATGCACACAAAGCATTAAAAAGGCATCAGCAGCTTTACATGAAGTACAAAACTTCTAAAAAGAGCACAGACCTATAACAACGAACGTTGTGGTCTTGTTACAAGAAGGGCAACAATGGGGCAAAAACACCCAGCGCCAGAACAACAACAACTGCTGCTATATATTTATATATACATGGATAGTGCAATAGGCAGGGTAGGGTCTGTGACAGCAACTGTCAGAGGAAGGGACAGAAACTACAGTCACATGACCTCAATTATAGTCTCTCATCATCTTGTTGTAAAAAAGGCACAATTATAATTTGAACAGTGGACATGCTTCTGGGATCTTCCTCCAGGTCACTGTTGGAGGCAGAGGGGCGTCAGGTCGTCCTCTGAGTCAGGGAAGAGGCGCAGGATGTCCCTGGAATACTTGGAGTAGCCGTTGTGAGACAGCAAGGCCTTCCTCAGAGTGAAGAATGATATTGTCTTCTCCAGGAGGTCGGAGGTAGGGATCCCGTTCTGGAGATGCTCTTCCAGAATGGCTTTCAGTTTCTCCACTCCACTGCTGCACCTCCTCTCCAGTATGTTGAGTTTACACCTGATAAAAACAAGACAACTGTCAACACCTCTTCACTCACACACAACTTCCGGTTCTCTGTGACAGCATCCATGTCTAGGACAGGAGGATGTTGTTGAGCTGAACTTACCTGAGGTGCACCTGGGCCTGCTGCTCCTTCAAGCTGTCCTGAAGAGCGATGTCCAGGTAGGCTGACATTTTCTGAATTTGGTTGAAGTTGGTAGCTTTGCAAGAAAATAGTCAAAATTGTACTTCTGATGTCCTTGTCAGAAGTTATCCAGATGATTGGAGTTGAGGTGATCGCTTGCTGGACTCAGTTGATGCTGCTTGTCTTGTGGATGTTCAGAGGACCTTAACTAGAGAACTCTCCATCTCCTCTGTATTTATACTCATCCTGCTCCATGTGTGAAGATCTCCAGCCAATCAGAGGGCTCTAATCCAGGGACAATAGTCGGTGGGAATAAAATGACAGGTGGGAAGTTGCTCCCCAAGCCATATGGTAATAAGGTCTGTCAGGCTAAATCCTGGGAAAGTATCGGAGCTAGGAGGAAGAGTCCATATATTAATGCTTTACAGTGACAGTCCAAACCCACACTGTGATGTGTTAATGTGATTCATATCCTGGACCTGTAGAAATCAAACTGTGGCTAAAGATATATTTAAGACAATTGACAAAAACTGAGCAGTTGTGAGAAAAAAAAAAGAAAAAAAAAAAAAGATTAATAATAAAAAGTGATATATTAATGTATTTAAATGTTTAAGATATTTAGTTTGTTTGTGAGGTAAGTTTTAACTGACCCAGATGGCAGTGGGGGTCACACTGTCTTATAGCCCAGCCTGAATTCTGCATGGGAACAGTCTGAAGGCTTTGTGGGAACAGACACACTTCTATTGTCTGGGGGGCTGAGCAGGCTGCATACAGAAGTGTGGGAAGCCATGTGTCCCCGTGGCTCCCAGCCCTAGAGAGAGGAGGGCGTGTGACTGGGGCACGCTCAGCCTTGTGCAGGGAGCCAGCTGTGGAAGCTGGAGGCAAGGAAGTGTGCTGCCTGGGGCTGGGACCCACAGGATGAAACCAGCACCAGCTCACAGCTGCATAGTCCAGCAGAGGCCCAGCCCAAGGCTGCTCAATACAGGGAGCTCAGAGCTGCTCAATACAATCATGAATGGGAGTGGGTATAAGAAGGAAACTGACTTAAAATTAAGTGAAAATAAAAATGTATATATAATATAAGAAAGTGTAGATGGATGCTTCTAGAAAAACATTATGAAAATTTATCATCATGAACTTTCACTTTAGAAACCAATCAGATATTCTGTGTCTGTATATCTTCAAATCCACCATGAACATGAAATTAATAACGATTAAAGGGTTTTCAACAAGATCAAATATTTATGGCTGAAGTTGAGGTCGTCCTGTAATGTCTCATGTAAAGGAGCTGAGCCAGTATCACACGTGTGTTAAGATGATGAGCGTGTGCTCTGTCAGAGTCATTGATCCCAACATCAGGCAGCAGATCTGATCTCTTTAAAGGGTCACCACTTTCCCAGATCCACACAGCGCTCTGTGAGTCTCTCTCCATCCCCCCCAGCCCTCCACCTGCTCCCCTGAGATTTGACTATTGTCTTCACAAGCTCTCCCATTGGCTGCAGACTGTGAGAAACTCCAACCAGCCCAAGACCCACACATTCATATGGAGATGAGGGACTATATATAGGAGGGATGAAGCCAGTAGAAGTCAGATTCCCTCTACACAGAGAACTCTACAACACAGAGATCCAACCATGACTCCAACAGTCACTTCAGCAAGAACCTACTCTGAGGACCACCTGACTCTCACCAACAAGGTAAATTAAAGACCCAATGTCACAGACTTACATCAACTGCTTAATAGTAATGATCTTCATTCATGTTACACTCCAGGATCAGGTTATTAATGTGTTTCCTCTCTTTCCTTTGCAGCTAAGAAAGCCACAGGTGGAGAAGTTACGTAGAGATCGTATCAACAGCAGCATTGAGCAGCTCAAGTCTCTCCTGGGACCAGAACTCTTCAACCAGCAGCCTGACTCCAAGCTGGAGAAAGCTGACATCCTGGAGATGACAGTTTCCTTATTGAGCCGCCTGCAGCCAATCAGCTCCTCTTCCTGCTCATCACCTACCAATCAGGGTCACTCCAAGTGTGTCCAAGAAATGATGCACTTCCTGTCTAAGGAGGAGATGGGGACACAGACCCAGAGAAGAATGCTGAGCCACTTCCAGAGCCTGCAGTCATCCTCTGATAAGACCAGGATGGAGACTGACCTGCCTCAGCTGAGCTCCCCAGCTCAACACAGCATCAGTAAAGAGAAGAAGCCAGTCAGCAGCGTGCCCTGGAGGCCCTGGTAGAGACCTACAGACTGGAGCTGTACTCCCAAACATAACCATGTTGGTTAGAAATGAACATTAGCGTCAACATTATTGACAAGTGAAGATGAAGATGTTCTGTATGACCAGAACCATTGCTCATTTTGTTATTGATCATTATGATCTGAAGTATTATGGTGCTGTGTAAGGACATTTACCCAAACTGGGCATTATTCATTGAATCTCTCTGAGATTCCCTCTGATCTGTTCAAAGGTCAACAAATCTCTTCAGGATAATCCTGATTTTCAGACTACATTATTGTAGTTAGATTTTTGATGTGCATCTCTGTGAGGTTTGCACCAGTAAATTTCTATGTAAACTTGAGTGATACATTATCACTCTTCCTCCATGAGGATAATTTGCCCAAAATGGGTATCACTGTTATCATCTTTCTGTGATCAATTAACTGATCCGTTTCAGGATCTATATATATTCTACTGACTATGAATAACTTTGAAATATTTCTATTGATGAATATCCTGTTTTCTGTCAAACATCTGTTCATATTGGACTGAGTCTGTCAGAAAGATCGTTCTTCAATGTGTTTCCTCTACTCTGTTAGAGTACAGTACCTACTCTGCATATGTTTAAATATTCACAATGAAAGGAGAACATTATTTTCTCTGTAAACTTACTGTTTATGCTAGAGAGATCTAATGCCTTTTGTAAAGACAGATGTTCAATATCTATCCTCTACTCTATTTGAGTATTTATTATGCAGATGATTTACAAGTGCGAAGAAAAGAGAACATTATTTTCACTGTAAACTGTTTATGTTAAACTGTTCAACATGTCTTTTGTAAAGACAGATGTTCCATATATATCCTCTACTCTGTTAGAGTACCTTGTGTCTTGGAAATGTGTCCAAGTTATGTTGTGACGTTTAATCACTCTGTCTGCCTCATGTTGAGGCAACTATTATGAAGTGACTCTCTGAGTCAAGTTGAATAAATACAATCAACTGAATCTTTCTGGTCCTTGTGCAAAACCTCTTTTTCTATTGGGATCATGGTTAATTCAGTATAACATGCTTTCAGTAGCCTGAAATTCCTATGATCAGTGTTATTCCTCGTCCTAAAGTGTGCCAATTCCCCACAGAGACAGTTGTGGTGAGTCTGAGGATGCTAAAGACACTGAAATGTGACTCTGCTCTTCAGAGCTCTCCCATATTAAGCTCATTGATGGGTATTCTACAGAACAATACAAGAAATAACTACAATCTGACAATAATTACTTGAATTGTTACACATTTTCCCAAGCACTTTTTGCTGGTCAAAAATGTATATACAGTACGTTACAATCAATAAAGCAAGCCTGAAGACCTTGCATGAGAGCCAGCTGAATGAATGCAACAGTTTCATGATTTATTTGCTATTTTACTCTATAAAATGAATGTAAAAAAAATGTATATGCAAAATTTTATCAGTACTCACAGATAAAGCTCAGAAACAGTCTCATTTTATTGTACTCCAGATTACACAGTGGGGTCAGCATTCATATTTGATGCTATGTGCAATAAGACACACTTCTATTGTTCTTTAACTGAATGCAGGTTGGAGGAAACTGAGGAAATCTAACTCACAGACCCCCTATGGGACATCATACTGTATACAGACCCTAGACCTGGAGTTTAATCCAAAACCATTTAGCGCCTCAGGATTGGACAACAATCTGATTTTGATGTTATAAACAAAAAACGTATTCTAGGCATTTTAAAACATGTACAATGTGTGTGAAGTATTTAACATTTAATCTAACTTAATCTATGTTTTGTTCCCTATCAAACATGTATTTAGCGACATTTCTCAATTGTAAATATGCAGCACCATCTAGGCTACAAGATGAACATCTCTGTAGGTGTTTGATTGTTATACAGTCAGGTGCTGGTTCATAAAAGCAAGAACAACAATGTAAATAGGTTGAGATGTAAACAAGCACATAAACAAAGTTACCTAATGTCTATATCTCACTATGTACCTGTTTCTATACGAATTAATGTACCTCCTGCCAGGGGTGGGGTCATTGGTAACTGCTTGGATGAAGATGAATTAACATTGAACAAGGCACACTTGTATTGTTCTGTAGAAACTCCCTCAATGAGCAGAGTGTGGGAAAGCTCTTGAGAGCAGAGTCACAGTTCAGTGTCTTTAGCATCCACAGTCTCACCACCACCTGACTGTCTCTGTGGGGAATTGGCACACTTTAGGAGGAGGAATAACAATGATCATATATAGGAATCTGAGGCTGATGTCATCTATTAGCCCAGAATGTCAAACATTCACACACGTGTTCATATTTCAATAACACCAAAATTGTCTGAAGACATTGATAATAAGAATATTGTAAAATAATACTTTATGTATGTTTTGTGAGAAAAAATTATAATTAAACACTTTAATTGTATAAATGCTTAGGGTGATTATCCCACAGGAGCAGGCAATGGTGCTCTTTCCCTCCAGATGGTTTGTGACGTCAGGCTCTGTCTCTACTACAACACAGAGCTGATAGCGTCACTAAAGCTCCATTCAGTGTCCTGAACCTCTTTTGTAGTTCATTGACCACAGGACACTGGACTCAGTGTGGGAAACTCAGAGCAGTTCTCTACTCACACTACATGACACTCAACACATCTGCTACATCTGTGCCACAAGATGGCTAACACGTACCTGAAAATAAACAATTTTATAGAGTTTAGACAACTCTTTTTTTCATAAATTGACTAAACTATGGACACATTTATAAAAGTATGTACCTGTAACTAAATGTCATGTTCTTTTTAAATAGTTTCATTTTTAAACAGGTATAACTGTAAATGAATAATGTAAACAGACCAACTGCCTCGCATGCTTTTAAGAACTGATTACAATTATGAAGAACTCACCATCATTTCTTGACATTTTATTTGAAAAAGGGTAAAAGAAAATGCTATTTCTGCAAAATTCTCATCGATAAAGATTAAGTTACATTTGAAAATCTAACACTAGGAGCTGAGCCAGTATCACACGTGTGTTAAGATGATGAGCGTGTGCTCTTTCAGAGTCATTGATCCCAACATCAGGCAGCAGATCTGATCTCTTTAAAGGGTCACCACTTTCCCAGATCCACACAGCGCTCTACGAGTCTCTCTCCACCCCCCCAGCCCTCCACCTGCTCCCCTGAGATGTGACTATTGTCCCCCCAAGCTCTCCCATTGGCTGCAGACTGTGAGAAACTCCAACCAGCCCAAGACCCACACATTCATATGGAGATGAGGGACTATATATAGGAGGGATGAAGCCAGTAGAAGTCAGATTCCCTCTACACAGAGAACTCTACAACACAGAGATCCAACCATGACTCCAACAGTCACTTCAGCAAGAACCTACTCTGAGGACCACCTGACTCTCACCAACAAGGTAAATTAAAGACCCAATGTCACAGACTTACATCAACTGCTTAATAGTAATGATCTTCATTCATGTTACACTCCAGGATCAGGTTATTAATGTGTTTCCTCTCTTTGTTTTGCAGCTAAGAAAGCCACAGGTGGAGAAGTTACGTAGAGATCGTATCAACAGCAGCATTGAGCAGCTCAAGTCTCTCCTGGGACCAGAACTCTTCAACCAGCAGCCTGACTCCAAGTTGGAGAAAGCTGACATCCTGGAGATGACAGTTTCCTTATTGAGCCGCCTGCAGCCAATCAGCTCCTCTTCCTGCTTAGCACCTACCAATCAGGGTCACTCCAGGTGTGTCCAAGAGATGGTACACTTCCTGTCCAAGGGAGAGATGGAGACACAGACCCAGAGAAGACTGCTGAGCAACTTCCAGAGCCTGCAGTCATCCTCTGATAAGACCAGGATGGAGACTGACCTGCCTCAGCTGAGCTCCCCAGCTCAACACAGCATTGATAAAGAGAAGAAGCCAGTCAGCAGCGCCCCCTGGAGGCCCTGGTAGAGACCTACAGACTGCAGCTCTACTCCCAACCATAACCATGTTGGTTGGAAATGAACTTTAGCGTCAACATTATTGACAAGTGAAGATGAAGATGTTCTGTATCACCAGAACCATTGCTAATTTTGTTATTGATCATTACGATCTGGAGTATTTATGGTGCTTTGTAAGGACATTTACCTAAACTGGGCATTATTCATTGAATCTTTCTGAGATTTCCTCTGATTTGTTCAAAGGTCAACAAATCTCTTCAGGATAATCCTGATTTTCAGACTACATTATTGTAGTTTATATTTTGATGTGCATCTCTGTGAAGTTTGCACCAGTAAGTTTCTATGTAAACTTGACTGATACATTATCACTCTTCCTCCATGAGGATAGTTTGCCCAAAATGGGTATCACTGTTATCATCTTTCTGTGATCAATTAACTGATCTGTTTCAGGATCTATATATATTCTACTCTGACTACGAATAACTTTGAAATATTTATATTGATGAATATCCTGTTTTCTGTCAAACATCTGTTCATATTGGACAGATTTGAGTCTGTCAGAAAGATAGTTCTTCAATGTGTTTCCTCTACTCTGTTAGAGTACAGTACCTACTCTGCATATGTTTCAAATATGCACAATGAAAGGAGAACATTATTTTCTCTGTAAACTTACTGTTTATGCTAGACAGATCTAATGCCTTTTGTAAAGACAGATGTTCAATATCTATCCTCTACTCTATTTGAGTATTTATTATGCAATGATTTACAAGTGCGAAGAAAGTAGAACATTATTTTCACTGTAAACTGTTTATGTTAAACTGTTCAGCATGTCTTTTGTAAAGACAGATGTTCAATATATATCCTCTACTCTGTTAGAGTACCTTGTGTCTTGGAAATGTGTCCAAGTTATGTTGTGACGTTTAATCACTCTGTCTGCCTCATGTTGAGGCAACTATCATGAAGTGACTCTCTGAGTTAAGTTGAATAAATACAATCAACTGAATCTTTCTGGTCCTTGTGCAAAACCTCTTTTTCTATTGGGATCATGGTTAATTCAGTATAACATGCTTTCAGTAGCCTGAAATTCCTATGATCAGTGTTATTCCTCCTCCTAAAGTGTGCCAATTCCCCACAGAGACAGTCGTGGTGAGTCTGAGGATGCTAAAGACACTGAAATGTGACTCTGCTCTTCAGAGCTCTCCCACATTATCCTCATTGATGGGTATTCTACGGAACAATATAATAATAATACAAGAAATATAAAATTCTGACAATAATTACTTGAATTGTTACCCATTTTCACAAGCACTTTTTGCTGGTCAAAAATGTATATACTTTACAATCAATAAAGCAAGCCTGAAGACCTTGCATGAGAGCCATCTGAATTACTGTAACATAAAAATACATTCACACAAAAACAAATATTGCAGATTTGATGACCATATTAAAATGAAATGTCCTTGAATATGCTTCATTTATGTTACAATATTTTTCTCTTTAAAAAAAGATAGCATGTTCTTGTGGAAAATAATATTAGTCTTTTATATCTTACCTGCCTTAGTGTGATGCAGTTTCATATATTCTTTGCTATTTTACTCTATAAAATACATTTTATCAGTACTCACAGATAAAGCTCAGAAACAGTCTCATTTTATTGTACTCCAGATTGTACAGTGGGGTCAGCATACATATTTGATGCTATGTGCTTTAAGACACACTTCTATTGTTCTTTAACTGAATGCAGGTTGGAGGAAACTGAGGAAACCTAATTCACAGACCCCCTATGGGACAACATACTGTATACAGACCCTAGACCTGAAGGTTAATCCAGAACTATTTTGTGCCTCAGGATTGGACAAATATCTGATTTTGATGTATTAAACAAAACACATAATTTAGGCATTTTAAAACATGTACATTGTTTGTGAAGTATTTATCATGTAATCTAACTTAATCTATGTTTTGTTCCCCATCAAACATGTATTTAGCAAGATTTCTCAATTGTAAATTTGCAGCACCATCTAGGCTACAAGATGAACATCTCTGTAGGTGTTTGATTGTTATACAGTCAGGTGCTGGTTCATAAAAGCAAGAACAACAATATAAATATGTTGATATGTAAACAAACGTATCAACAAAGTTAACTTCACATCTAACTCTTTACCTGCTTCTATACAAATGAATGTACCTCCTGCCAGGGGTGGGGTCATTGGTAACTGCTTGGATGGAGATGAATTAGCATTGAACAAGGCACACTTGTATTGTTCTGTAGAAACTCCCTCAATGAGCAGAGTGTGGGAAAGCTCTGGAGAGCAGAGTCACAGTTCAGTGTCTTTAGCATCCTCAGTCTCACCACCACCTGACTGTCTCTGTGGGGAATTGGCACACTTTAGGAGGAGGAATAACAATGATCATATATAGGAATCTGAGGCTGATGTCATCTATCAGCCCAGAATGTCAAACATTCACACACGTGTTCATATTTAACTAACACCAAAATTGTGTGAAGACATTGATAATAAGAATGTTATAAAATAATACTTTATGAATGTTTTGTGAGAAAAAATTATAATTAAACACTTTAATTTTATAAATGCTTGTGGAGATTATCCCACAGAAGCAGCCAATAGTGTTCTTTCCCTCCAGATGGTCTGTGACGTCAGGCTCTGTCTCTACCACAACACAGAGCTGATAGCGTCACTAAAGCTCCATTCAGTGTCCTGAACCTCTTTTGTAGTTCATTGACCACAGGACACTGGACTCAGTGTGGGAAACTCAGAGCAGTTCTCTACTCACACTACATGACACTCAACATATCTGCTACATCTGGACCACAAGATGGCTGACACGTCCCTGAAAATAAACAATTTCATAGAGTTTAGACAACTCTTTTTTTCTTAAGTTAACTAAACTATGGACACATTTATAAAAGTATGTACCTGATGAGAGTAAATTAAGAATGTAAACAGACCAACTGCCTCGCATGCTTTTAAGAACTGATTACAGTTATGATGAACTCACCATTATTTCTTGACATTTTAGTTGAAAGAGAGTAAGAGAAATTGCTATTCCTGCGAAATTCTCATGAATAAAGATTAAGTTACATTGGAAATTCTTACACTAGGAGCTGAGCCAGTATCACACGTGTGTGTTAAGATGATGAGCGTGTGCTCTGTCAGAGTCATTGATCCCAACATCAGGCAGCAGATCTGATCTCTTTAAAGGGTCACCACTTTCCCAGATCCACACAGCGCTCTACGAGTCTCTCTCCATCCCCCCAGCCCTCCACCTGCTCCCCTGAGATGTGACTATTGTCTTCACAAGCTCTCCCATTGGCTGCAGACTGTGAGAAACTCCAACCAGCCCAAGACCCACACATTCATATGGAGATGAGGGACTATATTTAGGAGGGTTGAAGCCAGTAGAAGTCAGAATCCCTCTACACAGAGAACTCTACAACACAGAGATCCAACCATGACTCCAACAGTCACTTCAGCAAGAACCTACTCTGAGGACCACCTGACTCTCACCAACAAGGTAAATTAAAGACCCAATGTCACAGACTTACATCAACTGCTTAATAGTAATGATCTTCATTCATGTTACACTCCAGGATCAGGTTATTAATGTGTCTCCTCTCTTTCCTTTGCAGCTAAGAAAGCCACAGGTGGAGAAGTTACGTAGAGATCGTATCAACAGCAGCATTGAGCAGCTCAAGTCTCTCCTGGGACCAGAACTCTTCAACCAGCAGCCTGACTCCAAGCTGGAGAAAGCTGACATCCTGGAGATGACAGTTTCCTTATTGAGCCGCCTGCAGCCAATCAGCTCCTCTTCCTGCTCAGCACCTACCAATCAGGGCCACTCAAGGTGTGTCCAAGAAATGGTGCACTTCCTGTCCAAGGGGGAGATGGAGACACAGACCCAGAGAAGACTGCTGAGCCACTTCCAGAGCCTGCAGTCATCCTCTGATAAGAACAGGATGGAGACTGACCTGCCTCAGCTGAGCTCCCCAGCTCAACACGGCATCAGTAAAGAGAAGAAGCCAGTCAGCAGCGCCCCCTGGAGGCCCTGGTAGAGACCTACAGACTGGAGCTGTACTCCCAAACATAACCATGTTGGTTAGAAATTAACATTAACGTCAACATTATTGACAAGTGAAGATTAAGATGTTCTGTATGACCAGAACCATTGCTAATTTTGTTATTGATCATTACGATCTGGAGTATTTATGGTGCTTTGTAAGGACATTTACCCAAACTGGGCATTATTCAT
This sequence comes from Protosalanx chinensis, assembly GCA_030340685.1. Taxonomy (NCBI): domain Eukaryota; kingdom Metazoa; phylum Chordata; class Actinopteri; order Osmeriformes; family Salangidae; genus Protosalanx; species Protosalanx chinensis. Next base: position 2,320,583 of record CM059317.1, on the reverse strand, counting down.
TGAATCTCTCTGAGATTTCCTCTGATCTGTTCAAAGGTCAACAAATCTCTTCAGGATAATCCTGATTTTCAGACTACATTATTGTAGTTTATATTTTGATGTGCATCTCTGTGAAGTTTGCACCAGTAAATTTCTATGTAAACTTGAGTGATACATTATCACTCTTCCTCCATGAGGATAATTTGCCCAAAATGGGTATCCTTGTTATCATCTTTCTGTGATCAATTAACTGATCCGTTTCAGAATATATATATATTCTACTGACTATGAATAACTTTGAAATATTTATATTGATGAACATCCTGTTTTCTGTCAAACATCTGTTCATATTGGACAGATCTGAGTCTTTCAGAAAGATAGTTCTTCAATGTGTTTCCTCTACTCTGTTAGAGTACAGTACCTACTCTGCATATGTTTAAATATGTACAATGAAAGGAGAACATTATTTTCTCTGTAAACTTACTGTTTATGCTAGAGAGATCTAATGCCTTTTGTAAAGACAGATGTTCAATATCTATCCTCTACTCTATTTGAGTATTTATTATGCAGATGATTTACAAGTGCGAAGAAAGGAGAACATTATTTTCTCTGTAAACTGTTTATGTTAAACAGTTCAACATGTCTTTTGTAAAGACAGATGTTCAATATATATCCTCTACTCTGTTAGAGTACCTTGTGTCTTGGAAATGTGTCCAAGTTATGTTGTGACGTTTAATCACTCTGTCTGCCTCATGTTGAGGCAACTATTATGAAGTGACTCTGAGTTAAGTTGAATAAATACAATCAACTGAATCTTTCTGGTCCTTGTGCAAAATCTCTCTTTTTCTTTTGGGATCATGGCTAATACAGTATATGATGCTTTCATTAGTCTGAGATTCCTATATATGATCATTGTTATTCCTCCTCCTGAAGTGTGCCAATTCCCCAGACAGACAGTCACTTGGTGGTGTGCCATAATTGGCACAGTGCCCTTTAAATTGACAGATAGGGCTGCTCTTGTGAACAGGAGATGGTTAGGATGTTGGGATGCTACCACATAGTTATTGTTTGCCACACTATGGACATCATTAAGAATCAAGATAAACATTTAGCCACTTGTTAACCGCACCACCTTGAGAGCAAATATGTGGTGGTTGAATAGAGATATGATATTGTGTCTTCCATAGGGTAGCTGTGCAATGACTCAGAAAACCTTTTTAATCACGGCTCAGACTCGTCTCCTTGCCAGCAAGCATGGAAACTGCCTTACATTTAACAACTCTGTGTTATAAAAAATAAATACAAATCCTAACAGTAATTAGGGTGGAGATGAATGGGCGGGGCCAGTTCTGAAAGGACATTCAGGCCGCCCGCGTCATCACTCCTCATACGCTCAGTATACACTCAATTATACACTCAGTATACGTTATCACTAGTTAGTTACACACTCAGTATATCATCACTCAATTACACACTCTAGTATACATCGCTCATTACACACACCTCATCATACGTCATCACTCATTTTCTCACATGCACCAGCAGCGCAGGCATTCAGGTAAGCGAGCGTAATCGCTCCAGGACACACCTGACTAAACCAGCGCAAGCCTATTGGGCACTAGTCCGGGAAGTCGGCTTCAAAGGCCGCGCGGAAATTCAAACACTCACCCGACTGTCTAATGATCAGTGCTGCTGCCACCCACCACCATCCCTTTCTCCCCCCGTCGTTTTGTCTGTCTGTTTTTTCCGTTTGTCATTTGCATGTTTTTGTGTTGTCTATCAGGGGGATTATATATATCCTATTGCTCCATGCCTCTGTCACATATGTTGCACGTATTTGTCGCTTGAGGCGGTAGGGAGCGCTCCCCTTAGACATTCCACTCCGCCAAAGAAAAATATATTTCCATGTCATGGTTAAATAAAAGCATATTTATCAAATCAATCACGTGAATGTTCTGACTGAACTACATTTGACAGTGCACGGCGCTGAGGACTTAAGTAAGCAGACATCACAGCAGTCTGAAGAATCTCAGTGGTGTCCTTGATGTCATGCTTGCAGAGAACAAAGGTGAAAGTGGTTTTAGGTGTGGTAAGCAACAAAACTTTTGAAACATGCACACATTTGTGAAGGTATACCACTTCCATCAGAAGTGCGTCATTGTCCTATACAGTCAGCGTAATAGATCCAGTTTTGTCAGATACAACGTACACTGTCCTGTCCATGACTTTGTTGGCCCTTGTAATAGTTGTGTCGTTTCCTCTTTGGTTCAGCACTTTTACTAACACATAGACCTGCAAGCACAGGAAAAACTGAATGAACTTGTTATTGAAATGGACACACAGTATGGCAAATATTTGGACTTACGTTTTTTACGTGAAATAAAAGGATACGATTTTGTTAACAGGTAGGTATAGTTATCATAGTTAATTATTTAAATGTACTCACTGTTTTATTATGTCTGAGATCATAAAGGATGTCGTTCAGCAGTTTGGTCTGTTGTTGTTTATAAGGTAAGAAAGGGACGTTTCTGACAAACGTCAGCTGGTATCGCTTGTTGTCTCCAAATCTGACCCCAACTTGCTTTCAATTAAGGAACAATAAAAATGTATCTTATTGCACCTAGCATCAAATATGAAGGCCTTACTGTAGAATCTGAAGAACTGTTTCGGAGCTTTATCTGTAAGTATTGATAAAATGTTGCTAATATTTTGAGAAACATTCACATATAGCATCAAATTATCATCAAACCTGCAATATTAGTTTTTGTGAGAATGTGTCTTGATGTTAGGGTTAGATGCATTCAACTAGCACTGACACAAGGTCTTTAGACTTGTATTATTGATTATACTGTATACATTTTCGTATACAGTGCATACAGCAGAGTCGTACTGAAAGTATAATAAAGAAACCATCATGCCAATGAAAAAGAGAAACTTAGCACAAGAAGCAGAAAGATTCAGTTGATGTATTTATTCAACTTAACTCAGAGAGTCACTTCATAATAGTTGCCTCAAAATGAGGCAGACAGAGTGATTAAACATCACAACATAACTTGGACACATTTCCAAGACACAAGGTACTCTAACAGAGTAGAGGATATACATCTGTCTTTACAAAAGACATGTTGAACTGTTTCACATAAACAGTTTACAGTGAAAATAATGTTCTCCTTTCTTCGCACTTGTAAATCATTTGCATAATAAATACTCAAATAGAGTAGAGGATAGATATTGAACAGGCATTGGATCTGTCTAACATAAACAGTAAGTTTACAGAGAAAATAATGTTCTCCTTTCATTGTACATATTGAAACATATATGCAGAGTAGGTACTGTACTCTAACAGAGTAGAGGAAACATATTGAAGAACTATCTTTCTGACAGACTCAGATCTGTCCAATATGAACAGATGTTTGACAGAAAACGGGATATTCATCAATATAAATATTTCAAAGTTACTCATAGTCAGAGTAGAATATATATAGATCCTGAAACGGATCAGTTAATTGATCACAGAAAGATATGATACCCATTTTGGGCAAACTATCCTCATGGAGGAAGAGTGATAATGTATCACTCAAGTTTACATAGAAATTTACTGGTGCAAACTTCACAGAGATGCACATCAAAATATAAACTACAATAATGTAGTCTGAAAATCAGGATTATCCTGAAGAGATTTGTTGACCTTTGAACAGATCAGAGGAAATCTCAGAGAGATTCAATGAATAATGCCCAGTTTGGGTAAATGTCCTTACAAAGCACCATAACTACTTCAGATCATAATGATCAATAACAAAATTAGCAATGGTTCTGGTCATACAGAACATCTTCACTTGTCAATATTGTTGACGGTAATGTTCATTTCTAACCAACATGGTTATGTTTGGGAGTACAGCTCCAGTCTGTAGGTCTCTACCAGGGCCTCCAGGGCACGCTGCTGACTGGCTTCTTCTCTTTACTGATGCTGTGTTGAGCTGGGGAGCTCAGCTGAGGCAGGTCAGTCTCCATCCTGTTCTTATCAGAGGATGACTGCAGGCTCTGGAAGTGGCTCAGCAGTCTTCTCTGGGTCTGTGTCTCCATCTCCTCCTTGGACAGGAAGTGTACCATCTCTTGGACACACCTTGAGTGACCCTGATTGGTAGGTGCTGAGCAGGAAGAGGAGCTGATTGGCTGCAGGCGGCTCAATAAGGAAACTGTCATCTCCAGGATGTCAGCTTTCTCCAGCTTGGAGTCAAGCTGCTGGTTGAAGAGTTCGGGTCCCAGGAGAGACTTGAGCTGCTCAATGCTGCTGCTGATACGATCTCTACGTAACTTCTCCACCTGTGGCTTTCTTAGCTGCAAAGGAAAGAGAGGAAACACATTAATAACCTGATCCTGGAGTGTAACATGAATGAAGATCATTACTATTAAGCAGTTGATGTAAGTCTGTGACATTGGGTCTTTAATTTACCTTGTTGGTGAGAGTCAGGTGGTCCTCAGAGTAGGTTCTTGCTGAAGTGACTGTTGGAGTCATGGTTGGATCTCTGTGTTGTAGAGTTCTCTGTGTAGAGTGAATCTGACTTCTACTGGCTTCATCCCTCCTATATATAGTCCCTCATCTCCATATGAATGTGTGGGTCTTGAGCTGGTTGGAGTTTCTCACAGTCTGCAGCCAATGGGAGAGCTTGGGAGGACAATAGTCACATCTCAGGGGAGCAGATGGAGGGCTGGGGGGGATGGAGAAAGACTCGTAGAGCGCTGTGTGGATCTGGGAAATTGGTGACCCTTTAAAGAGATCAGATCTGCTGCCTGATGTTGGGATCAATGACTCTGAGAGAGCACACGCTCATCATCTTAACACACACGTGTGATACTGGCTCAGCTCCTTTACATGAGATCTTACAGGATGACGTAAACTTCAGATACGTCAGTCATAAATATCAGATGAAATGGTATGCTTCACTGTTGAAATTTACAATTAGATTTGCAAAGCATGTCTTTGTCAAATTAGTTAAGAAGATACTCGTGTTATTTAATACTTACTTAATTCCTTTATTTTAGAATCAGATGGCGCTACCCTTTTAGAATTTCCTAATTGAGACATAATTTAAACACATAGTCTATATATTGTACAAGTTAAAGACACTATACATTCATGTTATTACCAATGAGGAGCATCCATTCTTTTTAGGATAGGACGTAAACTATTTACTGCTGTAATTCCAGATGTGTCGAGTGACATTTAGTCTGTGTAGAGAACTGCTCTGAGTTTCCCACACTGAGTCCAGTGTCCTGTGGTCAATGAACTACAAAAGAGGTTCAGGACACTGAATGGAGCTTTAGTGACGCTATCAGCTCTGTGTTGTAGTAGAGACAGAGCCTGACGTCACAAACCATCTGGAGGGAAAGAGCACCATTGCCTGCTCCTGTGGGATAATCACCACAAGCATTTATACAATTAAAGTGTTTAATTATAATTTGTTCTCACAAAACATACATAAAGTATTATTTTATAATATTCTTATTATCAATGTCTTCAGACAATTTTGGTGTTATTGAAATATGAACACGTGTGTGAATGTTTGACATTCTGGGCTGATAGATGACATCAGCCTCAGATTCCTATATATGATCATTGTTATTCCTCCTCCTAAAGTGTGCCAATTCCCCACAGAGACAGTCAGGTGGTGGTGAGACTGAGGATGCTAAAGACACTGAACTGTGACTCTGCTCTCAAGAGCTTTCCCACACTGTGCTCATTGAGGGAGTTTCTACAGAACAATACAAGTGTGCCTTGTTCAATGTTAATTCATCTCCATCCAAGCAGCTACCAATGACCCCACCCCTGGCAGGAGGTACATTCATTTGTATAGAAGCAGGTAAATAGTGAGCTATGGACATTAGGTAACCTTGTTTATATGTTTGTTTACATCTCAACCCATTTAGATGGTTCCAAACACCTACAGAGTTATTCTTCTTTTGGCATAGATGGTGCGGCACTATAAATCTGAGAAACGACACTAAAATATCATGTTTGATGAAAATAAATCATTGACTAAAATATGTTTAATAAAAGACTCTTCACACAAAATGTGCGTGTTCTATAAGGTCTAAATTAAGTGTTTTGTTTAATTAATCCAAATCTGTGTGTATTCCAATCTTGAAGCACTAAATATTTTTGTATTAACCTCCAAGACTAGAGTTTGTATCTATTGTTCCATCGGGGGTCTGTGAATTAGGTTTCCTTAGTTTCCCCCAACCTGCATTCAATTAAGGAACAATAGAATTGTGTCTAATTGCATTTGGCATCTTATATGAAAGGCTGACCCCACTGTACAATCTGGAGTACAATAAAATGAGACTGTTTCTGAGCTTTATCTGTGAGTACTGACGAAATGCTGCTATTTTGAAAAACATTCATTTTGAAGAATAAAATATTTGTGAAATCATGAAGTTGCATCACACTAAAGCAGATTAGACACGTCAAAGATTAATATTCTTTCACAAGAATATGTAATGTTGATAATCTTTTTAAGGAAAATATGGCAATTTAAATGAGGCATTTTTGAAACTTGAATAAATTTTTATATCACCATCAGAAATGCTATATTTGTTTACGGGTGAATGTGTCTTGATGTATTATTCATTCAGCTAGCTCTCATACAAGGTCTTCAGTCTTGCATTTTTGATGGTAATGTATACACATTTTTGACAAGCAAAAGGTTTACTCAAAATCTTTCTAATATGTCAGGTAATTATTGTCATATTTTAAGAGTTCTACTGAAAGCATCATAAAGTAAACATGATGCCATTAAAAAAGAGGTTTTGCACAGGGACCAGAAATATTTCGTTGATTTGTATTTATTCAACTTAACTCAGAGAGTCACTTCATAATAGTTGCCTCAACATGAGACAGAGTGATTAAACGTCACAACATAACTTGGACACATGTCCAAGACACAAGGTACTCTAACAGAGTAGAGGATATATATTGTCTTTACAAAAGACATGTTGAACTGTTTAACATAAACAGTTTACAGTGAAAATAATGTTCTCCTTTCTTCGCACTTGTAAATCAACTGCATAATAAATACTCAAATAGAGTAGAGGATAGATATTGAACATCTGTCTTTACAAAAGGCATTAGATCTGTCTAGCATAAACAGTAAGTTTACAGAGAAAATAATGTTCTCCTTTCATTGTACATATTTAAACATATGCAGAGTAGGTACTGTACTCTAACAGAGTAGAGGAAACACATTGAAGAACTATCTTTCTGAAAGACTCAGTCCAATATGAACAGATGTTTGACAGAAAACAGGATATTCATCAATAGAAATATTTCAAAGTTACTCATATAGTCAGAATAAATATATATAGAGCCTGAAACGGATCAGTTAACTGATCACAGAAAGATGATAACAGTGATACCCATTTTGGGCAAACTATCCTCATGGATGAAGAGTGATAATGTATCACTCAAGTTTATATAATTTACTGGTGCAAACTTCACAGAGATGCACACCAACATTTAACTACAATAATGTAGTGTGAAAATCAGGATTATCCTGAAGAGATTTGTTGACCTTTGAACAGATCAGAGGAAATCTCAGAGAGATTCAATGAATAATGCCCAGTTTGGGTAAATGTCCTTACAAAGCACCATAACTACTTCAGATCATAATGATCAATAACAAAATTAGCAATGGTTCTGGTCATACAGAACATCTTCATCTTCACTTGTCAATAATGTTGACGTTAATGTTCATTTCTAACCAACATGGTTATGTTTGGGAGTACAGCTCCAGTCTGTAGGTCTCTACCAGGGCCTCCAGGGGGCGCTGTTGACTGGCTTCTTCTCTTCACTGATGCTGTGTTGAGTTGGGGAGCTCAGCTGAGGCAGGTCTTATCAGCCATCCTGTTCTTATCAGAGGATGACTGCAGGCTCTGGAAGTGGCTCAGCAGTCTTCTCTGGGTCTGTGTCTCCATCTCCACCTTGGACAGGAAGTGCACCGTTTTACCACAACTAAATCTACGTGACCGAGAGACTGCAGCAATGTGTGCCGTGAGGGAGAGATCGTCGTCCAAGGTAACCCCCAGGTTTATGGCAGATGATGAAGGGGTCACTGTTGCAGATCCCAGAGTTATAGAGAGGTTGTGGGTGATTAAGGGTTTGGCCGGAATGATAAGAAGTTCTGTTTTGGCAAGGTTCAGCTGGAGGAGGTGTCTAGTCATCTAGGCCGAGATGTTGGAGAGGCAGGCCTCTATTCTAGTTGAGATCCTTGGATCAGTCAGGGGGAAGGATAGGTATAGCTGCGTGTCGTCAGCGTAGCAGTGATCGGAGAAGCCATGGGAGGAGACGATTGGAAGTGAGGTGGTGTACAGACAGAATAGGAGGGTTACAAGGACGGATTGTTTTTTGTATTTTTTCAAGGATGTCGCTGTTGACGGGGTGGACCTTATTGTGTTTGAACACTCTCCTCACCCCCAGGCAGCATTTGAAGCGCAGGCGGAAGGTGCCCATGCCCTTGACCACCTTGTCTGCCTGCCAACGCCACCAGCTGGTGACAGAGACAAAAGCACAGGAAGTTAGGGAGCGCGGGAGCAGATACAGTGTAAAATAACTGAGAATGTGGTTTAGATGGTTGTAACGTGGGTGTGTCCCCTGAAAACAGGACCACAGGGGAAGTGATCCAGGAGTTGGAATCTACCTCTTGCTGGAGTTTTGGACGGTATAAACTCCCACACTGACTCTCTACACTTAACTGGTAATGCACCTTTTGGTCTGGACATGGCCCCCTCTGGACACAGTGCTCTTCTCCTCCTAAATAGCATCCAGGCTGTGCTCCTGCTCTCTCGTCTGCTTATCCTCCGCATCAGAAAACTCAACCCACAGGATTACCAGACTTCTCAGAAAAGGTTTCCGGACCAACAGTTGCTGGGATAAGGAAGGCACTAAGCACATTTTTAAGGTGGGGAACACTCTAAACTTTCTAAACACTCTGTTCTGTAGAACCTTGGGCAGTGGTATGAGATAAAGAAGCTTCCTGCTGTGTTTGAGAAAGGAACATGCAACCAAGCCACTTACTCCGTACTGCAGGATGGACTGTCCAAGTCTGCGATGCAGAGCTGCTGTGAGTTAAACCTAAGCATTGGCCATGTGTGAATACACATCCATTCACACTCCATTAGACTGATGAAGAAATAAGAACCCATTCTGTCACACAGGTCACACGGGCATATGTACTCAATAGAGGATGTGGCCAAGATCAGTTTGCGCCTCCTGACAGTACACAAGTAAAGCGCTTATGTCCATGCAGCATTACAAGGAAAATCGTTGACAAACACAGTTTGGAGTTTGGAGAGTGTTTTGTTTTTCATACACATGCATTTTTGCACTGTCAACATAATGTGAAAAGACATTGCTCCCCTTGAATTTAAAGAAAGTTTATTTCTGGGATGTAAAGGGGGGGAGGGGGGATGGGAGAGGGGAAGTGAAGCGTTAAACAGACGCAGGCGGCATGCCCACAGACACCGGCGGCATGCCCACAGACACAGGTGGCGTGCCCACAGACACCGGCAGCATGCCAATGTGCATGTTGCTTGTTCACGACGGGACCACACGCCTCTTGCGGGTCCTCACCCCAAAGCAGCATTTGAAGTGCCTGCGGAAGGTGCCCATGCCCTTGACCAACTTGTAGGCCTGCCGACGCCACCAGCTGGAGACAGAGACAAAGGAAGTGAGGGAGAGCGGGAGCAAGAAGAGAAGAGATACAGTGGAAAACAACTGAGAACATGGCTTAGATGGTTGTAACGTGGGTGTGTCCTCTGAAGACAGGACAACAGGGGAAGTGATCCAGGACTTTGGACTCCATCTCTTGCTGGAGTTAAGACCGTATAAACTCCCACCCTTTCACTCTACACTGAAGTTGTAATGCACCTTTTGGTCTGGACATCCAAGCTGGGATCCTCCTGCTTTCTCTCCTCCGCTTCCTCCACATCAGAAACTTCAACCTACAGGATAATCAGACTTCTCACAAAAGGTTTCCGGACCAACAGTTGGTGAGATAAGGAAGACACTAAGCACATTTTTAAGGTAGGGAACACTTTAAACTTTCAGGGTTTGCTCACCATGGTGGTATGAGGGCAAGAACGTGTGATCTATTGGCTAAACAAAAAGCTCTTTGCAGTACTGCTCACTGCCACAGGAAGGTGGAGAGAGGCAGAGGACCCTCACAGAGGGTTTCACTTACATATAAGTGAGGCAGCTGTCTCAGGTTTTCTGCCTTGGACATGGGCTGGTCCATATGGGGTCCACCAAACCTGTCCATCAGATTCAGATTATTTTAGCATGGAGATGTAGTAGAAAAGTGGACAGGTGATGTGAGTCAGATGTGGTGTTGTGCACACTTACATCATTGCCTTCTCCAGCTGGACCTCCAGATCTTTGTTGTTGGTCCTCAGCTCCTGAACACACACTCAAAGTCAAGAATGAAAGCACCAACACTGTCGTCATAATGTCAATGATAAAGAAAAGGAATAAAATAAGGCATTCTACTTTACCTGGATAGTGATAAGATGCTCTTCACCACAAAATATCAGATCTTCGATGATCATCGATTTCTACAAGTAAAACAGAAACAGACATCAAACCCTTTTTTGTAATAACACATAATAGAAAACCAAAAACAGGACACTGGCAGAGCAAGAAAGTTCTTCCAGAAAGTCTTTAGAAACATTTAGCATTACCTCCCAGTTGTTGCTTTCAATTTGGGCTTTCAGAGCCTGGTTCTCTTGCTTCTGCAAAAACAGAAAAATAGAATGATTAGAGATGATAATTCTGTTGTTTTATTGCTCCGAGTACAGTGGAGCTTTGTTGTAGATTGTCTTCGGGAGAGGCAAAAGCATGTCTTGTGTGCTCCTGAACTTTCCACACACCCACCATCTTTTTGATCAAGTTGCCCTGGGAGCGGATGGTGGCATCCATCTCGGCACAGTCTTGATGGACTTCTACCAGCTCATCCACCTGCCTGCTCGAACAATTCAATGTCTGCCTGAGACTGTAAAAGTTAAAACACAAAACTGTAATGAATATTTACATTTAGTCATTTAGCAGATGCTTTTATTCAGAGCGACAAATTCAAGGACCCCCTGAGGCAAGGAGGGTGAAGTGCCTTGCCCAAGAACATCATGTTGGCAGGGCCAGAATTCAAACTTGTGTGTTACAGTATTTACCTCTTCACCTCACAGCTGAGGGTCATGTTTTTAGCTTGCCTAGCTGAGTTTTTTAACCTTAACACCATCCTTAATTGAATCATGTTGAAGCCGTCCTGAGTGTGGATTAACTCAGAGATTGTATCGAAATCCGATATCTGCTGGTCGTCAGGATTCCTAGAGACATCAACAGATCCCAACGCACATCAATTTCACAGGTCAGAGACCACACCACTTCTGTAAATCCTACCTAAGCCTGTAACCGGCCAACATTTGTGTGCAACAATTCTGAGACTGTGAAGAATATGCTGTCTGTGTGGTAGGTGTTTCTGAATAAAATCTTACAGGTCTGACATTTTTAGGAGCCTCTCATCTTCGGCCACATTATGCTCTCCGCCTACCCCCAATTCGTGCAAGCACGCGCCTTTCTCCATCATTTTCTTATTCTAGCTGCTGTTTAAGTTTCGTGTCTCTTCTTCCGCTGTCTCTTCGTGAATGATTTACCTGTGGGAACTTCCGAATCCATAACTTGCGGCGATTATGATGTCATAGTGTGAAAGCTGTATTCTAAGTCAGAGTGAAGCAGCTCCCTTTGAAGTTAATCTATTATATTAAACAAATAAATATAATAAACAATATTCTCAAGGCTGACGGTATATGAAATAGCGTGAACAAAAAAATATATTTTTCTTCTTTAAGGAGCTATATAGAATAAAAGAAACAAGTTAGCTACAGTAGTAGCCTGCTCACTAATGCACACTGAAACTAGCCCAGGGTTGACAACCTTCTGTATCAAAAGAGCCATTTTAGTCCTGATGAATAACTATAGTTTGTTGCATTTATTTAATTAGGTAACTACAAAAATAAAACGGGTTATATTTTGTTTGGTTATGCCTATGCCATTATAAAGTGCAACAATAAATTAACTGCCACAAAACTAGCAGCAGTAGTTATTACACTTCGTGAAAGTATTTGCTTGGGGGGGAGGGGGGGGGGGGGGGAGTCCCAAAGATACATTAAATTTTTGACGCTCAAGTGTCCGACATTTAACCGAGAGCATCCGGTAATTTTTCGAAATAAAAGATTAATTACTATTAGTATAGTAATAGTTATTAATTATCGTATTTCTTCGGCTGCCCGAGGCCCGGCGGTACCAACTGATCCGCGGCGGCCCCAGCCCACATTGGGTCAACGGCCCACCGGGACGATGCCCGGTATGCCAGATGGCCACTCCACCCCTGATCGAGGGTCTGTGAATTAGGTTTCCTTAGTTTCACCCAACCTGCATTCAATTAAGGAACAATATAATTGTGTCTAATTGCGCTTAGCATCTTAAGGCTGACCCCACTGTACAATCTGGAGTACAATAAAATGAGACTGTTCCTGAGCTTTATCTGTGAGTACTGACGAAATGCTGCTGATATTTTGATAAACATGAATTTTATAGAATAAAATATCTGTGAAGTCATGAAGTTGCATCACACTAAAGCAGATTAGACACGTCAAATATTAATATTCTTTTACAAGAATATGTGATGTTGATACTCTTTTTAAGGAAAATATGGCAACTTAAATGAAGCGTCTGAAACTTGAATGAATTTTTATAGTACCATCAAAAATGCTATATTTGTTTACGTGTGAATGTGTCTTGATGTATTATTCATTCGGCTAGCTCTCATACAAGGTCTTCAGTCTTGCATTTTTGATGGTACTGTATACACATTTTTGACAAGCAAAAGGTTTACTCAAAATCTTTGTAATATGTCAGGTAATTATTGTCATATTTTAAGAGTTCTACTGAAAGCATCATGAAGTAGACATGATGCCATTAAAAAAGAGGTTTTGCACAAGGACCAGAAAGATTCAGTTGATTGTATTTATTAAACTTGACTCAGAGAGTCACTTCATGATAGTTGCCTCAACATGAGGCAGACAGAGTGATTAAACGTCACAACATAACTTGGACACATTTCCAAGACACAAGGTACTCTAACAGAGTAGAGGATATATATTGAACATCTGTCTTTACAAAAGACATGTTGAACTGTTTAACATAAACAGTTTACAGAGAAAATAATGTTCTCCTTTCTTCACACATGTAAAACATGTACATAATAAATACTCAAATAGAGTAGAGGATAGATATTGAACATCTGTCTTTACAAAAGGCATTAGATCTGTCTAGCATAAACAGTAAGTTTACAGAGAAAATAATGTTCTCCTTTCATTGTGCATATTTAAACATATGCAGAGTAGGTACTGTACTCTAACAGAGTAGAGGAAACACATTGAAGAACGATCTTTCTGACAGACTCAGATCTGTCCAATATGAACAGATGTTTGACAGAAAACAGGATATTCATCAATATAAATATTTCAAAGTTATTCATAGTCAGTAGAATATATATAGATTCTGAAACGGATCAGTTAATTGATCACAGAAAGATGATAACAGTGATACCCATTTTGGGCAAATTATCCTCATGGAGGAAGAGTGATAATGTATCACTCAAGTTTACATAGAAACTTACTGGTGCAAACTTCACAGAGATGCACATCAAAATATAAACTACAATAATGTAGTCTGAAAATCAGGATTATCCTGAAGAGATTTGTTGACCTTTGAACAGATCAGAGGAAATCTCAGAGAGATTCAATGAATAATGCCCAGTTTGGGTAAATGTCCTTACACAGCACCATAATACTTCAGATCATAATGATCAATAACAAAATTAGCAATGGTTCTAGTCATATAGAACATCTTCATCTTCACTTGTCAATAATGTTGACGCTAATGTTCATTTCTAACCAACATGGTTATGTTTGGGAGTAGAGCTGCAGTCTGTAGGTCTCTACCAGGGCCTCCAGGGGGCGCTGTTGACTGGCTTCTTCTCTTTACTGATGCCGTGTTGAGCTGGGGAGCTCAGCTGAGGCAGGTCAGTCTCCATCCTGTTCTTATCAGAGGATGACTGCAGGCTCTGGAAGTGGCTCAGCAGTCTTCTCTGGGTCTGTGTCTCCATCTCCTCCTTGGACAGGAAGTGCACCGTCTCTTGGACACACTTGGAGTGACCCTGATTGGTAGGTGATGAGCAGGAAGAGGAGCTGATTGGCTGCAGGCGGCTCAATAAGGAAACTGTCATCTCCAGGATGTCAGCTTTCTCCAGCTTGGAGTCAGGCTGCTGGTTGAAGAGTTCGGGTCCCAGGAGAGACTTGAGCTGCTCAATGCTGCTGTTGATACGATCTCTACGTAACTTCTCCACCTGTGGCTTTCTTAGCTGCAAAGGAAAGAGAGGAAACACATTAATAACCTGATCCTGGAGTGTAACATGAATGAAGATCATTACTATTAAGCAGTTGATGTAAGTCTGTGACATTGGGTCTTTAATTTACCTTGTTGGTGAGAGTCAGGTGGTCCTCAGAGTAGGTTCTTGCTGAAGTGACTGTTGGAGTCATGGTTGGATCTCTGTGTTGTAGAGTTCTCTGTGTAGAGGGAATCTGACTTCTACTGGCTTCATCCCTCCTATATATAGTCCCTCATCTCCATATGAATGTGTGGGTCTTGGGCTGGTTGGAGTTTCTCACAGTCTGCAGCCAATGGGAGAGCTTGGGAGGACAATAGTCACATTTCAGGGGAGCAGATGGAGGGCTGGGGGGGATGGAGAAAGACTCGTAGAGCGCTGTGTGGATCTGGGAAATTGGTGACCCTTTAAAGAGATCAGATCTGCTGCCTGATGTTGGGATCAATGACTCTGAGAGAGCACACGCTCATCATCTTAACACACACGTGTGATACTGGCTCAGCTCCTTTACATTAGATCTTACAGGATGACGTAAACTTCAGATACGTCAGTCATAAATATCAGATGAAATGGTATGCTTCAATGTTGAAATTGACAAATAGATTTGCAAAGCATGTCTTCGTCAAATTAGTTAAGAAGATACTCATGTTATTGAATACTTATTTAATTCCTTTATTTTAGAATCAGATAGCCCTACCTTTTAGAATTTCCTAATTGAGACATCATTTAAACACAGTCTATATATTGTACAAGTTAAAGACAAGATACATTCATGTTATTACCAATGAGGAGCATCCATTCTTTTTAGGATAGGACGTACACTATTTACTGCTGTAATTCCAGATGTGTCGAGTGTCATGTAGTGTGAGTAGAGAACTGCTCTGAGTTTCCCACACTGAGTCCAGTGTCCTGTGGTCAATGAACTACAAAAGAGGTTCAGGACACTGAATGGAGCTTTAGTGACACGATCAGCTCTGTGTTGTAGTAGAGACAGAGCCTGACGTCACAAACCATCTGGAGGGAAAGAACACCACTGGCTGTTACTGTTGGCTCATTATTGCAACAAACATTTATGAAGTTAAAGAAATCAATCATTACAAATGAAAATTTCAGCAGTATAATATAATCTCAGGTGTATTTTATAAATTGTATCCCACAAATGTTTGATGTTAGTTAAATATGAACACGTGTGTGAATGTTTGACATTCTGGGCTGATAGATGACATCAGACTCAGATTCCTATATATGATCATTGTTATTCCTCCTCCTAAAGTGTGCCAATTCCCCACAGAGACAGGTGGAGGGCTGGGGGGGATGGAGAGAGACTCGTAGAGCGCTGTGTGGATCTGGGAAAGTGGTGACCCTTTAAAGAGATCAGATCTGCTGCCTGATGTTGGGATCAATGACTCTGACAGAGCACACGCTCATCATCTTAACACACACGTGTGATACTGGCTCAGCTCCTAGTGTAAGAATTTCCAATTTAACTTAATCTTTATTCATGAGAATTTCGCAGGAATAGCAATTTCTCTTACTCTCTTTCAACTAAAATGTCAAGAAATAATGGTGAGTTCATCATAACTGTAATCAGTTCTTAAAAGCATGCGAGGCAGTTGGTCTGTTTACATTCTTAATTTACTCTCATCAGGTACATACTTTTATAAATGTGTCCATAGTTTAGTTAACTTAAGAAAAAAAGAGTTGTCTAAACTCTATGAAATTGTTTATTTTCAGGGACGTGTTAGCCATCTTGTGGCACAGATGTAGCAGATGTGTTGAGTGTCATGTAGTGTGAGTAGAGAACTGCTCTGAGTTTCCCACACTGAGTCCAGTGTCCTGTGGTCAATGAACTACAAAAGAGGTTCAGGACACTGAATGGAGCTTTAGTGACGCTATCAGCTCTGTGTTGTAGTAGAGACAGAGCCTGACGTCACAAACCATCTGGAGGGAAAGAGCACCATTGCCTGCTCCTGTGGGATAATCACCACAAGCATTTATACAATTAAAGTGTTTAATTATAATTTTTTCTCACAAAACATACATAAAGTATTATTTTATAATATTCTTATTATCAATGTCTTCAGACAATTTTGGTGTTATTGAAATATGAACACGTGTGTGAATGTTTGACATTCTGGGCTGATAGATGACATCAGCCTCAGATTCCTATATATGATCATTGTTATTCCTCCTCCTAAAGTGTGCCAATTCCCCACAGAGACAGTCAGGTGGTGGTGAGACTGAGGATGCTAAAGACACTGAACTGTGACTCTGCTCTCAAGAGCTTTCCCACACTCTGCTCATTGAGGGAGTTTCTACAGAACAATACAAGTGTGCCTTGTTCAATGTTAATTCATCTCCATCCAAGCAGCTACCAATGACCCCACCCCTGGCAGGAGGTACATTCATTTGTATAGAAGCAGGTAAATAGTGAGCTATGGACATTAGGTAACCTTGTTTATATGTTTGTTTACATTTCAACCCATTTAGATGGTTCCAAACACCTACAGAGTTATTCTTCTTTTGGCATAGATGGTGCTGCACTATAAATCTGAGAAACGACACTAAAATATCATGTTTGATGAGAATAAATCATTGACTAAAATATGTTTAATAAAAGACTCTTCACACAAAATGTGCGTGTTCTATAAGGTCTAAATTAAGTGTTTTGTTTAATTAATCCAAATCTGTGTGTATTCCAATCTTGAAGCACTAAATATTTTTGTATTAACCTCCAAGACTAGAGTTTGTATCTATTGTTCCATCGGGGGTCTGTGAATTAGGTTTCCTTAGTTTCCCCCAACCTGCATTCAATTAAGGAACAATAGAATTGTGTCTAATTGCATTTAGCATCTTATATGAAAGGCTGACCCCACTGTACAATCTGGAGTACAATAAAATGAGACTGTTTCTGAGCTTTATCTGTGAGTACTGACGAAATGCTGCGGATCTTTTGAAAAACATTCATTTTATAGAATAAAATATCTGTGAAGTCATGAAGTTGCATCACACTAAAGCAGATTAGACACGTCAAATATTAATATTCTTTCACGAGAATATGTGATGTTGATAATCTTCTTAAGGAAAATATGGCAATTTAAATGAAGCATGTGAAACTTGAATTAATTTTCATAGTACCATCAAAAATGCTATATTTCTTTACGTGTGAATGTGTCTTGATGTACTATTCATTCAGCTAGCTCTCATACAAGGTCTTCAATCTTGCGTTTTTGATGGTACTGTATACACATTTTTGACAAGCAAAAGGTGTACTCAAAATCTTTGTAATATGTCAGGTAATTATTGTCATATTTTCAGAGTTCTACTGAAAGCATCATGAATTAGACATGATGCCATTAAAAAAATAGGTTTTGCACAAGGACCAGAAATATTCAGTTGATTGTATTTATTCAACTTAACTCAGAGAGTCACTTCATAATAGTTGCCTCAACATGAGGCAGACAGAGTGATTAAACGTCACAACATAACTTGGACACATTTCCAAGACACAAGGTACTCTAACAGAGTAGAGGATATATATTGAACATCTGTCTTTACAAAAGACATGTTGAACTGTTTAACATAAACAGTTTACAGAGAAAATAATGTTCTCCTTTCTTCACACGTGTAAAACATGTACATAATAAATACTCAAATAGAGTAGAGGATAGATATTGAACATTTGTCTTTACAAAAGGCATTAGATCTGTCTAGCATAAACAGTAAGTTTACAGAGAAAATAATGTTCTCCTTTCATTGTGCATATTTAAACATATGCAGAGTAGGTACTGTACTCTAACAGAGTAGAGGAAACACATTGAAGAACTATCTTTCTGAAAGACTCAGTCCAATATGAACAGATGTTTGACAGAAAACAGGATGTTCATCAATATAAATATTTCAAAGTTACTCATATAGTCAGAGTAGAATTTATATAGATCCTGAAACGGATCAGTTAACTGATCACAGAAAGATGATAACAGTGATACCCATTTTGGGCAAATTATCCTCATGGAGGAAGAGTGATAATGTATCAATTAAGTTTACATAGAAACTTACTGGTGCAAACTTCACAGAGATGCACATCAAAATATAAACTACAATAATGTAGTCTGAAAATCAGGATTATCCTGAAGAGATTTGTTGACCTTTGAACAGATCAGAGGAAATCTCAGAGAGATGCAATGAATAATGCCCAGTTTGGGTAAATGTCCTTACACAGCACCATAATACTTCAGATCATAATGATCAATAACAAAATTAGCAATGGTTCTAGTCATATAGAACATCTTCATCTTCACTTGTCAATAATGTTGACGCTAATGTTCATTTCTAACCAACATGGTTATGTTTGGGAGTAGAGCTGCAGTCTGTAGGTCTCTACCAGGGCCTCCAGGGGGCGCTGTTGACTGGCTTCTTCTCTTTACTGATGCCGTGTTGAGCTGGGGAGCTCAGCTGAGGCAGGTCAGTCTCCATCCTGTTCTTATCAGAGGATGACTGCAGGCTCTGGAAGTGGCTCAGCAGTCTTCTCTGGGTCTGTGTCTCCATCTCCTCCTTGGACAGGAAGTGCACCGTCTCTTGGACACACTTGGAGTGACCCTGATTGGTAGGTGATGAGCAGGAAGAGGAGCTGATTGGCTGCAGGCGGCTCAATAAGGAAACTGTCATCTCCAGGATGTCAGCTTTCTCAAGCTTGGAGTCAGGCTGCTGGTTGAAGAGTTCTGGTCCCAGGAGAGACTTGAGCTGCTCAATGCTGCTGTTGATACGATCTCTACGTAACTTCTCCACCTGTGGCTTTCTTAGCTGCAAAACAAAGAGAGGAAACACATTAATAACCTGATCCTGGAGTGTAACATGAATGAAGATCATTACTATTAAGCAGTTGATGTAAGTCTGTGACATTGGGTCTTTAATTTACCTTGTTGGTGAGAGTCAGGTGGTCCTCAGAGTAGGTTCTTGCTGAAGTGACTGTTGGAGTCATGGTTGGATCTCTGTGTTGTAGAGTTCTCTGTGTAGAGGGAATCTGACTTCTACTGGCTTCATCCCTCCTATATATAGTCCCTCATCTCCATATGAATGTGTGGGTCTTGAGCTGGTTGGAGTTTCTCACAGTCTGCAGCCAATGGGAGAGCTTGGGAGGACAATGATGAATGTGGGGCAGCCTCATGTTCAGTGTCCTTATTGATAGAAAACAATAGTCACATCTCAGGGGAGCAGGTGGAAGGCTGAGGGGGGATGGAGAGAGACTAACAGAGCGCTGTGTGGATCTGGGAACATGGTGACCCTTTAAAGAGATCGGATGTTGGGATCAATGACTCTGACAGAGCGCACGCTCATCATCTCAGCACACACGTGTGATACTGGCTCTGCTTCTTTACATGAGATCTGCCAGTTTTACCTCATCTTCAGCCATAATTATTTGATCCTCTTGATATCCCTTTCATTGTCCATTTTGTTTACCTTCATGGTGGAATAAAAGATATACCTATACAGAATTTGAATTTGATGCTAAAGTAAATGTTCAAAATTGTTCCCCTTCATAATTATATATTTTTTTAAACATCCATCTATATTTGTAACTTTGAATGGAAATACAATGTTTTTTTTCAGTGAAATTTTAAGCCATTTTCTCTCTTATTCCCACTCTCCTTCAAGATTGTATTGAACAGCTATGATCTCCCCATGTTGAGCAGCCTTGGGCTCCCAGTAGCAGTGCCTCTGCTGGGCTATGCAGCTGTGAGCTGGTGCTGGTTTCTTCCTGTGGGTCTCAGCCCCAGGCAGCACACTCCATAACTGGCTCCCTGCACAAGGCTGAGCGTGCCCCAATCACACGCCCTCCTCTCTCTAGGGCTGGGAGCCACGGGGACACATGGCTTCCCACACTTCTGTATGCAGCCTGCTCAGCCCCCCAGACAATAGAAGTGTGTCTGTTCCCACAAAGCCTTCAGACTGTTCCCATGCAGAATTCAGGCTGGGCTATAAGACAGTGTGACCCCCACTGCCATCTGGGTCAGTTAAAACTCACCTCACAAACAAACAAACTAAATGTCTTAAACATTTAAATACATTAATATATCTCATTTTTTATAATATATATTTTTTTTACTATATGGTATGGATTTGCTCAGATACTTTTCCAGGATTTAGCCTGACAGACCTTATTACCATATGGCTTGGGGAGCAATTTCCCACCTGTCATTTTATTCCCACTGACTATTGTCCCTGGATTAGAGCCCTCTGATTGGCTGGAGATCTTCACACATGGAGCAGGATGAGTATAAATACAGAGCAGATGGAGAGTTCTCTAGTTAAGGTCCTCTGAGCATCCACAAGACAAGCAGTATCAACTGAGTCCAGCAAGCGATCACCTCAACTCCAATCAACTGGATAACTTCTGACAAGGACTTCAGAAGTACAATTTTGACTATTTTCTCGCAAAGCTACCAACTTCAACCAAATTCAGAAAATGTCAGCCTACCTGGACATCGCTCTTCAGGACAGTTTGA
This sequence comes from Protosalanx chinensis, assembly GCA_030340685.1. Classification (NCBI taxonomy): domain Eukaryota; kingdom Metazoa; phylum Chordata; class Actinopteri; order Osmeriformes; family Salangidae; genus Protosalanx; species Protosalanx chinensis. The sequence continues at coordinate 2,299,603 of CM059317.1, read as the reverse complement.
AGGAGCAGCAGGCCCAGGTGCACCTCAGGTAAGTTCAGCTCAACAACATCCTCCTGTCCTAGACATGGATGCTGTCACAGAGAACAGGAAGTTGTGTGTGAGTGAAGAGGTGTTGACAGTTGTCTTGTTTTTATCAGGTGTAAACTCAACATACTGGAGAGGAGGTGCAGCAGTGGAGTGGAGAAACTGAAAGCCATTCTGGAAGAGCATCTCCAGAACGGGATCCCTACCTCCGACCTCCTGGAGAAGACAATATCATTCTTCACTCTGAGGAAGGCCTTGCTGTCTCCCAACGGCTACTCCAAGTATTCCAGGGACATCCTGCGCCTCTTCCCTGACTCAGAGGACGACCTGACGCCCCTCTGCCTCCAACAGTGAACTGGAGGAAAAGCCTTTGTGGACTTTAAACACCTGGAAGTGTTGCTGCCACGGACTGGAACTTGACACTACTTGAGAGACCTTGAGCTGCCCTTGAAAATGCACTGATTTTGATATTTGATGACTTCAGGGTCGTATTGAAAACCCTGACTTTGGCTTTCATGCTGGAGCAAACCTAGTTATACAGCCATTTTCTTTTATTGAAATGTATATTTTTTTATTAATGCATTTTCGTGTTGTTTCAAGCAGTTGTACTGCTCTATTCTTTCTGTAAGAAAGACTTGTTTTGCAGAAGGGGTCTGATGTAGCTTGATGTTGAAAACTTGAAAGACCTGAAACAGTCTCATGGCTTTCGCCTCACAGTTCAAATGACATTGAGGGACTGGGGTGCAGGCTATCCCCAAGTTAAGTTCGAGCATTAATATGTGAAATACTAGCCCTTTGTTCGGGCAACAATCAATGTATAGTCTAAATACCGCGTGGCCTTCATGTATAGGGGAATTATTACGAGTATGAATATCTAAACACATTGTTTTAATTTAATTTCAATTACTGCGTAGTAGTGTACATTGTGCATTAAGACATGTTATTCATGAGACACAAAATAAAAATATAAAATTACATTTATGAATACATTTTTCATGATATTGGTACTCTTTTGATTTTAAAATCACACAAAATAGCAAGCTGTCTGAGAAGAGACCATAGATGACTAAGGAATGTTTCATTTTGCCAAACACTTACCTGCTGACAGGGCAAATGGTAGGCAGTGGTGAGGTGGGTGAGAAGAATAATGCCTTGAAAGGCAGGTCCAGACAAGCATGTCTGCATCAAGCAGGGCCTTGAGACTCTTCAAGTGACAAGGCCACTCCTTCTGACACAGGGATTATGTATGGGATGGACAGCACAGCAATTGAATATTTGACTACAGATCTAGAGGATTCAATCATGGAAGTTGTGTTGGATAATAATCAGCAAAACAAAGTGATTACATTATACTTATGCGATAATCTTGACCTGCATTAGTGTAAGATAGAGGTGGTTTGATGACCATGATAGCTAAACAGGATTTGATCACTGACGGTACATGTGGTCTGAAACTGCAGCCAAGGCTTTGGTTCAGCAGCATGTCAGATTTTAATGGATTGAGGGATGGATGAATGGATAGATAGATAGATAGATAAATAAACGAAGATTTGGAATCCGCAATATTAAGTACATATTGCCCTACACAGCGCGTGATGTCCTTGGTATATACAATAAGATATACAAGAGTTGATGTTGGGATTTGAGGTCAATAGTTATGTAAATTTACACAGTGTCATATCACAACAAGTAATTATTCTAATACTGATGCATATCTCATTTAATAAAACCAATTTAAAAAAAGCTAATTTGAACTTTTAGGGGATATTCAATAAATAATTACATTGCTTGTCAAACTGTCCTGTAGTTCTTATGTTGCTGGTAATGTGAGCACACTCCTGATGATTTCAGCCCTGGGGTCACATTTAACTAACAAGCTGCCAAGCCTGCTCCCTTGGGATGTTTCTTGAACAGTGAGATGATGTGGCATTGAACAAGACACACTTGTATTGTTCTGTAGAAGCTCCCCCAATGAGCAGAGTGTGGGAAAGCTCTGGAGAGCAGAGTCACAGTTCCATGGTACCTCTTTCGGTTCAGTGTTGTTTACTGCCATGCAAAGTCAGCTGTAGGCTGGCCAACATTCATAGTATACATGTACATGATGGATGTACAAGTGTATGTATACTTATATTTGATGGACAGATATTGGTAGTGTATGATGCCATGTACAATACACTGAAGATAATACTCATTGGAATATACTGTGTACCTGTAGATGTGAAAGAATTGCAGGTGACCAAAGAGGGAAAGGGAGAGGGAAAAAAGGAGGGAAAAAGGCCTCCAGATGGTCTGTGACGTCAGGCTCTGTCTCTACTACAACACAGAGCTGATCGTGTCACTAAAGCTCCATTCAGTGTCCTGAACCTCTTTTGTAGTTCATTGACCACAGGACACTGGACTCAGTGTGGGAAACTCAGATCAGTTCTCTACTCACACAAAATGACACTCGACACATCTGCTACATCTGGACCACAAGATGGCTAGAACTTCTCTGAATATATATATTTTTAAAGAGTTTAGAGACCTTGTGGACCAAAATAGTCTTACCGACCAAGTCAACTTAGATATTTTTTACATCGTAAAATGTTTTTGAAAGAGTTTGAATGAATTATTTTTAATTATTATTTGCATCACATGCTATACAGAAACGCTTTACATCAAGATATGTTCAGAATTATTACATATGATGTGATTTCATCAATGATGTGAACATTATTAATCCTTCTCATAGCTGAGGATGAGGTGAAACTGTAAGATCTCATGTAAAGGAGCTGAGCCAGTATCACACGTGTGTTAAGATGATGAGCGTGTGCTCTGTCAGAGTCATTGATCCCAACATCAGGCAGCAGATCTGATCTCTTTAAAGGGTCACCACTTTCCCAGATCCACACAACGCTCTACAAGTCTCTCTCCATCCCCCCCAGCCCTCCACCTGCTCCCCTGAGATGTGACTATTGTCCCCCCAAGCTCTCCCATTGGCTGCAGACTGTGAGAAACTCCAACCAGCTCAAGACCCACACATTCATATGGAGATGAGGGACTATATATAGGAGGGATGAAGCCAGTAGAAGTCAGATTCCCTCTACACAGAGAACTCTACAACACAGAGATCCAACCATGACTCCAACAGTCACTTCAGCAAGAACCTACTCTGAGGACCACCTGACTCTCACCAACAAGGTAAATTAAAGACCCAATGTCACAGACTTACATCAACTGCTTAATAGTAATGATCTTCATTCATGTTACACTCCAGGATCAGGTTATTAATGTGTCTCCTCTCTTTCCTTTGCAGCTAAGAAAGCCACAGGTGGAGAAGTTACGTAGAGATCGTATCAACAGCAGCATTGAGCAGCTCAAGTCTCTCCTGGGACCAGAACTCTTCAACCAGCAGCCTGACTCCAAGCTGGAGAAAGCTGACATCCTGGAGATGACAGTTTCCTTATTGAGCCGCCTGCCAATCAACTCCTCTTCCTGCTCAGCTCCTACCAATCAGGGTCACTCCATCCAAGAGATGGTACACTTCCTGTCCAAGGGAGAGATGGAGACACAGACCCAGAGAAGACTGCTGAGCCACTTCCAGAGCCTGCAGTCATCCTCTGATAAGACCAGGATGGAGACTGACCTGTCTCAGCTGAGCTCCCCAGCCCAACACAGCATCAGTAAAGAGAAGATGCCAGTCAACAGCGCCCCCTGGAGGCCCTGGTAGAGACCTACAGACTGGAGCTGTGCTCCCAGACCTGACCATATTGGTCATAAATGAAGATTACCGACAACACTATTGACAAGAAGCTGAAGATGTTCTGTATAACCAGAACGATTGCTAATTTTGTTATTGATCATTATGATCTGAAGTAGTTATGGTGCTTTGTAAGGACATTTACCCAAACTGGGCATTATTCATTGAATCTCTCTGAGATTTCCTCTGATCTGTTCAAAGGTCAACCAATCTCTTCAGGATAATCCTGAATTTCACACTACATTATTGTACTATTAATTTTAATGTGTGTTTCTGTGAATTTCGCATCAGTTAGTTTCTATGTAAACTTGAGTGATACATTATAATTGTTCCTCTGCGAGGATCATTGATAATTGGTATCACTGTTATCATCTTTTTGGATAATTGTTAACTGATCTGTTTCAAGATCAATTTCTTCACTCTAACTTTGAATAACTTTGAAATATTTATATTGATGAATATCAAGTTACCTGTCAAACATCTGTTCATATTGGACAGATCTGAGTCTTTCAGAAAGATCGTTCTTCAATGTGTTTCCTCTACTCTGTTAGAGTACAGTACCTACTCTGCATATGTTTTAAATATTCACAATGAAAGGAGAACATTATTTTCTCTGTAAACTTACTGTTTATGCTAGAGAGATCTAATGGCTTTTGTAAAGACAGATGTTCAATATCTATCCTCTACTCTATTTGAGTATTTATTATGTACATGTTTTACACGTGTGAAGAAAGGAGAACATTATTTTCTCTGTTAAACAGTTCAACATGTCTTTTGTAAAGACAGATGTTCAATATATATCCTCTACTCTGTTAGAGTACCTTGTGTCTTGGAAATGTGTCCAAGTTATGTTGTGATGTTTAATCACTCTGTCTGCCTCATGTTGAGACAACTATTATGAAGTGACTCTGAGTTAAGTTGAATAAATACAATCAACTGAATCTTTCTGGTCCTCAGCTTGTCTGTTTTTCATCACTGCCCTTGTTGAAATTCTGACCATGATCTTTGATGATCTTTGACTGTTATTTATAATGTTGAAAATTTAGGATAATTTAAAATTATAAACCAATTATAAACCAATTACTAACAAATAACTAACTTTTCTTGCGTTTCAAACATTGTACAAGAAGGTTTATATATAATTTTCGTATTATTTGAAGAGACATACAAAAAATGTAAATTAAAAACCAGCTCATGGGAAAAGTTTTTGATTAAAAAAGTTCCTTGGGAATTTCATACGAAGGTATTTGAATACTTGCACATAATGTACATCAAATGTGCTTACTTTTAGTTTGGGATATAGTTTCCATTATTTAGTGGATTTTACATTTGATGTTATTTTTATTGTTCGGAGCTACAGTTTCTTTGCTAATGTTTTCTCAACAATGAGGTAATCCTCCATTGCTGATGGGATATGCAATAAGACACACTTCTATTGTTCCTTAATTGAAAGCAATGTGTGGGAAACTGAGGAAAACTCACTCACAGACCCCATGGGACAAAAGATACAGACCCCAGTCCTAGATGTTCTGACCCTTGCTCTGGGGGTCAAAGTTGGGGGTGGGTCTTGCTGCTGGTGGGGCTGGTGGGGGGAAGGGGGGATGGTGTTTCAAGGTATTTCCTCTATAATAAGTTAATGTATTTTTGTGATGTGTTGCACATCTTCAGTATTTAATAAATCATATTTCCTTTAGAGTTCCCACAGTTAATTATTTGAAATAAGAAATCTGTTGGTGATATTTGCATACTCTGCACAACAACAAATTCTACATTCATCTAAAGTCCAATTGATAAAACGGTGACTAGACTCTTTTTTTCATTTGAATGAAACCAGAAATTAATCTGTATACATTTCTAATAATAATCAACAGTTTTTACTTCGGTACGTAGCTAAAGTAAATATAATGTAAAAGAGTATACTGGCTTTAGAACCATGACAGTTTGTTAAATACACACCATTTCTTTAAGAGACTTGAATAGAACTGTGAGCATAACAATTCTTCCTGTGTGTTCAAACAAACACCCTTATGTCATTGTTTACAGCGTATAAAGCTTGAACTAAATTAATACATTTAGGTAATGAGGTTTACCAGTGGGGTGTGTATATGTCTGTGTTGGAGGGGGAGGGTTAGGGAGAGAAGATTAATTAGCATTGAACAAGGCACACTTGTATTGTTCTCTAGAAACTCCCTCAATGAGCAGAGTGTGGGAAAGCTCTGGAGAGCAGAGTCACAGTTCAGTGTCTTTAGCATCCTCAGTCTCACCACCACCTGACTGTCTCTGTGGGGAATTGGCACACTTTAGGAGGAGGAATAACAATGATCATATATAGGAATCTGAGGCTGATGTCATCTATCAGCCCAGAATGTCAAACATTCACACACGTGTTCATATTTAACTAACATCAAACATTTGTGGGATACAATTTATAAAATACACCTGAGATTATATTATACTGCTGAAATTTTCATTTGTAATGATTGATTTCTTTAACTTCATAAATGTTTGTTGCAATAATGAGCCAACAGTAACAGCCAGTGGTGTTCTTTCCCTCCAGATGGTCTGTGACGTCAGGCTCTGTCTCTACTACAACACAGAGCTGATCGTGTCACTAAAGCTCCATTCAGTGTCCTGAACCTCTTTTGTAGTTCATTGACCACAGGACACTGGACTCAGTGTGGGAAACTCAGAGCAGTTCTCTACTCACACTAAATGACACTCCACACATCTGGAATTACAGCAGTAAATAGTTTACGTCCTATCCTAAAAAGAATGGATGCTCCTCATTGGTAATAACATGAATGCATCTTGTCTTTAACTTGTACAATATATAGACTGTGTTTAAATGATGTCTCAATTAGGAAATTCTAAAAGGTAGGGCTATCTGATTCTAAAATAAGGGAATTAAATAAGTATTCAATAACATGAGTATCTTCTTAACTAATTTGACGAAGACATGCTTTGCAAATCTATTTGTCAATTTCAACATTGAAGCATACCATTTCATCTGATATTTATGACTGACGTATCTGAAGTTTACGTCATCCTGTAAGATCTAATGTAAAGGAGCTGAGCCAGTATCACACGTGTGTGTTAAGATGATGAGCGTGTACTCTCTCAGAGTCATTGATCCCAACATCAGGCAGCAGATCTGATCTCTTTAAAGGGTCACCAATTTCCCAGATCCACACAGCGCTCTGTGAGTCTCTCTCCATCCCCCCCAGCCCTCCATCTGCTCCCCTGAAATGTGACTATTGTCCTCCCAAGCTCTCCCATTGGCTGCAGACTGTGAGAAACTCCAACCAGCCCAAGACCCACACATTCATATGGAGATGAGGGACTATATATAGGAGGGATGAAGCCAGTAGAAGTCAGATTCCCTCTACACAGAGAACTCTACAACACAGAGATCCAACCATGACTCCAACAGTCACTTCAGCAAGAACCTACTCTGAGGACCACCTGACTCTCACCAACAAGGTAAATTAAAGACCCAATGTCACAGACTTACATCAACTGCTTAATAGTAATGATCTTCATTCATGTTACACTCCAGGATCAGGTTATTAATGTGTTTCCTCTCTTTCCTTTGCAGCTAAGAAAGCCACAGGTGGAGAAGTTACGTAGAGATCGTATCAACAGCAGCATTGAGCAGCTCAAGTCTCTCCTGGGACCCGAACTCTTCAACCAGCAGCCTGACTCCAAGCTGGAGAAAGCTGACATCCTGGAGATGACAGTTTCCTTATTGAGCCGCCTGCAGCCAATCAGCTCCTCTTCCTGCTCAGCACCTACCAATCAGGGCCACTCAAGGTGTGTCCAAGAAATGGTGCACTTCCTGTCCAAGGGGGAGATGGAGACACAGACCCAGAGAAGACTGCTGAGCCACTTCCAGAGCCTGCAGTCATCCTCTGATAAGAACAGGATGGAGACTGACCTGCCTCAGCTGAGCTCCCCAGCTCAACACAGCATTGATAAAGAGAAGAAGCCAGTCAGCAGCGCCCCCTGGAGGCCCTGGTAGAGACCTACTGACTGGAGCTCTACTCCCAAACATAACCATGTTGGTTAGAAATGAACATTAGCGTCAACATTATTGACAAGTGAAGATGAAGATGTTCTGTATGACCAGAACCATTTCTAATTTTGTTATTGATCTTTATGATCTGAAGTAGTTATGGTGCTTTGTAAGGACATTTACCCAAACTGGGCATTATTCATTGAATCTCTCTGAGATTTCCTCTGATCTGTTCAAAGGTCAACAAATCTCTTCAGGATAATCCTGATTTTCAGACTACATTATTGTAGTTTATATTTTGATGTGCATCTCTGTGAAGTTTGCACCAGTAAGTTTCTATGTAAACTTGAGTAATACATTATTGCTGTTTCTTCACATGGATAATTTACCCAAAATGGGTATCACTGTTAACATCATTCTATGTTTATTGTTAACTGATCTGTTTCAAGATCAATTTATTAATTTAGACTATGACTGATTTTGAAATATTTCTATTTAGGAATATCAAACTATCCTTGGCAAATATATGTTCATATTGGATACATATTTGGATACTTCTTTCAGAAAGATAGCTCTTTAATATCTTTATTTTACTCTTTTAGAGTACAGTACCTACTCTGCATATGTTGAAATATGTACAATGAAAGGAGAACATTATTTTCTCTGTAAACTTACTGTTTATGCTAGACAGATCTAATGCCTTTTGTAAAGACAGATGTTCAATATCTATCCTCTACTCTATTTGAGTATTTACTATGCAGATGATTTACGATTTATGAAGTGGAAAGAAAGGAGAACATTATTTTCACTGTAAACTGTTTATGTTAAACAGTTCAACATGTCTTTTGTAAAGACAGATGTTCCATATATATCCTCTACTCTGTTAGAGTACCTTGTGTCTTGGAAATGTGTCCAAGTTATGTTGTGACGTTTAATCACTCTGTCTGCCTCATGTTGAGGCAACTATTATGAAGTGACTCTCTGAGTTAAGTTGAATAAATACAATCAACTGAATCTTTCTGGTCCTTGTGCAAAATTCCTTCGTTCTATTGGCATCATGGTTACCTCATGACGCTGTCTGTAGAACACTAAAATTATGATAGTAAATACCTGACATATTACAAGGCTTTCAGCATCAACTTTTGCTGGTCAAAATGGATATACACTACAACCACTAATGCAAGCCTGAAAACCTTATATACGTCTTGTGTAGACTCAAACTGGCCATAATACATATAGTCTGAGATATGAGATTTCTTGGGGATGATCTGTTTTTAGATGTCCTTGACATTAAATTGTGTTATGCGAATGATTCTGCGTCCAGCAGCTCACCAATTACAGGACCAACCTTAGAGCAGCTGAGGGTGATTTATAACCAATCCCTGGCATAGTCCACTTTTCCACCCAGCTTGAAGTCCTCCACCATAGTCCCAGTGCCCCAAAAAAAACACATCACCATCCTCAATGACTACAGACCAGTGGCACTCACTCCAGTCATGATGAAGTGCTTTGAAAAACGTGTCCGCTGTTACAGAACAGCAGCCCTGGCCCGCAGCCTTAAACCCCCACCTGTTTGCGTACAGAGCGAACAGAAGCCACAGGACATTAGATTCGATTCGATTCAACTTTATTGTCATTACACAGGTACAAGTACAGGGCAACGAAATACAGTTAGCATCCAACCAGAAGTGCAAAACAGTTAATCCAACAGAATATAATAAATATGGGTATACTTAGAATATACATGCAGCGGTAACAGCACCCCATGCCACAGTTTCACACCTGGAGCGGCAGGGGAGCTATGTGCGGATGGACTACAGCTCTGCGTTCAACAACATCCTCCCACACAAGCTGCTGGTCCCAGGGCTGTGTGCTGAGTCCCCTGCTCTACTCCCTCTACACATACAACTGCACCCCAGTCCATCACATCCAGTTTACTGGGAGCCCCACATACAGGGCAGCTAATCCTGAGGTGTGAATACCTCTGAGCTGCTGGAAGAGGCCCAGCGGAGGATGTACTTTCTGAGAATACTCAGGAGGAATTACATCACACAAAGACTGCTGGTGTCCTTCTACCGAGCCTCCAATAAAGGCATACTCAGATACTGCATATGCATTTGGTGCACCAACTGTACAGTGGCTCAGAGGAAAGCGCTCCAGAGGGTCATCAACACCATTCAAAAGATTGTTGGCTTCCCCCTCCCTGCGCTGGATGACCAAAACAGATTCAGTTGTCTAAAAAATATCATAAAAGAAACTTCTCACCATGGGAACTCCCTGTTTAATGTTGCCTTCAGGCAGAGACAAATCAGCAAGGACAAACTCAACCACAGCTTTTATCCAACAGCAATAACCGCAGTTAATACTGCCGAAAAATAATGTGCACAATTTGTTATGTATAATGCAGTGACTGTGGATGTGTGACTGTGTGTTGGTTTATAATGTCTTAGTTATATTTATTATTATTTATTTGAGTCATTATAGCACTTAATGTCAGTATATTTTAGGTATATTTTGTCGTATTTATTTTTTAGGCATATTTATTCTGAATTATTATACTTCATCCTACTTGCCTCGGGGAAATGTCCCTGTACTTGCTGTAAGTTGCTCTGGGTAATAGGGTCTGCTAAATTATTGAGTGTACTGTAAATGTAAAGATCTATTCTAGAACAAAGAGGAGCGTGCAGTGTGATATGGCGCGACTTATAAGCGTGCCTCAATCACATACCATCACACCTCACCACTGAACTCGAGGCATTGGCAACAACACCGTGAGAAAGGGAAGTTTTTATTGACTATTTTATTTGCACCCTGTTGGTGTCAGGGTGACAGCCGTGCACACTTCCCCATCAGTTGCAGGCGTTTGTTCTTTGATAAATTCTTATGAAAACAGCGCCTGGATTTAGAGCGCACGCGTTGCATCAGAGGGGGTAAAGTCATCCTTGCGACCCTCGAATTTAAGTAGCCTGTTATCCGGTGGTGAATTTATTTAATCGAAAACACGAAGGCATGTGCTTTCGAAAGCAAACATAAGGTACACACAAACATTGAAAGTCGTCACATAAATGAAGACGAACTATTTCCTTGCTTTCACATGTACACTGTTGCAGGTTTGAGGTTCATGTTATTTAATTGTAACTTGTTTAACTGAATGCTCTTGTGGTTCCTCACACATGATCTGACTACCCACAATGTTTGGTCTCCTTGTTAACGATCAGTGACCTATGCTCTTTTGTAAAGCTCTTTCTTGGAAATCGCCTTGAATAAAAGCGTCTGCTAAATGCATTAATGTAAATGTTATGTTTAATCTTTTTATCTATATTGGCCCTTATCAGGTGTGCAGAGGCTGCCAGCTCTCTATCTGCAGAGCCCTGATCAGATACAGGGACTGTTCCCAGGTAATAAAAAGTGTAACAACATGCTTGTGTCCAGCCTGTGGCTCAGAGACCTGAAGCCCCATCTCTGTTTAGGCCATGAGGCTAGTTCAAACCATGAGATAATTGATGCCTCTCCCATTGTTGTGTCCGCCTCGCCCACTGGCCTCAAAGTGTGGGAAAGCTAAGCCTTCCTGGGACTCATGCCTTTGTAATGCTAATGCCCCGCTATAAATAGGGTAGAGGGATCCTCTCTCAGCTCACAACTCACTGTCCTTCCTCAGAGAAGCACACTCTCTCCCTACTGCTCTAGAATGGCTCCTACCTGCACCAGAAACTCTGACAGCTCCATGCTCTCCACCAAAGACAAACATAAAGTAAGTGTTGTTATACATATGTCCTTTTATAGTTGCTTGTTTTACCTTGGCTACATCCATGTTTGAGAGAGAGCATTGAGCTAACATTTCTTTCTCTTTTCTTCTCCAGTTAAGAAAACCAGTTGTGGAGAAAATGCGCCGAGATCGCATCAACATCTGCATAGAGCAGCTCAAGGCTCTGCTGGAGAAGCAGTTCCACCAGCAGGATCCGAACGCCAAGCTGGAGAAGGCTGACATCCTGGAGATGACGGTGGTGTTCCTGAAGCAGCAGCTGCAGTCCAGGAGTGCGGCCCCTGTGAGGGCACACGGTCAGGGCTACTCCCAGTGCTGGAGTGAGGCGCTGCACTTCCTGTCTGCCAGCTCCACCAAGGATGCCACGCTCCAACACCTCCAGCAACTGCAGCGGCTTCATGGTGGCAAGAGAGTTTCCCTGGACAGCTGTCCCTCCTCTCCCCTATCCTCCCAGCTCCACAGCCAGGGACCAGTCAAGCAGGCCACCAGCTCCCACAAACCAGTGTGGAGGCCCTGGTAGAACCCTGTTCAGACTCTGTATCTGGAAGACTGTCCACCATCCTGAGTAGGAAAAGTGTTTCCAAATGTTTTACTGGATGTTCTATGTTTCTTGATAGAAACTAACTCCACTGATGTTACTCTCTCAGAGAAAAAGACTGAAAACTGTTTTACTGTACTTTGTTATGAAGTAGATGTTTTCTATATACTGTTATGAGTGATGAATGCAGTATGTGCTTTTGTAAAGCGCTATTGTGTTGTTTTATCCTTTCATTTTCTGAGAAAATGTTGTGTAAAGATGTTATCTTTTTTTACTGATGGTTGTTTGACAACTGAATCTCTTCTTTAACATCTGTAATTTCATGTTTATTTTGAGATATGAATATCCTTTTTGTAAGGGTTACCCGAAACCTATATATATATATATATATATATATATATATATATATATATATATATATATATATAACAATAAGGATATGATCATCATTTAATTAATTAACTAATTAAATTTATTTTGGGAAATTATTATTACTATGCAAATATTTACTTGGGAATGTATTAAAAACACTATATGTTCAAACATATACCGTACATGTCTGTGTGATCAGTTATCGGTGCTAACAGTGGCATCCTTTTCTCTTGGCAGACATCCTATGTTACGTAAATGATATGAAACAAAGTTCAAAGAGGACCACATTCTTCAAATAAACTTGTTTTTAAAAGTATGATATTCTTTCTTTGTGACTAATTATGTCATTCTAAAATTAGCACAATTTGTATTTAATGATTAAGCACAGACAGGTTGAGAAACACTATAAAATATTCCAATGGGTTGTACGGGATCCTTGTACAAGTGTGTCGCATCATGAAATAATGATGATTGATTTGTTAGCACCGTATCACAGCTTTTCTCATGATGTTTGATGCGGCTATGCATTCATTCCATCTAAGAACATTTATTTGACAGTCATTTGTTTAACGTTTATAGTAATAGACATACATTAGGATTAAATCTGTATTTTAATCTACCTGATCGCACAGACACTAGTGCACGTGCAAACAAACACTCACACGCGCACAACCCACACCCACACCCCCACACCCACGTGCAGAAGAGCAATAGGGGTGTGGAGTACGTGCAATCATGCACGCATGTGTGTGTGTGTGCAGGCAGGGCCAGGTCTGCCTTGTGTCTTTGTGTACTAAGCCCCAGGCTAGCGTTGGGCAGTTGGTCCTGTCAGCTCCGGTTTCATCAAACAGCTGGTGGGCTGAGCTGCTGGGAGGCTGCAGGGTCTTGTGGAGAGCCTCCAGTGTGGGAGACGCCGGTCCTGTGTGGGGCCTGCCTCTCCACAGCTTTCCCACACTCTTGCTCCACTGTCCCCTTTCATCCCACAGACAAAGGAAGTGTGCCGCACTAAATTATCCTCCAGGCACGATGGTGAGAAAGCCCTGACCAACTGCCCCCTCTCTCCCTCTCCCTCCTCTACAAATCTGTCCCAGGGGGGTGGGGGGTGGTTGGGGGGTGGGGGGTGGCGGGGCTCAAGCAGCTTAGTCATTTCATAAACCTGCCATTATTCGTGACCAAATATGAGTGATCTTCTCAGATAATTATTATAATCATTTTTAACGAAATGTACGAAGAGTACATTAGTTAATACTAACGTGTTAGTACATTAATAAAAATAAAAAAATAAGAAAAAGAAAAGAAAGCCTCTGCTAATTACCTGACTTAAATTCTAGTTACATGACAGTTGAGTCAAACTTAATTACTCATTGCTCCATCCAAGAGAGGAGTCTGTTAAAAACCTCCTTGCAGTACATTGGGATTTCTTTGATGAGAAAATGTATTTGATAGTACTGAGGTGTACAATACAACAGCCGACAGGGCTGAGGCTTGCTTTCAGTCTGTGGTGTAATAAATCCATGATGGGATGAGCCTGGGCTTGTTCCTGGCACTGTGGACCACCGTGGGAAACTTTTGCCGTCTACCTCAGCTAACAGGTGTCAGTGTCCAGGCTAGTCTGCACCACCTGGCGATAAGACACTTTGAGCAAACGCACCAAGAGCAAACAAACACACACACACACACACACACTCTCACACACACTCCTGAGTCAGACATACTCCCACAACACCCTCCCAGGCACACTCCCAATGGCCTCCCAAGGTGCGGGTACACTCACACACATGCACACACACATGCACACACATACACACTTTTGTCACAAATAAGTGTGTATTGGTGCAGGAGTGTGGGAAAGCAGTCAGGACTCCAGACCCACGTAGACCCTGTGGTAAACAGTAAGCACTCTACACCCATGAGGGCCGGCTCTGTAGTAAACAGACACTCCTTGATAGGTGATTATTGATTACAGAAGCTCAACAATAACCCTAGTATACCATCAGTATGACCAGCAGTGATGCACCAATCCAATAAATGATCAACTGATCTACATTAATGTATCAAGCATTGATTCCCTGTAAATCAAGCTTATTCGTGCTGAAGTACAATGTTTACCTTAACGTAATCTTTCATTGTAATAGTAAAAGCATTGTTTCAGTTTTAACCACAGCATACCTTGGCTAATAGAACTCCAATTTTCAATTTCTAAAATATGGATGCTCTTCGTATCAATCTGTCTGATGACTAACTCAAGTGCGTATAATATTGCTTAAAGATATCCCTCTCTAAAATTGTGTATAATCACTCTCTTTTCAGTAATGGGCCACTGTCAACACACAGAGAACAATCATTTTGCGTTTTCACCAATTTATTTTTGAGAAGAAATGAAGCAGTCTTCTTTGAAGCTGCAGTCATGTCCAATTTGTTCATTTTCATTAGAAATACAGAAGACACACAGTGTTAACAGTTAGTTGTAAGAGAACAATGAAGCAAGTTATGACAAATTGTTCCATCTTAGACTTTCTAAAAGGCATTTTAACTTCTCAATATCCAACGTATATAGAGAAAGTGTGTATATATTTCACAAAAATATCCACAAAGCCTTCACAAAAGGCAAAATCTTAGAATCAATATCCTCCAATAGGAAGGTTTTCAGGTTTCACTTCAATTGTTCCAAACCATCAGATTACATCTTTCAAGTCATATCAATTTCCTTCACAGAAGGATTCACAAAGCCTTTACAAAAATACATTCATGTCTTTGAATCAATATCCCTCCATAGGAACATAAGAAATTGAAGTTTCAGTTGGCAAAGCAACCATCAATAAGATAACATCTTTACACAACATTTTCTCGGAAAATGAAAGGATAAAACAACACAATAGCACTTTATAAAAGCACATACGGCATTCATCACTCAACAGTATATAGAAAACATCAACTTCATAACAAAGTACAGGAAAACAGTTTTCAGTCTTTTTCTCTGAGAGAGTAACATCAGTGTAGTTAGTTTCTATCAAGAAACATAGAACATCCAGTAAAACATTTGGAAACACATTTCCTACTCAGGATGGTGGACAGTCTTCCAGATACAGAGTCTGAACAGGGTTCTACCAGGGCCTCCACACTGGTTTGTGGGAGCTGGTGGCCTGCTTGACTGGTCCCTGGCTGTGGAGCTGGGAGGATAGGGGAGAGGAGGGACAGCTGTCCAGGGAAACTCTCTTGCCACCATGAAGCCGCTGCAGTTGCTGGAGGTGTTGGAGCGTGGCATCCTTGGTGGAGCTGGCAGACAGGAAGTGCAGCGCCTCACTCCAGCACTGGGAGTAGCCCTGACCGTGCGCCCTCACAGGGGCCGCACTCCTGGACTGCAGCTGCTGCTTCAGGAACACCACCGTCATCTCCAGGATGTCAGCCTTCTCCAGCTTGGCGTTCGGATCCTGCTGGTGGAACTGCTTCTCCAGCAGAGCCTTGAGCTGCTCTATGCAGATGTTGATGCGATCTCGGCGCATTTTCTCCACAACTGGTTTTCTTAACTGGAGAAGAAAAGAGAAAGAATTGTTAGCTCAATACTCTCTCTCAAACATGGATGTAGCCAAGGTAAAACAAGCAACTATAAAAGGACATATGTATAACAACACTTACTTTATGTTTGTCTTTGGTGGAGAGCATGGAGCTGTCAGAGTTTCTGGTGCAGGTAGGAGCCATTCTAGAGCAGTAGGGAGAGAGTGTGCTTCTCTGAGGAAGGACAGTGAGTTGTGAGCTGAGAGAGGATCCCTCTACCCTATTTATAGCGGGGCATTAGCATTACAAAGGCATGAGTCCCAGGAAGGCTTAGCTTTCCCACACTTTGAGGCCAGTGGGCGAGGCGGACACAACAATGGGAGAGGCATCAATTATCTCATGATTTGAACTAGCCTCATGGCCTAAACAGAGATGGGGCTTCAGGTCTCTGAGCCACAGGCTGGACACAAGCATGTTGTTACACTTTTTATTACCTGGGAACAGTCCCTGTATCTGATCAGGGCTCTGCAGATGGAGAGCTGGCAGCCTCTGCACACCTGATAAGGGCCAATATAGATAAAAAGATTAAACATAGTGCATTGAGAATACAGCAGACTGCAGCACGTGGTCAATACAGCACAACATGGGATTAATTTGTACTATATAATCAATTATTTTTCTTACATTTGATAAAGGTGACAAAACCCGGCAATATAAGAACTAAGGAACGAGTTTATTAGAAATGATAATATACTCAAACACATATAAGAATTCTATGAACCTATATTCGTTTAATATTTATAGTTTGATACAGACACTGTGTGTGATAAATAATACCAAATGAAATGATGTCACTTCCATTACACACCTTCCAAACTGTGTAAATGTTTCACGAGAAAGGAGGGGGAGTAAAGAAAAGAGGTAGGTAGAGAGAGCGAGGGATAAAGGTTCCTGTTGCTATTGTAAATGCCAATTAAACACAATTATCCTATGCCCTCTGGGAAGGCACACTTCCATTGTTCAACCCCCCCCCCCCTTAACCCCCTGTCTCCATCCCCCCTGGGCATGCCTATGTAGTAAATGGGAAAGAGAGTGTGGGAAAGCAGGACGGTCTCTTACTCACACATCCTCCAGTCAATAGAGCACACCCCACCACCCCTCCATCCACCCACCCCCCCCATGCACCTACCTCCCTCCTCCTCTCTCCCTCCTCTCCCTCTCTCCCTCCCTCCCAGCCCGAGACACACCCTGTCAGCCTCCCGCCCTGATCACAGCCTCTGTGGAGCATGAGGGCGTGTGCGCTCACCCCCACCTTTTACTTACACCACTCAGCTTTGTTTGTGTGTATGTGTGTACTTACCTGCCACTGATAACGTACCTCTTCCCCATTCATCCACTTGTTTCAATACCAGCTACCATGTCAGAGTTCTACACTTCCACATTCTGTATCACAAGGCAGGTAGGTCACTGCTCTTATTTCTCGAGCTTGCATCACTATAATTTTGTATTGATTGCTTGATAATAACATGCTAATTGCTTGCGACAGCTCCCAAATGTACATAGAAATGTAGTTCAATGGAACTCTGGAAGTATTAGAATCAAGCTTCATTTATAGGAATGATTGCATGCACATTGGTTGGAGATTGGTTGAGCGAACACTAACCCTATTTGAAGCTCACTAAGTACACATACAAAGGAACTGCTGATTATCCTGCTCTCAGAAGTGTAACTACATTCCTACATTAACTATTTAACCAATTTGTCTGGTTCCAAATCTCAATATCCAAATAAACAAAATCAAATCCTGCGTGAGCATTTCTTCTAATGGACAATAAATAATAAAAAATAAAAATAAAGTAAAATATGAAACCTATCTGGGAGTTAAGAAGCAGATGGTCAAGGACTTTTTGGAGGGAAACACTTCCCCTTTCTTTTCAAGTCCTCAAGACGCATTTCTTCAAGTAAGTATGCAGATGCTACCACAGTATCAACGCATTCCAATGTGGACATTCCTTCGTCCTCTATTGAGCAACAATAGAGATGGCCTCATTATGGAGACCTCTTCATACACACACACACACTCCTCCCACGCACACACACGCCAAACTGTCTCCATGGCTTTAAGCCCAGATGTCCCAGAGTGTGTGTGGACAAGGGTGTGTGTGTCGTGTTTGTGTGTGTGTGTGCAGCCAAAAGCCCTCTCCCTGCTCTGAGGAATGTGTGAGAGCCACGACCTGCTCCTCTTTCCCACACGTAAGCCCCCATTCAGGCCAGTGGCCCACCCTGCCTCCCCAGCCTCTGATCCATCAGTTCTTATTATGCCTGAGCTTCAATAGGCCATCTGGACCTCGAATGGGACAGCCAGGGCCTCCTACTTACCCCACACTCACCTAGAGTACATGCTTCAGGTAGTGGGGTTAGAATAAACACACAAGCACAATGTATGTGTATATAGACATATAATTATTTTATACTGTTTAAACATCAGCATCTTCAGAAATAACTGGAGGAAAGCATTAGAGGTGCAATGAACTGTAAATTTTCTATTAAAAAAATCTATAAAAGTGACAGATTATGTATTTTCAGGATTAAAGGAAGATAGTTGTTGATGTCTGAATTGAGTATTGATTTGAACCGGTAAACGCTACCCAACAATGTCTGCCACGAGCAAAGAACACAAGTTAAAAAGAAGGCTCTGAGAGAGGGTGCGGGATAATGCAAGACGTTTTCCCGCCTCAAGTCCTTTTTTTCTTCTTCTGTGCTGCCCGCCTTCACTGTGAATGTCAGGTTACATGCCCCTGGAGTGCCATAGACCCACACAACAGATCAGAATCTGGCTCCTCCAGGAAGGGGTCAGGCGTTTCCCATGTTCTGTGTGTGTGTGTGTGTGTGTGTGGCTGCAGTCACAAGGACACTTCACAGAGCCCCTGTGCGACACCCAGCACCTGCCTCTCTCTTTGTGGGTGAGCAATGCCCTGGCTCCAGCTCTGATGGCAGGGCACACAGAGTCAGAGTTCTGGGGCTGGTACAATACACCAGCTCAGAATGCATTGTGGTGGTCTTTACAAGTTCCAATTTGGCGGGAGAAGAAAATGTGTGATTGATGAGAAGGGGTTTAAAAGAGACAAAAAAAACAAAACAAAAATATATACTTTAACTGAAACTGAAACAAAATTAAGAAAGGTTCCCTGGCACAACACATTTGAGTAAAATGCCTAAAAGGTAGAATGGTAACAAAAGAATGATAATTCAAGTTTGATCTGGCTCACTGATTAATGTAAAAAAATATATATAATTACCGTTAAAAAAAATTACTTTAAGAGGCCAACAACATATAAAGTTTCGTGAGCTGCCAGTGGTTTTCCCGCGCAGTGAGGCCAGCAGCTGCCCTGCCTTCAAAGCCTAATCCTGAGGCAGTGTTGTCCCAACTTTCCCACAGCACACTTTCAACAGCGCAACAAAAGAAGTGTGCCGTCCTCTATACCGCATTAGTCCCGGTCCTCAATGGGGCATCTAATTCCCCAGAGACCAAACGGAAAAACATCACATTGATACAACCCTTGAAACGGGGACACCAACCCTTGTCATGGAGATATACCATAGCCTACGATTCCTCTAAACCCATTAACCTCCATTAATAACTAACCAATGGTCTAGTAGGCAAGTAGGTAATTATAGTTTAAGAAATATACATCAGCCTATATTTAACCAAATAGCAGTCAGTTTATGAATTTATGTTTATGTTCACGTATATATATATTTACTGTATTTAAAACTGTACCTGAATGTCAAATGGAATCTTCAAAAGGCTGCAATTATTTAAAAGATTTGAGTGAAAAAGCGCGGGCAGAACGCTGATCCCTTTATCCAGACTGATCTGTTCGGATCCCATTCATGAATTGTGGACAATTTTTTCTTCCCGCCTTTTGGTCTGCCTGCCTTTCATGTGAATGAGGGGGGGGGGGGGGGACACCTTGGAATGCGGGCGCAAGGAATAAGAGTCAACTTTTCATGGCACTCTTTAATTGCACGCTCCACCTGTTCCCATGGGACAAGCTCAGTGTCCCCCGGCGACAGACAGTCAATTTAGCTTGAAGCAATTGAAGCCTTTGTCATTGGGCTGCGATCCGGATTGGCTCGCCAGTGTGGGAACACCCTGTCAAACACTAACCCACGCGGGTTTACAGTGCGAGGGCTGGAGCTATAAAGTACTATAAAGGAGCCCCGGAGAGAGGGAACAACCAACTTCTAAGATCAAGTTTAGCCTACTGATCATAAACGCAGGGCAATGCCACCTGTCAATGCTTGCAACTCAGATCTTAGCACAAAAGATAAAATCAAAGTGAGTAAAAACAACTTGCTAAATAATCTACGTGCATGTGGGATCTTTAATAAAATATGTCAATATGTATGGGAATGTCACCATTCTAACTTGGTTCTTTTTTGTTCACTAGCTACGAAAACCAGCCGTGGAGAAAATGCGCAGAGATCGCATAAACAACAGCATCGAGCAGCTCAAGACCCTCCTGCACGCGGAGCTCCAAGCTCACCAGCCGAACTCGAAGCTCGAGAAAGCTGACATCCTCGAGACCGCCGTGTTCTACATGAAAGACAACCTGCACGCGGCAGCTGCCTCGGTCCACTCAGCTGGACAGGGTTATTCTGAGGGGTTCTCCCGCTGTCTTGAAGAAACGCTTCGTTTCCTCTCCGCTTACAACCAGACTTCAGAATCGAAGAAACTTGTCAGTCACTTCCACCGGTCTCAACAGAAACCAGCAGCCGAGTCCGGGCTAAGGAAACGCCAGGTGGTCCCCCGCACGAGCCTGATAGTTCCTAAGAGCGTCACCTCTTCAGGTACAAGAACGCTGGTGTGGAGACCATGGTGATGCGCGTGGGGCAAACTCAGATGAAAAAAGACGATCAAAGTGAAAATGATGAGAAACCTTTCTGGCTTGTTTTAGAAGCTATTTGTAGGATTACTTTCTGCATTCATACTGTTTCAATGTCAGTTAACTGTGACATAGTGGCATTAATTGTTCTGCAAATAAGTTACCCAGTGTTTGCGCAGGAGCTTACACCTATTCTATCTTCACCATGTGAATGCAAATATATTTACATATTTTAAAAGTGCATTAGTTGATTCTTGATTCAGAACTGTGTGTATAGCACTTGATGAGAATGTGTCCTACCTCGGCTTTGATCTAGGCAAATGTATCACATTGATATGACAATTTGTCATTGTAATGAAATAAATAAAATCACTTTATAAAGAAAAATTCATCAACTGTCCACATGTGGATCTTAACCTAAACCAGTGAAATGAACAAGGAACAAAAACTTTAGGAATATCAAATTGCCTAAATCATAAACCACATAATCGTTTTCTATCTAATTTACAAGCACACGCGCAAGCGCGCGCACACACGCAGACAGTCAAAGGCGGTATTCAAGAACTCCACGTTTTCAAATTGGATTTCTGAAGAAAGCCTCGCTCCTTGAGCGCTCCCCCATTAATCTTTTTCACTCCAAGAAAGCCTGGAACCTGACACTTCTGGCGGGAAGCTGGTGACATGAGACCCATGCACATTCTATTGAGTAAACATTTTCATGCTCAATAGTCCAGCTGCTGTTTAGAACACAAAGGCAGTACCAGGAAACCCCCGGATAACCTGAGCTTTCCCACACTCACACCATTCAGAGATGACAATTGTGTGGTACATTTCGCGCCATGTTGGCATATGGTCAGAATGTATAATAGAGAATACAGTAGTTCATACTGCTTATTGAAGTCCTGTTCGTTTCAAGTGGTAAGAAGTATGTCTAATGACATGAACAATACCATTTTGCGTGAGGTATTTGAAGAATGTCACATACAGATGTCCCAATTGTTCTTCACATAATTATACTGATAGTCTACATAACAAAGCATTTTGCAGCAGCCTGGGTGAGAAATGCACTTAACCCATGCATTCTTGTCATAACTTCATGAAAGACCAGAATTGCTTTGACATGAACAATTGAAAATGTACGCTTAAAAGCACTCTCCCATAGTAATTATACCTTGGTGCATTGTGCAAATATGTGTTCTGCATATTCAGATATTCACATTCCTTTTCCATTTAACCATTCGCCCTGTAGCTAAATATTTAAATCTATGGGATTCATGGTAGAGCCAAAGTTTATGCATTGTCTGTTCCCCATTGGTGCTACATTCCTTGATTGGTCAGATTATCTAAATAGGTCAGTGGTGTTAAACTCGTGCAATCGAGGGCCAAGAGGGTGCAGGTTTTCTGTCAACCAAGCACTGAACCATCTGATTTCACTAACGAGTTTCTGTACTTCTCTACTAAAGTTTCTGTACTTCTCTACAGCTGGTGTAGGGCTTGGTTAACACGAAAAACTGCACCCTCTTGGCCCTCGATGGCAGGAGTTTAACACCACTGAAATAGGTGTTGTGGCACCAAAAGATGCTGTTAAATATCGTTATGCATAAATTGTTCCAAAACTAACTCAAATCATTATTTTACATCTTTATTTTTGAGCAACGTCTTTACATCCCTTAGCTCTTCCATTAAATGTTTCAGTACATCCCCATGTTCTCGCTGGAGGTGTGTAGAAGTGTGTCTCTGCCCACACACACAACATGATGAATCGTGGGAGTGTGGCAGCACTTAGGTGACAGTGCCTCAGAATCCTGTTATCTGTCAATGTCACAGCAGTGTGTGACACTAAAGATAAGCTTGGTATAAGAGACAAGACAGGTGTTTTTATGAACACAATAAATGTCCTGGCCTGGTCCAAAGTGTGGTGTAAAAATGAGACAGATAATTATGAGGACCATCAATGTAAGACACATACTGGTATAAAACTAGAGTAAAAACTGCTAATGAAATTACATCTTGAAATGTTTCATTCTGAATTAATTCATGTCACACAAAAAAGAACAAAAGTATTCTATATTGTTATTGAAATAATTTAATATAGTTACAAATTATATTTCTAATTCAATCTACATTAATACAGGCACAATTTGAATATAATTCAGTTCTAATTGCATTATGCAGTAAAACAGACAATTAAAATACAAAATCAATATTATGAAAATAATCCCCCCCATTCCTTTTTTTTTTTTTTTTTACTGAAACAGATTTGAGACCTACAGACTGATCATCCTCAAACTCATCCATTTTGAGAAAAGTGCAAATGCTCTCCGTAAAACCAGCATGTCATCAGTGAAATTAAGTATGTGGGTGATGAGGTAAATATTGATGAGCTCTTTGAAGTACTTGCTGGCCTGTTTAGGGTTAAAGTAGGTCTAGCTAAGGATTATATATGCCTGAACCAGGTATCAATAGCCAACAGTTCCCAATACCCTATTATTCATTACATAAATCAGACATAGCCACAGCCATACAGAATATGCTATGAGCCAGTCGGTCTACGTCCAATCAGGTGTTAGCTCAGCCAATGTATGTAATCAATGTATCAGATTACAAACCCTATGTTCACAAAGAAGTGTACTAAAATCTTTATGTTCAGAACATTTTAGCACCAGGAACCTTTCCTACTACGATGCTCAATTTAGAACAATACACAACACGTTGACTTGACACTTTTCAGTCTCAAATGTCATCCTTAAAAGGATGCTGCAATGATGTCTAAATTCTGGGTTATTAAAACATATATAAAAAGATGACTCACAGAATACAGTTTGACTCTAATGTCCGGTGTTAATAGAGGTCTTCTGCACTCACATTACCAGAGATTAAGGTAACACCCAGCAGCCATATCCAATAACAGGAAATGCATCAGTGTAACAGAACATTGCTTTAAGTGTAAAATCCACGGTTGACCACAACAGTTTGATTGGGTCCATGGACGGAAACAGTCTCATAGCAAACTTGCGTCTGTCAGACACAAGCAGCTTCTTTCAGCAGGCCGTCGTACTCCAGACAATCCACCAGGAGGTGCTATGGCGCAGCAATTCCCTTCAAAAGCAGCTGATTACATTCTCATTGGTGGGTAAGGTTCAGTGCAGGCTCATCAGGGCATCGAGGACCAATATTAGGATGAGTTGAAGGAGACAGTTCTCTCTTACTTGTCATTGTCAGTCTTGCATGGATGTGAGATATAGGTCTGAGGGAGGGAGCAGTCTGTTCTTTGGAGGGTTAAAATTGGATTAGTGAGGGATGGGGACTAGGTCGGACGGGATGAAAGTACAATACCTCCTCTTTAGCCCATGTAGGGGTACTTCCAATCTTGGAGGGGTACGTGGGTCTCCTTGACAACCTGCGGGGATGTCCATCGGAGAACGTAGTGGGGGCCACCGGGTTTGTCATTAGTTCCTAGAGAGACAGTCAAGTTCATGGTTTACAATACTTTCATTAACACATCCCCATAGCGATGATAAAAATGTACCTTGTTATAAGAACGATAAAAATCCCTGAAACTTGCATTTTGCAACATGACAGAACACACTCATTCGCAGGAATCATTCCAAAATATAAAATCCAATCCCAAACTCCAAGGATAAATGTGCTCCAGATAATAATTAGAACCACGCTCTGAATTTACATTGCAGCTCTAGAGACACAGGGCTGGGATGGTGGTGGAAAGAGGCTCATCTCACCTGAGGCTCTGGCGCCACCAAATGGTTGCTGGGCGACGATGGAGCCGGTGCTCTTGTCGTTGACGTAGTAGTTGCCTGCAGCGTTCCTCAGGACCCTGGCTGCCTCGTCCACCACAGACCTGGAGAATAGAAGAAAGAACAAGAAATTAACCCTTATTAGTTCCACAGGGGGGGAATTTCACAGGCACACATATGTTCAAAGCACTGACCAGGATTCGATCTCCCACCGGGAATCGAAACCCAGGCCTTTTGCAAATGATCGGCAAGTTTCCTACCACTGAACCACCGGTGCTGCCCCTAGTGTTGCCACACGTCCCGTTTTCTCGGGGATTGTCCCGATTTGTTGTGGTCTGTCCAGGAAAATGGAATAACCTTTCCGGGACACGTTTTGTCCCGTTTTTTTTTTACTTCCTCACATCATCTCCCGTTGCAATAGTCTAAACGAAGCTAGACTCATAAGCAACTACGACAGACTATGGCAGAGTGGCCTCACTCTCACTGAATGAATGCGCACGCAGCCAGTCACCGTTGCAAGGTGATCGTGGTCATCAATACAACGGCGGCCGGCCGCGCGAGAATCCAAAGGAATACCGTAATACCAAAGTTCCCTTGGCTGGTGTGCGAGAGCTGGCTGTCTACTTTTTATGTTCGGATTCTGATAAAGGCTGGTTCTAAAGCCTCAGCCTGGGTCAATTTAATCAATACATTATTCATATAAATAAATAAATAGGCATAAATAAATAAATACATAAATACAAGAATGCCCTACATTGACGTGTAGGCTGTCCCAATAGTCTAACAAAAGCACCTCTCTCGTGTGATTAATGATTAGGGCTATTTCGTATTATACGGTAGGAAGTCTAACTTTAATATCCTTATTTTTGTGTAATAATGTTTATAGTGCCCATTTGGGTTAAGAAAAAAATATTTGAACTTAACGCCTAATTGTACCAGTTGAACCAGAGATTCTTTCTCTCTACTCTCTCTGGTTGAACTGTTTTATTCTTAAACATGAACATTCACATGGTATTGTGAATATGCGTGTCCGCAGCTCTCAACCCCCGCACACGTAAGCGCGCGCGTGCGATAGTGCGATAGCCGCCGTCCGATGTGTCCCGGTTTTTGACAACTCAGATGTGGCAACCCTAGCTGCCCCTAGGACACACGGTGCTCTCAAAGACCGTAAACAAGACTGTACAATTCAGCGACTGTCCAAAGTTAGCTTATGAGGGCACAATCCCTGAATTTATCATATGAAAACTTTATCGGACACCTGCATGTTACATTTATATAACTGCATACACACAATCATAGGTAGTTCTCCAGAATTCCTATTACTAGTGCAGTGTCTGTTAGCGGCTCATGAGATTAATGGCTTCATTGCTAGGTGCAGCTCAACATGGCAGCATACATGATTGATTGGGCTATATATTTTTTAAATCAATTATTAGCTCTTCCAGCTGTGCTTCTTGGCCATGTCAGGTAGTTGAGCACTGTGTAAAATGAGTGATCAATTTGTTTTGCTTCCCGCTGGGAAATTAGCGTCAAACATAAGTGTTTGTATCCCCCAACCCCTTTATCTCCCACTGAAGTGGACTGCGTTGCCTCCTGCTATGAACTGCACTAGAAAAGTAACATTTGAGCTGAGTTTGTTTACAAAATACCAGGAAAGAAAGAAAACAGTTAGAAGTAAGAAGAAGTTACTGAAATCAAACAGAACTGAGAGAGAGAGAGACAGACACAGAAAGAGAGAGAGAGAGAAAGAGACAGACAGACAGAGAGAGAGAGAGAGACAGACAGACAGACAGAGAGAGAGAGAGAGAGAGAGAGAGAGAGAGACAGACAGACAGACAGACAGAGAGAGAGAGAGAGAGAGAGAGAGAGAGAGAGAGAGAGAGAGAGAGTGTGTGTCTTACTTGTCTTTGGCGAACACAGCTCCGGTGAGGGCGTACGGCGACGTGCTGTCGATCAACTGGAGGACCTGCTTGTAGTTGTTCTCGGGGTAGACGTACACAGACAGGATCGGCCCAAAGATTTCCTGGAGGAGACGCAGACAGAGGGAGGGACTGGTCTTAATACACCCAGATGTACAGTCCAGACGAGATGATGGTGAATTGGCTCCGTCATAGATGTGTGAACTCTGACATGAGACCCTTATCTACAAACCCATGACACTTTTTAAAGTAAAAACGACTTCCAACATGATCACCAGTTTTCACACCTCGTTCATGATGGGATCCTGTGGGTCTGTGGTCTCTATGATCGTAGGCTCCACAAAGTAGCCCTTCTTATCGTCGCAGTTGCCCCCAGCGATGATGCTCAGGTTGGGGGAGGACTTGGCATGGTCCAGCCACTTCTTGTTACGAGCAAAGGACTGTGGGTAATAGTAAAAGAAAAATGAGTGACTCGCTGAGACTCACTGACCCTGTACTCAAAGCTAGCCTGTGTGTGTGGAAATCAAATGTTCCTGAGTTACAGAGAGTTGCGTACCTTGTCGTCGATTACAGCAGAGAAGAAGGTGCTGAAGTCCTCCACAGGCTGTCAAGCACAGACGAAAACAACCCAATTATCACAATCTGACTTCTAATTAAATTATTGGTAAACCTTCAACAGTTTTTCTATTCCTCTCAGAGTAAATACATAGTTGGTATATTAGTATCTGATTTATTTCATCAAGAAACCCATCGCTGAAATTATGTAGAACAAGGGTGTCTAATCCTAGTCCCCGAGGACCACTGTCCTGACAGTTCTAGATTTTTCCATGCTTCCAGAGCTCCACACATTCATTAGAATCAGGTGTGCTGGAGCAGGGAAACATCTGAAACTGTCAGGACATTGGCCCTCGAGGACCAGGATTGGATAGTCCTGGTATAGAACAAAGCCTATCTACTGTAAATGTCCTGTAGGCTTACGAGAGGTCACCGGGAATTGTTCTGTTCTACTCACGTCCCCCAGGTTGATCTCCTTGTGGATGTCCAGGAGCCCCTGCTTGATCTGAGGCCAAAGGCTGTCAGGGACATACATCCTGGAGCAGGCAGAGCACTTCTGACCCCCGTACTCAAACGCCGAGCGGATGGTCCCGGTCACCACACTTTGCACATCCGCCGACTTGTGGACAAAGTGGAAGTTCTTCCCGCCACACTCTGAGAGACAGCAGAGGAGGAAACAGGGAAGATGATTACATGTTTTCACACCAATCCAAAGTGAACTTTGAGTTTTGAGGACCAGCATTAAAAGGGATCATCTTTCAGTAGTGGAACCGATCCCCGTCATTGATGTTGGTTCCTTGGTGATGCCACCTACCTCCAGCCACGCGGGGAAAGTTCCGGTAGATGTCCAGGTTTTGGGCCACCTGCTTCCACAGCCTCTTGAACGTCCTGGAGAAGCACATGTCTGTCAAATCTGAGGTCCAGCATCCACTGACCCAAGAGTTTGTATTAGCATGCGTTACTGCCTTCGATTTAGCCTGTTACTCGTTCTGTAAAATGCAAAATGCTTAATTTTATAATAATAACATTTTATTATCAAACATAGTTGTTTTTGTTGCAATAATTTTTATTTTATTTCTTGCACCATTCTATACACTAAAGTTATGAAGAGGTTATTATTGCGCTGAAGCTAAAATACTACATGGCTCACCATGCCTAGTAGATGAGATGGGGTTAGTTGGTGCTGTGGCTAGTAAATACAGATAGTTTCTGTACTAATAAAATACTTTTAGAATTATGCACTACTAATACTTGACCTTCTGCTGTTCCTGTCCATCGCTTTGAATGCAAGGATCTGCTAAATGAAAGAAATCTCAAAAGTATCTATTGTGAACCGATAGAGTGCAGATGACGTACGGAACACTGCCGGTGAAGTTGATGCCTGCCAGGTGCTCGGAGGAGGTGACGGTGTCTCCGAACACGGGCCCGTCGGCCGGAACAAACTGGATGATGTTGGGGGGCAGACCGCAGTCCCTCAGTACCTTGTACACTGCGTAGCTCGCTGACATGGCTGTGTCACTGGGCTTCCACAGAACCACGTTCCCCTGACACACAGACCAAGGAGAAAATAAATACAAATAACTCACCCAAAAAGTGCGTACAAATACATAGGCCAAGCACATCAGGAAAAAACGACTGTCAGTGTATATTTAAGCAGGCACGGGGAACTCTTGTGCCCCACACATCTTTTAATCCACGTCACAGCATGTTTATTAGAATATTTCTCTTGAGAACAGTGAAAAGAACTGACCATGATGGCAGGGGTTCCTGCGAGATTCCCACCGATCGCAGTGAAGTTGAAAGGGGCGACGGCGGCCACGAATCCCTAAGAGACAACACACACACCTTATTAATAAAACTGGTGAGGACACGGCCAGTGTCGATACATCAAGGACAGCCGTTCAGATTGCGATCATTATACGGTTGTAGACGGTGACAGAACAGGAACCATTGAGAGGCAGGTGGCCCTGGGGCCCAGGATGGCTCTGTGCTATGGGCAGACAGAGAGCCTGTCTGTACATACATGCAACTCTGTAATTCTGTTAAATACTGTAGCATCTTTGTACAATACAGCTGTACATTTGTCTTAAATAAATGTAATCTGTACATACCCTGTATATTCTGATTATACTGTACATACTGTGTATATTCTGAGTACACAATTACAATCATATTCTGCTGTAACGTGTTGTTTTGCACTTCTGGTTCGATGCTAACTGTATTTCGTTACCCTGTACTTGTACCTGTGTAATGACAATAAAGTTGAATCTAATCTAATCTAATCTGTGTACCTCGAGGCCGCGGTACAGCATGGTGTTGGTGCTGCCGTCGCTGTCCAGGGGCTGCTGGGCCTCCAGCTCGATGGCGTGCTTGGCGTTGAACCGGAAGAAGTCGATCAGCTCTGGAGCGGCATCGATTTCCGCCTGCACCACTGTCTTACCCTGGGAGAGAAAACCAGCACGGGGGGAGGGGATGTCAGACAGGTTAGTTAGAGAGGAAAACACAGAAGAGAGGGAGTGAAGGGCACTAGAATATGAGAGAACAGCTGACCAATATCACTACTCATCAGTGGATCAATATTAATGTTGTTCATTTAGACCAGGGGTAGGCGAACCTGGTCCTCAGGAGCCACTGAAGATTTTAGATGTTTCGCTGCTCTAGCACACCTGATTCTAGAACATTTTCCTTTTTAGGCTTCCACAGAGCTTAATAATGACCCATTAATTAGAATCAGCTGTGCTAGAGCAGGGAAACATCTACAACCTTTAGGAAAGTGGCTCCCAAGGACCAGGATTGCTTTAGAACTATTCCAGTCTGCCTCGTTAGATCTGCCGGCTATCTAGACTGAGATCATGGTCTCATGAAATGACATGTAGGTCATTAGGACATTGAGGGCCTCCTGTACCTGGCCGATCATTGTCTTTGCCAGGATCTCTGCTCTCTTAGGTCCGCTGATGACGTCCGCAGCCTTGAAGAAGATCTGGGCTCTGTCCTGGACGGGCCTCAGGTCCCACTCGCGGCGCGCTGCCACTGACGCCAGAATGGCCTTGTTCAACAGGTCCTGTAGGGTCCACAGTCAAGAAGGAGTCAGGTGACTGAGCGGTTAGGGCGTCGGGCTAGTGATCCGAAGGTTGCCAGTTCGATTCCCGGCTGTGGCAACATGACGTTGCGTCCTTGGGCAAGGCACTTCACCCTACTTGCCTCGGGGGGAATGTCCCTGTACTTACTTAGTGACTAAATGTAAATGTGAGGAGGTCTGACTGTGAGAGCTCCTTTCATCAACAGGTTGCTATTTCATTCGAGTGATCTGAAAGCGACTACGCAAATATTTGGAGGAGAGCGTGAACCAAAACCATCTCTTTACTGTACATTCCAGCCAAGTACCATGGCAACTCAACATTTGTTATTGATGGCAAATATGACATGATTACCTTGTCAGCATAGCAGAATTTGGCCACCTTGTGGGAGTGGTTGAAGGGCTTTTGGTAAAAGACAAAAGAAGAGTGGTGGTTAACACGGCTCTCAAAAGACGGGAAAACAATCATCCTCCTGTTCCTGAACAACATACGTTCTAGAAGCCACTGAATTTTATCTGCCACCAGAGATAATCCACAACTGATAACAAACAATTACCAGAGCTGATAAACATGATAAGGACATAAAAGTGTTTGTTCATCTTAAGGCATGTATATGCTGTCATGTATATGTGAGCAGTGAGAGTTTTGGTTTCCATAATTCCATGTTTGCAGTCGGCAAAGCAGTGTGCAGCAACCGTTTGTTCAGATTACAAATAAGACATTGACCCTTACTCACCGACAGCTGGTACCTGATGTCTTCGGTCCACACATGTTCATCACCAACAACACAGGGAATCTCCTCTGTTGTACCTTTTAGCTCGTTCAATGCCTGTCACACACACACACCCACAAACAAACAAACAAACATCAGTTGATAACAGGCTCTAAAGGAAAACCGGTTTACCGCATTAAAGGGCGTGAAAGTAAGAAAGTATGCGAGTATGGGCTAGAAGACAAAGTGCGGAGGTGTGTGATATGTACTACATTTACATTTAGTCATTTCGCAGACGCTCTTATCCAGAGCGACTTGCAACAAGTACAGGGATGTTTCCCCCTTGAGGAAAGTAGGGTGAAGCGCCTTGCCCAAGGACACAATGTCATGTTGACCTAGCCGGGGTTGGAACCAGGTACCACTAGTGGAAGTATAGTATGTGAGAGTCTGTGAGTGTGTAGGAGTGCAGGTTATGGAGGTGTGAGAGTTTGTACAAGTTAAAGTATGACGTGTGAGAGTGTATGACTGTGTACTACATTTACATTTACATGTATTCATTCATCACTTTAATCCAAAGCGATTTACAAGAGAGAGCTTTTACAAAGAGCATTGGTCACTGAGCATACTAGTGAAAGCATGGAGGTGTGTTAGTGTGTACTAGTGAAAGTATGGTGTGTTAGTGTGTACTAGTGAAAGTATGGAGGTGTGTTAGTGTGTACTAGTGAAAGTATGGTGTGTTAGTGTGTACTAGTGAAAGTATGGAGGTGTGTTAGCGTGTGTATCAGAGAATAAGGTAGTGCTAACCTTCTGCAGGTCTGCCCTCTCTTGGCTGCCCTCCTTAAAGCCCAGTATAGGCTCATTCTTCACCTCCACTGCAGCACAGGGGAACGTTTTAAACCTGCAGACAAGCAGAGAGACAGACATAGTTACACATTAAGATTACTGTGTTACCATTAACATTCGACTTTTTTAGATGTAGACAGATCTGTCTGCTATGCTCCTAAGACTGAGATGAGATGTGGTATAAAACATGTGATACTGTTTTATTATACTTTCATAAGGACAGTCTAAGGCAATATAGATCCAGCAACATGCATTCTTTGACATACTCACATCCGCAAATCTTAACCAAACACACTGCTGCTGCTGACTTCATTCATTTATATAACCTTGAATTATTCTAGAATGAGTTCTTCTAAACCCTTCAGAAGTGACAGTAGACTTCCACCACCTGACCACCTCCTGGCATCCACAAACCTTCATGTATGATTAACTACTGCAGTTTAAACAGCCACAGGAGGTCAGGCTCAGAGATTGGACCTAACTGAAGTGGACAAAGGAGCAAATTCTCAAACATTTCTGCTTTTATTCCTCATCTTCTGTCATCTGACCAATACAAACAGCTGTTCTCCACAAGGGATTCTTGTACAAATCCTTCAGTAGAGAGTTTATTGACCTTTATCATCGTGAGGGGGGCTAACTAAACACTCCAGATGTTTTTTTAGGTGTGAAAAGTTTCAGAATAACGCTTGCGCTGCCAGTGCTTCTGGTGCACTTGAATAGAGCGCATTGTAGGAAGTGCTGCACGCTGCATCTGCACGGTCACCTCTTCACGTGCCATCAGGGGCTGCAAAGGAACCTTGCAGATCTATAACCTCCTAGATTCTAGAATGTTGGTCGCTGGGTTGCAACCTGAGGCTCACCTTTCACTTTAAGCACACCAGTAAAGCAGGATCTTAATTCATTACATAACAGTTAGTCTGGCATTCCTAACTGGCGGTTAGTATAAGAACGTTTCTATCCATGTGCTCTGCGATGAAGGTATCTTTGAAACATGTCTTAAACTGTCCAAAAAAATAGTTTAAGTGACATTCAGAGTCATTTCTTAGGTTATTTGGTCTCGTGTGTGTTCAGGGTGGAAGTACATACCCCCTCCAAGACTGACAGAGCGCTGATCTCACGCGCAGCATGGCTCGAAGATACGTTAAGATTATAAAAGAGAGGAAGTGCAACCTGCTATTGATCCGGGACAGCAGTTATCAATCTGTGACAAGATGATGGAAACACTAAACCCCGTCTTGAGAACGCTTCACCATATCTGTGGGTCAAAGTATCGCGAGTGTAGGGTAGGACTGTACCATTTGGGTGCTTATGTATAGAAGAGCTTTATTTAGAAAAAAATATACTATTCGATTTGAACGCCCATCAATATCAACCTTGTTGATAATAATTTGTAATATTTATATGGAGGGACAATGGTAATGTTTGTGAAGCATATAAATATATATTTTAAAGTTAAAAGTATTCGCAGGTAAATATCTCCCCTATTCATGAAACTTACAGAGAACCAAGAGGGCGAGTCGGTGAACAGCCATTCAGCTGAAAGAAGACATCTCAACCAATCACAAGCAGCACCGTGATCTCTGAATCCGTCAGTTCTATTTTTGACAGATCAAAAAGTCAGACACACTCTGCATGCCTATCTTAACTTCCTACCTTCAAATACATATAGAGTCAAATATTTAGTCCAACAAATTAGTGTAGGCCAATTATATCTCAACATTGTGAACATTTAACTTGATATAGACATGTACAGTGGTATGAAAACATTTAGACACCCTTGTTCATTTTCAAGATTTCCCTTTATGTATCATTGGTTGTTCGGAACAGTAATTTCAATTCAATATATCATATAGCAGACAAACACAGTGATAATTAAGAAGTGAAATGACGTTTATAGGATTTACAGAAAGTGTGCACTTATTAAGCAAAGGTAGGCAGGTGCATGCATTTGGGCACCCCAACAGAAATATTAAATCAATATTTAGTAGATCCTCTTTTTGCAGAAATAACAGCCTCTAAACGCTTCCTATAACTTCCAGTGAGGGTCTGGATTCTGGTTGAAGGTATTTTTGACCATTCTTCTTTACAAAAGAACAACAAAATTGCTGTTCCGAACAACTAATGATACATAAAAGAAAATATTGAAAATGATCAGGGGTGCCCAAACTTTTTCATACCACTGTATTTCATACATGTACACCAGTGGATGCGAATGAAGGGAGGACGAGGAGAATCAACTAGATTTGAACAAATGACCAAACACGATCAGATTTGGCTCAAGTTCAAACATGTAATTCAGTCATTTTTGGAAATATCAATGTCCAAAGGTCATTGCAAGGTACTTCAGTGGGATGTCATATTAAAGCCCATCAGGTAAAAAAAATCCATCGTTAAAAATCAATTTTGATTTATTGACACCATAAACACCACCAGACACCAGAAAATGAATGGATGGATGGACACCATATCCTTAGATTTACACTTTTATTAGTTTACAATGTAAATAAATAAAGACTACACAGTGCTATATCCTAATGTTATCCATAATTTTTATTTTGTTGTACCCCAACACCATTTACAGTGTGCATTCATTATACAGAAACAATAAACCCCAAACCCACATGAATGAAATGTTTTACAAAGTTTTCCTACACAAAGAAACACTTAATCGACGTTGCAAAGAGATATGCTGCAACAAAGGCAAGAAAATGGAGACAGCTGATTTAAGAGATACCCAACAGGTTCCCGAAGGTATGAAAACACAGTTGCATTCCAAGTAACATTAATCACTCTGTCCCACATTTAAAAGTTAGACTGGTATCTACTTCCTCTGACTCCCATAGGTACCCCACCATATCTACATTCTAGAACAAGAGGATGCAGAACGTTTGAACAGGTTATATTTTACAGGAAGTTCTCATTGAGGACAAAGGTAGGTCTAATATCACATCACCAAGTTTGACTTTAAAGATGAAGGGGAAAGAAACAGCATTGAGAGATACATGTCAACTGTGGCTAATACAGCACTTTAGATCCAGCACTATTTTGATAACAAAAAAATAACTGACCAAACTATATGATGCCTCAACCAAATAAGGTGGCGTCCAGATATTAGGAGCAGCACAGTCCTGTACGGGTTAAACACAGTCCCTTTTTATGTTGGAGTCCTCTAACAACGAAACAATAACGTTTTGTGAAATCAAAGTTTCTGGGCCTGAGTTTGGTACTAGTTAGAATACAATGAGTATTTCCTGTATGCCCAATCTGAGCAGTGATGCATGGGCAGGAGATGACACTGTGGGAAGGAGGTTTGGTAAATTAACATTTTATCCAGTTTTTGACACAAGGCTTTACCACTCGTTTATGTTAAAAGCTCACATAAGGGATAGGAACAAATGTTTTTATTATCCATCTAGTACATTCATCAAAGTTTGGGCTGTTAGAATCATTTCAACAGCACGCTATTACTTTTATTCAATCATCGTCTTCCAGACACTTTGATAAGGAACATTAAACATTTATGGCATGTTAACCCATACTGTACCCCCTACAACATACCAGCACCTTTTCTGCCAACTCTCTAACCCTTTTGGCCATTAGACCAAAAATACATCTGTGTCATGTAGTCCATGTTTGGAACGACCCTAGACTCAGACAAGGTTACCATATCACTTCACCTTCCTAAACCACCTTTTCTTAAATCCTTCTATCATGCTCTAAATTGTAGAAGTAATGTGACTTACATAAAGTCAAAATATTATGAACATTCTCCCATAAGTGATAATATTTCAGTTGTCTCTTTAGAATCTTGACAGTTCCTGACATGGATGTTCAATTGGCTGATCTGCTACCGTATCAAAGGTAATTCAACATACCTTATTGTCCTTGTGTCAACTATGAATCAATGACCTTAGCCACATATAATGTTTCTTAACAAAAGAAAGATTAACAAAAACGGTACTATCACAACTATCTTGTTCCAATTATATAATTATGGAAAATAAAACAAATTATGTAAATTACTGTTACTGCTCTTCTGTGTGAAAACACGTTGAAACATCTGTGCACCGTGAAATTCTATATTTTTTGAACGTCACGGTCGTCAAATTTGTTTTATGTCCAGCAAAACAACTCATTATTCGGCTATATGAATACATAAATACATTGAACAAAGAGCCCCAGAAAAACCAACTCCAATCCCCATGCATTCATCTGTTTTCAAAGGACTAAACACTAGCGAGCAAAATACTGAAGACAATAAGATTCATGACATCTAAAGAAATATGAACCAAAAGGCCTCTGGGGTATAATATCACATGCCAACAGCCCTCTATGTATATATACAAACCAATCTAAGCATGTCCACAACACAGGGCGCTGAGAAGAGAAACAGCGCTCCCTGCTGGTGAGAGGAGGGAAAACAAACGGGAAAATCTACAACGCACCTGCCGACCTGTATTGTACATGAGTCTTGCTTATCTCTCTTGGGTGCGCAACAGATAAAATGATTTTGACTCTTTCAAAGCAACACCGTTTACAGTTTACGAATGGAAAGGAACACTTGTCAAGGTAATTGATTGATAATCAGCATAAGGCAGTTTAATAACTCAAGAGACATCTTAGCTTTAATCATAACTGGTTGATATAACTGATTAGCTGTTCGTGGGGCTCTCGGATATTTCTTTGAACCTAGAAGATAAACAGTATGCTTTTCCTCTGGAGTCAACGAAGGGTCACTTCCAACGCTTCCAAAATGTAGTGCGACAGTGTGTCCCCCCCCCCCCCCCCCCATCTCACACTCACAGGACGCAAACACAAAGGAGCATTCAGATACAGAATAACCTGTCTACCTGGCCTCAGATAGACACTGACAAGGAAAAAGGGGACAGGAGAGGAAGGTGGGAGAAAAGGGAGGGGTGGAAGGGGGGGGGGGGGGCGAGGGAAGGGGGGGCAGGGGGTTGTAGGGTCAGAGGTCAGAAATAAGGCTCGCTAAATTGCATAGAACTTGAAGATTAGAGTGCATTGGTCTGCAAAGGGTTGTGCTCTGGTACTTGTCAATGCTGGCAACCCTGCGTTGATGGTGGGAACTAGACGACTAGACGGCCTGCTCGGCTCTTTGGTGGCTCTGCTCAACTCTCGTTTCGATGCAGTGTTTGCACCGCACATAGTAGTTCAGCCACCTATGGAGCACATGCAGGTGGCAAGAATGGCTTTCTTAACAATGCCGTCCAGCAGGGTATAGCTTTGTAGACAAACGCGATAAAGTACATCATTATCCAGTGGTAAACACTGAATGTTTTTTTTCCCCTGTTCACCAAAAGAGCTGTTATCGTATAGGTGACAGTTTGGTAGAAAGGTGACGATGAGGTAACGCAAAGTGGTACAAAAAGTGAGCGGTGAGCCACGCTGACTCGTGAAAACGTTGCTGGATGTAGATGTCTGGGTTCTGAGAGCCAGCACCGAGGAGCTGAGCACAACTCAGTCACTAAACGCACCACAACTTTGCCTTGTAACACTTTATGAAGCAAACAAACCCTCCTCATCCCTATGACAACAGACAGTGAAGCACCAGTTCGGGCCTGCGACGCCGCCGGCTGCACCGGCCAGCAGAAAACAAGCAGACCCAGTGTCAATATGGGCGGAGTATCTTAGGAGAGAAAAGGGAGGGGGCAGGGGGTGGGCGGAGACAGGGGCGGGACCTGGCAGGTCAGCCATCAGCTGATTGGTCCCTCGCCCTCTGCGTCCTTGTCCAGGTCGTCCTGGATCTCGTCCGTGTTCCCTGAGTCACTGCTGGCCACGGAGCTGACGGACGGGGAGCTCCTCCCGCCCTTGATCATCCTCCGGCAGGTCTCCATCTGGACGTCCAGGCCTCGCTTCATGCTGCACATCTCCATGTACTCGTGCAGGTGGCGGTTCATGTCGCTCTTTGCTGTTGCCAGTTCCATCTGGGGTGGGGGGAGGGGGGCAGGGGTGAAGGGGGGCAAGGAAGGAAGGAGTGAGAAAGGGAGGATGGAAGGTTGGAAGAGAGAGAGACAGGAAGGAAGAGAGGAACGTAGGAGAAAGAATAGAAAGAAATGAGGGAAGGAGAGAGGGAGCGAGTGCCAGATTGTGGTAGAGAAGAGACAGAGGACAGCGGGGATCGGGCAAGATGTCAGAGAAGGAGGGGAGGATGATGAAAGAATGAGGACGCGTGAGGAAGGAGGAGTGAAGAGAGATTAAGACATCAACAACAGAAAGCAGAGACAGGTGAAAAACAGCAACGGGCTGGATCACCAGCCCTGGTCACAAATCAAAACCAACCTGCAGGAGGGACAAAACATCTCATAAATCCCAGCCAGACCCCCACACACCCCCTGTATTTACCATGACAGGGTTTACATTGTCTTTCGTACAAGGGAACTGACCCCAGGTACAATCACTCACAGGTGTATTCATCTCAGTGGGTTTCATCTCCTCCCCCCACACCGCCCCTCCTCTCGCTCTCTCTCACACCGACACAAAACACCCACTCACTCACTCACTCACTCACGCTGATGAACGTGCAGCAACACTGACAAGGCGACGGTCACCTGTCCGCAAGCCTTCTCACCTCAATCTGTCCTATGGTCTCCTGGTACTCCTGCTCCCTGGTCTTGAACAGAGATTCCGTCTCGTCTATCAGGCTGCCCAGGCTCCCGTCCTGAGACACCTGGACCGGATGAGTCAGAGTTACGACGACTTTCCACACCGAATAAGAAGTCATGTCATGCGTTCCTTTAGCATGTATTCACTTAGTGTATTCAAATTAAGATGCAGGTGAATGGGGGATTTTAACCTGCTTTTTATCCAAAGCAACTTACATGAGAGAGCTTTTACAAAGAGCATCGGCCACTGAGCAACGTGATATACCCCGAATACAAATGGGCTTTTAGATTGTGAAACATACATCATGAGAACCAATAAGTGCCAAGGGAAGAGCTATAAAAGCATAACACAACGATTGCGAACAATAAAGTAAGAAAACAACAACACTGGCGAGTCACCACACGGGGACCGACAAGTAATTCTGAGCAACATTAGATTATATTAAGTACCATACTATTCCTAAGTGCCATTAAATCCTCCACGTCTCCAATGAAATCCTTCCTGAATGGACTGTAAACAATTCCCCTCCTACATCTGACGACCGTTGATCCTCAGCTCACACTCACCGGCTCCGAACCCTCGGCGCAGTTGCCATTGGTGACGCAGGGGGCAGCGCCGGTCGCCAGGGCGGCGGCCGGGGTGACGTTGTAGTTGGCGAAGTCCTCCCAAAGCAGCAGCGTGTCCTCGCTCTCCTCCCACGTCAGACTGTCGCAGTCGTCGTCGATATCGAACGTCTCCCGCCTGACAACAGAGGAGTTATCTGTACCGTGTCTGGGATGGGCGGGGGGGGGGGGGGGGGGGGGGGGAGGGAGGGCAGGACAGGACGGCGGGAAAGGAGAGGAAAGAAAACGGGACAGGGAGGGAGGACAGGGAGGAAAAGGAAGCGGAGAGGAAGGAGGAAAGAACGACAACAGACAGCATTCAGACACAGATAAGGAAGTGAGAGACACAGAGAGCGTAGAGAACATCCACCAGGACAGACAGGGGTCATGTAGGACAGGATTGGGGACGTACGTTCAGTTAGGGGACATAAAGAAGAACGTTGTGACACATTTCTAAAATTTGCCAAAGGAAAATACATTTGCATACAGCCAAAGGATGATTTTTTTCAACGCAAAATGGTTTTCTCTATTTGATGAGAAATATTACATATGCAGTCCTGTATATGAACACCAGATGGGGATGAAGAACAGCACGGTAGTTTATGCACTGCAATACAGCAGAGCAGACTTGATATGCAGCAACTGCAGAGAGAGAACAGTGGGGCTGTCGTCTCTCTAGCTGTCTACCTGATGGAAGTGAACAGTCTGGATAGACTGCTTGAGTACATGTGTGTACATGTACATGTATGATTGAATGTATCACGGGTACATCTGTGAGCATATGAGGGACTATATGAGAGAGTGTATGTGTAATCGAATGCGAGTGTGCTTGCTTGCGTGTGTGTGTGTGTGTGTGTGTGTGTGAGGGGGGCCTCTTACAGCTGGTACAGCATGCGTTTCATCTCGTCGGTGATGTTGAGCGTCCCCGGGCCCTCCTCCTCCGAGGTGCTGGGGTCGGCATCCATCTCAGAACTGTCTTCGTCGGAAACAGCCTTGTTCTCCTTCCTTCTGCAGCATGCCATAGCACCCTGCAACACACACACACGCACACGCACACACACAAAATTACTGCATCGCTGTTTGACAGCCCAGATTCCATTTTTTGGGAGGTGTTTTTTCCTTCGTCAGACTTTTTAACCGAACGCCAGTGTGATGCAGCTCCTGGAAGGCCTGTGGTCTGGTCCTGGCCGGGCTCACAGCTGGGCGCTGGCCAGCACTGTCGGCGCAATGTGATAACCTTGTGTGCAGCCGGAAAAGTCACTGCATCAGCGCTTCCCTGCTGACCGGTGACTGTGTATGAGCCTGGGTGTGTGTGTGTGTGCGTGGGGCCATGGGGGTCAGAGAGTGTTTGTGATAATCCCCAGTCACATCCAGGCCAAAGTATGTTTGGGCTTGATATGACACAATTTAGCAGGAACTGTCTCTTGAATTACTTATGATTGGCGTGTAGTAAGTTATCTTTCAGCAGTGGGTTTCTATACACACACTGTACAATACAGTCCTCAATGGTGCCCTCAATGGTGTCCCCCTCAATGGTGGAGTGGCTAAGCGGTTAGGGAATTGATCGACTAATCAGAAGGTTGCAGGTTCAAATCCTGGCCGTGCCAACATGACATTGTGTGCTTGGGTAAGGCACTTCACCCTACTTGCCTCAGGGGGGAATGTCCCTGTACTTGCTGTAAGCCACTCTGTAAAAAAGCGTCTGTTAAATGAATATTTTATTCATAAGAGCGTCTGCTAAATGACTAAATGTAAGTGTCCTACAACAGTGACGGAAACATGACAGCGACAGTCTACAGTACGTAATACAAACTGTACACAAGAACTTTCTAATACAGACTAACTAAGTAGGTTCTATCATAGCATGACTAAGGACGTTCTAATAGACTACTACAAATAAGGTTCTAATCTACTTAATTTCCGGAGGTTCTAACATTTAGCTTTTAGCATTTAGCATTTAGCTTTAACTGAGGAGGACTAGCATAAATATCTGAGTTCTCAGGCCATTTTCTCTGATTGAGAAAAACTTCAGGATGGGGGGGGGTGGAAACATCTTGATTTTGAAAACAATGTCCGGATCACGACCTCTGAAACCTTTTCTACAATGGAACGCTGGACGAGGGCGTACACCGACTTTAACTGAGGAGGTTCTAACACCTAGAGTGTACCCACCCTCTCGGGGAGCGAGCGGGCAGGACTGACGTTGAACATCATGGACATGTCCTCAGAGTTCCTCTGCTGGGCCACGTCGCACAGCTTGGCCGTGATGTCGATCCTCCTGCAGATGTCCATGTCCACCTTCATGGCCTTCTCCTGGATCTTACTGTCCAGGTCCGACATTTGCTGGAGAAGGAGGAAGACAGACATGGATTTTGTGAAGGGCTCTTCATTTGCTGGTGACCAAAAAGGCAAGACGAAAAAAAGTACTTCCTAGATAACTTGATTTAGCTTCCCTTGCATGCCAGAGTTCGTCGCTTGAAAGAACTTCTTGTTTGATTCGAACAATCAAGCAAACTTCAAGCTCTCAATACATTCAACAGAGGCCTACTTCTCAAAATAAGAAAGGAATATTTCTCGAACAAGAAATCTTCACGGAACCCCTGTCCTAAAAGCATTTTGGTAACCATCCATCAGTAAACACAGTGATGTACAGTGAGACATGCTGACTTTATGTCGAAACTGCTTGAGGAGGGGGGAGGGGCCGGTACTATTGACAGCAACCATCAATCTAACTGCATAGCCCGCGTCCAGGTCACAACCCCACGCCGAGCAGAAACCACCCAATCAGAAGGGTCTGACAGTCCGTCTGGGTCAGTAAGACAACATGCACTGGCCCTGTACGGATGAAGGTCAGAAGTAATGTCTAACTGGGCGTCATGTGCATCAGTACTGAACCAGAACATCTTTATAGGGCCTCTACAGGAGCACCAGTTAACCACAATACAACTCCCATGCTGCTCTCTGTTTTTAAGTCACATGACACACACACGGTCAACACTCAAGCTAGAATGCAACAAGAGTCTAGTGTTGACTAACAACAACAAGTTTTATTCCAAAACAGGTTAGGTTGAGGGGTGGTGGTGGTGTTGGGGTAAAGGATTGGGGGTGGCGTACTAAGCTAATACATACAGTAGAGGGGTTATCTCTTACTTTTAGATGCCGATTCCTCGTGACATATTGGGAGCTCTGACGACGACCGCCCTTTATAGTGAGCAACGAGAAAAGTACACCTAATCTAAGGACAGGTCTTACAGCAGAGGGTCAAAACTCAACATCAGTTCAGGTACATTGTGTTGTAACTAGGGGGTCTGTTTCCAGGGGTGTAGTCTAGATGATGCTCAGGCACACACCGCATGCCCAAAGGATACCCTGCAAGCGCACTATAAAATGAGCGTACTGTATACAAAGTAGGTTGGGGGATGAGGGTGAGGGAGGGACTACACAACGAGGAAAGGGGGGGGGGGGGGGCTTGGTGATTTCCTAGTATGTTTGCTGATTCATACAAGAACACACTGTGCAGTATACGTATGTGACTTAACTACATGGATATGTATAAACTGAATGTACACTAGTTCCTCGGAGGAAGGCTACTGTTCGACTACACACCCCACAAATCAATACGGAGAACAACCAAAACACAGTCACTGTTCACGCACAAGCCAATGTCCTGAGTACAGGATACAGTAAGTAAGTACAGTAAGCGGGGCTAGAACAGTTTCTACTCAAATCCAGAAAACGATCTTCCTCCCTGAGCTAGCTAGCCTGAGTCAGAGCCAGCTGCTGTAGCCTACCTGTCGGGGAAGGGAACCAAGTCAGGTTAAGCTGAAGAACCCTCCCCTATTCTGCTAGGCACGTTTACATTTATGAGTGTAGAAATACACAATGGGCCCTATTGACGCTATCTGAAACGCAAGTTTCAAGTAGCTTTGTGGGCATGACTTGGGCGCTGTTACTATACCGGCGAGATAAATGACTCTTGCGCCCGTTGCAAATCAAAAATGGGTTTGTCTGAAAGGGGTAAATTAGTCAGAGGGGTGGTTTGGGCGTAACATGCAATAAACCAACGCTTGTTCCATGGTGCGTTGTTATTATCATGGCAGATTTGCCATGCGCTTGACGAGGAGACCGACATCCTCATTAGATGCGTAAAAAAGTCACACTGTATAGGGGAGGGGAGAAATCCATCCAACTAATCTACGGTAAACAGGCGTGGGAGGAAATTGCCACAGTTGTTTCCACTGTTGGCAACCCCATTTATACTGCAACTAGCCTGAATAATAGAGAAGCCAAGTGCATGCACAAGCTACATTATAGCCAAGCCTGCGCCCTTAAACTACCATTTGAATAACGAGCCACTGACTTTCAACCACCTTTTTTCCCGGTCAGTGGCGGAATGGTTTTCAGAAACTGTAAAATAACATCAGAAAACCTTAGCGCTGGAACACGCTGCCTTTTTTCGCCGAGCCGCCCCCTGGAGTGCAAATTAATTTACCGGTGTGCGTCTGTTGATGGAAAAATCAGCTGTGTTCGGTAAAAAATAGGAATGATACATGTGTCGGTGTAGTCAATTGTGCTGGCTGCAAGATAGGGCCCATAGTGACTTTGGTAGATAATGGAGGTCTAGAAGGGTTCTAGCAGTATGACAGTGGATGCCAAGGCGTTCTCCACAGAGAAAACTACTCTACCAATGCTTGTCTAAGAGGCCCCTCTGGCAAGTACAGCACCCAATTTCCTCTGACTAAAGGGTGAGAATCCAAACGGAGGGTTATGAATCCCTCCCACAATACAAACAAGTGTGGGGGTTGTCTTCACGATAAACGGCAACAAACTAACTCAATGTACCTCTTAGAAATACTAAAATGCTTTATTCAGCTGTTGGTGAACCACAGCCCCTGGACTGAACTAGCTGAACTATACCTGACACACGGCTGTAGTAGAAAGTGGTGTGAATGTGTAACACCAAGTGCGTGTGTCAGAAGGGATGGGGTGTGTTTGCAGATGTGGTTTCTACTCACATCGCTCATGAGGCTCTTGAAGACCACTAGCTCAGCCTTCAGCCTCTCCACCTTCTCATTCAGCTCATCCTGGATCTCCTCCGACTCCTGGGCAGTCTGCATGGAGACACACACACACACACATCAGAAGTGTAGCATAACATTACTCACACACACAGGCTCCAGATTCACACACACACACACACACACACACACACACATCAGAAGTGTAGCATAACATTACTCACACACACAGGCTTCAGATTCACACACACACACACACACACACACACACATCAGAAGTGTAGCATAACATTACTCACACACACAGGCTCCACATTCTCACACACACACACACACACACACACAGAAGCTCAGTGTGGTCAGGAGGCTAAAAGGACAAAACAAGTAACAAAGACTGAGCAAATTTCCTGCACACTCATACAGTGTAACCACGGCAACATCCGCCTGTGCGCTGTTCTATAAGAGGTGAGGGCCCACCAGGGACGCCAGGCAACTACGCCATTTTGCTGACCCATAATCCTACACAAA
Source organism: Protosalanx chinensis (assembly GCA_030340685.1). Taxonomy (NCBI): domain Eukaryota; kingdom Metazoa; phylum Chordata; class Actinopteri; order Osmeriformes; family Salangidae; genus Protosalanx; species Protosalanx chinensis. The sequence goes on along the minus strand of CM059317.1, from coordinate 2,255,138 downwards.
CACAGATGGGGCCTGCTGATCGATAGGTTCGGACAGAACGGAATAGGAGGTTAAGGAAACAGGGAGAGGGGGAATGAAGGAGAGGAAGGGTTGGGGAAAAGGGGAGAAGGAGGGTAGGGAAGAACGGAGGGTAGGGGAAGTGGAAGGATGATTGAGGAAGGGGTAGTGCAGGGAGAAGGGATGGAGGGGAGATGGGGAAGACAGGGGGAGAAGGAGGATGTGGGAGGGCAGGGAGGAAAGGGAGAGAGAGGTTGTGGATTGGAAGACAATCAGTATTGTACTAAAATTTAGATTAGATTAGATATACTTTATTAATCCCACAATGGGGAAATTCACTTGCCACAGCAGCTGAACAAAAGTAGAAAAAGGCAGAACAAAAACAGATAATAAACAGAATAAACCAACAAATAAAATAAAAATATATACAGATAAATGACATGGCATGAGTAGAGACTACAACATTAACATCAGGACAGTGGATTACTATCCAGAACAATCCTTATAGGTCAGAGGTTCCATTGAATTAAGAAGGAGACTGACAAGTAAGTGACTATTGGTGGTGCAGGTAGGTGGTGGAGTGTAGTGCAGATGTTGGTGTGAATCAATGTGTAAGGTCATGCTGCTGATCTCACCTCCTGGAGAGTCTCCACCATGTTCTCCAGCTGATCTCGTCTGCACATCTCCTCCTCCCATCTACAAACACACAACCACATCCTGTTCAGCATCATGGCAGGTCAAAGGTCGCACCGTGCACTTCTGAGAGAGGTCAGTGCTTGCTGCCTGGTTACCGATAGACATTCCGGATGTTGTCAGGCCGACCTGTTTGTCTTCCATGACAATTTTCTGTCTTCCGTTGAATTAAAACAGCAACACAATTATTAACCGTCACATAATTGCTCTATATGTAAAAACGTATTGTTTTTTTATTTTTGTACTAGAATGTATGACCACACAGATTCCATGACGCTAACTGCCTCCTGGTCAATGTAAATTTCAGTTTTCCAGGCTTGTTGATGTGTTAACATCTACAGAGGGAACATTCCTTCCACAGAGTAAACAGAGATGAAGGCTTCTTCGGAAAATAAGCCTGAAGGAGGAACTGAAATTGAGATGTCACGGTTATTCACCCTGGTCCTGCGAGATACAAACCTGAGTCTGCTAATGGTCGTAAATAATTAACTAGCTGTCATTAAATCAAATGGATCTAACGGTGTTGAAGATGGGAAGCCATTTTAGGAGCATTTTAATAATTCGGATTGAAACGCTTCCACGGGAATATATTTGAAAGTATGTGTGTAAACAAATGAAAAAAAGCCCATGTAAACTGTTTGACCCCGATCAAACTGTTTGACTCAATCCAAGTTAGCGCTGAAGTCCATCTCTGATGTGAGAGATCGCACATCTCCAAGCTACCCAGGCAGCCGAGCACGATGAGGTAAAAATAGCTGTTCACACATTCCTCTAACTCGCACGTGCTTTTTTCTATCATCTACAGACCTCTAAAACAGACCATGAGCAGCTGTTTTACCCCTAGTCTGGTCTGGACTGGGATAGGCCCTGTCTTGTTGCCCAGGATACAGGCCACGCCTGGCTGCAGGCAGGCTGAGAGGGTGATGGTCCCAGACAGAGAGAGGGGGGGGGGGGGGGGGGGGGGGTACTAATGAATGGACTAAGACATTATTCACAGCCATGAGGTAAGCCTTAGCGTCAGACACCCATCGTGACTTGGTCGGTGAGTCATTTGGCCGACCACAGTGGGGGCAACAGAATGTGTGTGTGTGTGTGTGGGGGGGAAAGGAACGGGTGAAAAGGGGCCGTCTCATCCCCACCAAACATTATTGCCGAGGTATCAATCTTTATCTGTGCCCCTCAATCACCATGGAAACACACCCAGTGCCAAAAACACCCCAGTGACACAAACAAAATCAACACCCATCGCTGTTGTCTCCTTTAAGAACAAACCCGGCCTTGTTGCTGTCTGAGAGCCTCTGAATGTGCCTTATCTAATTAGGCAAACAGGACAAGAGTCCCTGGACATCAAACTGTGATGAAAGACCCTCTCTAAACAGCCTCTCTGGACACTCTAGCTCACACTGTGAAGTGACATCACTTCCTCTGCTGACAGGAAACGGGTGATAGGATGGGAGCAGAGCCGGTCACTTCCTGTCTGGGCGTGACGTTACTTCCTCCATCTCTGATTGTGTATGGGGTAGCAGTGTGAGGGATGTGCTACTGAATAAACATGTTTTATAGACAGTCACAAATATTTCGACCTCACGCATCTGTAGGTTAATATGTTAACATACCAGACACCTATTCAGCTTGTTGTTCTCTATTACTTTAACAGGCCTTTCAAAAGAAAATATCTGTTCTTGGTCTCTGATTTTATCAAGTAAAATGTATAAAAAAAAGTTATAGTCCAGTGCGACTTATATGTGTTTAGTTTTTATTATGCATTTTTTGGACTGGTGCGACTCCGGAGCGACTTATAGTTTGAAAAATACTGTACTTTATTGATCCCTTGGGGGAATTGCCCACCTACATCTGCAAAACAAACACCACAGATCAGTAAGGTTCAAAATATTAACAACTATCGAATTCAATGTACATGTTAAGTTCTAAGATCTACACCCATTAATCGACAAAATACAACTGTTAAATCTGTGTAGGAAATGTTTATCGTAAAAATTGTTGATCCCAGCAACACCAATGTTTCCAGGAGACAAAACGTAAACAAAGCAGCCCTGCTCAACACAGAGATGACCTCAACATAAGGAAGGTATTCTGGCCCCTGCTCTGCTTCAACCCTGCCCCACAAGGACTGCTGGAGGCTAGAGCCTTGGCTGGGGTTAGTCCCAACAAGCCTGGAGTCTCCTTACAAGGACAGAGACCGCAGGAGACCTAGGCTGTCCTCACTACCGAGGTATCTGTCTGGGTCTGGGTCTGTCTGGGCCTGGCTGACTGTCTGTCTGCCTGGGGCTTCATCTTCCTGGCTTTCTGTCTTTCTCAATGTCTGTCTGCCTGTCACCACATTATTTTTACCTGCTTGTGTCTGTGTATGTTTGGCCTATCGCAACAATATGTCTGTCTCAATGTCTGTCTCTAAGTTTACCTGCCCACCCGTCTGTATGTGATTCCTCTATCGCTACATTTGATCAGTGATGTGAATAGAACACCATCAATGATCTAATTGGAAAAAGCACAGAGCCACATCCGCGTCATTAAAAAGGCGCCCACATGTTATTTTGTTACACTCAAAGTCTCTTGAGTCAGTCTGCATCGGTCCGGCTTTGCCAACCCCTCCTCCCCTCCTGCCCCCGCCACCCCCACTATCCCTGTGTCTCTATGCTGGCCTGGGGAATTCATCCAGCGGGCCAGCATCAGGAACCTTTCTTTATCCACCTCGCCCCAGGCAGGAACCGTTAAACTGCAGCACAATCAACATTTTCAAGGTCTAATGGTGCCGAGGTTAGATGAACAATGACGACAGAGCAATTAAATCATAATGCCACGTTTACTGTCATGTGTGATTTCTTTAAATAAGATGTGTTCTTTTGTTTATGCCAAAATCTACCCTAGGGTTTAATCTTTGCAGTGAAAGGTGTGTGTTGGAATAATTTCTTGTGCAACATCCAAGGGGTGGAGGTAACCACACTTTCCATGCTGTAAGGTGACAACATTTCTGCTCAAGCTGGTGAACCAACTGCAGAAGTCATATCGATACAATTAACATAATCGATGCAATCAATGAAACGCGATTGACTGCTTTCACTGTTATTTTAGGGTGAAGAGGTGATCTGTGTGATGTGTTGGCCAGTGTGCCTGATTAGATCACTGATCAAACAGATATGAGAAGCGACGTGCGGAGGAATTGATGGATCGATATGTCTGCTACATGCAGCATTCACACACCCTACAGCCTGCTCCCTCCGTCACACACATATACGAAGACCTAGGAAACCATACACGATCTCCATACCACTTTAAGCACACACACACACACACACTGTAACCCATTTATGCACAAAACCCACTGTACTGTCTCTCTCACACAGACAGACAGACAGACAGGCACTACACATGCACTCACACTAACACACACGCTCACTAAACGCACACACACACACTAGCTCTCACACAGGATGTGCCCACTGACAACACAGATAAATCACACAGTGGAGAGACTAGCTGGAACACACGTGATCCGACTCATGCAACTCTATCCATGGGTCTGTACGCCTCCTGTACTCCCCCTGGTCAGCCATGCCATCCAACATCCCAGGGAGGGAGCGCTTCACCCACAACTCACTCCTCCGGTACAGATCCTCCTCCCCACACAAAACCCTGCCTGACACCCAGGTTAGGAGGGGGAATACTGGAGAAAAACTGGAGGTGGGGAGGCCACATTCTGGGGATGGAGGTGGAGCTGGGGGGGGGTATTGATTGGCTGCCGTGCTGCTGCTGCTGCCTTGGGTGATCTATGCTGTCCACAGGGATGTGTTGAGGTTTAGGGGGTGTGCAGGGGGGAGACATGTGTAGGGTGCTAATGAGCAGTGGTGTGTGTGCGGTAGGAGTGTGGGGGGTGCAGAGTGTGTCTCCTTGACGCTGCACGGTTTCAGCAGAGCTGCGGGTAGGACGGTTGCTGAGTAGACAGTCGACAGCGCGGCCTCAAGGTCGGAACTCAAGGTCGGACCTCGTCTGATTCGCCCTGATCTCATTCCTCCCTGAGCACCCTCACCTCCGATCCTCTTCCTCCCTTCCTCCCTCCCTCTATGGCCTCCCTTCCCCTGTACCCCCACCCCCTTTCCCCCTGATCCATCCATCCATCCCCTCCCTCTCCTACCCTGCCTCCTCCTCTCATTCCCCCTCCCACCCTGACCTTCTCACCCTCCCCTATCAATGTGCATGGCGCCCCTGGCCTCCACCTGATATAGATCCATTCCATCATGCACCATCCCAGATCACTCCATCATACCGCCTACAGAGGCACAGCTTGCAGGGGCATCACTCTCGACTAACTGACTACCCCTCGACCTGTCTGCATGCTCCAGCGCCAGACAGATTTTCAGCCAGACAGCCAAACAGTCAGCCAAACAGAGAACTAGCCAGCCAATCTACTAGCCCACTAGCCAGACAGACAAATAGCCAACCAGCCAGACAAACAGTAAGCCACCCAGTGAGTCATTAGACATTCTTACACATAAGCTTTCACATTTGTTGCTACGTGACCAGTGATGTTTCTCAAGGGGATCCCTGGTTACCCGGATGTATGAGTGTGTTTGCTACAGCGAGCGAAACCTCACTTGTTGAGGCTGAGACTGGTATGGGAGGGTGATATTGAGATGAACGAGTCAAGCACCGAAGCATGCTACAGCAACGATTCAAATCTTCTATAGATTTTTCACTTTTCTCTCCCTGCAAATCTTCTCGTGATCTGTAACAGCAGAGGAGAGTCATCGTTTATTAGCTAGAACACAACCTGTTCCCACACATTGTTTAAAAGAGACCCTGAAGGTGATGCCAAGGAAGAACGGGAGTGTTAGAGGCGCGAGTCCTTGAACCACTTCTGCCACGCCTAGTTAAACAGGGATGCCCTAAGTTAGAAGGGGAATCATGAGTATTCGTGACTCAGCACATTTTAACATGGCTCCTCTTCCAAACCACAGCTAGAAATACATACAGGCCTTGAAATAGACCACATGCAGAACCAGCTGCAACCTCGACCCACATGCCACTGAGATGAACGGTCAGCTGACAGAGTAGAACATGACGCTAGAATGACCTTTGGGTTCTTCGTGGAAAGAAGGGTTGAACTCGTCCGGTCGTAGGGTACAGAACTCTCCCAAGAGACAAAGTCAGTTTGTCTTCTGCAGAAACAAGGAATAGACTTAAAACGACAAACTTTGTGTGTGTGCGTGTGTAGGGGTGTGTGTGTGTGGGTGTGAGTGTGTGTGACTGAGCATATGCTGGACTCCTTATGCTCCTTACACAGTATAGTGCTGATTCACGCTTGTTTGCCTTGAGAAGACTAGATTAAATAGGTTTAACATTGAGGGGAGGGGGTCGAAGGTATTGGAAATATAAAGCTGTGAGTTTGATGAATGTGTCCCCTTTACATGCAGAAGATGAATTGGTTGTCAAATGATCTGGCAACCGCCGTATTTACTTGTCATATCAGGGTTCTGTTTTGCATAAGGTTCCCGGGTCTAAGACACAAGGAGAATGTTCTGGGGTTGGGAATTGAACCGAGGTTACTGGTTGTCTCCTACTAGACCAGGGGTGTCCAATCCTGGTCCTCAAGGGCCGATGTCTGGAAGATTCTAACGAATGAGTTGTTACCAAGCTCTGTGGATGCCTGATAATGACTATTCATTAGAATCAATTGTGTTGGAGCAGGGAAACATCTAAAACTGTCAGGACAGTGGCCCTCAAGGAATAAACACCCCTGATCTCTAGACTATTCCAGAAGACCATTTGGGAGTCACCATAAGAGTCACAACAGCTCCAAAACTTCCAAACAACGGACGCTACAATGGATGAAGAAGGATATTCCAGCCAAACCAGAAGATTACTGCCATTATACACATACGTGTCGAATTTCCACATAACTGATAAAGAATCTCCTCTAATCTAAACATACAAAATACCCATGAACAACACATATTTACAGTATATTTATATACAGTAAATATACGTATACTTATATATAAACCACAACTTCCTTTCTGGGAGGTTCTTAAAATGCCTTGTTAAGAGAAGTGAATGTAGATTAACAATTTTAGATAATGGTGAAAAAGCAATAATAATCTACATTCAGTTCTTGTAAAGTCCATTACATTTATTGAATTTAAAAGTGCCTAAAACAATTCCGTACCTCCCTATATAAAGCAGGCATGAAGGGCCAAGTTCAGACAGAGGACCAGACATGAGTTAACATTTCCCTGTCTGTCCTGAAAAGGGTATTCTCCCAGGATGACCACCACATTGTCTCCTCCGCCATCCCTCTGAAAGCCCCGGGATTCTTAAACACAATGTGTCGGCTAACTTTACATTGATCAAAGTCTTCAGTCAATAGGATCTGTTGTGTAGGTACCAATGGAAACTCCTCCAGCGAGGGCAGGGTCCCGGATGGGCTGGGACCATCACACAGCCCCAGAGATAATCCCAGACCCGGGTTTGGCCCCCCAACATTACCACACTGCCTGGACAAGCTCCGACAAAAGAACTGTGTGCTGGCCTTGTCTGCGCAGTGCAAACACGTTATCTAATGGCTCAACTGCACAGACAGACACACAGACATGGCTTTACTCGGTCCACCCTGAGGGGTTCTTGTGTGTGTGTGTGGGTTGGTGTGTGTGTGTTTTTGTGTGAGGGGGGGACAGGCTCCACACCTGGGGCGTCAACGTGCTGACACTGCACCTAGCTTGCGTGACAGGCATGGATAAAGAACATCCCAGAATGCAAAACAGTTAATTGCTCTCTTGAGAGGGAGGGGCGGTCCGATGTTTTCAGAACATTTAATCCAAAAAGACAAAAGGTTGTTAGCTGGAACTGCGCAAGGACTTGCTCCTGTTGGCATGGGCTTCCATTCAGCAAACAGTCTTTAACTGAAGCTCTTCTTGTGTTCCCTGTTTCGGTTGATTCTACAGCCTGTCAAAAGGTTTAACGCTACTACTGTTACTCTCTCACATAGATCCCTTCACAATATTGGTACAGAGCTGACTGCTAACAACTAACACATCCAAACCAAACCACAATATATCCAGAACGAGCTTATGCAGCTCAAGCTATACTCGATATCAGAATCAGAATGGGGGTTTATTCGCTATGCAAGATTAACAAACATAGAATTCACTTTGGCAGGAATGAGCAAACATAGAACATATATGTGGCATACTAATAAAATTAAATAAATGAATACAATGTAAAATACACTACAGATATGGATACAAATAATACAGGTGATGCAATAGTACAAATGATACAGGTAACGTGGAAGTACAAATAACATAGGTACAGAGTGGAATGGGTATATAAATGAACACTTCATTCAGCTAGTTTATCTTGTATACTTTAAGCAGAGGTCTATCTTACCAGAGTATTGTACTGACTGTAGTGTAAATGTAATCGTATTCTGCCTTGCGTCAGATTTGATTAAAAGTCTTCACTTAAAAAATCACTTTAATATGGGATGGTCTTCTGCAAAGGCTGGAGAGTAGTTAAATGGTAAATCAGTCCACCCTAATATTCATAGCAAGCCCACACACACACACACACACACACACATACACACACACATACACACACAAGCACGCAGCAGAACCAGCACTCTCGTCTACTGTCTACCCCCGACTAGTTACACAACACAAACAGAAAGAGGTACTTTCGTTCACCCTGGCTAAAACCCATTTAGTGGACAGACTGGGGAAAGGGAGATTTGGTCCTTTGTAACAACCTCCTTTTGGAAAGGGACTTCCGTTTAAACAAGAGAGGGGGATTTATTTGCTGTCATGAATCATGTTTCTGTGATTCCTGACCTGCTCCGACAGGCTTGGGCAGGGTGGAGTCAAGCTGAAAGGAGGTGTGTGGTTCTGTTACAGACAAGGACAACAGAAGATGTTATCTTCTCTGGCAGTGGTCCCTCAACATCAGGGTGTGTCTTACTGAAGCCATGTGAAAGACACATGTCCCACTGCCAATGAATACAAACGTAAGTATACATAATTACAATGACTATATGGAATTATTTAAGTACACACCTTCAGGATTAGTATGATCTCTTTTAAATACCACAACGGCTCCATTTTCAAAGTCACATTAAAGGCACTGACAATGTTATAAAAAAAAAAAAATAACTTTGATCATCTGTACATGCATGTTCCTTTCATACTGCATGTCAAAACCCACCCCAGTGTCGTTCAATAGGAAGGTCAGGAACAAAGCCTAACACGCCAGTAAGATGAATGGTTGTCTTTGAAATCAGAGAGGCTCTGGAGGCACCATGGGAGCAGTAACACGACTACCCCACGACACAATCGCTCAGGTGAAAGGTTCCTCACGTGGCGAAAGAGGAAGGAATCGAAACTGCGCAACACGGGCCGCAGACTCCATTAAAGGTCCGTGACTTCCAGTTCAAATCACCACTTTCTTTCCCTCTGACAAACCATTTATTTGAGAAGCATGGAAGGCTATGCGAGTGGAGTTCCCGGGGCTGAGGTGATGACTACTCAGTGAGTAAAGACATTCAAACAGCGTTCTGTGTTCATGAAAACCCAGTCAGAGAATATAAATGTGTCTCGAGACATTAAAGGCTCTGGCCTGATGAGTTTCAGGTTTATTGGCATATAACGAGGCCCGCAGGTCAGAAATCACACACCCACCCACGCACAGATGCTGACCAACCCTGTTTACTAAATGTCAGGGCATGTACAAAAGAACACACCCTTACCACCGGATTCTATGGCTGGGTAGGAAAAGCAACCCAAGTCATCTGTCATGTAGCTGTCAGACACAAGCACCCTGGTTTCGCCTGTGTGATTATAAGCTTTTGATATACCGGGGGGGGGGGTTTTAAAGACGCCCTGCTTTGTCAGCACATGACTGTTAGGCTCCAACTCACTGCTCACCAGCCCGAACAACCTCACACTCTCTGAGAACGGTGAGGACAGACAGATGAGATTAACGCGCTGACTGACTGATATAAACAAGTCCATTGCTGCCATCGGCCCGGATTACATCATTAACGATTAGGGAGGACAACTCCCTTTCGAGGGGGTTCTCTTGAGGTGGATTAGACGTTATGCTACTGTTGAATGGTAGAGCATGGCGCATGCATGAAAATTATATCAGGCCCTATACAGATAATCCCAATACATCAGGGTCCCCTCACCTCCCTCCCCTTCCCCCAAAACCAAGTCAGTCCCTGTAGATTTATGGAGGGTCTTGGACATCCCCCAGTCTCCCCCCTTATTTCGGACCCTGATGAAAGACCACCTATATTCATTCTCCTGGGATTAACACTACATTATCATCTTTAATCCAATAGACTAATCCCAGCCTCCGCAGCCAGGACTGGATACCGAACAGCATGTCTACAGCTTTCTGGAATGGAAGAACACCCACCGCAGCAGACAGACAGCTGCGTTCCTCCTCTGGAGCACATCTGTGGCAGGGTGCCACGATCCTGGGCTCCATCGATGCACATGAATAATCAGCTGCAGCCACTTTCTCCAGCACGGCTCCGGTAGCAGAAGCATGGCGGGGCTCTCGCTCCCTCTCTCTCTCTGAGAGAAAACAGAGACTCTAGGTATGGGAGAGAAGACACCTGACCTAACCACCTGGGACAACTTATTCTCCATCTCTCCAACTCTCTATCCTCTCTGTCTCTGAGTCTCTACACCTTTTTACCAGGAATCCTCACGAACAAACACACACAATCAACGGACCACACATTCAACACAGCCAGAAAGCCCTGTTCACTCCTAGATAAGCATGCTGTTTTTGACCTTACACCGTGTCTAGGTTGACCTGAAACCTGCCAAGGACTGAAATTAGAGCTTATCAGGACCTCCAGTCAGGAGAGGACAGAGGGCAATCTGCTCTCACAGCTTTGCAGGAGACCTAATATCATTGTGGACGGTCTAATATAAGCAGGTAATTACTTCACAACGTGCATTGTGGCTGTAGACAAATAAACATGGTGGTTTTATTATGGTTGTGTGTGTTTAAGAGAGACACACAGGGAGACGGTGAGACAGAGATAGGGAAAGAAACTGTTATCTAGGAATGGGGGCGGAGACTGGAATCAGGGCTGTTGCTACCAGAAGGCAGCCTAAGGCAAAATCCTCTACCTCAACAGAAGACCTGGATTACACCTCAAAGGTCACATTTCCAGATGGACAGAGAGGTTTAAAGAGCCTATCCACCACCTTGCTCTGATCTGGAGAATGCGGCATGTAAGTATTCCTAACAACTGACTAGACCTAACAAACAGACAAGAAAACAAGAGTTGTACACAGAGTATAAACACCATACCAGCTCATTCTCTTTGCAATTAGCCTCATTCATTCTTTCATTCGGGCCAAGTTCTTAACCTCCTTTTGGGATGCACCGAAAATCCCTCCTTTCATCTCCTCCAAGCACAAACAGAGAGATCAAAGCCTCTGAAAGTGTCTCCTCAGGATTCCGGTTCCATTGATCCACTCAAGATCGTGCGGAGGCGCAGCTAAATTCAGCCGGGCCCTCAATTATTAACGAGGGAAAGAAAGAAGCCACCCTCCGGGGCTCCTTGTCTGTCCCCGGTCCCCCAAGGGTATTGGAGAGAGCATCCAGCTTCCTTGCTACCGACAGTGTTTCACCACAAACTTTAACTGAACCGGGATCATTGCTTTAGCCTGCTGCTGTGTCGTCCTTGAGGGCAACGATGGAGAGCAGCTGAAGCCAGCAATACACATCGAAAAATGTGTCTAACAACCCACGGTGCAATAGATCGCTCTCCACATATCCTTGTCTCAGTCTATTTAACCGGCCAGGCACGCGTCATGTTGACTAACATTGCTCACTGCCGTTCAATAAACAGTAAAGGTCACCAGCGTGATGAGACCAAAAAGCTGTGTACCAAAGCTAATAATTAGCAGTGAATAAAAGATAAAAGAAGATACAGAATCCAGGAATGGTGGAGGAGACCCATCCTTCTCCTCACATCCGGTTTTCTGCGGTGGCAGCAGGAAGTCCTTCGCACATGATTCACATGACAGCCCTTGAACATCTTTATCACCTCGTTCGTCTACAGCACAGGGACCCACAGGGATCAATCTCACGGAGAGACATTGTCTGCAGAGAGACTGGCCGTGAACTTGTTCCCCTCACTCCATGTTCTCATTCATCAACATACGGGACACTCTAAACCTGTCCCACACTTTGCAGCTGGAGACCATCTTCCACCTTCCCTAAGAATCTGACTTACTGAACTCAGATCAGACAAACGCAAAAGCAACACATCTTCCTTTTCCCTCCAAAAACACGTTTTAAAGGTTGATTCGTTTGTATGGCAAGTTGATCAAACTTGTTCAATAAACTAGCTAGCTGTCACTGTAACCGTGAAAATGAATTATGAGCTCAATCTTTTCGAGCTTCTTACTAAATAAGGCCGTAAAATCTGTACCTGAGAGACAAAACCCATTGCTCCCCAACAGCAGAACAAAAGATATGTCGCCACTGAGCTTGTTTCAGGTTATTGTTTTTCCTGCAGTGAATTTAGGTGTGGGTGGGAAAGAAGAAACAAGGTGATAACAAATCCTGCTGTAGGCATTTATATCAAATGAATCGTTAATCAAATAGACCCCTCCCTGCCTAATTATCTTTATCTGAAGATACCAGAGATACATGATTACTGATGCTTCAAAATGAAGCTGCCTGACTCCTTATCCCCTTATCATAAACCATCGACCATACAGTACATAGCTGTCTCGACTTTTGCCAAAGCTGCTTAATACAGTCTGCAGTGGGACTGAAATAGCCAGAGAAAGGCTGCGTTGTATGTACCAGTGAATAACTTTGCTGTAAGAATGCAAGTGGACGGATTATAAATATGACCGGCCATCCATCTCTGGGTGTGTCCACAATTGTTGAGCTTTAATAAATCACCAGTGAGACATAGAGATGCACACACACCCCTCGAGAAGCCTTACCAAGCAGTCTCCGTGACACGGGGAGTGGAGAGAAGGCAAACTAAAAGCGATGAAGAAGCGGAGGGAAGGGTGAGGGGGATGGATGGAGATGAAGAAGGCAGGAGGCAGAAGGGATGGGGCCTGAGAGGGGAGGGTATAAACAAGCTCTCCTGTAAACCAGGATGATGTCACCGCTGAACCTGAACAGTGCAGGTGTGTGTGTCTCTGAGAGGAGGTGGCCCGGGCTGCCTTGCCTGTCCCTTACCTTACCCTTACCTCACCCTAACGTTTCCCTCAGATCAGACCACCTGGTCTAACCGGATGCTGCCTTAGCTTCACAGGACAGATAGGGTCCAGATCTTTGGGCCCAACAGAGAAAATCTTTGGATAAAAGCGTCTGCTAAATGAGGTATTATTATTAGTAACCACTGGCACCAGTGCTTCTGTAAGGTACATCCGAGTGCTAGTGGAGAGAGCTACTGTATAGTCCAAGCTGGAGCTGTACAGAGACCAATTTCATATCTAAATGATCATTTATTTAAAGAAGGCTGCTTCCTTCTGACTGCGGGGTAATTCATTTCACATATTCTTTCCTGTACAGACATACTGTTAATATAATTACCTGTCAAGAATTGTTCATTCATTTCTGGATTTGAAAAGCCTTAAATATGCTGCTAGAGCCTGCGAGCCACATGGGTTAAAAGACAGAAATAATCCATCAGAGTTATTATCATTAGTGTTTTCATAAGGGTGTGGGTAATTAACAATCATTATTTTCAATAACAATAGTTATTGTTATTGTTATATTACCCTGCAACTCTGTGTGCTGTACTTTACCCTGCTGCTGTTGTGAACTGCAATTCCCCCCCCCCCCCCCCCCCTCGGAGGACAAATAAAGGTTTATCTAATCTAATCTAAATCTAATCTAATTATTTGAATGCCTATATTAAATGGTTAGAGACACTTCACGGACAGAGTACCTCAAGTCTCTCTGACTGAATGAGGCAAAAACATTACAACTGGCCATCTGAGATGTGTTTGTTTACATGTGTGGGCCTCAAGTTGTAAACCTTTGCGCTGGAGTCCAGAAACAAGGATGTCCTGTCTCTTACTGTCTGACACCATGGTGACAGAGGGTCCCATGGTTCAGGTACCTGCTCGGTTTGAATGGCCCTCTGGGTGAGTCATGAGAAAAAGGAGGCCGCTGGGTTGGCAGGGGGCCCTGGTGACAGCAGACCCTGCCAGCCTCGGAGGCTGTGACGCACAGAGACACTGTGCTGCACTGTGATACACAGGAAATGACATCGATGTGGGTATTGAAGAAACAGGATGTAGAACAAGGGACACACACACAGTATGGACAGTGATTGGAGGCTGCTAACCTGACCATGGTCACCACACTGGGAATTCATGCAGAAGAGCAGTAAACTAAGTTTGAATCACCCTCTTTATTCATTTGAATCGTGTGGGTATTGAACATACACATACCCATAGGTGCATAAAAGCCCATATTGTGTCATTATCAAATATTTGTTTCCTATTCTTAGTCAATTAATACACAGAAGAACTGTGGTTCAAGCACCCGATGAATCAGTGAATACTTGAAAATGGTAAAACAAGTTTATGAGGACTGCACCATCTATACTCCACCACCATTCAGATGTCAGAAATACGTTCAGATCAGTTGGATGATTGGTTGTTGACCCATATAAACCAATCAGTTACATGTGCATAAGTGTCAGTGTGTTTTTGTATTGTGTTTTCATGACTTTATGACTTGGGAACTTACTTTGACTTGTATTCGTCTCTCTCTCGCTTGACTTTGGCGAGCACATTATAAAGAGCTCGTATTTCTGGGGTGATGGTATCAATCTGGACTCCGACTCCGTCTGGGTGATTCCAGGACACGCCGGGGCCCTGGAGAGTCTCGAGCCGTTCCCCTTGCCTCCTCACGTGGGTGAAACTCCAAATCGTACCGGGAAGCCTGGATTCAGGCGAGTCTGTCTGGACGGCAACTTCACGACTATAAGGACCTTGGAAACGCTGTTGTTCTAACGCTTGCTGCAGTTGGTTCTCCAGTAATTTGTTTCTCCGCTCGAGTTCGTGAACTTTGGCAAGAAAACAGCGGAATCTGAGGTTTAAAGTCTTCAGGACGTGGATGTTGGAGCCCAGGTCGTTGCGCAGAGCACTGCTCACTGCGCCCGCACCAGCAGATATTGGGATGGTTGCGATCATTGCAGCAGATGAAGCATCAGAGAAAAGAAACGAGTTCATCATATTTGGTAAACATGTACCTGATCATCAAACGCCTTTCCTGTTTTTTGGGGGGGCGTATTCTCAAAAAATGAATTAACAACCAAATTCACCTCATTTCCATGATCTGCAACCCCCCCAAAATACCAGTCCCCCAAGTAGTTTCTTCCTAAAATGAAAATCATTGGAATAGGACTGATGCCGCTGTATGTATGACAACTATAGCTGCTCTGCAGCAACAACTAAAAAGAAAGAAAAAAACACAAAACTAAAAAAGAAAAAAACGACCCCCCCCCCCTCAAAAAACAAAATAATTGGCTTTGATCCGCGAAAATGAGCCGAACTGTGTCCTATGAACACCACAGCACCACAGCACCCGCAGGATCATCTCATCCAGCCAGAGCTTTGACGCAGACTGAAGGCGGCATCTCTCCCTCCTCCCCAATAAGATTCCGTGCGTCTGCCTTGCCTTTGCTTCGTCAGGTTCTGCTGATGATATCCTCCCTGGGAACCAGCACCATAGACCAGCACTGCCCGATTCTCAGCTCACCGCCCTGCTTCTGCGATCCTATTAACGTCACTTCATTCGGTCTCGGGTCTGTGGTTGATGGCTCTTCAGAGCCTTGTGTGTCTGTGGCGCCGCTGGATCATGTTTCAATCTGCTAAACTAGGAACTGTATACATCACCCCACCCACCCCTCATTCATTCTCTCTCCTGCTCTCTCTCTCTCTCTCTCTCTCTCTCTCTCTGCTCTCTCTCTCTGCCCTCTCTCTGCCCTCTCTCTCTCTCTCTCTCCCAACTCTCGCTATCTCTCTCTTTCTCAAGCACACACACGCACGCACACACACACACACACACGCACATCCAGCCTAAACACTTTCTCTCTCACACACACAAACATGAAGGACGCAAAGGCGCAGTAGGCTAAGTTTCTATATTTGTTTGGACAAGTCATCCAACAGTCATATACCTAATGGGCTCAGTGCCCATACTGCGGTAATACATTTAAAATACTTTTGTGTTTGGTAAGTTACTATTCAGGGAGTACACAAAATATAGCCTAAACAATCCCACAAGCAGCCACACCACACACACCCCCACACACCCCCACCACACACACACACACACACACACACACACACAGACGCACACACACACACACACACGCACACACACACACACACACACTGCATCTGTCTCTATTCCAATATAACTACTTAGATGGCATTGTTCTATTGCCCAGGACTGTTTCTAAACCCTAAATGATCATATCTGATCCTGCAGATTAATTTGTGAAATGCTGACAGATTCTTCACACGATGTCCAATTGATTGACCAATCTCAACCACAATCAATAATTGACTAGGGGGCAACAGTGCAGTTTTGCTTGTCGCACTTCCGATCTTTTGGTTCCATCTCCTGGGGGGAATAAAATAAGGCTACTCCTGCGTTTGAGAGAACCTGACACATGTTTTGGTGAAGATAATTAAGTGACTAATTGTTATGTTTTAAGAACTTGTGTCTGACACCCAATTTGATTAATCGATCATTGTATAAAATGTATGGATGGATACCATTTTAAGAAACTAAATCCAATTTCTGCCTGTCTACGTTTCTGTGTTTGTAAGTCCATTGTGCTAAAATATTTTCATAGGATTGCTGTGCCAAAATCTATGAATATACCGATGATCATCTGAAGGACATAATTTTTTTGGGTCAGGCAGACGAGGACAGCTTTCTTCTGTGGACTGGACAGAAACATTGGGGTCCTTCCTCTCCACATGTGCTGCTTTAGAACGTGAGAACCATGCCGAAGTCAAAGAGGGATAAGAAAAGTAGGTTTTTATAGAAAATGTGCTAACATTGAAAATCAAACATGTTTCTGTCTAACATGCGACATGTTAATGAGTGTTATATGTAACATTCGTAACGTACAACTCTAGATTAACAAACGTATCAAGATAGCTAGGCTAGGTATGAGCTAATACGATGTACCCAGTTAAAAACTAATGAGTAAAGCTTCCTTAAACTGTCCACAAATTTATTTAATCAATTTGTTATTCTGTGGAACTAGAAGCTATCCACAGATAAGCTCATTCAAAATTCTGTAATTAGCTATCCAGCCCGTTAACACTGCTGACATCTTATTAAAGATGGAAGTGTATGAATAGGCATGCAAAAGTATAATGAGCAAAGTAAAGATTATTCTAACGTTTTCCTATAGTTTCGCTGACGAAGACAGCCAAGAAAGGATTAGAAACAAAACAGAATTTGATAGAAGAGGTAAGTTTGTGCCGTGTGTAGACAGTTGTTTCAACAGTTAGGTAGTTTCAACTAATTTCCGGCCCAGTTCATCTACAAACCTCTAACCTCCACCTTTAACCTAACATCTTATTTTTCTAGTTGCGGAAATGTGTGGACATTTACAAACACATGTTTGTGTTTTCCGTGGCTAATATGAGGAATAACAAACTCAAGGACATCAGAACAGCCTGGAAACACAGCAGGTAAAGAGCCTGTCCTGTTTTATCTTAATTAGACACACTTACCTTCAGTTCCAACCCCCTCCATCTCTGTTTTCTCATACATCTACATTTATTCATTTAGCAGATGCTTTTATCCAAAGCGACTTGCAAGAGAGAGCTTTACAAAAGAGCTTCAGTCACTGAGCATAGCAACTTGATAGACCCCAACATAGCGGGCATCTAGATTACAAAACATACATCATGAGAATCAATAAGTGCCAAGGGAAGAACTATAAGAGCATTCAGCTGAACATTTTACAAGTTTTAAGGTGAGCCTCTGCCAGACAGTAGTTTACCTGTGGCGCGAGTAATAAAGCAACAACACAACAATAGTGAGTGTGAACAACAGCAACCACAAGTGATATTTTCTGAGTGCCATATTACACCTAGTCAGACAGTTGTGACAGTCACCTGCAGATGAAGTGACTGCGTCTGTGTCGTCTTTTCCACAGATTCTTCTTCGGTAAAAACAAAGTGATGATGATCGCCATTGGGAAGAACCCCACAGACGAGTACAAAGACAATTTGCACAAGGTAAGTGAGTGAAGTATGGGAATTTAAGTGTTTTTGAATGAAGTTCTACCAACAAGTCACGTTGCTGTTTTTCTTACAACTGGTATTTCTTGGCATTGTTCATTTTCGTAGGTCAGCAGGTTTCTGAGAGGAGAAGTGGGTGTGTTATTCACAAATAAGACCAAGGAAGAAGTTCAGGAGTAAGTGTCCTAGCCTTGTTTACCCATCAGTAATGGATACTAGTGACCGAAATAATGACGTTAGGAGTTTATTCATTGTCTGCCTCGAATCTATGTTGTGTGGGACTTACAAGACAGATACAATGACCTTACTCAACTGAACCTGTATGTCATTGTTCATTATATTAAACCTGTTAGTCATTGGCCTGATTTGTGTTTTCCGCCTTGTCTTGTTCATAGGTATTTCGGTCATTTTAAGGAGACAGATTTTGCACGGGCAGGTAATAAAGCACAGATGACCATAACACTTGATGAAGGGCCTCTGGAACAGTTTCCTCACTCCATGGAGCCGCAACTGAGGCAGTTGGGACTGCCCACCGCACTCAAGAAGGGTAGGGTGATGTTCTGCTCTTATGACAACCAGCCCTTCAGATTAGGTTTAGACTACACATATTTTAGTGCTGTGTCTTTGTGGAATTGTAGAAAAGGTTTCCGCCATCTGGACACTGTTTTCAAAGTCGAGACGTTTTGAATCCCATCCGGAAGTCATTCTCAATCAGAGAAAAATGTTTGAAAACTCAGATATTTATGCTTTGTGCTGCATAAACTGCGTAAACTAATGTGCATTTACAGGCCGTCCCTCGATACTGACCACTAATACGGTCTGAACCATGCATCTGGTCATAAATATGCTATACTTACTGTAAGAAGTTTGTGTCTGTTGCTATGGACAATGGCGCGTGCTAAAGAGAATACATGTGAATGTTTTTCAGGAGTTGTGACGTTACTGAAAGACCACCAAGTGTGCAAGGAGGGCGACACGTTAACGCCCGAGCAGGCTCGTATTCTGGTAAGCATTCAGCCGTCAGCCATGTTGGACTTTTGTTGTGCGGACGAGGCTTCGTGACTCACTATTGGAATGTGAGGTTCATGAACCAGTAGATCATTATGAACCATATTCTCCTCTGTCCATTGTAGAAGCTGTTCGGGATTGAGATGGCCGAATTCAAGTTGCTTGTCAAGTGCATGTGGGACTCGGAATCTAACGACTTTGAGAAGATGGCTGAGGAGGAAGATGTTGATGCCATGCAGGAAAACGAAGATGAGGAAGACGAGGGAGAATGAGAGATAAAAAAACACTGGACTTTTCAGACCTTGTTTAAATGTTTTAAATAACCTGTTTCGCCAGCCCTCACAAGCATTTTCAGTCATCTGGTTTGGGTATTGCCAGTAAAATGCTGAGTCAGGGACAAACTCTGTCCTTAATTTGTTTGCTCACAATGTGCGTAGAATTTTTTGTCAACAATACAAAACGGAAAACTGAACATCGGTTTGCATGTTTGCTGTATAAAAAATTCTGATATGGTTGATATACCTTGTAGTTTTGTTTACAAGAACAGCATTTTGTTATCACAAAGAAGGAAAAAGCACACTATTATTACACTGTTTGATTTATTACAATTGAAGACACAGCCTCCAGCAATGATTTTCCCCTGAAAACATACCTTCTATTTGCAAATATTAATATTTGCAATTAAGTACCAATCATTAAATTAAAGGCTCAATTTTAAACAGCCTTTCTCCTTCCATATTCACAAAAACGATTTTTTGCTCTTTATTCTTACATGGCAACTCGGTTATGATCACTAAGAAAATTGCATAAAAAGTTTAAAGGCAATTGTGTTAAGGGATGGATGTCTTGGTTAGAGGTAACATTTCCCTTTAGCAAGACAACACTACTGATCTGTAGAGAAGTCGACTGGTAGTCATGGAGATGGGGTTTAACGGAAGTAGTTGGGACACTCATGTGCCACCAGGTCCCAGGCCTGCTTGAAGGCCTCTACCACCCTCTGATCCAGGGGACCCTCCTCTGAAGCAGACAGGTTCTGCTGGAGCTGCTCCATGGTGGACATGCCGATGATGACTCCATCTCCCAGATCCCCCTGGGGCGGGAATATTTTACATCACATCCGTCTGCTATTCCTGGCAATGCTGAACATTCACAGCCTGTCCATGCACCAGAAATGGTGGCACTCGGGTGAAAGGTTCTAGAATTGCTATGTGCAATATGATAGCAAGGTGCCTTTCTGTCAAGTGTTGAACAAAGTGCATTGTGTATGGTTACCCTGGGTTCTGAGTGAGGTTAGTCTAAGCAGTGTGTTTGAGGTTAACTGTGTGTGTGGTTACCCTGAGCTGTGAGTGGTGGTACATCCAGCGGAGTGCAGCTGAGGTCATAGAGGGCTTGTCTCCTCCGTAAGCCGTCTCCATCGCCTTCATGACAAGGTCTATCGCCTGGAAATGACTCTCCTTCCAGTACCTGACAACACAGTACATCCAGTTTACAGAGGGGTTTCACCAATGCCATTTGAGTATGTCCTCAGAGGCAACAGTGTTTTCAGTGCCTGCTCGCAGATTCTGCCTCTCAGACATTACCTAACTACAACTTTGAGATAGCTCATCTTTTAAGCGTTCCCATTGGTTAACAGAACCCCATCACTCCCTCACCTGTCCCTGTACGCCCCCGCCCAGGTGTTGCCAAAGAAGCGTCCTGCAGGCTGAGAGCCATCTTTATCTTCATAGTGGTACTTCCCTGTGAGGAGACCCCCTGGTGGAAACACACACAGCAGTACAAGAACTCAGTCTGACTGGTCACATTAGTGGCAAAGATTCTTTTTTTTTAAGATTAAAGAATTCTGGTCACACTGGTGATGTGGGTTTGCATCTAGCATTCTGATTGGCCACACTCTACCGACGGTGCTTTGTATGAAACGTTTCTTTCGTCACACTTGGCATAGAAGCGTTATATAAAGTCATCTCGGTTACACTCAAGGGGGCATACTTCAGATAAAGTGACACGGATAGGTAAAAGCTTACGTGAAACGTTCTAGATTTAAGAAAGATCTGATAAACATACCTGCCAGAGGGTTGTAAGCATAGAACCTCATGTTGAAGTATCTGAGACATGGAATCAGCTCCGTCTCTACCTGTCTGGTGGTGGCATTGTACATCCCCTGTTGGAGGCAAGGCAAGGCAATTTTATTCCATTCATACACTGGGTAACTCAAAGTGCTTTACAGACATAAAGTGCTTTACAGAAATAAGGACTGTAACATGAGCACACTAACAAACAGACGCAAAAAGACAATGCAAAATTGTGGCTCACAACACAGGTGTCCTTGACAGAATACCAAATCACCAGACGTGGAAAATCATGTTTGTTTAACCAGCCTTTCCTCTCCTACCTGGTAAACCGTTGGAACTATCCAGTTGTTGTGTCTGCAGATGGAGACTATCTCCGCCACCTCCCAGGAGGCATAGTTAGACAGACCCAGCTCCTTGTACTTCCCCTGAAGGAGAGACAATGCAACGAACAGGCTGGAGTACAGTTATATAAGGAGTGTTCATAGTAGTAAGAAGAAAGGCCTGAATAGCCATTTTCTATTTTCCAAGGCGCTGACCAACCGTTTTAACCCTTGTGAATGAATGACCGGATGTTTAACAACAAACATTTAGATTACAAGCGCTTGATTGAACTCAGACAAAATGAAATATTTCTGATTCATGTGCAGCATGAGTAAAAATGTAGGACTGCGGGAGTTAATATAAAGAGAGCATGAGTGTTAAGAAGTACTTTTAGTGCAGCCTTCCTCAGTCTGGTTGTTTCTCAAGAGACGTTTCCTAGCACTGACACCTGGTTCAAATGAATGGATCGTCATCAGGCTTCTCCTGAGATTGATGACAACCCAATGTTTTGAAGCAAGTGTGTCGGACAAGGCAGGGGGACCCTGGGGTCCAGGTTTGAGAAAGACCCAGACTGGACCAGCCTCACAGTGTTTTAAGGGAATGGTTCCTCCCCCCTGAGGTACCTCTCTGTGGAGCTCATCACAGGCTCGCAGGGTGTCCTGGATGGGGTTCTGGTGGTCAGGGGCGTGGAGGTAGAAGAGATCAACCGAGTCAGTCTTCAGTCTCTTCAGGGAAATGTCCAGCTGGGACCGAACACTCTCCGGTTTCAGGGTCTTGCCATCCCAGGGGTTGGCTTTGGTGGCAATGCTCACTGCAGTTGAAAGAAATGCTTTTCACGTGAATTGAACCGCAGAATGCATTCACAGACTGGGTTTTAATGTCACGTCAAATGGGCATGCCTTGCAACTAGTGTACTGCGGTGCAGCTGCTTTGACGTCTGAGGAGTAGGGTTAAGTGACATGCATATCATAACATTGTGACATTTTGCTCGACCACATCGTGTTAGTCTGTCAGTAGAATGTTAACAATGCATGTGACCGCTACCTGTTTTTGGAAGATTCATTTCACCAATAACTGTCTCTGCCTGGCCGTCGGTATACATAAAAGCAGTGTCCACCTCATTGTGCCCTTTATGCAGAAACATTTTGACCATTTCGTGGCTCAGCTTGGCGTCAGCACGGCCCCCAAATGCCATAGTTCCTAGTAGAGAAATGGGCTTCTTAGCCTGTGCAGACCCGGCAGACGACATGTTGCAACGAGGGTTTAGAACCACTGGTAGCTGGTTGAATCTGGACACAAATCGTTGATTAAGTCCACACAGGCCTACTCTTACAACCCAAAGCATAATAAACCGAGGGGCAAAGGAAGCTGATCTAAGGGAGTGTTAGGAAAATAACGATGGGATTTCGTAGGTGTCAACTTTATATTTTATTCTAGTCATACAGCACCGCCAGCTCCCTTCTAAATAATTAAACCAGTGTTGTGTATAGTTCAGTGACCTCGATCGATCTTTTTTAAGCCTTCGATCCTCTTGTTAATCATTACAGATTTTTTTTTCGTATCCAGACTAGGTTGTGTTTTCTGACTCCCCCTTGTTGTCGTCTCTCTGCCTGTGGTTCTTCCTAAAACCGGAGGGTGTCAGCAGATGATAACTACACTGATCTCAACATGGGGAATTGATCTTTATCATGGACTTACTCGATAAATTGAATGTCAGACTCGGAACTGATAAAGCATTAAGTTGATAATGATGTTGAAGTACACCTGCCAATTATTATTCTATATCCAATGAGTGCACAGGTCTCATCCCCCCCACACTGATGGTACTTATTGCTGGCTATGTGCTTGATTATAGAGGCGTAAATTTAGCATCGTTTTCATGATCATATGATCTTGTCTCTCATGCCCATCATCTTGTCATCCGTGCATACTGTATCATAAATCACATGCACGATATAAAACCCTGTCACCACCAAGTATGAAAGAGTGGGATAAAACTTTGAACAAGTTTGTCTGTCACATCTAAAACTTGGAGCATTCAATGATGCTGTCCAAGGCACTTCACCCCTACTTGCCTCAGGGAAAATATCCCTGTACTTACTGTAAGTCGCTTTGGATAAAAGCGTCTGCTAAATGAATACAAGTAAATGTAAACGTAATGATCAACTATGAAAGAACAGTTGTTAAAGGCACCATATAGACAAACCAGTCAACCCAAAATGCAAAAAAAACATCGCATTTAACCATTCGAAAACACTTAATCTGGTATGTGACTGAATAAGGTATAAATAACCACAATCATGATGATGAATATGAATATTTAATTGCGAGGGAACATTTATCTCTCTAGAGATAGATTAATCAGCCCTCGTTTCACACGCAGTTCCACTTTAGGCATCATGCAGGGAACAGACCCCCCCTTGTCATCCGACCAGCATGTGTATCCCGGCTGGGCAGCCTTGACCCTTGACCCCATACTGGCCATGGAGTCCACGTGATTTACACTTTAGTCAGGGGACCAACAGTAACTCAGTCCTGGTGGCCCCCACGACCCCTCTTCCCGACCACCTCGACCTCCGCATCAGCTGATCCCCTCCTGGGTGAAACGCCCCCCCCCCCCCCCCGCGGCAGAGCGCTCACCTCAACATCTTCATTTATAACCCACTCCACACCCACCGTTCAACATCTGTAGCTGGGAAATAACTTAACCTAAGACTTCAGCTCAGTACGGTGTTAATGCACCTCCAGGACGAGATGTGTTGGGTTCGGCTTTTCCAGAAGATGTTGGACAGTTTGGAGTTGGTCCTGGAATCACCGGCACCTATGGAGTGATGTTTCAAGTTTCAAATAACTGGGAATATTGTCTCTTTGTTAGCAATTTATTTACTTTCTTCCAGAACTAAACCAACTGAATACTTTTTGCTTCATATTATTCCGTTGTACGTTTTTTATAAGCCGCAAAAATGGACATACTTTTCTTTTCAATCATTTTGTTACTGATCGATAAGGGTCATTCATCATCCCGTGGCACGAATCTGCAGCCTTACATGTGAGTAAGCCGCTATTTCTCTTCAAATGTAAATGTTTGTGTACAAGAACTGTAGCCTGCGTGTTCCAGCCATTTAAAATATTGAGATTATTATTATTAGAATTTTTTACAACAAATACGCAAATACACATATGTATAAGTTAAAATAAGAATTGTGACACTGTTGGAGCCAAGCGTGCACAAACTTGTGTCAATGTTGAAAACACACCAAGCATGTTTTGGTCGCATTTCAAAGAAAGGTATGCACTGTCAGTGTCAAAACATTTAGAGGATTAGTCAATCTCATCATCAAATGTCTTCTAGTTGGCTGATAACCGACGTTACAGGTATTTATTCAAATGCATGTGCTGCTTTCCCAAAACTGTGAACAAAAAATCCTAGTGTGAAACGTATTTAGAGATAGCGCTTCTGTAATATTGACAGAATAATTAATAAGCTGCATCCAAATCACAGTGTCAGATCAGCACTATCAACCAAGTCTCCACATTAGTTCTTAGGTGAACAACCACCAAAGACTGTTTATAGTTTATGAACTTAAATAAGGTTTTAAAGGAGTTTCACGTGAATGTTGCACCTATTCGGAATCATAACACCACCTTTTTCTTTCACTTCATGTAGTGGAAGTGTTTGGCTGCAGGTAGTATCTTGCGCTGCTCTGCCCAGCTTTCTGAAGTGTGTGAGGAATTCCCCTAAAGTATTTTTGTAAAGTCAACAGCAGACTTCATACATTTAGTCATTTAGCAGACGCTCTTATCCAGAGCAGCCTGTCATTTTTCAACACACCTAATCTCCTACCATATTCCAGTGGAGGTGTAACCCCCCCCCCCCCCCCCTGTAATCCTCCTCCATCTATCTACACTGGAATGTCTGAACTGTCACGAAAACATCGCTTCGCTCGTCTGTCAGACTAGGCGTTGGTGTTTTGACGTGATAAGTGTTTCGCCTGTGCCCTCCTGCAGGCCCAACGTGTGCGTGGAGCGGGAGGTGACGCTGGTAGCCCAGAGGCAGCCGTGCGTGCAGGCCTTCACACGCATGGTCAAGGTGTGGAAGCAGGGCTGCCTGGGCCAGAGCTGGTGCATGGGATACGAGAGGAGGTGAGTCTGTCTGTGGCCTGTCTCTACGGTCGCAGCCTTCCAGCTGTCATCCATCCTTTATGGATCTATGCTCAGCTGTTTTTTTGCCCCGACAATCCATATCAACCCATTCACTTCTCGTCCTCACCTTGCTGTTAGTGAATCACTCACTCACTCACTCAGACCTAAAGCTCAAGCTTTGTGAGCCGTCTATTCAGTCTGGGCATTTCCAGGGAGAAGCTGTATAACTGTGGGGAAAGCCTTTTCCTTTTCCAACCTCCCCTGATCCAGCCCCTTCCTGATTCAGCCTCTTCCTGATCTAGCCTCTTCCTGATCTAGTCTCCCCTGATTCAGCCTCTTCCTCATCCAGCCTCTTCCTGATCCAGCCTTTTCCTTTTCCAACCTCCCCTGATCTAGTTTCCCCTGATCCAGTCTCTTCCTTTTCCAACCTCCCCTGATCCAGCCTCTTCCTGATCCAGCCTCTTCCTGATCTAGTCTCCCCTGATTCAGCTTCTTCCTGATCTAGCCTCTTCCTGATCCAGCCTCTTCCTAATCCAGCCTCTTCCTGATCCAGCCTCTTCCTTTTCCAACCTCCCCTGATCTAGTCTCCCCTGATCCAGCCTCTTCCTTTTCCAACCTCCCCTGATCCAGCCTCTTCCTTTTCCAACCTCCCCTGATCCAGCCTCTTCCTGATCCAGCCTCTTCCTGACCCAGCCTCTTCCTGATCTAGTCTCCCCTGATCCAGCCTCTTCCTGATCTAGTCTCCCCTGATTCAGCCTCTTCCTGATCTAGCCTCTTCCGGATCCAGCCCCTTCCTGATCTAGCCTCTTTCCTGATCTAGTCTCCTCTGATTCAGCCTCTTCATGATCTAGCCTCTTCCTGATCCAGCCTCTTCCTGATCCAGCCCCTTCCTGATCTAGCCTCTTCCGATCTAGCCTCTTCCTGATCCAGCCTCTTCCTGGTCCAGCCTCTTCCTGATCTAGCCTCCCCTGATCCAGCCTCTTCCTGATCTAGCCTCTTCCTGATCCAGCCTCTTCCTGATCTAGCCTCCCCTGATCCAGCCTCTTCCTGATCTAGCCTCCCCTGATCCAGCCTCTTCCTGATCTAGCCTCTTCTTGATCCAGCCTCCCCTCACCCAGCCTTTACCTGATCCAGCTTCTTTTTACTCATCACTACGTCTCAGGAGCTTTTCTCTGTCAGCTGACCCCGCTTTCTTCATATACTTACATTTACATTTAGTCATTTAGTAGACACGCTTATCCAGAGTGACTTACAACACATACAGGGACATTCCCCTTAGGCAAGTACCTTGCCCAAGAACACAATGTCACGTTGCCATAGGCGGGAATCGAACTCGCAACCTTCTGATCACCAGCCCAACTCCTTAACTGCTCAGCCACCTGACTCCCTTACTTACTAACTAAGTTACACAGCTTGCTTTGATGGCACCCAGGCCCACAATTAGGCACCATAAACAACGTTTTTTTCTCCACAAGCCATAATGACTGGAGAGGAGGGGTAAAAAGTAAAGGGTTAGACACCCACACTGCAAGGCAGTCAGCCAGTCTCACACTTTGAAAGAACAACTTGAAAGACCAGGGTGTTTTTTATGATTACTAGGTTATCAGGGGCTTTAAAGACTTTGTTGATTATCAGACTGGATTTGTTCTTTTTGTCTACTATGTAATTGAGATCTGACATCACACTTAGAGTCCCTGCAACACACACATGAACACACACGTGCACGCATGGACACACACATACACACGCACACATGCTCGCACACACACACACACACACACACACACACACAGAGGGCCCAAACAGAAACATTCCCAGAGTACATTGTTATTGCCTATTCACATGAGTCATGATGTTGTGTCCCTTCTGACACCAGGACAGCTTACTACACAGCCTACAGACAAGTATACAGACAGGACTACCAGACCGTTTACAAGTGCTGCCCTGGATGGTCCCAGCTGAATGGGGAAGCAGGCTGCCTCTATCGTAAGTTCCTCTACTGTGTTCCTCTGTTGCACCAGACAGTATTAGCACATTTTGTGTTTATAGAAGTTCATCTCATGAGAGTGGACCTGTGTAAACGCTGAACAAGTGAAAATTGTAGTGTGAAATGAACACTTTGAAATGTGCTGGCCGTGTTTCAGAATCCGAATCAGGTTTAATCGCTAGGCAAGATGAACAAACATATAATTCACCGTGGCAGAGAAGAGCAACATAGAACATATATAGTTTATCTAGGATATCATTCACAGTCGACTCGTGTTCCTGGCGCATGGATCAACTGATGGGTAGCTCATGAACACGTACAGGCAGGGAGGCAGCCCGGCTTTGATATCAGTTATCAGACAAGGGGGCTCGTGAAGTCCTAATCGAGTCTGGCCTCTGGGAGGACAGCGCATTAAAAGGAGGTGATAGTGAGGAGGGTGGTGAGAGGAAGGGTGTTTCAAACACCTGTGGCTTCCTGGGCCGGGAGTGCAGAGGTCGGGGGGGGGGTCAAAGGTCAAGAGGTTATTTGCTTGAACGCGGCATCCTGCAGCTGTCGTCGGAGAGTGCCGCGTTCGCAGCGTGTCAATTGCGGCTACGAAATGGACGTGTTCACGGTTGTCAAACTGACTTGGGGAGGATGAAAAATGAAGACATAGTAAACGCTCTTTATGTTAAACTCGTAACCATCTGTTGAAATTTGCGCGCTGAGATGTCTTGTTTTACAATTGATGACACACAATAATGGATCAAGACATGTTGGAAGTGCTGAGGGAGAGGACTGGAAGTAATCCTCTGGACTCTCGTCCAGCTCCAGCCTCAGCAGGACTCCCCAGCAGGCTGTGTTTCTGTCCAACAATGTGTTCCCTTCCCTGTACCTTGTTCGTTCCCTCTCACAATTCGGATAGGACAGGCAAGTGTAAAATAATATACCGTATTTCCAAACTATAAGGTCACTCCAGAGTATAAGTCACACCAGCAAAAACATGCATAATGAAGAAAAAACATTAATAAGTCGCACTGATCGCATGAATAAGTTGCATTTTTGGGGGGAAATGTATTTCTTAAAATCAGAGACCAAGAACAAACATTTCGTCTTGAAAGGGAAGTCATATTAATAACAATAGAATAGAGAACAAGCTGAATAGGTGTCTGGTATGTAAATGTAACATATAGCCCATATCTATAACCTATAGATGCTCTAAGTATTTTTCAAAATTCTAAATATAGTTCTAAATATTTCCAACAGTCCCCCACAGATAGTTTCAGTTAGTTTCCTGGCTAAACTAAATTAAAATGTTCAAAATCATATATGTGCGACGTTACGCTGTCGGACAACAAGGCAATTCGAACAATTGCATATGTGCAACGCTACTCTTTAATAGTTATTCAGATAACTATAGCATAAACAACACGACATGTTTACCAAACTCTCGATCTCACGCCAAATCACTAAAACCATTGAATTCTCCATCTTCTGTGTCATTCTGTCAGTGTCGTTGAAAATAATGAACATGTGAAATTATATATTATATATTATATAATATAATATATATAAGTTGCACCTGAGTAAAAGTTGCAGGACCAGCCGAACCATGAATAAAAGCGAAAAATACGTTCTCTTTTAAATTTGAACTCTTATAGGTAGAATTTCCCATTGGAAGCTATTAGCCTAAAAGTGGATAATATATTGAGGCCTTTACTTAGACCTTAGGTACCAGAGGGGATAACATACTGGAATGAAACACATCCCTGGTGGGTCTGCAGATGAATGGCTGGCCTGTGTGCTTGCTTGTCTACCAGACTAGGTCTGTCTGTCTGCCAGTCTGTCAGGTTTCTGCATGAACGGACAGGTGGACCTCACTGTGTTCTCTTCCCTGATGAATCCCGTGGCTGTGCACCCATGTTCCAGTCTCAGAACATCCCCAGTCATGCCTTCCTTTCTGGTGGTAGCAACGGGTTGAACCGGAGTCTCCGCGGAGCTGTGACCCACGGGGAGAGTAGCACACGTGATCTTGGTCCTGGAAGAAGATCACAAAGCCACAGTGGTGATCCTCTGCTGCCTAATCCTCTGGCTGAGGTTTGGAAGGCTGGTTGGGAACAGTAGATATGGAAGTGGCTGATGTTTCCAGGCCTCAGTGGGTAGAGGCTGATCTCTGTGTGGATAGACTTGGCCTCGCTCTGTCCCTCTCAGGCCTGGCCTGGGCCCTTTGATGGGATTTCATAGCCGCTGATCCGCATCGCATAGCCTGCATACCTGAGGCGTCACATTTACATGTATTCATTTAGCGGACGCTTTTATCCAAAGCGTCTTCCAAGAGAGAGCTTTAATAAAAGGGCATCGGTCACTGATCATAGGGATGTGATAGTCCCCAAACATTGCAGGGTTGTCAGATTATGAAACATACATCATGTGAAACCAAAGAGAAGAGCCACAAGAGCATTCAGCCAAACAAGGGACCCATGTCAAACAGCCTGGGCATCCCTATAATACCTTGACTAGAACCAACTATAAACCTCTGAGCATGGATAGATCCTGTACCCAGACAGGGACCACCCTGTGTGCCTTTGCCTTCATGCCCAGGCTACAGATGCAGTCTCTGGGTACTGGGCGGAGGGGTCTGGGCTGGGCGGTGCTGGACTGGGCTGGGGGCGGCAGGGGTAGTATCTCCTGGATGTGCCTTTCAGCAGGGTCTCATCATGGGGTGCCTCTTCTCCTCAAAGCCCTCTTTGTCTCGGAGGAGAAGGGTACGGTATTAAATTATACAGGTAAGCATTAGGCTGTCTGCTCGAGCTTGAGTCTGGTTTTGTTTTAAAACAAATGCACCCACACACACAAAGAGGATTCTAACTGGCGTTCCCCAGCACTGCCAGCATCTCTGCCTTGTTCCCGGATCCTGATTTTCCTCCTTTTCTTTTCTTATTACGTGACAATGCCGACTCTCTTCGACGAAGCCGGCCTTTTAATCTCGGTAATTTAGGATGCGTCAGCGCTTTGAGACGGGGGCAAAACGAATCACTCTTTTCTCTGAGCCATTGAACCGGGATAAAAGGAAGCTCACAACAGAATCCAGCCTTTCGTTCTCTCGCGCACTTAGCCGTGTGCTATCTGTAAGTGTTCCTCATTCACCACAGATCCATCCATGAGTCCTTGTTTTCAACAGTGACACATTACATCCAAGGGAGGGAGGAACCCCCAAAAATGCATGGCTTTAGAAGAGCCTCTGGGAAAGCCAGAGAATGAGATGGGAATGTCTGTGAAGATAGTGATTAAATGTCTGGCACCTGTGAGGTCTTTTTCTCTTCTTCTCTTTCCAGTGCTCTCCTTCCATCCCTCCCTACACCCCTGCTCTCCTTCCATGTCTCTCTTTCTCTTTCTCTCTCTCTCTCTTTCTTTTTTGCTGCATGTGTGCAGCAAAAATCAGTTCCTGATCAAGTGCGCGTGTAAGTTAGTTAGGCTAATGACGTGTGATTTTTTAGGGCCAGGCGAGTGGACAGAAGAAAAGTCTCCTCAATCTCTTCTCTTTTTGCCCTCCCTTCCCCCCCCTCTCTCTCTCTCCTCCTCTCTTTTCCTCTCATCTTTTTCTCTCTCTTTCTTCCCTGCATCTCTTTAGTGTAGTATCAGCGATGGAATCCAGCTGCTCTCTCAGTTTCTGCCCGGCATAGACACTCTGGCCCCACTCACTGTTCTACTACATGTGCCACACATCAGACCCTGTGGTTTCCAGAGTAATTTACAGGACAGTCAGAGCTCACATGATTCATAGAATCCGAGTTGCCTTCACCTTGTAGTTAAGCCATGCAGTCTGGCTAAGATCTTTTGCGCTTCTTAAGTGGAATGTGGTCATACACTTTCTGGTCTTATTCTGTCCTTTTTTTTTCATCTTTTTTTTTACGGGAACAAAGAATCCATCTGCAGGAACAGTTCTGCACGAAGATGTTCTCTTGGCCTGGTTCCTTCTCTTCACTCTGCTCTCTGGTACAACAAAAGCCAGCAGAGGAAGTGATTGTCCCGTCGGTTTCAAACCATTGTTGAGTCAAAGAGCTATTTTGGGGGGGGGGAGGGGGGGGGGGAGGGTGGGGGGGTTCTGTATAGCCACCCTTGACTCGGTGAATATCCGACTCTCTTCAGAGTCAGGAGCTCTTGACTGGGCTGATGGTGCTCTGCAGGAGGAGGAAAAGGACCTCCGTTCGCCTCCTCCCCCCCCCCCCCCCCCCCCCCCTTTTTGGCCTTTCAGACCTGCCCAGCAGCAAGCCCTCAACAAGCAGCCCCAGGGGAGAGACAGAGGTGGAGAGAGACCGAGAGAGAGAGAGAGAGAGAGAGAGAGAGAGAGAGAGAGAGAGGAAGAGGGAGAGACAGACAGAGAGAGAGAGAGAGAGAGAGAGGGACACTCAGGAGTGGAAATGGGCAGTTATGTTGATTGACGCCGGCAACAATGAGCTTTGTGGCAGGAGGGTGAGGCGGCTGGGACAATGACTCCTCCAGTTTGTCTCCCTCATTAGCCGCTGAAAGGGAACTGGCCCCCTTTTGTGGAGGTCCAGGGCTGGCGGAGGGACAGGGGAAGCGGGCAGGGGAGCAGGGCAAGGGGACTGTGTCTGGCCATGGGTGGTCTTTGTGTGTGCGGAGGAATACGGACTGGACCCCAGGAACACGTCCGTGGAGACACAGACAGGAAGACATAAACACAGAAGCACACGCATATACACACGCGCGCACACACACATACAAACAAGGCCTCACAAAGCGAAGGGCCAAAGCTCCTTTTGTAATAAGGTAATGCACCCCATTTCACTCTGCATAGGCTTTCAGCCTGCATGTGGCTGCTGTAGGATGTCAACACACATCATTAATGGGAGCTTATCCAACGGAGCCATACAGGATTAAACCAGATTGTCATGGTACACGGTAGTAATATCATTCACCGAATTAGATTTTGTTGTTTTTTTTTCTCTCATCTGTGTTGTGAGATCTGTTATTGCCTTGACTAGACAGACACTGGGACAGACACTCCCTACTTTTCTCATCCACCCAGCTGTGTCACCAGTTCCCTACCTGGCTCCTCCCATCCTTCGCAGGAATCTGTCCCCCCAAGGGGTTTTTGGGATGCTTCTGTCAGTCCTACAGAAGCCGACGCGATTCAGCCGACAGCCGATGTGTCATATCAAACTGTAAAGGCCAAATCGTTTTTAAAAGATTTAATCAGACGTTGCGGGAATGTTCCGGAGGCTGTTTGGAAGCGGTGTTCCCCCCTGTTGTGTGTGTGCGCCGCGGGCCCTGGGCCATCGGAGAGACCTGCCCCTGGCCCTGCCTGCCGCGGCCGAGCCCTTTCATTTGACACATTCCTCAGCGGAGCAAAAACATGATTTACTGCCTGAAAATACAGTGCAGCGATCACCCCCGCGTACCAATTACCCAGCCCTGTCAGAGTCAGCCGCTCCAGACCCTTTTGTGCCTGTGAATCCCCTCTCCTCCACCCCCACCCACCCCAGTTAAGGGTCCCCCCCCGCCCCCCACCTCCCCTCGTACTTCTCACCCTTCCGGGGTCAGAAAGATTGACGGAGACCAAACAGACAGGCTTATGAAAAGGTCGGTCGCCGTGGAGACGTGGCTGTTCTCTCAGCGCCGGGCTCAGCTGTTCTTTGGTAGCATAGTCTGTCTCCTCGGAGACTCCTTGACAACGTTCTTGATTCACCTCGTTTATCGAGGATGCATAGGATACATCCTTGGTCAAATAAGTCTTTCTCTTCCAGTCTTTACCTCTATCTTTTTGGACCTCTCTCATATTACGTCTGATTAATCTCTCTCTTCTCCCCCTATCTCTCTTTTAATGTCTCTCTTACTTTCTTTCCATCTTTGTGGAAGGTGCTAACTCCCCCAGATTAGGTGTCTTTGTAGCAGAGAGAAGCCAGTCGCAGAGAATGACGAGAGTGCGCCTTTCCCCGTCCGCCACACTGCCCACCGCATGAAGGAAAAATGTCAAGGGACATTAACCAGACTCGGGAAGCGTGGAGGGGTGAGGGGAGACGTGGACTGAGTGAAGGGGGAGGAGGTGCACGGGGAGATGGGGGGAGACGGGAGGCGAGAGGAGTAAGGAGGACAAGGGGAAGAGGTGGGTGGGTGAGGAGAGATTGGGGGTCGAGGGATGAAGGGAGGGGGGGCGGGGGGGTGGCGTTGAGGGACAGGAGCAGCCCAGAAATGCCCTGGTGGGCTGCCAGGATGTCCATGTCTCCACATTTCTAAAAGGGGAGGGTGAGGGCTGATAAGGACCTTGTTAACTAGCGCTCCAAGACTGGATTCCTGACCCCATTCGACACGCTTCCCTGTCAGCACAGTTGAAGAAGCATTGGGGCCGGAGATTTTGATGGGTATTCACAGATGTTGATGATGTCACTGACAAGACAAAGTTTACTATTCATCTAGAACTCATCAGTGACGTTTAGTCTGCATCGTGGATGAAATTTAGGGAGTGTCTTTAGAATCTGCCCACTGAGCCTGGAAAATATTGACCACTGCACTTTGTTCTCAAAATATAAACAAATAAAATAAATAGTTCTAAGTACAATTTTGAGTGACAAAAAGAAGGGTAAAATTTGACCCGTTTTCTCCTTTCTCAAAATGAATCCTTCTCTACTTAAAAAAAAAAAAAGAAAGGTGCGGTGGTCTCTTCATTCTTTCCGGAACCGCAGTTGACGTTAATGAATGTGTGCAACGTTGCCATTTTTCCTGAGCTGTTAGCATCGTGTATTACCTCACGTTTGACATCGGATTCACTTAAAAGACTCTCATACGGAACAACGTACACTTTTTCAGTTGTTGGAGTGAAGGAACGGTCTGTATTGACCAGGCACAGTACAAAGCACCCACGTCTCAGCAACCAAGCAAATCAACCACAGTCCAACAGCAACAATAACACGCTGTACAGCGCAGATATTTTTTTTGAGTCGTATCTGGAGGGGCAACATCAAACCCTTTACCCAGAGTAAACCCTCTAATCCTCTGGATCACGTATGAGCTTTACAGCACTGTTGACGGTTTTGACAGTGACGTCTCTGGTCTGGTTCGGTAGTTTCTGGAACCGGCTGTGCTACCGCAGCCAGATTGTCTGTGTGTCTGGAAGTAATCATCTACACATTACAGATGAGGAGTCTTTTAGTTTTTTTTTCGGGTGTCCGAAGCACAGTTTCCCTATTGTTGGAATTTGGGGGGGGCGAGAGCGTAGTGAACACAGATAGACATCTTCGTATGTTGGCTGGAGACATCGTGTTGGCTGTCTGCCTGCTAATGGGACTGTAGAGAGATATGGGGTACGAGACAGTTGTGTCAGTGTGTGTGTGTCTGTGATTGAACACAGTGTTGGATACATGTGTCGTGTGTTCGACTGAACACAGCGTTGGGTATGTGTTGGGTGAGCTGATAGCTGCTGTCGCTGTGAGCTGATGTTCCCACAGCTAAGCAGGTGTTTGAGTGGAGGAGTGGACGGATGTTGAGACTGAGGGGCCCCACACTCCAGGGGCCCTATGAAGCCAAATCGAATTTTCTCTTCATTTATGCACTCGTTTATTCTCTTCCTTGCTTCACCTCTACTCTCTTCTCCTGTTGTTTCTTTACCACATTTCCATCTGATTCCTCCAGAATGATCTAGACCAGGAGTGGGCAATTCCATACCTTGGGGGCCGCTGTCCTGAAGGTTCTAGATGTTTACCTGCTCCAGCACACCTGATTCAAATGAAGGGTCATTATGAGACTTCCACAGAGCTTGATAACGACCCGTTCATTTAAATCAGGTGTGCTAGACCAGGAAAACGTCTCAAACCCTCAGGACAGCGGCCCTTCGAGGATCAGAATTTAGACTGACCCAGCAGCAGTTGTGCCTGACCTCCTTCTCAGTCCTCCCCTGGCTGATTACAGTACTCAGCTAAAGGTGCTGTTGTCCTGGACAGAACCAGCTGCTCCCGACAGAAGTCCTGGTTAAAAAATACTTGGAAATGTCGCAATGGATCACGATTACTTTAGGTTATACTGAAGAGACTCGTTGGAGGGCATGTCAACTTTATGACTCAATGAATTACCAATAACCTTATAATTATAAATACTTTTTTTCTAACATATTAGCTCTACAAATCAATGTTTGGAGTGGTTTGTATTCGTTTGTAGTAAATATTGTGAACATGTGACCACATGCGGTTCTCTCTCTCTCTCCCTCTCTTTCTCTCTCTCTCTCTCTCTTTCACCCTCTCTCTCTCTCTCTGCCTCTTTCTCTCTCTCTCTCACCCTCTCTCTCTCTCTTTCTCTCTCTCTCACCCTCTCTCTCTCTCTGCCTCTTTCTCTCTCTCTCTCACCCTCTCTCTCTCTCTCTGCCTCTCTCTCTCACCCTCTCTCTCTCTCTCTTTCTCTCTCTCTCAGTAGCTCTGGTGCCCTAACTCTTAATTAAACTTGTACTGTGCTTGATAATGTATGCAGGCACACACAAACAGCGCAAGCACATTCACACACTGTACAAACTCGCACATGCGCACGCTCACACAAAGTGGACACGCTTAGAGGTGAGGGAGTGACAGGGATGGGTTATGTGAGGAATGTGAGGCCCGAACTCCTCAGTTCGCGTTCCTCAAGCTGCCTAATTCTGATTGGCGATTCCTCCTTGAATTTAACAACAACATAATATCGATTGAAATAAGACAGAAAACATTATGACTCGACCTTCAACCTCCTGTCTCCCATTATTGACCTCTGCTGCCTGTTTGCAAGCTTACAGCGTTACAGCACGCTTCCAACATGCCAGGTTCATCCATCCCCTATCTTCCGCTTATCCGGGGCCGGGTCGCGGGGGCAGCAGTCTGAGCAGGGAAGCCCAGACTTCCCTCACCGCACACACCTCCTCCAGCTCCTCCGGGGGGATCCCGAGGCGTTCCCAGGCCAGCCGAGAGACATAGTCCCTCCAGCGTGTCCTAGGTCTTCCCCGGGGCCGCCTCCCGGTGGGACATGCCTGGAACACCTCCCGGGGGAGGCGTCCAGGAGGCATCCTAAACAGATGCCCGAGCCACCTCAACTGGCTCCTCTCGACGTGGAGGAGTAGCGGTTCTACTCCGAGCTCCTCCCGTGTGACCGAGCTCCTCACCCTATCTCTAAGGGAGCGCCCAGCCACCCTGCGGAGGAAACTCATTTCGACCGCTTGTATCCGCGATCTTGTCCTTTCGGTCATGACCCAAAGCTCACATGCCAGGTTTAATCTGTATAAACCTACACCAGACAAGAGACTGTGTAATATCTGCGTAATAGTTAAGAACATTATTAGGAAGGAAACTTATCTTGCAGCAGGTCAAAACATACAGATAGCACAACAGTTAAAAGGCACATCCACATACACATAACACAGACTAGTTAAAAACACTGTTACACTAAAATTCATCTAAAACTTGCAAGAATTGTGCACATTTAGTAACCTGATTGCACTTGGTACAAAATCAACCTCATCGTCTCTAAACCAGAACATGTCGTTCATGTGGTACTGAAGTTTGGGTACTTGAGTACTTTGTCCTCAGATGAGCCACAGCCTCCACATCCCTCCACCATCCCACCTCCATCTCTACACCAGGACTCAAACCCATCCCAGCTGGCCATGTTCTCTAAAACAGTCAGGTTAGGGATCTGTCTTATTCTGTTCTTGGCAGACGGCCTGGCAGCCACTTTGCCGCTCACAGAGCCAACATTTGGGGAGGTCGTTAAATGGGAATTTGTGTGTGTGTGTGGGTTCAAGTTTAAGTTTATAGCCGTTAGTGACAAGTACAGTTTTATTGGAATTCTTTCTTTCTGAAATCCTGAACTACCTACGCATTGAAATGTTGTCGTACAGCTGTGTGACGCTGTCGGTCAGGACTCGAATGATGCAGCTGAAGAACTTTGTGTGTGTGTGTACATTTGGGAGTCAGGTGGCTGAGTGGTTAAGGCGTCGGACTAGCGATCAGAAGATCGTCAGTTTGATTCCCGGCTGAGGCAACATGACGTTGTGTCCTTGTGCGAGGCACTCCCATCCCTACTTGCCTCAGGGGGGAATGTCCATGTAAATCGCTCTGACTAAGAGCGTCTGCTAAATGACTAAATGTAAGGTGTGTGTGCGTGTGCGCTACATCAAGGTGCATCTCCATCAAGCTGATGATGAGGACTCACTGATAGAATGTTCCATCCGGCAGACATCTGCTTACACCTGGCAGGTGTTGGTGCTCCTCTCACCCCCCTCTCTCTCTCTCTCTCTCTCTCTCTCCTTGTCTGTCATCCCATCCCTCCATCCCTCCACCTTCCTGTGCAGCGGTGTGCAGCTACGGCGTGTGTTTCAACGGGGGCCAGTGTCGAGCGGGGTCCACCCAGCTGTGTGACTGTCCCGCTGGCTTCAATGGGCCTAGCTGCCAGTATGGTGAGTACAGAGAACCACTCGTTCTTATCGGGTGTGTCCGCCTGTGGCGTCTGTCGTTCCAAGTCTGTCTCTTTCTTTCTGTCTCATAGTGTCCATCTTTTTCTGAGAGGGTAAATATAAATGTGAGGTAAATGTCAGAAGTCGATGTAGCAGGTAGCTCTATCTAAAAGCACATTGAGGTCTATGAAATCAGCTGTACTAACGTGGGGGTCAGGTGGCTCAGCGGTTAAGGCGTTGGGCTCACGATCGGAAGGTTGTGAGTTCGGTTCCCTGCTGTGCCAACATGACGTTGTGTCCTTGGGCAAGGCACTTCACCCTACTTGCCTCAGGGGTAATGTCCCTGTACTTGCTGTAAGTTGCTTTGGATAAAAGCTGCTATTAGTAAATGTAACTCGATAGATAGACCTTACAAATAAATATAAAAAAAATACTCAAATAAATAAAGATTAGACATTTCCACAAACATACATCCACAGTGTGGATAATTTTTTGGCAGCATTAACAGTGGTTATTGCAGTTGGATAAAATCAGTGTTTGAGTCTGTTAGTCCTTGTGCTGACTGATCTGTACCATCTGCCTGAAGGCAGCCTTTCAAACAGGGAGTGACCCGGGTGTGAAGCGTCTTTCATGATGTTCTGTGCTTTTTTGAGACAGCGGGATCTCTGTAGGTCTTCCAGTGCGGGGAGGGGGCAGGGGGGGAGGGGGCAGGGGAGGGGGGGGATAGGGGATAGGGGAGGGGGCAGCCATTACTGGACGCTGGGAAGGGACTTATTATGATCGAGTCCGATGCAGTCTTCTCAATGAGTTCAGCTAGCGATCGCATTTCCCCCCCGCAAATGACCGACAATCTCCTCGCATCAACATTTAGTTTCTGGACCGGCCGCCCAAGAATGTTATCACCGGCCTATTGTGGAGTTCCGGCCGTGCGCTGCAGTGAAGGATGTTGTTGTTTCTGTGATAGCTCCACACGGCAGGAAATTCCACCTACTGCTAGTCTGTCACCAGACTCTCCCTCCATCCTACCCCCTCCCTCCCCTCATCTCCCCTCAGCCTCATCAGCCTCAGTCTCCTCCCCACGCGACTCCCCCACATCAACCCAGACAGACTGCCTGACGCAGTGACGGACATCTCCTGCTCTGTCAAGTTCTGGGCTAACAGGAACCACTGAACAATAGGAGTCTCCTTTTTGTACTGTGAGGAAAGATGGGCCAGACCCAGGTGAGAGGGGGCTGTGTCTCTGGGGAAAGAGGCCTGTGTCTCTGGGGAAAGAGGCCTGTGTCTCTGGGAGAGAGGCCTGTGTCTCTGGGGAAAGAGGCCTGTATCTCTGGGGAAAGAGCCCTGTGTCTCTGAGGAAAGAGGCCTGTGTCTCTGGGGAGAGAGGTCTGTGTCCCTGGGGAAAGAGGCCTATGTCTCTGGGGAAAGAGGCCTGTGTCTCTGGGGAAAGAGCCCTGTGTCTCTGGAGAGAGAGGCCTGTGTCTCTGGGGAAAGAGGCCTGTATCTCTGGGGAAAGAGGCCTGTGTCTCAGGGGAAAGAGGCCTGTCTCTCTGGGGAGAGAGGTCTGTGTCTCTGGGTAAAAAGGGCACGTGTCTCTGGGGAGAGAGACCTGTGTCTCTGGGCAGAGGGGGCTGTGTCTTTGGGGAAAGAAGCCCGTGAAAAAGAGCTGTTTTTGAACACAGATAAACCTGTCAAGTATACTGAGCTGGTCTGCGGGGGGTGGAGCTGTGGGAAGATGAGGTGCTGTTTGTGATTTCTGAGCTGAGTTGGACTGAAGCGAAGGGGTGGAGAACTTGGTGCACAGTATTCTCCTTCTGCCCTCTCTCCTTCCTCTGTTCATCCCTCCCTCCCTCCCTCCCCCATCCATCCATCCATCCTCCCCTTCCTACTCCTCTCTTTCATCCCTCCCCTTCCTCTTCCCTCTCTACTGCCTCCATTCCATCCCTCCATTCGCCATTCCATCCCTCCTTTCGCTATCCTCTCTCTCTGTCTCTGTCTCTGTCTCTCTCTCTCTCTCTCTCTGTCCCTCTCTATTTCCCTCTGTCTCATATGTTTTACGTCAGAACGGGGGAGAGACAATTCAGGTATCTCTCCTTTACCTCCTCCTGCCCACACAAAGACCACAACCTGCCCTCCCCCGTCCCTCCCTCCCCCATCCACACTCTCCTCTCCCCTCCGGTACACCCATCATTGTTCACCAGAGTGAGTGATACCTGTCATCAACAACCCCCCCCCCCCCCCCACACACACACACACACAGGGTCTTTATGGCTGGACAGCTATGCAGAAGACCCCCCACCCTCCCTGGCCCTCCTCCTCTTACTGCCGCCTATTAGCTCATGAATAGAGTTTCCAGTTATATTGCCTTGTGATTGGCACTGAATGGAGCATTGTCTGAAGGGTAGTGGGCCCTGCTTGGTCCTGCCTGACCTGAGGTGAATTCATTGGTCATGGGAGAAGTGGTCCTGGGCCCAGGTGGGTCACGGAGGTCTGAGTAGAGCTCTGTCAGTGTCCTGGGCCCAGGTGGGTTGTAGAGAACGGGGTTGGACCCAGTTAGAGTGGACGTCAAACCCAGTTGGAAGGACAGCAGCCACAAGCCTAGGACTGACTTTGGCATGGGGGGGGGGGGGGGGGGGGGGGGGGGGGGGGATTTGCTGGCAAAACTTCATATCTTCTCTTTCTACATAAAGGTTCCAAATGTACACTTTTTGTACCCTGCGACATAGGCTCATTTTTTGGGGTGGGGATACATACAGCATTTGTCAATTCCACGTCCCCCCCATATCCCCCGGGTTCCTACCTGAGGGTAAGACTGTCCTACAGCAGGGTTGGGCAATCCTGGTCCTCGAGGGCCGCTGTCCTGAAGGATTCAGCTGTTTCCCTGCTCCAGTACACCTGATTCAAATGACCACACAGAGCTTGATAACGACCCATTCATTCGAATCAGGTGTGCTGGAGCAGGGACGCTGATAAAACCTTCAAGACAGCGGCCCCCCCGAGGACCAGGACTGCCCACCCCTGTCCTAGAGGGAACTTAAACACCATCGTCATTACCTACATTCTTAGATCACACACACACGCACGCTGTTATTATGATTCAAGTCAGTGTAACAGTATGTCCGTCACGCCTTCTCAGAACGTGTCAAGTTCACGTGTGTGTCTGTGTTTTGGGTAAGTTCTGCCGCATGTCGTCACATGTCGACACTGAAGCTACAGAGCCTGTGATGATGCCCGCTTCACACATAGCGCTGTCGCTGTCAGCTGTCCCTGAACATTCCTTCCGCAGACGGGCCGCGGCGTGTGGTCGCTACGGCTGCGGTCGGCGCGGCGTCTGATGTGGCCGGCCTGTGTTTGTGTGGGGTCGCGGGGGGATGGGGGGGGGGGGGGGGTGTTGCTGTGTACCTGGCATCGATTAACACCCACATCTCTATCTGGTTCTCTGTCTCCCTCCCCTTCCGACGGAGCGATGCTAGGCTTTCAGAAACACACACAGGCAGAAAGACAGGCACAGGCATGCAACAAACAAACACACACACACACACACACAAATGTTTTCTTTCGAATGAGAAGTTGTTCCAGGTCAATCGTGACATCCATCGGAGCGCTCCTCGTCTTTTGACTCTCGATAAGAGTCATCGTGATGCCATTTCTTTATCGGCATCATTCACAGTAGACATGCATACAGACTGAATTACAGAACACATTCATAAGTATCAACAAAATTAACAGTATGCGTTCATCAGTATGTTTCAACAGTCCCTGTCATAACTACTGTTGATGGTTTAACATAAATAAAAAAATATTCATTCAGTAGACGCTTTTAACCAGAGCGACTTACAGCAAGTACAGGGACATTCACCCTGAGGCAAGTAGGGTGAAGTGCCTTGCCCAAGGACACACATAGTCATAGCTGGGAACCGAACTCATGAGCTCATGAGCCAAACTCCTTAACCACATCAATCACATCAAATTAAAACGTCTATTTAAAGGTGTCACATATGTTACGCAGTTTTTATTATTCTTTGTTTTATTTGTATTTTGTATTAATAATAATAATTAAATGTATTAATTAATTGATAAAATAATCATATGAATAATACAATTATAGGGAGACATTCTCCCTATACTTGAGTCAGTTACCGTGTGTGTATTATGTGCGCGCAGTAGAGCTACCGAGCGCGAGCGTGTGTGTGTGCGCGAGGGTGCTGCCAGCCTTGTCATCACTCGATAAACAGCTCCCTCACGGCTCGTGAGCCTTGGCAGACACCTTCCCTCCAGCTCCTGGCCAGAGAGACTCCCTCACACACGCTGGAGGAGCACCGCGACAACAGAGAGAGACGATCAGCGTCTCCCAGCCTCCCGAAGCTTCGTCTCACACGCGTCACGAACCCGTCCGTGAAAACGCCGGCGATCAGGGAGTCAGGTGGCTGAGTGGTTAGGGCGTCGAACTTGTGATCAGAAGATCGTCAGTTTGATTCCTGGCTGAGGCAACATGACGTTGTGTCCTTGGGCAAGGCACGTCACCCTACTTGCCTCAGGGGGGGGAATGTCCCTGTACGTGCTGTAAGTCGCTCTGGATAAGAGCGTCTACTAAATGTAAATGTGATTAAAAGGCTTAGTCGGGTAGCCAAAAGGCTTAGGTGGGTAGCCAAGGCTATGTGAGGTCACATCCCTGTGGGGGGGGTTGAGGAATCGGAGCTAGGTGTCGTCGACATGGAGGCTGGCAGCTTAACACGACGATGACGGACACCTCCAAGTAACCTCATGCTAGCCAGGGACGTGCCTCATGAGCCTGCAACACAGTTTGAATGACCTACCTCCCTGCTTACGTTTAATGGAAAATGCGGCTGAATTCAGATGCACGGAGGGGGTG
Organism: Protosalanx chinensis; assembly: GCA_030340685.1. Taxonomy (NCBI): domain Eukaryota; kingdom Metazoa; phylum Chordata; class Actinopteri; order Osmeriformes; family Salangidae; genus Protosalanx; species Protosalanx chinensis. The sequence goes on along the minus strand of CM059317.1, from coordinate 2,212,351 downwards.
GAGATTCGAAGCTACGACCTTTTGATCCGCAGTGCCGTCAACTGGCTGAGCGGTGATGGAATGGGGGCTGGTAATCAGAAGGTTTGCGAGTTTGAATCCTGGCCGTGCCAACATGACGTTGTGTCCTTGGGCAAAGCACTTCACCTCACCTCGGCGGAATGTCCCTGTACTTGCTGTAAATCGCGCTGGATTAAGAGCGTCTGCTGAATGAACTAAATGTAAATGCAAATGAATCGTCATTGATGCCTTATTGACCCAGCTGGGGTGGCTGTGTCTGAGGGGTACAGGGGGTCATCCACTAATCCCCAGGTTGGTGGTTTGACCCCGGATTCTTCCAGAACATGTGTTGAAAGTGTCCGAGACATCTAGCGCCAATTTGCTCCCGAAGGGCTGGCTAGCAAGCACCTTGCATGTCTGTGGGTGAACGAGAGGCACGAAGCGCTTTCGGTGCCAGGATAGCGGATAGGACATGGAAAAAGCCTTAAAGAAATGCAGTCCATTCATCATTGACACCCATCCACGTTCATCAATCAACTATGAACCCGAGTAAACTGACTTTAGGGAGGTTACTTGATAAGTGTGGCTCTGGTTCTTGTGGACTCAGTTTGGGCTGTACCGGGGTTGCATGGAGATCCTGGAAGCCCAACACAGCCCCCCATAGCCAGGGCCAGTCGTCACTCATCCAGCCCCTCTGCTATCATCATTAGCATCAGTCTGTAATGTACGTTTCAAAGCATAGCAGGCATGCCTGGCTGCAGTGGAACCCATACTTTCTCCTAAGCCTCCGTGAAGACTAGAATGGAGCTCAATGTAAACATCCCTAAAGTGGTCTTGGATGAACTTGGGAACTGAGGGGGGGGTCTGGTTTATGAGCTTATACTGATCCCATGATTCCAGTGTTGCGCAGTGAGAGAGGTGACGGTATGTGTGTGTGTGTGTGTGAGAAGGGGGGGCACAGCTTTCCACCTTTTAAAATGTTTTTACCTGTTTGTATCCTCCACATAGAATCGAACCGTTGGACGGTTTGTGGGGTGGATTTCAACCCAGGAAGGGGAGTAAGGACTGAGGTGGCAGTGTGGGGTTCAGCAGTGTGGGGTTCAGCAGTGTGGGGGGGCAGTGTGGGGTTCAGCAGTGTGGGGGTTCATCAGTGTGGGGTTCAGCAGTGTGGGGTTCAGCAGTGTGGGGGTTCAGCAGTGTGGGGGTTCATCAGTGTGGGGTTCAGCAGTGTGGGGTTCAGCAGTGTGGGGTTCAGCAGTGTGGGGGGGCAGTGTGGGGTTCAGCAGTGTGGGGGTTCAGCAGTGTGGGGTTCATCAGTGTGGGGTTCAGCAGTGTGGGGGTTCATCAGTGTGGGGTTCATCAGTGTGGGGTTCAGCAGTGTGGGGTTCATCAGTGTGGGGTTCAGCAGTGTGGGGTTCAGCAGTGTGGGGTTCAGCAGTGTGGGGGGGCAGTGTGGGGTTCAGCAGTGTGGGGGTTCAGCAGTGTGGGGTTCATCAGTGTGGGGTTCAGCAGTGTGGGGGTTCATCAGTGTGGGGTTCATCAGTGTGGGGTTCAGCAGTGTGGGGTTCATCAGTGTGGGGTTCAGCAGTGTGGGGTTCAGCAGTGTGGGGTTCAGCAGTGTGGGGGTTCAGCAGTGTGGGGGTTCAGCAGTGTGGGGTTCACCAGTGTGGGGGTTCAGCAGTGTGGGGTTCAGCAGTGTGGGGTTCAGCAGTGTGGGGGTTCAGCAGTGTGGGGGTTCAGCAGTGTGGGGTTCACCAGTGTGGGGGTTCAGCAGTGTGGGGTCTGGCTCAGCAGAAACAGAACTCCCTGGAACCACACCAGTACATCTGCAGAGTTTGAACACAGCCGTATTCACACTGACCTGTTAGGAATCTCAGTCAGCCTCATAAATAACTCACTGAGGCTTTGAATAGCGAGGTCACTGGATGGAGTGAATGTCCTGTGTTACAGTTTGTGTGAGAGTGAGCGAGTGTCTGTTTGTGTTGCCTTGACACAGATCTACTGGTGGCATTCAACCTTCACGTCTCTCTCTTTCTCTCTCTTTCTCTCTCTTTCACTCTCTTTCTTTCTCTTTCTTTCTTTCTTTCTCTCTCTCTCTCTCTCTCTCTCTCTCTCTCTCTCTCTCTTTCTCTCTCCCTCTGACACGACCCAGGCAGTTATACAGATATCAGACGTTGAATCAGACACTTGACAAGTGTATCAAGTAGATAAGCTTAAGTCCCTGTAGATCTCCAGTGATTTACTTTGTTGCTCAGCTTTAGCGCTGCCTTCCAAAGCACACGTCAAACAGGAATGTTATCTTTCTCATCCAGATCCAATTATTCGAACCTTTAGGACGTCTGGTCTCTGGTTTATCTTAGAGAGATGCATGTACATGGGGATGATCCAATGGGAGAGGGGAGGACCGAGGGAGAGAGGAAGGAGAGAGAAGGAGACGAGGGAGCGTTGTAGCGGTTTCTCTGGAGACCCAGTTAGTCAACACATCTGTCAGTCCCCAGTCAGGGGTGGTGGGGGTGGGGGTGGGGGTGCGTGCTTGATGGGTTCGCGAACTACCGGATCGTTGGACCCTGGCTAGACAGATCAGAATCACTCGTGAGACTTTGGGCGAAAACTCCCAGAAGCCGTTTCTCCGTCTCCCGGTATCTCTCCATCGCGCCGGAAGCCAGGCACTAACCGCGAGAATCCGTAAACAGTGTGGGGCGCTTAACCCAAATATTTGTTTAGGAAATATCAATTTTTTGGATTCGCCATCTACAAAGCCGGCGATCTAACGGATCTAGTGTGTGCGTAAGAGGTCCTCATTAAAGAGGCTCTGGGAGAGAAACAAACGAGCCTGGTTATGTTGACGACTTGAACTGGGCGAGGAGAGCCTTTAATGAGCTTCCCTGCTCCGGCCTGGCTGCTCTCTCTAAGGTCTCTCTATCAATAATGACCATGAGAACATAGCTTCAACAGCAGCCGCGCACACGCGCGTTGGGTCTGACCTTCGACCCTGTCGGGCGGGAAAACGGTGTTCCTCGTCCAGACCCTTGTTTCTGGCCCAGGAAGGGTCTTTCTGGGAGAACAGGAGCAGGAAATCAAGGTTGTGACCTCTCGGCATGTGTTGACTGAACGCAAACATGGCTCCGCCCCCTGTGCCGTGCACCTGGTGGAGCCGTCACATGGGAGGACGGACCAGCAGTCGTTCGCGCTCGCAGATTCAGCCTTCTAAGGCAGTAAGCGTTATTCTTACAGAACACAGACTCAGCACGAATACGTTGATGATTCAGCGGTTTCTTCGCCCACAGCAACCCAGCCGAATGACTAAGCTTAGCGAAAGGAGTGCGTGAAGAAGCTAAACAGATACTCCACCGCACTCACGCTGTTTAAAGGAAGTACGTGCGTGAGCCGGGTTGAGGGGGGCAGGCTGGCAGGGGTTAAAGGTCACCCAGCATGTGAACTGGGTCCAGTTGCTCTGAGGGAGAGCCCGGGTCTCCCTGCCCTGACCTGGACGGTCGTAAAAGGCAGGAATGTTCCCCCCCCCCCCCCCCCCCTCACCTCTTCTGCTGACGCTGGGGAACAGGGACAACAGAACCGCTCCCAGGCCTGACAGTGACGAGGAAGAGCAGCAGGGGAAACTTGCATGTTCCTGTTCTGTCGGACAAGAACCTCCGGACCTCCTCCGTTCTACTCCTTGTCCTCCACCTGCTCTCCCTCTTCCTCATCCTTTTCCTCCCTCTCTCCCTCTTGCTCGCACTCTCTCTCTCTTGCTCTCTGTTCTCTCTCCCTCTTTCTCGCGCTCCCTCTCACTCTCTCTTTCCCTCTCTCCCTCTTCCTCTCTTCCTCTCCTTCTCTCTCTCTCTACCTCTCCCTCTCTCGCTCTCCCTCTCACTCTCCCCCTCTCCTTCTCTCTCTCTCCCTCTTTCTCGCGCTCCCTCTCTTGCTGTCTGTCTCTCTCCCTCTCTCGCTCTCTCTCCCTCTCTCCCTCTCCCTCTCCTTCTCTCTCTCTACCTCTCTCTCTCTCCCTCTCCTTCTCTCTCTCTCTTCCTCTCCCTGTCGCTCTCTCTCTCTTTCACACATACTGCTAGCCCAGACAGGTTAAAGATTTAACAGTCACAAAGGAGAAACCCCTTTGATGTGTTTCTCTCTCTTGCTAAATATATCTGCTTCCATGTAACACGACAGGGAGGTATGTCAAACAAGCAGAGAGAGGGCTGTTTACCCAGTTTTGGCCTAGGGAACTTTCTAGCTGGAAAAGGGAGTAAATCCATCTGTCAGTCAGTCAGTCAGTGGGTGCTCAGCAGCACTAAAGGGCTTGAACCTGGCACCGGGGGAACACAGCCGAGGCACGATCCATTTGCGGTTCAAGGAAGACGTTTGGAAGATTTCCCCTCTTGGCACGCTAAAGCCACTGCAGCAGAAATACAGTATGTGTCTTTCCTCAGGCAGTCATGCGAGCGTTAGCATGGTGGACGAATGTTGCCGTTACCGGAACGTCTCTCAAACGATTTGCTTGAAATGATCGCGGCCCTCATCTTCCGTCGCGGTCTCTCTCAGGTTAAAAACAGCGTCATCACGACAGAAGCCTTTGATAGCCTGGAATGTTGTGGACTCACGCCGACTCACAGTTCACAGTCAAAGATTCGGACACAGAATGGGGGTTATTGTTGGGCAGCCATGAAGCTTGCGGTGGAGGTTCAGAGGTCACAGAGCCAAATGAAGAGCTGACATGATGGTACTACAGACACCGACCCCAGAATGTTGGCCTGCTGTCGAAAATCACACACGGGCGGCATTATGCCAGCTTGGCTTGATTCAGTGTAAACAAGCAAAGCCGCCATAATGACTTGTCTTGATCTCTGTGTAATGAGCGTGTGTGTGTGTGTGTGTCACTTCACTGGACTGGGCTGCAATAGAGAGACAGGCAGCAAGGACTCCAGGTGGAACACAGGCTCGTGTGAACTACATGAGAAACGGCATGCCTCATATTCACACACACACACAACACACACACAACACACACACACGCACGCACACTAGTTCTGTAGGTCTGTGTATTTGAACACTCCACACTGTGTCAGGGCGATTTGATTATACATTTGCCGTGGCCATTTAAGTCTAATTCACTTACACTGTGAGAATTCAAGGTCTGAAATTCACATGGAGGTTCTCATTGGAACATGCTTTAGCATTTTACTCTGGTCGTAATGAGCATTAGCTTCAGATATTTGATGCTGCCTTTGTCCAGTCTTGGTCCATATATCATGTCTGCGTTCACTCACAGTCCTTATAGTTGCTATGAAGGTCCTCTTCCAGCTACTCTGTTGCGTGTTTAAGGTTTGCACGCGAAAATGTCACGTATAAGAAAAATGGGGTGAGAACTTTTCCCAACGAAAAGTAGGCTTAAAATCTTATCAGTTACTTTTTTTTATCCGTTCATAATCTCTCATTTGTAAATCCGTCTCCGCTCCTAGCTTGTGTTTCGTTTGACTCTGAGAATCGGAATGTAATTGGGCCATTTACAGTGGGGTCACATGTTTCCCATTGTGCCGTGGAAGGTTTAATCCTCCGGTGAAGCCTGTTGTTAGGCGGCACCGTGGCGTGACCTCTAAGCAGCTGAAGTGAGGGGAGGACAGGGGGGATCGGCGCTCAGGGGACCCACATCAAGAGCTCCCTGACCACACGGTTCTCACACATTCTCCCCGTTCCCTCGCTTTCTCCCTTCCTCTTTTCCTCTCCCACCTTTTCTTTTGCTCTCTCTCTCTCTCTCCCTCTCTCTCTCTCTCTCTCTCTCTCTCTCTCTCTCTCTCTCTCTCTCTCTCTCTCCCCCTCTCTCTTTCTCCGTCGCTCCATGTCAAGGACCCCAATGAATGATCCCTCCTTCTGCCCCTTCTCTCCTTTTTCTTTCCCTCCTCTACTCCCTCACCTCTCCCTTGTCACAATCCTCCCTTCCGTCCCTCCCTCCCTCCGTCCCTCCCTCCGTCCCTCCCTCCGTCCCTCCCTCCGTCCCTCCGTCCCTCCCTCCCTCCCTCCCTCCCTCCCTCCCTCCCTCCCTCCCTGTAGTTCTGTTCCTTCCTAGCTGTTGCTAACCAGCAGGGCCTGTTGACCAGTGATGCATTCACAGTAATCCTGAAAATAAACCTGAAATCTACTGAGAAGGAACTAGAGCGTAAGGAAGGGAAGAAACCAAGACTTATGTTTGTGTTCCGTATCCCTCCGCCTTGCAGGCCTGTTGCCTCTGTAGTGTTTGTGTTCCGTATCCCTCCGCCCCTCAGGCCTGTTGCCTCTGTAGTGTTTGTGTTCCGTATCCCTCCGCCTCGCAGGCCTGTTGCCTCTGCAATGTGTGTGTTCCGTATCCCTCCGCCTCGCAGGCCTGTTGCCTCTGCAATGTTTGTGTTCCTTATCCATCCGCCACGATAACCTTCAGGGACAAGCAGGGAATCCCAGTTTCCCTCCAGGAAGTGGTTGCCTGTTGCTAAAGGTGTCCTGGCCAAGCTCTCCTGCAGGAGAGTGAAGAACGGACAGACCGCAGGAACTCTGCTGTCTATCTCATCCAGCTGTCTGCCGTCGAGACATCCCTGTTCAACAGGCACACGCACAGAGACCAGATTCAGGAATAACGCAGAGATGAACATGGACAGGGGCCAGAGCCCTCGTTTCCTAGAGGTCATTCAAGGTTCAAGTTAGAAACTCCTCTCTCCTCTCTTATCTTCCCTCCTCTTCTCTCATTTACATTTAGTCATTTATCAGACGCTCTTATCCAGAGCGACTTACAGCAAGTACAGGGACATTCCCCCTGAGACAAGTAGGGTGAAGTACCTTGCCCAAAGACACAACGTCATGTAGGCACCGCCAGGGTTCGAACCAGGGACCTCCTGATTACTAGCCCGACACCCTCACCGCTCAGCCACCCGACTCCCTCCCTCTCTCTCTTTTTCCTGTCTTTCTACCCTCTCTCACACCAAGCCGGTGTGTGTAGGATGCATGTGTGTGTGTAGGATCTGAGCTCCAACATCCGTCAGTGCAGTCAGCGTGTTGTGTGCATGGGAGTAAGCAACAGTTTGTGCCAAACATTCACACAGAGTCCCAGTCATCTGTAATGAGAGGGCCAGCATGCTAGCAGCCTCCTGCAATGCTCTCTAATCTCTGCTAATTGTAGACCTGCCCAGGCTGGGGAAGGTTCCAAACCGTGTAGGAGAGGGCCAAGGGAAGGTGGGGGAGGTAGGGGAGGGAATGGGAGGCTGGGAAGGGTGGAGGGGGGTAGGACAGGGCCTGCGGAGGGGAGGTGGGGGAGGTAGGGGAGAGGATGGGAGGCTGAGAAGGGTGGAGGGGGGTAGGACAGGGCCTGCGGAGGGGAGGTGGGGGAGGTAGGGGAGGGGATGGGAGGCTGGGAAGGGTGGAGGGGGGTAGGACAGGGCCTGCGGATGGGAGGTGGGGGAGGTAGGGGAGAGGATGGGAGGCTGGGAAGGGTGGAGGGGGGTAGGACAGGGCCTGCGGAGGGGAGGTGGGGGAGATAGGGGAGGGGATGGGAGGCTGGGAAGGGTGGAGGGGGGTAGGACAGGGCCTGCGGATGGGAGGTGGGGGAGGTAGGGGAGGCTGGGAAGGGTGGAGGAGGGTAGGAGAGGGCCTGGGGAGGAGAGGTGGGGGAGGCTGGGGAGGGTGGAGGGGGGTAGGACAGGGCCTGGGGAAGGTTCCAAACCCTTTAGGATGGGGCAAAAGGAAGGTGGATGGGGGAGATAGGGGAGATGAGGCTGGGAAGGGTGGAGGGAGGTAGGACAGGGCCTGGGGAGGGGAGGTGGGGGAGGTAGGGGAGGCTGGGAAGGGTGGAGGGGGGTAGGACAGGGCCTGGGGAGGGGAGGTGGGGGAGGTAGGGGAGGCTGGGAAGGGTGGAGGGGGGTAGGACAGGGCCTGGGGAGGGTTCCAAACCCTTTAGGATGGGGTAGAAGGGAGGTGGATGGGGGAGATAGGGGAGGGGAGGCTGGGAAGGGTGGAGTGGGTAGGACAGGGCCTGGGGAGGCGAAGGGTCAGGATGAAATGGGTGAGGGTAGACTGGGGAGGGAAGGGTGGATGAGGGAGAGGAGGGATGTTCAGGTGGGCTCCTACTGTGGCTGTTCATTAAGCTTCTTACAGCTGATGGGAGGTGAGCTCTGGCTAGGATCCAATCAGCAAGCACACGGGAATCTGAGTCGACATGCTTTCGCAAAATACAATTAGCAAATAATCAGCCATGTCAGGTCTTTTCTTTTTAACCTCTCTGCAAGTGTTCCAACTAGTTCCTCTCTTCTTCTTTCATTCCTTTCTTTCCCTCTTTCCTAGACTATTTCCTAGTTGTATCATTCTGCTTTTTCTGATGCTGAAGTCTACCACAGAGGGAGCCGGAATGTTCTTCTCTCTTCGCTCTTCACAGTTGAGTTCACTAACAGTCTTCAGACGTTCATGATCTTAGCAATAACGGGTGGCCTTCCTCAGAATGCAGCACCGCTGCCTCAGAGGACTATAAATGACCAGCTGAAGGTTCCAGTTCGGAGACAGATTGGGACTCTGTTAGGAGTAGAAGCATGTAAAAGAAGCACGTCCATTCCTCATGTCTTCCTCCAGATGCATCTTATCTGGGTTTCTCTTTCCTGTCCTCTCCTCTCCCGTCTTCTCCTGTCCTCTCCTGTCCTGTCCTCCCCTCTTCTATCGTCTCCCCTCCTCCCTTCTCCTATGCTCCCCTCTCCTGTTGTCTCCTCCTCTCTCCTGTCCTCTCCTCTCCTGTCCCCCCTCTCCTTGCCCAGTCCTCTCCTGTCTTCTCCTCTCCTCTCCTCCCCTCTCCTATCGTCTCCCCTCTACTATTCTCTCCTCCCCTCTCCTCCCGTCTCTTTCCCAGTCCTCTCCTGTCCTCTCCTCTCCTGTCCCCTCCTCTCCTGTTCTCCTCTGCTCCTGTCCTGTCCTGTCCGCTCCTCCCCTCTCCTATCGTCTCCCCTCCTCCCCTCTCCTCTCCTATCCTCTCCTATCCTCTCCTGTCCTCCCCTGTCCTCTCCTGTTCTCCCCTCCACTCTTCTCCCCTCTCCTCCCCACTCCCTCTTCCCTCCCAGCACACAGTCCCATACCTCACTGATTATCTCTGTCTCAACACCTGCAACACATCTCCCCTGGCTCTTCATGTGGAAACCATCTCTCCATCTCACCCCCCTTCCACCCCACCCCAGGGCCCATTCCCTCAGCCCTCTCCCCCCATGTGTTCCGAGAGCGGCTGGGGGTGATCTGATGGATATCTAGGAGGACAGGGTTCCCCTCTCCTGGTGGAGGCGCCGCTGGGGACAAGTCTGATCCTCCAACTTCTCCTTTGATATCTGATACGGTCCCTGTCATCGTAGCACCGGGAGGTGACGTCACCGTTTCAATGTGGCTGTGGTTGATGGATGGGCAGACCTACTGTATGTTGATCTCGTATCTCTCTCTTTCTCTTACTCTCTCTCTCTCCCTCTCTCTGTCTCTCTCTCACTCACTGTCGCTGGCTGACTCCTCCCAGGGTCACAGGTGCAACACTCAGGTCCCAACAGGTAGCTAACTCACAGACACTGCACACGCTCAAGGTCAAAGGTCATTCCGCCCGAGGGGCACATTTGTTCTACCATCAGGACACGTTTAGTACATGTTCATCGTAAAATACACAGCACTTAAGGTGCAAAAGCATCTGTAACTCCCAGACGGACAACCTGTGTGTGTCAGACTGGAGCGAGAATGTGAGGGGAGAGCAGGGAGGTAGGGAGATGGAGATAGAGAAATATGGCGGAAGCCTGTAGCCAGTGTTGATGCGCGTCAGTAAAAAAAACACAGAAAGAGAGCGACAGAGAGGAGAAAGATGGAGGGAGAAAGAGATGGGGATCCTTGGGGAACCCAGGAGAGAGGTGACCTTCTTTCTCCCGGCGTTAGAGCGCTAAGCCCCTCCAGTCAAACACCCTCCATTGTGACTCAGACAGCCTCAGACAGGCTTCAGTGCCCTGGAATAATCTCTGCATTGTCTCAGCTAAAACACAGCGACTTGGATCTGCCCTGGGGGGGGGGGTCGACCCCTTCCGGTTCCCAGGGGCTCAGCCCTGCCACCGTCCCAGAGGAGGAGGGGGTGGGGAGCACCCATCAGTGCCTGGGAATATCAACGCTTCGCTAGAATTGCGAGGCTAGGGGGTCACTGCAGGTTTTACTCATAAAACCGACCCCAAATTTAACGGCTTGAGTAATCTGATATGGAAAATGCTGGTGATGTCCTGCCAGAGATGGTGACCGATATTCCACGAGGTCACCATTTCTCTCTCTCTCCCTCCGTCTCTTCTTCCCTATTAATCTTTCTTTCTAGCTCTCTTTTTTCTCTCTCGCCGTCTCCATCCATCTTTCTCTCTTCCTTCCTCTTTGCCCGTCGAGCTCTCTTCGTCTACGGGGTTGCAGATGTTTGTCCGAGGCGTCCTATTAGCCCATGCCTGAGGATGAAGAGTTGTACCAAAACAAAGGACAGCTGTTTGAGAAGGCAGATATGCGGAGGATCCGGGTGGAATCCGTCTTGCCGCACTTTCACATGAGACATTTACAACAGTGAGGCCTCCTCTCTGCTTCAGACGAGATCTCTCTTCTCTTCTATTTCTCCTGCATGTGATCGTCCCAAACAAGTGTTACTTAAAGGAAAGCACTTCAACCCTGCAGGGTTGGGGGGGGGGTGATTAAAAAATTACTTATTTTCTTCTTATTTTTTTTTGTTGACCTTATCGTGCCCGCCTATTGCTATTGCCATTGTTATTGCTATTGTTATGTTATTGTAATTATGTATATTACCCTGCAACTCTGTGTGCTGTACTTTACCCTGCTGCTGTTGTGAACTGCAATTTCCACCTCCTTGAGGACAAATAAAGGTTCATCTAATCTAATTATAAAGCTCCAGGAGGCATAAATAAAACAATAAATTGTCATTTAGCAGACGCTTTTATCCAAAGCAACTTGTAGGAAGTACAGGGACAATCTCGCTGAAGGAAGTAGAGTGAAGTGCCTTGCTCAAGGACACGATGTCACATAATCGCTTTGGATAAAAGCGTCTGCAAAATGAATTAATTTAATCACAGCCAGGAATCGAACTCAGGATCTTCCAATCGTGAGGCCAACGCCATAACCTGCTGAGCCACCATGCCCAGCCCCAGGCAAACCAAGATAAGGATATTGTCTTTCCATCTGGATTGGACTGACATCTCCTGGTTCTAGTTCTGGTTCTGGTTCTGTGAGGGCTGTGCTTGTGGTTCTCTCTCTCCGTCATCCGGGCCTCTGTTCCCACAGACCTGCTGGAAACACTCACTGTGTTGCGGCTCGCTGTAAAGCGGACGTTTTTAAACTCTCGTGGTCGCTGACGCAGCCGGGGGGTTGGGGACTAGAGGCGGGGTGCGCCACATCCGGTCGACAACAGACCTCGGCGACAGCCCTGCCGTCGATCTCGCCGCAATTACAGACTCCCCAAAGGAATCTGTAATCACAGCCCACCGCTAACTCTCCCCCCCCCCCCCCCTTTGGTAGAAGCTTCTGGAAGCCCTGAGAAAACGTGCAATCGTATTAGCGAGCGTATCCCTGTGGCGAACCGGAGCGAAACGGGCTGAGCTCTTGCTGTCGACGGATCCGGTGTGGTCTGCTTTGAAATCTGGTGACATCGTAGCGTCTGTTTCTCGCATCTGTGTGTGTTTTTTGATGTATATGAGAATGTGTGAGTGCTTATCACTGCCACTGCCACCGCACAGCCAAGGCCAACCGCTGACATCTTGATCCTACGTACGGCTGTATCAGATCCACTGTCCCTGTGAGACCTAGCCAACAGCAGGGGGCGCTGTTGATCCTGTCCAACACAACCGAGATTAGCAGGCGAACGATACAATCTAGTCTGTCTTTAGCGTCCGTCTACAGCCTGTAGTTAGTTCCTAAAGCAGGAGTCGCGATCGAATCAGATCCGTGACCCCCCAACGACCCCACCATCGCACACAAGGCTGCGATGTGGCCAATCGCAGATAAGCTGTGCGTGTGCTTGTGGGTGACCGTGGTAACAGAAGGTGAGACGTACCCCTCTCTCTGTCCCACGAACTCACGCTCTCTCTCTCTCTCGTCTAAATATTTACATGGCTCAGGTAGGAGTCTGGCAGGACGGCATCACGGAGAAACATTAAAGCAAAAGGATTCTATTAATCCATCCATCAGCGTCCCTTCCCTCTCACCTCCGCAGTAAAAGATCGTCTCGAATATCCGTGAGCACGAACATGTAGACGCCATCTAATTCGGCACACATGTGCCTCTGTTACAGGGTTGTATATTTACATGTACCGTATTTTTCGGACTATAAGGCGCACTTAAAAGCCTTTATTTTTCTCAAAAAACGACACTGCGCCTTATAATCCGAAGCGCTTTATATATGGATTAATTATTTTGTTTACTGATCTCTAAGCGATTTTTGTGTGGTCCAAGGCACTAAATAAAAATGTTTTAGTACGACTTTGGTAAACTACAAAGCCGCACCGCTTGCAGCATTACGGCTACCGTAACCAGGAGTGTCGCGGAGTAATACATACTGTGAGTCACCATAATATTATTCGACTGATTGATCTGACTGTTTTTTTTCCGCTTAATGCGCCTTATAGTCCGGTGCGCTTTATATATGAAAAAAGATTGAAAATAGACCATTCATTGACACTGCGCCTTATAATCCAGTGCGCCCTATAGTGCAAAAAATACGGTAGTCATTCAGCAGACACTCTTATCCAGAGCAGCTTACAGCAAGTACAGGGACATTCCTCCCTGAGGCAAGTAGGGTGAAGTGCCTTGCCCAAGGACACAACGTCATGCTGCCACAGCCGGGAATCAAACTCACAACCCTCCGATCACTAGCCTGACACCTTAACCGCTCAGCCACCTGACACCAGACACGATATATGAACAGGATCTACACATTATACGTGTTGCGTGTTTTATGTATGACACACGGTATGTAATTCCAAACATATTTCATGATGATGAACTACAAGCGTGACTGCTTTGGTAGCCATCACCTTGCGGTACAGTTCTAGAGGGAGGCCAGACTCTTGCCCGGGGGCCTCATCGGTTTCTCCCGAAATTCCAGTCACGGAACCTTCCGGAATGCCGCGTCTGACAGAGAGCGGAAACGTATCTCCTTCAGTAAACAGAGCGCGAGGGGTCACATGCGGCGCAGGTCAAATGTCTCGGTGGGGTTCTCCCTGGATGGGAAGCGGTCAGCTCCTGCTGGTCGCCCCGCGAGGGTCGACGGCCCCGTCCGAGGAAGCTGCGCCTGCGTGACGGACTGCTTCCCTGACCACCCTTGACCGGAGGGCCGTCCATATGGGGGGGGGGGAGCCTTCGAATTCACACTGACGTCACTCGAGAGCTTGGCGTCGAACCCTGCCCTCTCACGCCGACGGCGTGCGCTGGGTCGCTAAGCGAGGGCTGCGGTCCCGCTGGTTGCCATGTGGTTTCTCTACGCACCTTGTTGGTCTCTAAGCGAAAGCGAGGCTTTTCTCGTGGACGGGGATGGGGGGGGGGTCATACCGGAGCGCCTGAGAGAGCAGGGAGGGGCGAGTCTGTAGTGAGAAGGTAGAAGTTCTGCATTGTTAGCCATCTTGTGTTCGTCGGACGTCTTGGTCGGATGTCTGCTGTGAAGCGTTCAGGCCCCTGCTTTATGTTCACAATCGTTGTGTTATGCATTTATAGTTCTTCCCTTGGCACTTATTGGTTCTCATGATGTATGATTCACGTTGCTATGCTCAATGTAATGTAATGTAATGTAAATGACACAGTGGAGCAGGGTTGGGATGAGCTCCAGGGTTGGGATGAGCTCCAGGGTTGGGATGAGCTCCAGTGTTGGGATGAGCTCCAGCTCCTGTCTGTCTCCTTAGGGGGGCGCGTGCCAGGGCCATGACCTGGACCAGCAGATGCTTGTTCCACCCTCTGGTTTATAGATCAGGGCTCTTAGAGGAAGCACGCCACACTATCCAAGGCTGGGTTAGGGTTGAAATAAGATCAAATATTATAATCCTTCATTCATTCATTCATTAAATAAATAAAGGATTATCATGAAATAAATAAAGGACTATCTATGAATGAAAGATAATCATTTTTTGTCCCTCAATGGGGAAATTGCTGTACAAATACAAGATACAGGGAAGCATATTTAATCTGTCCCATCTGGGTTAGTGCAATATGTCCTGGCCTGGACTGGGGTTAATCTGTACAGGACTGGTTTTAGGTTTAATCTGTCCAGGACTAGGTTTAGGGTTAACCTGTCCAGGGCTAGGTTTAGGGTTAGCCTGTCCAGGGCTGGGGTTAGGCAGGGCATGGCTCTAATCTGTCCTAGTCTTCCCCTTCAGGAATGCTGCATATTTCATGACCCTGCTGATTGTATCAGGATCTTCTGGGTTTTCCTTGGCCTCAGTTTTGTGTTCGTGATAACCACCCCTCCCACCCCGCCCCCCCAAACCCCCCCGACACCCCCCGGTTCAGGACACTAGCCACACCTCTCATTGGAGCGTAGTCCTTATCGCAGGAAGTCACACAATACAGCCGAGGAATGCGGGCCAGACCCTCACATTCAGCTGAGGCTAGATATTAGACACTGAGCCCTCGCTTTATAAGATAGCGTCGGGGACACGCTGTCCGCTGAGGGGAGGTCGAAAATCCAGGGAATTCCTGGGATCGCTTTCCTTATCTTTTAGAAATGGTTCAGAGCCAATCAGATTCTGTCTTTTCTGAAATTACAAACTTTCGGTTAGCGTTCCAGGAGATCGTGCCTGAAACAGCTGTGTGTGTGTTTGGGACAGCTGTGTGTGTTTGGGACAGCTGTGTGTGTGTTTGGGACAGCTGTGTGTGTGTTTGGGACAGCTGTGTGTGTTTGGGACAGCTGTGTGTGTTTGGGACAGCTGTGTGTGTGTTTGGGACAGCTGTGTGTGTGTTTGGGACAGCTGTGTGTGTGTTTGGGACAGCTGTGTGTGTGTTTGGGACAGCTGTGTGTGTGTTTGGGACAGCTGTGTGTGTGTTTGGGACAGCTGTGTGTGTGTTTGGGACAGCTGTGTGTGTTTGGGACAGCTGTGTGTGTGTTTGGGACAGCTGTGTGTGTGTTTGGGACAGCTGTGTGTGTGTTTGGGACAGCTGTGTGTGTGTGTGTGTGGGACAGCTGTGTGTGTGTTTGGGACAGCTGTGTGTGTGTTTGGGACAGCTGTGTGTGTGTTTGGGACAGCTGTGTGTGTGTATGTGTGTGGGACAGCTGTGTGTGTGTTTGGGACAGCTGCGTGTGTGTCTGGGACAGCTGTGTGTGTGTTTGGGACAGCTGTGTGTGTGTTTGGGACAGCTGTGTGTGTGTTTGGGACAGCTGTGTGTGTGTTTGGGACAGCTGTGTGTGTGTGTTTGGGACAGCTGTGTGTGTGTGTGGTACAGCTGTGTGTGTGTTTGGGACAGCTGTGTGTGTGTGTTTGGGACAGCTGTGTGTGTGTTAGGGACAGGTGTGTGTGTGTTTGGGACAGCTGTGTGTGTGTTTGGGACAGTCCAATCCAATCCAACTTTATTTATATTGCACTTTAAAACAACACGGTTGACCAAAGTGCAGTACATAGCAATATTAAAAACGCAATAACAACAATTACTATACACAGTGAAAACAACACAACAATAGGTAAAAAACAAATAGAGACACACTGTACACGGTAAAAGTCAACACATCACTGTGCTATAAACTGTGTTTTCAACCCACAATGCGGAAGGATGAGAAGATATCGATTTGGTTGAAGATATAGTTCAAACGCTATTGCCCGTTGGAGACGCTTGCCTTAAATTCGTTGACTTGTTTGGCTGAATGCTCTTATGGCTCATCGCTTGGCACCTTCTGGTTCTCACGATGTATGTTTCATAATCTATAAAACTATCACGTTGCTATGATCAGTGACCGATGCTCTTTTGTAAAGCTCTCTCTTGGAAGTCGCTTTGGATAAAAGCGTCTGCTAAATGAATAAATCTAAACGTAAACACCATTCACAAGATTCACTTTTCAAGAGATACTTGCTGTAAGTCGCTCTGGATAAGAGGGTCTTCTAAATGAAAAGCTAAAAGCTAGACATCGTAAGGAGAGGCTGGCCAGTTATACTGCATTAAACGTGCAGTGCTATTCTGTCTAAATGAGCCATAGCATCATAATGATGGTATTAGGAGGTGGATTCATTGGGGTGGGACTGTGTAGGACCTCACTGAAAGCCCAGGTGTGAGATGCACGGCCCAGGACCGGAGGACTATCAGGTGTGGGTCACCGCTGAGCAGCTGGAAGCCCAGATAACTGCTCACAGGGTCAGGGGGCTTAGAGAGACTGGGGGTCCCGACTTGATCGCATCCAGCTGAACAGACAACACAGAACACTGCCCTGTGTGTGCGTGCGTGTGTTTGGGGTGTGCCTAAGCATGCAACGTTCTGCATTCATGTGTGTCCAGGTGCGTGTGTGTGTGTGTGTTCACGTGTGTCTTCTTGTCCAAGCGAACTTTGCAAATTCATCCAAACAGCCAATCCTATTAGGCAGTCTGGGTTCCTGACATCCAAGGGTTCCTGTTACGTTACACCAACAGCCAAGGTTCCGAGGTCATTGTGGGTCACCCCAATTTGGACGCTCATCCCTGGGTTTGATTAACCCCCCTCCTCCCCCTGACCCTCCCCCCTGCCCCGAGCTCTGGTTTGGATTCTGGGCACCAGCCTCAGACTCTGACGCTCACCAGGACCCCGGAGAGGAGATGGATCTCTAATTGCTGCTATGTGTCTGGTGTTTTTGATGTGGTAGAACATTCTGGAGGCACAGACGAGCACATACCTACAGGCTCTACACGAGGGGGAGACAGTGTGTTCCCGCTCTGCACACGATTCTATTGTGTAGAAAGTTCTGGATCTTCTAATGAACAACAGGATGGACGTGATCTTGAAACCTCAGGAGTAAGCCTTTCTCTACTGCCCCCTGGAGTCAGAAGGGATGAACACAGAGCCTGCCCCTCGGTATCCATGACACCTGAGTGTTGTCTTCTCTCAGGGCTGCGGACAGGAAGTTGGAGAATGTCCTTCCACTCATGTGCAGTTCCTCTGCAGTTCTAAATCAGTTCATCATGTTGACCGGGGCTGAAGAAGCCTTTAAATCTTGGACGTATCCTTCCAGTGGTCAGTGATGGTTTCCTCTGCCCTCCTCTCTGGTCACGCTGCGATCTGCATCTGACCGTGTGGCTTGAGACCCCCCCTCCCTCCTTGACCTTCTGACCCCTGACCCCTCGCATTCCATCTTCCTTTTGAGCAGAACGACGCACGACCATGACCCTGACCCCAAATGAACTTTGAGGGGAAAAGGAAGGGGAGGAGGAGCGTGCACAAACACACACACACATAACAACAGACACACAGATGTAACAAAATAACACATTCCCCTGTGGGTCCCTGAGGAGAGTCCTTGACCTCTCAGGTTCATTCACAGTTGCGGGATGTTTGGACCACATCCTTCCCATCAGCCACTTAGGTAGCAGACAGACAAACGTCTGCATTTCTGTCCCTTGTAGACCAGATTAGTTTATGAGCTTGCAGAATACGCTGTATATATAGTTTACTTCAATGGCTTCATGAGTTGTATAGGAATACTGTGAGCAGGATAATGTCCAGATGCCATAAACTGCGAAAGGAAATGAGTTAATTGTCTGAAGGAGAGCTAGCATCGTCTTGAGAGGATTAAGAAATCTGCTGAAACGGTGAAAAATCTGCTGAAACGGTGAAAAATCTGAAAGGGAGCGTTTCCTTTCCGTCCACTGGAATTCCTGAGCGTCGTCCATAACTGCCCTCATTAAGGACGTCGGGTTTGTGAGGTGGTCCTTGCCAGCCGCCCGCCACCCCCACCCCACCCCACACCCCCACCCCACCCCACACCCCCCCCCCCCCCCTCACCCACACGGGGAAGCCTGCTGTGGGCAGGGAGGGGGAAACTGAGATTCTGCAGGTCCCGGGTTTGCACTGGGCACTGTTTGTCGCACAACAGGGTCCAGGAACAAGGTCCAGAAGGCCTGGCTTCGATTCCCGATGGGGGTTCGATTCCCGGCTAATGCATTGA
This sequence comes from Protosalanx chinensis, assembly GCA_030340685.1. NCBI lineage: Eukaryota > Metazoa > Chordata > Actinopteri > Osmeriformes > Salangidae > Protosalanx > Protosalanx chinensis. The sequence continues at coordinate 2,194,251 of CM059317.1, read as the reverse complement.
ACATGTGCGCGCCTGTGAAATGTCCCCACTGTGGGACCATTAAGGAATAATTTGTAGTTCTGTACGATTGGTCTGTGTTCCGTGCCCGATGTTCTAAGTCTAATTAGGAAATCTTCCCCGCAAGCCTCAGCTCACTGGAAATGTCCGTCAGAAATGAGACCAAAATGTCTGGTTTGGAAAGATTTAGACTTCAAGTCATTGCTAGTGTCTAATCCCAAAGTATGTTGGTTTCTTCAAGGGATAAGTGCAACTGATGCTGTTATTATGTCTTATCTTACCCAATAAATACAAGCCAACAGCCCCCGGTTTTAATGAACGTTCCAGTCGTACTCTGTCCTCTTACTTTCTCCAGTTCTCCTCCCTCGCCAAGCGACACTGTGTGAAATCTCCTTCTCTGCGACCTTAAGCGTCTGACCTTTGACCCTCGATCCCGTCCTCTGCAGATGTGAACGAGTGCGAGGAGACCAATGGGGGCTGCGAGGCGCTGTGCTGCAACACCATCGGCAGCTTCTACTGCAGGTGTCCTGCTGGCCAGCAGCTCAAAGAGGACGGGCGGACCTGCCAAGGTGAGACGTCCCTCCGTCTGCCTCTCTGTCGGTCTCTCTCTTTGTTTTTCCTCTCTCTGCCTGACTTCCAGGGGTATATCTGGCTCGTCAGTTTGTGGTGTCGAGCAGGAGTTTCTCTGGTTCCCTCTCTGGATGTCTTCCTGCTCCTGTGGTCTGTCCGGGCTGGCGTGGCGTGGAGGTTGGTCTCCATGATGCCAGGGCCACCCCCCCTCTTTCTTTCCTTCTCTCCCCCACCTTTCTCTTTCGTCCATCTCCCGCTTTCTTTTCCCTCATCCCCCTCTCTTTCTTGTATTTCTCCCTTTCACTTTCCCCCTCCTTCATGCCTCCTCCATGTCTCTCTCTCTCTCTCTCATTTCCTCTCTATCCGCCACTCTCTCTATTTGCCACCCTCTCCCCATCCATCTCCCTCTCTCTCTCCCTCTCCCTTCTTCTCCCTCCCCCTTCTCTCCCACCCCGCTTCCCTCCATCTACCTCTTCCTTTTCCCCCAGACCATGCCAGTCCCCTGGGCATCGGAGCCACAGTTTCCATCCAGACCTTCCTTGCTGGTTCCCCCAGAGCTCTGGCTCTTTGAGAAGCCCTTTATATTCTGGGATTCATTGCAATCACGATATATGTTTCATGCCAAGCCCGTAAGACATGGTACTGCACATTAAGCAGAGGTAGCAGGAATGCCAACAGACAGACATAGTAGCAACATCTGGTCCGGAGTACGTTAGCATGATTGCTTATTTCAAGAGCCGGCGAGAGTTCTAGTCCAGTCGAGTTCAGGACTTTTAAATAGACATGTTGAAACAGCTGGGTTTAACATTAATGACTTTAACAGCCTATCTATTTTTACTCTGATGTATTCAGAACAAAACATCCTTTATCGGATCATTTGACTTCTTTCGGCTTTCGGCTTTCTTCTACGACGGCTTTCTTCTACGAGCTGACCGAGTCGATATTAAATGGTAAATGGACGGCAATTACGCGTGCCTTAGCTGCACTCAATGCCCTTTACATCCGCCCCTTCGCACGCACGCCAACGGCGGGTTCTTACCAGGGGCAGACACCTAACACGCGATCACCTCCCTGCTCTTAGTGCCGTTCTCTTCTCTCGTATGACAGGCGGTCACTCCGGGTCAAGTTAGCCCGCGCATAACCTGGCATCGGATCTCAAACGAGCTCAGTCAGAACAGAGTGAGAGAGAGAGACCCCACGCATTACACTTGATTTTTTCATCTAAGAGGAGCATACCTGACCGTAAAATGTTGCTGAGGAAAATACGGGGTTATGGAAGATATTTTCTATCCAGTTGAAATAAACAGACGGCGTTCTGTTTGGAGAGCGTGCGGCGTATCTTAAATAAAACAGCAAGGCCAGATGAGTCACCGCGGAGAGATTTAGCTCCTGCGAGCGACTCGTCTTATTTTTGGAGCCCGTTTTGTTATGAATGAACAGCGTCGGGATGAATGGCGCATGGCTGAACGGAGAATGCCAACAGTTACCGTGCCAACGGTAACCAGGCACACGCAGAGAGCGGGACGCAGGTCCGTCAACAGTCCAGGAGAGCCTCTGGTCCGCTGCAGGACACAGGCTGGAGGCCAGGGTAGGAGGGGGCACCGGCGCTGTGCCAGGCTGTGGAGGGAGGGTGGGGGTCCCTGTGTGGGTGTGTATGGGGGGGATCTGAGCGTGTGTTGGGTGGAAGGTGGTCTCTGCGGGGGGGACTATTGGTGTGGATGTCCATGTTTGTGTGCGGCTGTGTGGGTTCATTAGCACCTGAAGGTGATCCCATCTCTCTCTCCAACAGCAACATGCAGTGAGCAGGCAGGGAGAGGCAGGGCGCTGGGCTCTTCCAGGAAGGCCCTTCTAACAAAAACAGCCCCCCCTCCACACAGGCACACACACTAACAGGCTCACAGAGGCCTGTGTTGACATTATTCTGCAATTCAGTACAGATTTATTACTCTGGTTCTTTACTGCGCACATGCCTGTCATTCATCTTCCATGCTTATCTGCCTGGCGTTGCTCATTCATATCTCAACCCCCCTTGATCTGTGTGTGTGTGTGTGTGCACATGCCAGTGTTAGCGTCCATGTGAATGTGTACTGCATGCGTGTGTGTATGTGTGTGTCCATGCCAGGGTTGGCTCTCATGTGTGTGTGTGTTTGTGTACTGTTATGTGCGTGCGGTATGTTTGTGTGTGTATACTGTATGTGTGTGCGTGTATGTGTGTATCTGCATGTGTGTACTGTATGTGTGTGTGTGTGTATCTGCATGTGTGGACTGCATGTGTGTGTGTGTGTATCTGCATGTGTGGACTGTGTGTGTGTATCTGCATGTGTGTGTGTGTTTGTGTATCTGCATGTGTGGACTGCATGTGTGTGTGTATTTGAGTGTGTGTGTGTGTATCTGCATGTGTGGACTGCATGTGTGTATCTGCATGTGTGTGTGTGTGTGTGTGTGTGTGTATCTGCATGCTTGTGCACGCCCCGTGTCTGACAGTGAGAGGATCCCCCTGTATCAGCTGCTGATGGTTCGTCTTGCCTGATGGCTTCTCTCGCTGACAGACTGACCGCTTCAGTCGTGTTCAGTAGGTGATGCAGCCTCGCAGCCATGCAGCCATGCAACCACACAGCCATGCAGCCATGCAGCCATCTCCCACTCTACATCTTGAGATGTCACGTTCATTGGTGTTATTGCTTTATTGTTCGCGTCCTACAAGTAGACTACTGTCTGTCAGAGACTCAGCTTCAATTTACTATTTGGCTGTATGCTCTTATAATAATAATGCCTCAGTTAGCAGGCGCTTTTATCCAAAGCGACTTTCATTAAGTACAGGGACAATCTTCCCGAGACAAGTAGGGTGAAGTGCCTTGCCCAAGGACACAGCGTCATATAGCCACAGCCAGGGTTCGATCTCACAACCTTCCGCTCATGAGGCCAACGCCTTAAACCGCTGAGCCATCTGACTCCTCTGAGTTCTTCCCTTGGCCCTTCTCGTGATGTTGTTTCATAATCTATGAACCCACTATGTTTTGGGGTCTATCACGTTGCTATGCTCAGTGACCGATGCTCTTTTGTAAAGCTCTCTCTTGTAAGGCGCTTTGGATAAAAGCGTCTGCTAAATGAATAAATGTAAATGTATCGCAAATAACCGAAGGACTAGTTGCCGGGTTCAAGCGACAGCCCTAAAGGTTGACCGCTTTCCATGGTGTTTTTCTAAATGGACTCGGGAAGGGCGGGGGGGGGGGTCTGAACCGTGGACGTGGTCCCACGCGGTTACGGTTCCTCCGTTTCTGTGTGTTCCTTGGCTCGGGATCAGAGAGGAGGACTGCCCTGGCTCTGCTGAATCGCCCGGGTTCACGGCGAGATTCCTTCCTCTGACAGATGTTTGGCTCCTGCAGATCACGCTGAAGCTCAGGCGCGTATCTGATTTGGCACCAGCCTGGTGGCTAAGTTATTTCTTGCATCGGCTTCGGTATCAAAAGTAGACAACAGGTATGATCAATCTTTTTCTAAGATTCGTCTGGAATACCTGAATGCTGCGTCCTGTAAATCTCTCTGCCTTCTTCACCAGCCTTTGAAGTGACACCAGGAATACAACGGCCAGCTGTGGTTTTGATTCAGCATCAGAGATAATCTCTTTTTTTTTCTTCCTGCTGTTGGCTTTGCCGGTGCTGTTACCCCAAAAAATGCTATTTCATTCTTTCGATGTGTCTAGACTTGGATGCACTCGAATCCCAGGCGGGGAAGGAGGAGAGTGGGCAAGAGGAACGAGAGGGGGCAGAGGAAAGAGAGAGAATTAGAGGAGGAGGGCCCAAAATGGGCTGTGGAAATGGAGTGGAGAAAGAGAGAGGGAGAGAGATTGTTTAAATAGAAACAGAGACAGGCAAAAGAAACAGCGGTTGGGTTTTCGCTCGGGATGTGACTGGCTGGCAGGTCTTCTGGTTCCTTCCACGGCACGCGTAGCCAACACCATCTCCAGCTCCCTCTCTACTCAGCAGAGGCATTGCTTTCTCCGACGGAAACTCTTAGAGATCCTCGATCGTCTTGTTGCTTTGTTCTTATAGATACAGCAGTTTTCCTTGGAGACACACTTTGGAGAGGTGCTTTTACGGAGATTGTTGGAGAGACACTTTGGCGATGTCGCTGGGGGTCACCGTGTCGTTGTCCCCTGCTCGCTGCCTGCTTATGCTGCTGTGTGTTGGGGCGATTGTGGACTCTGTCTCCGGGGCCAACTACCTGTATCACAGACGCATATGCTACAACTGTTACCACGGATACTACGGGTTTATCCCAGGACACCTGAGGCCAGGTGAGGGCTAGGTTCCACATGGATGTGTTCATATCTCACCTGGAGCAGAGGTGGTCTCAGAGAGAGAAATAGACACACACACACAGAGAGACACAGTGGAGAGACAGATAACACAGGAGAGAGAGGGAGAGGGGACAGAGAGAGACACACACACACAGAGAGGCACAGTGGAGAGACAGATAACATAGGAGAGAGAGGGAGAGGGGACAGAGAGAGAGAGAGAGACACAGAGATACAGAGACACAGTGGAGAGACAGATAACACAGGAGAGAGAGGGAGAGGGGACAGAGAGAGAGAGACACAGAGATACAGAGACACAGTGGAGAGACAGATAACACAGGAGAGAGAGGGAGAGGGGACAGAGAGAGAGAGACACAGAGATACAGAGACACAGTGGAGAGACAGATAACACAGGAGAGAGAGGGGACAGAGAGAGACACACACAGAGACACAGGAGAGAGGGGACAGAGAGAGAGACACACACACAGAGAGACACAGTGGAGAGACAGATAACACAGGAGAGAGAGGGAGAGGGGACAGAGAGAGCGACACATACAGAGACACAGGAGAGAGGGGACAGAGGGACATTTGCAGTAGAGAGACAGTGCAAAAGAGAGAGACAGAGCAACGAGAGAGAGGCAGAGTGGGAGAAATGCAGAGTGGGCGAGAGGCCAGAGAATACTTTCAAAGTCTCCCAGAAATACCACCCTGCTGTGTCAGTGCGATGGTGGCGTCCCTCACATTGTTGTGTCGTTCGTGAGTTCGTGACTCAAGCCTCTGCTGTGTGTAACATATTGGACTGTACAGCTTCTGTTGCTTGGCTTGTGATTCCCACTTGCGCCTCTCAGCCCAGAAGGCTGTTTATGTTCTGCTAAATCAAACGTAGACAAAATGCTGATGTGACGGTGAAATGATGCGTTTCGAATTACGTTTTTTACAAGAAGTCAGACCATTAAGAACTTGCAGATTCAGTACTGGGCAGAGCTGGGGGGGTGGCGGTGTTACAGGGGGTGTTACAGGGACTGGGTTCTGCTGGGCTGGTCTGGTCTGGGCTGTGCTGGGCTGTGCTGGGCTGGGCTGGGCTGTACTGGGCTGGTCTGGGCTGTGCTGGGCTGTGCTGGTCTGGGCTGTACTGGTCTGGGCTGGTCTGGGCTGTACTGGTCTGGGCTGTACTGGGCTGGTCTGGGCTGTGCTGGGCTGTGCTGGTCTGGGCTGGGCTGGTCTGGGCTGTACTGGTCTGGGCTGGTCTGGGCTGTACTGGTCTGGGCTGTACTGGGCTGGTCTGGGCTGTGCTGGGCTGTGCTGGTCTGGGCTGTGCTGTTCTGGGCTGTACTGGTCTGGGCTGGTCTGGGCTGTGCTGGTCTGTGCTGGGCAGGTCTAGACTGTACTGTGCTGGTCTGGGCTGTGCTGGTCTGGTCTGGGCTGGTCTGGGCTGGTCTGGGCTGTGCTGGGCTGGTCTAGACTGTACTGTGCTGGTCTGGACTGTGCTGGTCTGCGCTGTGCTGGTCTGTGCTGGGCTGGTCTGGGCTGTACTGGGCTGGTCTGGGCTGTGCTGGGCTGGGCTGGTCTGGGCTGGTCTGGACTTGACTCTGCTAGACCAGACTGGACTCATTTAGATGGCATGTAACAGTCAGCTGTCTCTGTCCAGATGTCTGCCTGCCTCACCCTCACCCTCCCCCCACCCCAACCCTGTCTTTCTACCTCCCACCTCTCTCTCCCAGGGGCGGTGCCACGCACTCTCTCCCTCAGAGAGAGAGGACGAGAGAAAGGAAAGGGAGGGGGGGGGGAATTATGGACGAGAGTGAGAGAGAAGAGGGATGGAGAAAGTGTGGGAGAATGACAGAGGGAGAGAGAGAGAGAGAGAGGGAGACTGAAAGAGAGAGACAGAGAGGCAGTGTGGAGGCTGTGTGGAGGCTGTGTGGGGGCTGTGGTATCATTTCTACTCTGGATAGTGAGTCGTTACAAAGGGGATTTGTATTGCTGGTTCAGTGTGGCAAATTGCGTTTCACAGTATGGTATTTTTCTCAATGACAAACACAAGACAACGACACATGGAGGATAACAGGGGCAGGAGGCTTCAGCAGCCAAAATCTACAGAACGTTTCTTTATTTATGTAGATTAGAACCATCGCTCGGTCCACGTCTCCTTTCATTGTGAAGCCTTCTGTGGCCTAACGCTGCAGAACATTCCGGACATAGTGTCCATCGTCAAAATCAGTCAGGACTCGTGAGAACGTACCGGAACGCACCAGAAACACAATCTGGATCACCTTTAATGTGGTCTGTGACACTGTGACCTATCTGTTTAAGCACCACAGAGAACAAAGGATATCACATATTGAGTAAACAGAGTGGCCTAAAGCAATTAGTTTGACACCTTCGGCACCTCTTATCTTCCAACGGCTCAACCTTGTTGACAGTTAACAGGAGAGCCTAGAGGTGCAGAGAGAGAGAGAGAGAGAGAGAGAGAGAGAGAGGGGGGGGAAAGAGAGGAGAGAGAGAGGAGAGAGGGAGGAGAGGATAGAGTGAGAGAGAGAGAGAGGAAAGAGAGAGAGAGAGGAGAGAGAGGGGAGAGAGAGGAGAGAGGAGAGGGAGGAGAGAGGAGAGAGAGAGAAGAGAGAGGAGAGAGGGAGAGAGTGAGAGAGGAGAGAGGGAGAGAGTGAGAGAGGAGAGAGAGAGTGAGAGAGGAGAGAGAGAGAGAGAGAAGCGAGAGGAGAGAGGGAGAGAGAAGAGAGAAGAGAGAGGGAGGGAGTGAGAGAGGAGAGAGGAAGAGAGTGAAAGAGGAGAGAGAAGAGTGAGAGAGGAGAGAGAGAGAGAGAGAGAAGCGAGAGGAGAGAGGGAGAGAGAAGAGAGAAGAGAGAGGGAGGGAGTGAGAGAGGAGAGAGGAAGAGAGTGAAAGAGGAGAGAGAAGAGTGAGAGAGGAGAGAGGAGAGAGAGAGGAGAGAGAGAGAAGAGAGAGGAGAGAGGGAAAGAGTGAGAGAGGAGAGAGGAAGAGAGTGAAAGAGGAGAGAGAAGAGGGGACAGAGAGGAGAGAGAGAGAATGAGAGAGGAGAGAGAGAGAGTGAGAGAGGAGAGAGAGGAGAGAGAGGAGAGAAAGAGGAGAAATTGCAGGGATAGAGGAGAGAGGAGAGACTGGAGAGTGAGATTGGGGAGAGCGAAAGAGAGATAGGGGAGAGAGAACGAGAGAGAAAGCAAAAGAGGAGAGAGAGATGGGGAGAGAGTACAAAAGAGAGAGGTAGAGGAGAGATAGAGAGAGAAAGAGAGAGGAGAGAAAAAAGACAGAAAGAAAGAAAGAGAGATAGACAGAGAAAGAGAGAGACAGTATAAGTAAAGGTCCCTGGGTTTGGAGACTGACAAACAAAACACACCGGCCCCCCCTCACCCCCAGCCCCTCCACCCTCCACCCTCCCCCTGCTCCCCAGACGAACGCACATTAAGCTCCCAAATGAAGCTCAAATCCTGTGCTGTTTGATGTGCGGTCCAGTTCTCCTTGTAGTGCGCGGTAGAACGTTGTTTTGTTTACGAATGCAAGGTGCAGAACACCGGGCCGTGTATGTTTGGCCTGGTTCTGCGTCGCGTACCGAACGCTCCTATTCCGTGTCATGGAGAGTCTGGGAATCCGGAACGTTCATTTGGTTTGAAATGTTGGCTCGTTGTTTCCACATGGTGGATTTGTCTCGTTTGGGGACCTGATCCTTCTGTCCCTGTCAGTCTTCTGATCTGAGGAGCTGAGGAAGTCATGAAGCCTTGTCAAGGTCCTGAACATCCAGCATGGATCCTCTGTGATCCTACCAAGCACTTCACCTTAGAATGACTTTCCTCCTGACAGCCTGGTGGAAAAGTGCTATCTCTTTCATTTCTCTGATTGTGTGTATGTTTCTGTGTGTTTCTGTGTGTGTTTCTGTGTGTTTCTGTGTGTGTTGCTGTGTGTGTTTCTGTGTGTGTGTGTGTGTGTGTTTCTCTGTGTTTCTGTGTGTGTTTCTGTTTGTGTTTTTGTGTGTGTTTCTGTGTGTTTCTGTGTGTGTTTCTGTGTGTGTGTGTTTCTGTGTGTGTTTCTGTGTGTGTTTCTGTGTGTGTATCTGTGTGTTTCTGTTTCTGTGTGTTTCTGTGTGTGTTTCTGTGTGTGTTTCTGTGTGTTTCTGTGTGTGTTTCTGTGTGTTTCTGTGTGTTTCTGTGTGTGTTTCTGTGTGTTTCTGTGTGTGTTTCTGTGTGTGTTTCTGTGTGTGTTTCTGTGTGTTTCTGTATGTATTTCTGTGTGTGTGTGTGTGTGTACCGGCCCCTGTAGATATCGATGAGTGCCAGGTGCATAATGGGGGCTGCCAGCACAGGTGTGTGAACACCAGGGGCTCCTACCACTGCGAGTGCAACCCAGGATTCAGACTGCATGTGGACGCACGGACCTGCCTGGGTGAGGAGCGCAAGCACACACACGCCAATGAAGAGACACACACACACCAATGAAGAGACACACACACACACACGCCAATGAAGAGACACACACACACACCAATGAAGAGACACGCACACACCAATGAAGAGACACACACACACACACGCCAATGAAGAGACACACACACACACACCAATGAAGAGACACACACACACCAATGAAGAGACACACACACACACACGCCAATGAAGAGACACACACACACACCAATGAAGAGACACACACACACACCAATGAAGAGACACAAACACACACACCAATGAAGAGACACAAACACACACACCAATGAAGAGACACACACACACACCAATGAAGAGACACAAACACACACCAATGAAGAGACACACACACACACACGCCAATGAAGAGACACACACACACACCAATGAAGAGACACAAACACACACCAATGAAGAGACACACACACACACCAATAAAGAGACACACACACACACACCAATGAAGAGACACGCCTGCACACAAACTAATGTAGAGACACGCGTACACACACACACACACCAATGAAGAGTCAAGCACACACACACCAATGAAGAGTCAAGCACACACACACACGCCAATGAAGAGTCAAGCACACACACACCAATGAAGAGTCAAGCACACACACACCAATGAAGAGTCAAGCACACACACACACGCCAATGAAGAGACACGCACACACACCAATGAAGAGACACACACACACTAATGAAGAGACACGCACACACACACCAAAGAAGAGACACGCACACACACATCAAAGAAGAGACACGCACACACACGCTAATGAAGAGACATGCACACACACACTAATGAAGAGACATGCACACACACACACCAATGAAGAGACACGCGCACACACACCAATGAAGAGACACACACACCAATAAAGAGACACACACACACACACACACACCAAGTGTGAACCGAGTTTCCCTCGGGATAAATAAAGTAATCTGAATCTGAATCTGAATGAAGAGCCAAGCACACACACACACTAATGAAGCGACATGCGCACACACACACACTCACGTAAGCACACACACACCAAGGAAGAGACACGCACACACAAATGAAGAGACACGCACACACATGCGAACACACAGTCACACTCACATGCGCGCTCCAGCTACGCTGCGTGACGCTCTGTACCTCCGCTCCTCGTCTCCTGGGGGATCCCAGATCACCTTCCCCCCGTGACCTCTCGCTCCCCTCAGGTCTCTCAGGTCTCTCTCCCCGCTCACACGGAGCGGACGCCTTTCCAACCTGCTGATAGCCCTCTGGTGTAAACTCCACATCAAGCCTAATGCGGAGGAATGTACACACAGTGTCTCCTCTGACATGATGAATGGAAATGTACATGAATCATGTTGGTCTTGGCCATAGGTCTGGTTTTAGGTGTGCTGTGCGGGAGGGGAGAGTAGAGGGGAGAGGGGGGGACAGGAGTGGAGGAAGGGAAGGGGAGGGGAGGGGAGAGGAGGGAAGCAGGGGAGTAGAGGGGAGAGGAGGGGAGTGTAGAGAGGAGAGGAGAGGAAGGGAGAGAAAGGGAGTACGGAGAGGGGATGGGAGAGGAGAGAAGAGGAGGGAAGAGGAGGATAGAGAATGGGAGAGTAGGGGAGGGGAGAGGAGAGGAGAGATGGGGAAGGGGGGGAGGAAAGCAGGGGAGTAGAGGGAAGAGGAGGGGACTGTGGAGAGGAGAGGAGAGGAAGGGAGAAGAAGGGAGTAAGGAGAGTGGATGGGAGAGGTGAGAAGAGGAGGGAAGGGGAGAGGAGGATAGAGAAGGGGAGAGGAGGGGAGGGGAGAGGAGAGAAGAGGAGGGAAAAGGAGAGGAGGATAGAGAAGGGGAGAGGAGGGGAGGGGAGAGGAGGGGAGAGGAGGATAGAGAAGTGGAGGGTAGGGGAGGGGAGAGGAGAGGAGGAGTCCCTGAGAGCTGGATGTGTGACAGCTCAGATGACTGTGGATGTCGACGGTTCGTCGGTCTGTATGAGTGTGCGTGACAGAGGTGGTGTGGGGGACCTGGAGTTCCTGTACGGAAGAAGAATGTTCCAAACCAACTGAGCTAAAGCTCAGGAGAAGAGGAGGGCGCTGACAGATGACTCTCAAATAACCTAGCAACCCAAACCACCTCTGTCACGACACATTGCATCAGCAGAGGCCACACAGGCAGGGGAGAGGATGATGCGTGGCTCTCAGATTTACATTTTACATTTATCCAGAGTACAGGGACATTCCCCCTAAGGCAAGTAGGGTGAAGGGCTATACCCAAGGACACAACGTCATGTTGGCACAGCCGGGAATCGAACTCACATCCTTCCGATCGCCAGCCCGGCGCTTTAACCGCTCAGCCAGCTGACCTGTCGCTCTTGATGTGGCTCGTTCCGCTCGTCCATTCTTCTGGGTTCCAGCTCAAACGGCCTGTTCCCACAGTGAACTCTCCCCATCCAGAGAGAAACGACAGGTCAGGCATCGACGGATGACTCGCCGCTCCGTCGCAACACGGGACCACGCGACACCCCCCCACGAGGACAAAGTGGCCCCCTCCCCGAGACCCGACCACCAGGCTCGTGGCCGCCCGCGGAGCCCGGCCCTCAGGATGGAGTCACCCAGAGAGACGAGGGAGAGACAGGGGGGCCGCAGGTCAAAGGGCGGACGGGGGGGGATGTCCTTCCTGCCGGTGAATGATCCTGTGTGATGTTTGGCTCCGGGGAGCAGATGGCTCTTTAATGGCTCACAGCTCGGAGGTGTTCAGCGAGCCGCTCAGCCCTGTGTTTGTGTTGGGGGACGGTTCTGAGGTCGGAATCTTCCGGAAAAAAATACACACATTCCGAATCCCCCACGGCCAGGAATGAACTCCTTCCCAAACGGCAAATGAGTCGTTTCTAAAGAGTTTAGTTTGAAACAGTTGCCTTAACATTATATATTCTTTTTTTATTGTATGTGTGTGTGTGTGTGTGTGTCTGCAGCCGTCCAGTCCTGCAGCATCAGTAATGGGGGGTGCGAGCACTACTGCGTCCAGCAGTCTCCTGCCCACTTCCGGTGTCGCTGCAGACCACACTACCTGCTGGAGGAGGATGGCAAGCACTGCAAATGTGAGGGCCCCCTCTGTCTGTCCCCCGCCCTGAGGGCCCCCTCTGTCTGTCCCCCGCCCTGAGGGACCCCCTCTGTCTGTCCCCCACCCCAAGGGCCCCCTCTGTCTGTCCCCCGCCCTGAGGGCCCCCTCTGTCTGTCCCCCATCCTCAGGGCCTCCTCTGTCTGTCCCCCATCCTCAGGGCCCCCTCTGTCTGTCCCCCACCCTGAGGGCCCCCTCTGTCTGTCCCCCTCCCTGAGGGCCCCCTCTGTCTGTCCCCCACCCTCAGGGACCCCTCTGTCTGTCCACCGCCCTGAGGACCCCCTCTGTCTGTCCCCCACCCTGAGGGCCCCCCTCTGTCTGTCCCCCGCCCTGTCCCCTGTAACTCAAATATTCCCACACATCTCAGTCTGGAGGTCAGGGTGGCCTGTGAACGACCCTGTCAGAGAAATGAAAGTGTGACGAATGGAGGGACCTGTCATAACATTATTATCGGAGAAGTTCCCGCGGTCATGCTTCCAGTCAACAGATGAGACATGACAATTGGGTCTGGGTGATAGTTTCCTGCTTTTCTCAACATTAGACCTCATTATTTTATGACAATACGTGGAATGTCTCGCTCCCTCTCCCTCCCTTTCTCTCTCTCTCTCCCTCTCTCTCTCCCCCTCTCTCTCTCTCTCTCTCTGTCTCTCTCTCTCTCTTTCTCCTCTGGGGTTGTAAGGTGGGACAGTTCGAGAGTGCGGGAAGATTATGATTTTTTAATAATGATGGGCTTTTAGAGGGTTTTTTACGATGTAATTGTTGGCTTCGGCCTCCATCCTCTAATCTGTGCCATACTGCCGGCTCCCATCAGGCCTAGCTGATGTGCTGTGACAGGCTCAAGTCTTCTGCCCGGAATCAAGAGATGATCTACGGCTCTCAACTCTGCGTTAACTTTCTGTGTTGTGCTATTCTACTGCAGCCTACACACTTCCAATCTACTGTACTGTATTCTACTCTACCACACTCCACTACTGGATATTCTATTGTCTACTCCTGTCCTCTATACTCTACTCTCTGGCACTGTACTGTACTCTACTGTAATGTACTGTACTCTAATGTACACTTTTTGTACACTCTATGGTATTGTACTCTAGTGTATTCTACGGTACTGTACTCTACTGTACTCAATGGTACTGTAATCTACTCTATGGTACTTTACTCTACTGCACTGTACTTTACTGCAGTATTTCCCAATCCTGGTCCTCGGGTAACTCCAGTCCTGCAGGTTCTAGATGTTTCCCTGCTCCAACACAGCTGATTCACATGAATGGGTCGATATCCTGCTCTGCAGAAGCCAGATTATGACATTTAAATTTAATGATTTAGCAGATGCTCCTCTGCTCTTGGAGCAGAAAAATATGCAGGGCCACAAACATGTAGGGAAACACTGCTCTACTGTACTGTACTCTACTGTACTGTACTCTAAGGTACTGCACTCTACTGTACTGTACTGTGCTCTATGGTACCTCACTGTACTGTACTGTACTCTACTGTACCTCACTGTACTCTACTGTACTCTATGGTACTGTACTCTATGGTACTGTACTCTACTGTACTCTATGGTACTGTACTCTAATGTACCTCACTGTACTGTACTCTACTCTACTGCACTCTACTGTACCCTATGGTACTGTACTCTACTGTACCTCACTGTACTGTGCTTTATGGTACTGTACTCTACTGTACTCTATGGTACTGTACTATAGTCTACTCTACTCTATGGTACTGTACTGTACTCTACTGCACTCTACTGTACTCTATGGTACTGTACTCTACTTTACTTTATGGTACTGTACTTTACTGTAGTCTACTTTACTTAATGGTACTGTACTCTACTGTACTCTACCTTACTTTATGGTACTGTACTCTACAGTACTCTTCTGTACTCTATGGTACTGTACTGTACTCTACTTTACTTGATGGGACTGTACTCTACTCTGCTGTACTCTACTTTACTTTATGGTACTGTACTCTGCTGTACTCTACTTTACTTTATGGTACTGTACTCTACTGTACTGTACTTTACTTTATGGTACTGTACTCTACTCTGCTGTACTCTACTTTATGGTACTGTACTCTACTGTACTGTACTTTACTTTATGGTACTGTACTCTACTCTGCTGTACTCTACTTTACTTTATGGTACTGTACTCCTCAAGATCTTTCCAGGATGTGACGTTGTGTGCTGGTGATTGACGGGTGTGTTTCTGTCACAGTGCAGAACCCGTGTCTGGACAGGAATGGGGGCTGCATGCACGACTGTCGTGTGGACGGAGGGAACGCCCACTGTGACTGTAAGGTGGGCTACAAGCTGGCGGAGGACAGCAAGACCTGCGAGGGTGAGAGCATCACTGGACCACATGCCATAAACACAGGGGCAGTCATGGTGATCAAGGTAGTGGTAGTCATAGTGATAAACACAGGGGCAGTCATGGTGATCAAGGTAGTGGTAGTCATAGTGATAAACATAGGGGTAGTCATGGTGATTGAGGTAGTGGTAGTCATAGTGATTGAGGTAGTGGTAGTCATAGTGATAAACATAGGGGCAGTCATGGTGATTGAGGTAGTGGTAGTCATAGTGATAAACATAGGGGTAGTCATGGTGATTGAGGTAGTGGTAGTCATAGTGATTGAGGTAGTGGTAGTCATAGTGATAAACACAGGGGCAGTCATGGTGATCGAGGTAGTGGTAGTCATAGTGATAAACATAGGGGTAGTCATGGTGATTGAGGTAGTGGTAGTCATAGTGATTGAGGTAGTGGTAGTCATAGTGATAAACATAGGGGCAGTCATGGTGATTGAGGTAGTGGTAGTCATAGTGATAAACATAGGGGTAGTCATGGTGATTGAGGTAGTGGTAGTCATAGTGATTGAGGTAGTGGTAGTCATAGTGATAAACACAGGGGCAGTCATGGTGATCGAGGTAGTGGTAGTCATAGTGATAAACATAGGGGTAGTCATGGTGATTGAGGTAGTGGTAGTCATAGTGATTGAGGTAGTGGTAGTCATAGTGATAAACATAGGGGCAGTCATGGTGATTGAGGTAGTGGTAGTCATAGTGATAAACATAGGGGTAGTCATGGTGATTGAGGTAGTGGTAGTCATAGTGATTGAGGTAGTGGTAGTCATAGTGATAAACATAGGGGCAGTCATGGTGATTGAGGTAGTGGTAGTCATAGTGATAAACATAGGCGTAGTCATGGTGATTGACATAGTGGTAGTCATAGTGATAGACATAGGGGTAGTCATGGTGATTGAGATAATGGTTGTCATAGTGAAAGACATAAGAGTAGTCATGGTGATTGACATACTGGTAGTCATAGTGATAGACATAGGGATAGTCATGATGATAGACCGAGTGGTAGTCATGGCGATAGTGTTAGTCCTAATGACAGATCCAGTTATAATGATAACTGTTCATTCCCGACTGATCGCAGTGCTGTGCTGAACTGTGGAAGGTGCTGTGTGTGTGCGTGTGTGTGTGTGACCTTGTCTGGCTGTGTCCTCCCAGATATCGACGAGTGTGAGGTGGAGGAGGCTAACTGTGCTCACGGCTGCCACAACAGCCCGGGCTCCTTCGCTTGTGTGTGTAACACAGCTTACGAGCTGGGCTCTGACGGACGACAATGCTACCGTGAGGCGCTGCGCTTCTACATTCACACTGACCGTTTATAGTCTTTTAGTCAGACGCTCTTATCCAGAGCGATTTACAGCAGTGGTTCTCAACCCTGGTCCTCAGGGCCCACAGTCCTGCATGTTTTCGATGTTTCCCTGCTCCAACACACCTGATTCAAATGAATGAGTCACTATGAAGCTCAGCAGAAGCCTGATAATGACAATTCATTTGAATCAGGTGTGTTGGAAGGGGGAAACATCTAAAACATGCAGGACAGTGGGCCCTGAGGACCAGGGTTGAGAACCACTGATTTACAGCAAGTACAGGGACATTCCCTCTGAGGCAAGTAGGGTGAAGTACCTTGCTCAAGGACGCAATGTCATGTTGACACAGCCGGGGTTCGAACTCATGACCTTCTGATCACTAGACTGATTCCCTCACCACTCTGCCCCTTGACTCCTCTAGATCAGACGTTCTCCTACCTCTGATTACCTGTTACTCTCTCGGCCAGTATGCATTGACAGGGATTTTTTACGTCAATGTGTGTGTGCAGGGGAGTCAGGTGGCTCAGCGGTTAAGGTGTTGGGCTCATGATAGGAAGGTTGTGAGTTTGATGACGTTGTGTCCTTGGGCAAGGCACACAGGAATGTCCCTGTACTTACTGTAAGTCCATCTGGATAAGAGCATCTGATAAATGACCAAATGTGAAATGTATGTGTTTGTGTGTGTGTGTGTGTGTGTGTATCAGGGATTGAGATGGAGATTGTGAACAGCTGTGAGTCCAACAACGGAGGCTGCTCTCACCACTGCCAACACTCCACCAGCGGCCCCGCCTGCTCCTGTAACCATGGATACCAGCTCCATGATGACCTCCGGACCTGCTTGGGTGAGACTCAGGGACTGGTGCTGAAAACTGTCCTGAAGGGTTGTGTGTATGAGACTGACTCTGTGTGTGTGTTGTGTCTGTGTGTGCTTTGTTTGGCAGACCTGGACGAGTGTGGAGAGGGTACTTCCTGCTGCGAGCAGGACTGTACCAATTACCCAGGAGGGTACGAGTGCTACTGCGCCGCAGGCTACCGCCTCAACGCAGACGGCTGCAGCTGTGATGGTACGGTCCAACCTCAGTCAACAAGCCAGTTTAGCCTGGCTTGTGTTAGAGGGATCAGAGGGGCTTGCCATAGTCGGGATCCATAATACAGCGCGTGTGCGTGTGTGCGTTTGTACATGTGTGCGTGCAGATGTCGACGAGTGTCTGGCGGCGAACGGAGGATGCGATCACACGTGTCAGAACAACGCCGGATCCTTCCAGTGCTTCTGTCGCCGGGGCTTCCGATTGGACGAGGACCGGAGCTCCTGCATCCGTGAGTTCTCCCAATCGGCCAATCGGTGTCGTGTTTTTAGGTGGCGTGGGTCTGTTTAGACGCAGTGTTGTGATCCCCCTGTCTCTCCTTGCCTTCCTACCGCCCCCTCCACCCCAGCTCTGGAGGATGCAGTGGAGGCCCTGTCCAGCGTGGGCGCTGTGGAGCTGCCCCTGCCCAGGCCCCAGCTCACCCTGCTGCAGGAGCACAACCAGGCCCTGGAGCGCTACGACGACTACGAGGACGACGAGGGGGAGCTGCTGGCCGAGATCACGCTGGCCGAGAAGTTCGGTCAGTGGTTTCGGCAAACGCGCTTTTCCATTTACATTACATGTTGTCATTTAGCAGACGCTCTCATCCAGTGCGATTTACAGCAAGTACAGGGACATTCCCCCTGAGGAAAGTAGGGTGAAGTTCCTTGCCCAAGGACACAATGTCATATTGGCACGGTCGGGCTCAGCACTCCAGAAAATCTGTCTGACTTTCCACCACTGTCTCACTCTCTACGACTGTCCCACTCACTAAATCTGTCTTACAATCGAGAGGTGTCTCTCCCTCCGCATCCAGGCTGGGTTGAGAAAGATGAAACCTCGACCATCTTTCTCCGTTCTCTATTAGAATCAGAATGTGTTTTATTTGCCATGCAAGTTACAACAAACATGGAATTTACTGTGGTAGGATACAGCAAACATAGAACATGTGAACTTAAATAAGATGCGATAAATAATAGAATAATAGAAAGAAAAAAAAGTGGGCACTGGCTGTACATGTGGGGGGCATATAACTGTATCAAGTATGAGTCGCCTATAAAATATAAAATAAGGGTATAGAACATGGAGGAGAATGGATTACACTATACAAATACTGTGGCAGCCAAGACGCTCGATGATACAACAGTGACATCATGGGCGTCGTTAGCCCTGTTTTAGGGGGGCTGAAGCCCCCCTAAAATGTTCTTCAGCCCCCCTAAAAAATTATCGGGATTATTATTATCGGGCCGCCGAAGAAATACGATAATTAATAACAATATTTTATTTCGAAAAATTACCGGATGCTCACGGTTAAATGTCGATAACTTGAGCGTCAAACATGTAACCCACAAGTTCGAAAAACGAGTAAAAAACTGACGTCTTTGGGAATCGCTGGCTAGCTCACCCCCCCCCCCCCCCCCCCCCCCCCGACAGAAAATGCCAGGGGCTAAGCCCCCCTTCTCTTTCTATCCTAGCAACGTCCCTGAGTGACATCTTGTTTGCTGATGCGAATACATAGAAAAGAAAGGTTCTTCCTCCTCCTCATCTGTGTGTGATGTGTGCAGTGTGTGTGAACGACACGTTCGGCCACGACTGCAGCCTGTCGTGTCAGGACTGCACCAACGGGGGGCGCTGTGGCCCGGAGAGGGACGGCTGCGTCTGCCCAGACGGCTGGAACGGGCTCATCTGCAACCAGAGTAAGGACACACACACCCACCGTACACTTACGCACACTCCCAAACACACACAGATACTCATGCACCTGCACGTTCGGTTCATTTACATGTATTTATTTAGCGGACGCTTTTATCCAAAACTACTTACAAGAGAGAGCTTTTACAAAGAGCATCGGTCACTGAGCATAGCAACGTGATAGACCCCGAACACAGCGGGCTTTTAGATTGTGAAATATATAATGAGAACCAATAAGTGCAAAGGGAAGAGCTATAAGAGCATGCGAACATAACACAACAATCGCAACAACACATAAGGGTTGCGAACAATAAAGCAAGAAAGCAACAACACTAGCGAGTCACCGAATGGGGACGACAAGTAATTCTGAGCAACATCAGATTATATTTCTAAGTGCCATTGGTTCACACATACACACACCTTCTCACACGTCCTCAGCACTCACGAGTGTGTGTGTGTGTGTGTGTGTACAGCTTGTTCAGAGGGATTCTTCGGTAAGAACTGCTCGTTCCGATGCAAGTGTAAGAACGGGGCGACCTGTGACCCTGTTACCGGGAGCTGCCGCTGCCCGCCTGGCGTCAGCGGAGACCTCTGCCAGGATGGTCAGTCACTGAGACAAATGCACTTAAATTTTTTTGAAAAATCAACTGTTGACATGTATTTGGCTTACAATATGTATTCAATCTACCGAATGACTTAAGATAGTAATTCAACATAGCCCAGTGGTTCTTAGCCTGGGTTCAGTCAGTCTCAGGGGTTCGGTGAGTCAATCTCAGGGGTTCGTGAGTCAGTCTCAGGGGTTCGGTGAGTCAGTCTCAGGGGTTCGTGAGTCAGTCTCAGGGGTTCGTGAGTCAGTCTCAGGGGTTCGGTGAGTCAATCTCAGGGGTTCGGTGAGTCAATCTCAGGGGTTCGTGAGTCAGTCTCAGGGGTTCAGTGAGTCAGTCTCAGGGGTTCGGTGAGTCAGTCTCAGGGGTTCGGTGAGTCAGTCTCAGGGGTTCGTGAGTCAGTCTCAGGGGTTCGTGAGTCAGTCTCAGGGGTTCGGTGAGTCAATCTCAGGGGTTCGGTGAGTCAATCTCAGGGGTTTGTGAGTCAGTCTCAGGGGTTCAGTGAGTCAGTCTCAGGGGTTCGGTGAGTCAGTCTCAGGGGTTCGGTGAGTCAGCCTCAGGGGTTCGGTGAGTCAGTCTCAGGGGTTCGGTGGAAGGTCAAGAGACACATCCGACTCATATGATCCGTGACGACACGATCAAATAAGAAGGGTTCGGGGAATGCGCATATGAAACTGGTGGGGTTCAGTAGGATGTCTAAAGCGTGTGTGTGTGTGTGTGTGGGATCGCAGGATGTCCTAAGGGCCTGTACGGGAAGCAGTGCAATAAGAAGTGTAACTGTGCCAACAACGGGCGCTGCCACCGCACCTACGGAGCCTGTCTGTGTGACCCTGGACTGTACGGACGCTTCTGCCACCTGCGTAAGTCCTGCCTGTGTCACCCCTCGCCCCTCACCCCTCGCCCCTCTTCTCTCACCTCTCAGAATTAAACTGAAATATTTCAGTGGTGTTTGGTGCCATTTGGTACCAGTTATTTTAATCAGTGTCATGAACATGTCTCTCATCAGGGTCTGTTCATGTGTGGTGTGGATGGATGGATGAGGTTCTCACTCTCCCTCCATTACACCCCCATCTCCCTTGCCTTACTCCCCATCCCCCTCCCTCCCTCCCTCCTTCCCTCTCTCTCTCTCTCTCTCTGTCTTTCTCTCTCTCCAGCCTGTCCTAAATGGGCCTTCGGTCCGGGCTGCTCCGAGGAGTGTAAGTGCGTCCAGCAGAACACTCTGGAATGCCACCGTCGCCACGGCGCCTGCATCTGCAAGCCGGGTTACCAAGGCAACACGTGCAAAGAAGGTCAGCGTGCCTGCATTTTTGGCGTCCGCGCACGTCGTTGCTCAACTCGCACCCCCCCCAGTCCACCTTAGAGAACTGCTGCGCTCAGACTTCATCAGAGAAATGTTCAGTGGCATTTACATAACATTCACATGTAGTAATTTAGCAGATGCTCTTATCCAGAGCGACTTACAGCAAGTACAGGGATATTCCCCCTGAGGCAAATAGAGTGAAGTGACTTTCCCAGGGACAAAAGATCATGTTGACACAGCCAGATTTTGAACCGGGGACCTTCTGATTACTAGCCCGAACGCCCTAACCCACAGCAGTGTGTGAGCCTGTGCTCGTCTTAACCTGCCATCCTCTGGGCTGTGGTCCTTCTACAGAGTGTGACCCCGGCAGCTACGGAGCAGGCTGTGACAGGAAGTGCTCCTGCCCTCCCGGAGTCTCCTGCGATCACGTGACAGGGAAGTGCCAGCGCCACTGCCCCGCTGGTCGTCGTGGAGACAACTGCGACCAAGGTAGGTCGTCAAGGTCTCCTCAGGGGTGTGGGGGTGAAGTCAGGAAGACTCCAGTGTGTGTGTGTGTGTGTTTCAGACTGTCCTGAGGGCAGGTTTGGAGAGGGCTGTGTCCAGGCCTGTGAGTGTACAGGAGCTCCATGTGACAGGGTGACAGGACAGTGCCACTGCCTTGCCGGCACTAGAGGAGCACACTGTGAGCACGGTAAGAGCGGCAGCATGCTACCGTACGCTGATGAGATGATCATGATGAGGACGAGATAATGATGATGATAATGCCAACAATGAGAAGAATGTTAGCAACGCTAATGAAGATGTCAGCAACAATGAGGATGATTATGATGATGACTATCTCCCTCTCTCTCTCCCTCTCTCTCTCTCTCTCTCTCTCTCTGTTTGTCTTTCCCTCCCTCCCTCTCCCTCCCTCTCTCTCTCTCTCTCTCTCTCTCCCTTTCTCTGTTTGTCCCTCGCTCGCTCTCTCTCTCTCTCTCTCTCTCTCTGTTTGTCTTTCCCTCCCTCCCTCGCTCCCTCCCTCTCTCTCCCTCTCTCTCTCTCTCTCTTTCACACTCTCTCTCTGTTTGTCTTTCCCTCCCCCCCTCCCTCCTTTTCTCTCTCTCCCTCCCTCCTTCTCTACAGTGTGTTTGGAGGGCTGGTGGGGTGCACACTGCAGGGAGCTCTGTCCCCTGTGTGAGAACGGAGGAGTGTGTGACAAACACAACGGGAGCTGCCTGTGTCCTCCTGGCTTCATGGGCAAGCTGTGCCAGAACGGTCAGTCCCTTCCACTGGTCATGCCAGCACTGGTGACGTCATCAGGGCATCACATGCACTTCCATGGGCATAATACTGGCGTATTATGTGAAGCCCTCTGTGATTGTGAGATAGCTCAACGGTTAAGGCGTTGGCCATGATCAGAAGGTTGTGAGATCGAGCCCCCTCTGTGGCTATATGACGTTGTGTCCTTGGGCAAGGCACTTCACCCTACTTGCCTCAGGGAAAAATGTCCCTGTACTTACTGTAAGTCGCTTTGGATAAAAGCGTCTGCTAAATGAATACATTTAAAATGTATAAAGTGCCAGACAAATCAAGTTTCATTGATAGAAAACAACTCAGGACTATTGTGATATCCCATGCAGTAGTGTCAGTATCCAGAGATATAAACAGATAGATGGGTGTTAAAGTGTTAACACCTCCTTGAATTAAGTTGCTAATCCACCCCTGTCGGCTAGCACCACCTCCCCCCCTCAGCCCCCCCAGTCCCCTCACACACAGTCCTATTCACACACGCTGTCTGAGTTGAGAGTAAATGTTATTTCAGTTTTTAAAAACAACTGCCTCTCATTGGAGTTGGTGGCCGATCGACTGATCTAGCATCACGGGAGCTAGCTGTGCTGAATGTCCGCCAGTGTTATATATGAAGCGTGTGGTGTGGTAGTGACGCTTCACAAAAGACACGTCTGGGTTGGAGTGGGGCCATCGCAGCATGTGTGCTTCATATAACATGATTTGTGTGTGATTTCTAGTTTGCCCAACGGAACAATGTGCCCTGTGTGCAATCTATATGTATTTTAGTATTACATCATATTAAGAGGAAATAGACTTACATTTATTCATTTAGCAGACGCTTTTATCCAAAGCGACTTACAGTAAGTACAGGGACATTCTCCCTGAGGCAAGTAGGGTGAAGTGCCTTGCCCAAGGACACAGATTCATATAGCCACAGCCAGGGTTCGATCTCACAACCTTCCGATCATGAGGCCATCGCCTTAACCATTGAGCCATCTGACCCCCGTAGATGTGTAGCTGTGCTACACATGGTATTATATGTGTCCTTCTCTGTGTGTGCGTCATTATGAGTGTATTTACGTCCTGCGCATGTGTGTGTGTGTGCGTCCTCTCCAGCTTGCCCGACAGGACGTTTTGGCGCGGGCTGCCAGCTGAAGTGTGTGTGTGAAAACAACGCCCGCTGCCACCATGAGACCGGGCGCTGTACCTGCGGGCCGGGGTGGACCGGGCACAGCTGCAGGAAAGGTAGAACTGGAACACCTAGATACACACACCGACAAAAAGCATAGACTCTCATATCTGTCTACATGTCTATATGTCTATATGTCTGTCTATATCTGGTTCACATTCGAGACAGGAACCACTCACTTAACCACGTACTTAACTTACTTATTTTTTTAATGCAATAATTTTTTATACTGTACTTTATCGTGCCCCCCTATTGTTATTATTGTTATATTACCCTGCAACTCTGTGTGCTGTACTTTACTCTGCTGCTGTTGTGAACTGCAATTCCCCCCCCCCTGGAGGACAAATAAAGGTTTATCTAATCTAATGTATTATATTATATTAGATTAGATTCAACTTTAATGTCATTACACAGGTATAAGTACAGGGTAACAAAATATTATTCTACCTATATATAACCTTTATTTCACCAGGAAGGTCCCATTGTGTTACAGTAACTCTTCTCACAGGGAGTCCTGGCCAAGACAGGCAGCAGAAAAGAAGTTGCAGAATTTGCACAAGGCCACACACACACACAAACAAAGTACACCACAATTTACACTATAATGCTAAAAATTACACTTCATGACAGGCTATATAAAAACAAGCTAATACATATAGCTAAATAAATAAAAGTTAATAATAAATAATAAAAATAAATTGATAAAAAGCATCAGGTTAAAAACAGTTGCAATGTTCTTTTAGAGCTGATTGCAACATGTTTTTAAAGGTACTGAGTGGTGGGAGTGATTCCAGCTTTAGAGTGACTTAACCTAATCCTACCTATTGGTAGGTAGGTTGGTGTACCAGAAAAGCTTTCAGAGGTAGTCATCTGGACACTGGAAAATCAAGCAATTTCGACTCCAATCCCCTGAAAGCTTTTCTACATTGTTGGTATATCTACGTATAGATCAACGTAGCGCCATATGCATTCAGAAATGCTTCGATGGAGGGCATTTATTAGTCTTAGATTGGAACATGTTGGTTCTTAGATTCATCCCCTGAGCAGCATTGAGGAGACGAGATCGTATCGAAGATCACGCGATGGTTACGTTCATCTCCCGAAATGAGCTGGAAAGGATCGTTCTCAGATTGAGTGTGGTGTTCAGCATTGTCTCGTTGGCGTGTTTCCATGGCAGCGTGCGATGCGGGCCACTGGGGGGAGGACTGCGGTGAGTCATGTGACTGCAGGAACGGAGACGGGAGCTGTGATGTCATAACGGGACAGTGCAACTGTGAGGCTGGGTACACCGGAACGCGCTGCCATCAGAGTGAGTAGGGTGTGTGTGTGTGTGTGTGTGTGCTCTGGATAATTATATTTCTTTTTTACTGTAAACCATTTGTGTCCAGGCATCTAGACTTGCATGTACAGTACATCACATTAAATGTGTGGTTGTGGGAAATGTGACCCTTTTCTTCTCCCAGAATGCCCGGCAGGGACGTTTGGCCTGGCCTGTCGACACCGCTGCCAGTGTAACAACCAGGGGTCATGTGACCATGTGAGCGGGGCTTGCATCTGCCAGGTGGGCTGGACCGGAACTTTCTGTGAGAAACGTAAGATGATGAACCTCTGTGTCTCTCCTCTGTTGAGCTTCCTCTGACCTTTGACCTTTTCCTGACTCTTTTTGACCTCCTCCAGACTCCAAAACTGATAGACCCACAAGACATAGTAGCCAATTAGATTTGTGTATATGTGTGTGTGTGTGTGTGTGGGTGTGTGTGTGTGTGCATAACTAAGTGTAACTGGATGTGGAATGCAAATATATGATTAAAGGAGCACGTAAGGAAGTACAATAGACATAACTAGAGTTATTAAATGAAAATAAATAATAATAATAACAATATTATGATAAACATATTAACAAATATACAAATCCCTCAAAAGTGGCCATCCTTTTATGGCTGAGGTTAATCCCCTGTACAGGTTGTGTGTGTTTGACCCTGTTTCGGTGTGTGTTGTCCTGTGTGTGTGTGTGTCCATGCAGCCTGTCCTCAAGGATTCTATGGTCTGGA
The DNA here is from genome assembly GCA_030340685.1 of Protosalanx chinensis. NCBI lineage: Eukaryota > Metazoa > Chordata > Actinopteri > Osmeriformes > Salangidae > Protosalanx > Protosalanx chinensis. Next base: position 2,169,001 of record CM059317.1, on the reverse strand, counting down.
CTGCCAAGAGAAGTGTGTGTGTTTGAACGGCGGTAGCTGCAACCACGTCAGCGGAGTGTGTGTATGTCGCGTCGGGTGGATGGGCCCGCACTGCAACCTGAGTGAGTTCGACATCTTAACGCACCTCAACACACAGTGACATGTGGTATTTTATACTACAGGTGAAATATTTCCAGTTTACTGATGTAAACTGGTTTGTAGTTTACATTTGTCATGTACAGGTACATGACAATTGAATTAAATTACATCTGGTCCATGTGTCCTTCTGACAGCTTGTCCGGCTGGTTTCTACGGAGACGGATGTAATCAAACCTGTGGTTGCCGTAACAACGGCAGTTGTCACCCGGCGAGTGGGCAGTGTGTGTGTACTCTAGGTTGGACAGGGCCTAACTGCACACAGGGTGAGACTGGGCGTGTGTGTGAGTGTGTACGTGCGCGTTGTTGTGTACGTGGGTGTGAGTGTATGCATTTCTGTGAATGTTTGTGTGTACAAACTTGTTAACGAGACAAACTCATTTTCCCAGAGTGTCCGGCAGGCTTCCATGGGGCGGACTGTCGCCAGCGTTGCCTGTGCCAGAACGGAGCCACGTGTAACAGAACCAGCGGACTGTGTACCTGTGCCAAGGGCTGGATGGGCACTGCCTGTGAGCTGGGTGAGTCCCTGGGTTAAGGAGACACATGATTCCAGGTGGCAGAATCTAGCTTTCCTGGAAATTTTCACACTAGCACACTCTGGGATAGTCTAAAGCAGGGGTCTCCAATCCTGGTCCGCGAGGGCCACTGTCCTGAAGGTTTTAGATGTTTCCCTGCTCCAGCACACCTGATTCAAATGAAGCGTCGTAATCAAGCTCTGTGGAGGTGTGCTGGAGCAGGGAAACATCTAAAACTGTCAGGACAGCGGCCCTCGAGGACCAGGATTGGAGACCTCTGGTCTAAAGGGAGGGGTGTCCAATCGTAGTCCTCGAGCAACTGTCCTGAAGGTTTTAGATGTTTCCCTGCTCCAGCACACCTGATTCAAATGAGTGGGTCATTATGAGGATTACACAGAGCTTGATAACGACCCTTTCATCAGGTGTGGTAAAGCTGTAAAACTATCAGGACAGTGGCCCCTGAGGACCAGGATTGGACACCCCTGGTCTAAAGGAAGATTAGGGAAAGTGGTTTTCTTAGCTGCCACAGAGTCTTTGATAATATCCTGTCAGAACTTCTGTAGCGTGGACAGGCAGAATAACGCGTTCATACAGTATACGTTCGTCCAACACACAGCCTGTAGACCAGTGGTCTCCAACCCTGGTCCTCAGGGCCCACTGTCCTGCATGTTCTAGATGTTTCCCTGCTCCAACACACCTGATTCAAATGAATAGGTCGTCATCTAGCTCTGAAGAATCCTGATAACGAACGTAGATTCAGGCGTGTGGAAAAGGGGAAACAACTCAAACATGCAGGACAGTGGGGCCCCTGAGGACCAGGATTGGGGGCCAATGCTGTAGACACATCCCCAGACTGCAGCTCCACACAGCCCCTCTCCGCTCTACTGCAATAGGAAACCTCTAATCTTCCTGCCGGGCTGTTAGTTTCTCCGCTTAATCGCTACATCATCACCTCCGAGTGCCAGCCAACCAGCTAGGCAGCCAGCCAGCCTCAACCAACCAACCAGCTAGGCAGCCAGCCAGCCCCAACCAACCAACCAGCTAGGCAGCCAGCCAGCCAGCCAGCCCCAACCAACCAACCAGCTAGGCAGCCAGCCAGCCACAACCAGCCAGCTAGACAGGCAGCCATCCGTCTCCAGTAGCAAGCCAGCCAGCCTGTAAGCCCCCAGCTTGCCACCCATCCAGTCAGTCTGTTGTACTGTATATCTGGCACACAGGTCAAACCGAAGTTTCTTTATGAGCTTTAGCTGCCCTCCGCAGGAATGTCATCGAGGGATGAGCGTTTCCATGTCGATGAATATGTTGTTCCTCTGAGCTCATGTGTGGTCCTTCTGTCTCACTGCCTCGTCTGACTGAAGGATATGAGAGTAGGCTCACTGTGTCAATATGTTTGTACCAACTGTGGCCCCCGCATGAATAAACCTTGGATAAATACATTACGTGAGTGTGTGTGTGTTCCAGAGTGCGTTCCTGGTCGGTTCGGTGAGGACTGCCAGCAGCAGTGTGTTTGTGAGAATGGAGGCCTGTGTGACAGACAGACAGGCCAGTGTAACTGTGGTCCTGGCTGGACTGGAGAGCGCTGTGAGAAAGGTAAGACTGGGTAGGGGTGTCTGTGTGTGTCTCCCGCAGTCTCCCTCAGTCTCTCTCAGTCTCCCCCAGTCTCCCCCAGTCTCCCCCAGTCTCCCTCAGTCTCCCTCAGTCTCCCTCAGTCTCTCCCAGTCTCCCTCAGTCTCCCTCAGTCTCCCTCAGTCTCTCCCAGTCTCTCCGAGTCTCTCCCAGTCTGTCCCAGTCTCCCTCAATCTCTCTCAGTCTCTCTCAGTCTGTCCCAGTCTGTCCCAGTCTCCCTCAGTCTCTCCCAGTCTCCCTCAGTCTCTCCCAGTCTCTCCCAGTCTCTCCCAGTCTCTCCCAGTCTCTCTCAGTCTCCCTCAGTCTCTCTCAGTCTCTCTCAGTCTCCCCCAGTCTCCCCCAGTCTATGTCAGTCTCCCCCAGTCTCCCTCAGTCTCCCTCAGTCTACCTCAGTCTACCCCAGTCTCCCTCAGTCTCCCTCAGTCTACCTCAGTCTCCCCCAGTCTCCCTCAGTCTCCCCCAGTCTCCCTCAGTCTCCCTCAGTCTCCCCTAGTCTCTCCCAGTCTCCCCCAGTCTCCCCCAGTCTCCCCAGTCTCCCTGTCTCATCCTCTCCCCCACCCCTCACAGCTTGTGGCCCAGGCCTGTTCGGTGCCGGCTGCGAGGAGAGGTGTCAGTGTAACCATGGAGACACCTGTCACCACGTCACTGGAGACTGCCACTGCTCTCCTGGATGGAGGGGCCCACGCTGTGACAAAGGTAGCTGGACTCTACTGGACTCTACTGTGGGCATCTACTCTGCTCCCCTAGACCCTGCGTTCCTTCGTCCACTGCTGTTCTCAAACAGACCACTGCCTCGCTTCAGTTCATTGGTGTTTCTATTTGTTTCCACTGGAAACCCCAAATCCATTCAGAACACTTCATGCTTTGGTGGACCCATGGATAATCCAAACATTTGTTCAAGTGAATAGCGATTCCCCAAATCTGTTACATTCGATTTAAATAGTTATTGGTTATTTACTTAAGATATCAGATAACTTAAATCATTAAACGTCATCAGTTTCCGCGACGTTGCCGAGTTAAATTGTGGTTGCGGAATGGTCCAGTGTGTCAGTGACTCATGTTCGTTACCCCCCCCCCCCCCCCTCCCCCCAGCCTGTCTGCCGGGCAGCTACGGGCAGGGCTGTAGGCAGAGCTGCAGCTGCCCCCGGGGCTCCTCCTGCCACCACGTCTCCGGGGAGTGTGGCTGCCCCCCCGGCTTCACGGGGAACGGCTGTGAGCAGGGTGAGTTTCACCCATCTGATCTCCAGAGACCAGAGTCCGCTCTCTACCTCACCTGATCTCCAGAGACCAGGGTCCGCTCTCTACCTCACCTGATCTCCAGAGACCAGGGTCCGCTCTCTACCTCACCTGATCTCCAGAGACCAGGGTCCGCTCTCTACCTCACCTGATCTCCAGAGAACAGGGTCCGCTCTCTACCTCACCTGATCTCCAGAGACCAGGGTCCGCTCTCTACCTCACCTGATCTCCAGAGACCAGGGTCCGCTCTCTACCTCACCTGATCTCCAGAGAACAGGGTCCGCTCTCTACCTCACCTGATCTCCAGAGAACAGGGTCCGCTGTCGCCCTCACCTCTCTTTATACAAGCACCACCTCAGAGGGCAGAGGTCCCTTTGATCAGAATAAAAAAAAATGTTTTGGTTTTCAAATTCGCCATGTGAGCTGCACAAACATGGAATTTACTGTGGCAGGATGATGCAAATAATGAATATATATGGAACTTGATATATTTTTTACTCTCCATATTTATTACTTTTTAAGTAGGCAAGTTTGATAAACTAACCTTTTTGTGAAATAGCCAATCTGTAGTATAAAAGGATAACAGAATAGAATATACTGCACATAAAGATAAAATAGGAATATTAACAATCAAATAAAAAGTGTGCATATATACTACGGGTGGAAAGTGGAAAGGTCACACACTTTCACCCCCCCCAAAATCTCAACCCTCAGAAGACGAGGAGCTGCCAAAACGACCGGTTTAGTCGAGAAGTTGTGAGATTTGGCTAGATAAACTGTACCCATCTTATTCTTAGATGCATATCCACACAGGCTCTCTCTAAACTAGCTGTGAGGACATCTGCAACAGGTCTTTAACACAGCTGGATGGCAGATATGGAGAGGATTGCCAGTTCTTTACACATGGAGGCTGTGGCTAATCTTATTTACATATCTGTGTGCGTGTGTGTTTGGGTGTGTGTGTGACTGTGTCCTCAGTCTGTCTGCCAGGGATGTTTGGACTAAACTGTAACCAGGTGTGCCAGTGCGCTGAGACAAACCAACACTGCCACCCGGTGTCGGGATGGTGTTACTGCGCACCAGGGTTCCATGGGCCGCGATGTGACCAAAGTACGTAACCAAAACTCTCTTCTACTGGTAACACTGAACTCTACAAGCTTTTGTCCAAAAATTGTTCTCATTTTAGCTGTCAACTTTTATCTAGTCAAGGTGCTTTGACAAGTTAACTTTATTTTAGTTAATTAATCGATCATGTTGAATTAATCTTTCCTTCATTTACAACTATTACTATTACAATATAAACTGATCTTGAGATGAAAAATAAACAGGAGATAAATAGTTGATTTAGGCCGGGTCATACATGCTACTACTAGCTGGGCGGGATTAAGGCAATGGGCTTTAGTGGCTGCAGCCCCGGGCCTCGCCACCAGGGAGGGCGTTGAGTGAGTTAACGTCACCGCGCATAACGTTAGAAAAATATATACATATACTGTATATGTATAATGCGCGAAAATGTCCGATCCAGGAAAGCACGACTGTGGGTCTCAAAAAAGAAAATATTAACACTGGACCATGTATTTGTGCCGGTGTCACAATGTCGCCATGTGCGTTTTGGATTGGAATCAGATAAGAGGTCTTGCAGATGCTCCGCACATGTTCTCCCACTCTTTCTCCCTCGTCGAATCCACAGCTCCTCACACTCGCTTTTAACAGTCCGTTACAAATGGAATCTGTGGTGCTCAGCACTCAGAGAGTAATGTAAGTACTGTGTAACAGTACTACAGTAGTAGCAGCAGTGGCGGACCGTGTATTTCACACCTAGGCCTTCAGTAGCGCTCCGTCTGAATCACTTAAACCCTCGTTAACCATTTAGTTATGACATTTTCTTTTTACTATGCAGAAATGAGCCTTGCGTTGCATATAGAAAATTCCTGTCAAATCATGGGTTTGACAAACCATGAAGAAGAATCACATACCAGGGTCATGAGAATTACAGTTCACGGAAGCTGGGTAAAGTACAGCACACACAGTTGCAGGGTAAATAACAATAAAGGGGACACGATATAGTACAATATAAAAAATAATAATTGAATAAAAAGTATGTCTCGAATGTGAAGTGAGAGAAATATAGACAAGTTATTGCACATTAAGAATATTACAGAATACTGCACATCAACCACAAGAACAACAAGAACACATGGAATATTGCACGTAAAGTAATACTGCATAGTGGTAATATAGTAATAATAATAGTTTTGCACATGGTAGTAGCTATGGACAGCAGTTTTTATTGAGCTGTCTGACGGTAGCAGGAAGGAAGGACCTGTGGTCAATATGCTACTTTTCAGGCAACCAGGCAGACCATCCTATTGTTGGACCACGTCACTGTCTCCCAAACAGCAGTCTTGCGGATTAACTTTTTCAGGGCCCGGAACATCCTTATAAGGAGAGGACGTCTATGAGGCTCCTGGTCGGCCTCCTGGTCCTTTGAGTGCTCCAGATTAGCCCCTGTGACAAGACAAAATTTTAGATCTGTGAATTTGAAGTTAAGTTTAGTCAAAGTTGTGCAAAATAGACAAATGGCAACCAGTGGTGGTCTCTCACCTGATGTGGTAGCTGGCACACCTTTTCCTTGTGTCGGAAACTGCTTTTCTGTTCTCACTCTTTCCTCATCAGCCTGGCTGGGCTGGGCTATGGTGGAGATTTTGGCCACCATGTCCTGGGCCAACAGCTTCATGGCTGATTGGCTGCTGCAGATCTGGCCACCTGGAATATCTGGGCTGGCAACCAGCAGGTTTGGAGTGGAGCTATTGGCCATACATTCCACTCCACAGACGCCCTGGGAAGTAGATGCAGCTTCCTGGTGGTCTTCTGACCCAGTGGGGGGTGCTGATGGAGCGGGCAGCCTGGAGTCCTCTGGACTTGGTGGTCTGATGGGCAACACCCTGCTGAATGTCACCTTCACATCCCTGGGTCAATGGGAACAAAGGAGCTGAATGTTAGTGAGAGAAAACCTAGCCTCTGATACCTAATAATGTAGCGTAGAGACACAAAGACACACAGACTCACACAAACACAGACACTCACCTGGGTTTCCTCCAGCTCCTTGTATGATGGTAGACCATCCTATTGCTGGACCACGTCACTGTCTCCCAGACAGCAGAACGTCTTGCGGATTGACTTTTTCAGGGCCCGGAACATCCTTCTAAGGAGAGGACGTCTATGAGGCTCCTGGTCCTTTGAGTGCTCCAGATTAGCCCCTGTGACAAGACAACATTTTAGATCTGTGAATTTGAAGTTAAGTTTTGTCAAAGTTGTGCAAAACTAGACAAATCTACAGGAACACTGTGATTCATTAGGAATTGGCAACCAGTGGTGGTCTCTCACCTGATGTGGTAGCTGGCACACTCTGGCACGGCTTTTCCGTTCTCACTCTTTCCTCATCAGCCTGGCTGGGCTGTGCTGGGGTTGAGGTCTGAGGCTGTGGCTGTGGCTCTAAAAAGATAATGGTCATTTTGACCTTATCTGTGGCCCTCTGTCCACTCTGTGGCAGGTGGGAGCCCATACACAAGGACCGGTAGATCATGCTGTCTGCGATCTCCGGACGCCTTGCGATCAGTGACTCGTCTATAATGCCAGAGATACCTTGCCTTATCTCATCAACCTCCAGTTCCAACTCGGGACTTAGCGCTCTGCAGGCCGCGGGTGGGATCAGATCCTCCCTGGACGGCTCAACACCGGCAAGCCTCTGTTCCTCCTGGTGGACTGTGGTCATGCCTGCAAGGGCATTCTTGATTGTCATGATCACAGACTCCAGACCAGCCTTTGATTGCACCGCCTGGAGGATGTCTGGATCAGACTGAAGAATGGTGGAGATTTTGGCAACCATGTCCTGGGCCAACAGCTTCATGGCTGATTCTGGGTCGGCAACCAGCAGGTTTGGCACCCTATCGCTCATCAGCTGCAACATCTCTGTGATCAAAGCGATTGATACGTCGTTGCGCCTCGCCAGGAATGGGGTGCAGCTATTGGCCGTACATTCCACTCCACTGACGCCCTGGGAAGTAGATGCAGCTTCCTGGTGGTCTTCTGACCCAGTGGGGGGTGCTGATGGAGCGGGCAGTCTGGAGTCCTCTGGACTTGGTGGTCTGATGGGCAACACCCTGATGAATGTCACCTTCCCATTCTTGGGTCAATGGGAACAAAGGAGCTGAATGTTAGTGAGAGAAAACCTAGCCTCTGATACCTAATAATGTAGCATGCAGACACACGTAGAGACACAAAGACACAGACAAACACTCACCTGGGTTTCCTCCAGCTCCTTGTGTGATGGTAGACTTCCCTGCCTGAGCAGAGAGTCCATCTCATCTTTCTCCATATCTGAAAAAGTTGCAAAACAATCGTCCTATTTACTTACGTTATAATACTTCTGCGTATAATACTTCCCTCACATGCACTAGCAGCACAGGCACTAGGGTGGTGCACATCATCACTCATGACCCAGCATGAACCAGCATGAACCAGCTTGAACCACCTGCCAAACTCAAACATATTTCATGTCATGGTTATCAATAAATCCTCCATTTATGGTAAAATTATATTTAAATGTATTATCTCGCATAATATCTACCCGAGAACATCGTCTTGTAAATTAAAACGTGAAAACAGTTGTAACATGCAAATAATCAGTCTTAACATTTACTTACATTACCAAAGAATACAGTCTACAATAACTCCGATTAATTTATCTCAATGTTTACCCTAGAACACCTTCTTGTAAACTGAAAGGTTGTTGAAACATTTACTTACAGCAATACTTTTCCCAGTGCCAATATGTTTTCTCAAAGTTTCTCAAAGCTGTAGAAATGCAGATCGTTGTCCAATTCAACCCGTAATGAGAAGTGAGAGCGGTGGCAGGCCTTTTATAGTTTTTTCACGAATTGCGTCATATTAGGAGCAAACGTCATCAATGACGCTGACAACAGTTCTATTGAGAGTCAACTAGGACTCACGAAACAACTCAAATAAATATGCGTTATATATTATATCCCCATGCAGAGAAAGAGCAATGTTGTGTTATGCTTTTAAAGCTCTTGCAGAGCCCTTGGCACTTATTGGTTCTCACCAGGGGTGGACTGGCCTGGCCATCTGGCATACCGGGCATCGTCCCGGTGGGCCGTTGACCCAATGTGGGATCAGTTGTTACCAGGCCGCGGGCCGCCGAAGAAATACGATAATTAATAACAATCTCCTATTTAGAAAAATTACTGGATGCTCTCGGTTAAATGTCGGTCACTTGAGCGTTCGAAAAACGAGTACAAAACTGACGTCTTTGGGAATCGCTGGCTAGCTCGCATCGGACTACAGTGGACTCACGTTCACCCCCCCGTCAGAAAATGCCATGGCTGACTGATAGTCTCAGTCCACCCCTGGTTTTCACGATGTATGTTTCACAATCTAAAAGCCCACTATGTTCGGGGTCTATCACGTTGCTATGCTCAGTGACCAGGGACGTTTCTAGGATTGAAATAGAGGGGGGGTTTAGCCCCTGGCATTTTCAATTATCGCATTTCTTCGGCGGCCCGATAATAATCCCAATAATTATTTAGGGGGGCTGAAGAACATTTTAGGGGGGCTAAAACAGGGATAACGACGCCCCTGTCAGTGACCGATGCTCTTTGTAAAATCTCTATCTTGTACTTCGCTTTGGATAAAAGCGTCTGCTAAATAAATACATGTAAATGTAAAGAGACACACAGTACGTGCTGGGCCGGATTAAGGCAATGGGCTTTAGGGGCTGCATCCCCGGGCCTCGCCACCAGGGGGGCCTCAGGTTGTCCGATGTTGAGTAACGTCACCGCGCATAACGTTAGAAAAATAATTCGCGAAAAATGTCTGCTCCAAGAAAGCACGACTGTTGGTCTAAAAAAAGAAAATTACAAGCTCAATAACACGAGAGAATGTCAGAATGACTGAAGAAGACTCCAAAATTAACAAATAAATGGAGTGCTACAACAGGCTAGTCAGACTGCTGCTACCTCTCCCAGCACTGACCTGCCATGACCTGCCAGCTGCTGCTAATGCCCTGATAATGGACTAACTTCTAAATACATTACAACAGAGGCATGCAGTCTATGAAGAAACCTGCATCCCAAATCCCAAATGTGGACACTGAGGATTTACCTTACATTGCCCGTTAGTAATGCCAGTGAGGAGAGGTCATTCTCCAAATTAGGAATTATTAAGCATAGACCGAGGACATCAATGTGCGAGGACAGACTGAACAATTTGACTTAAATCAATAGATAATATTTTATTTTGTATTTTAAAATTTAAAGTATTGCAGAATATACAGTGTTATGTGTCAGGATGTTATGTTACATAATATACATATTATCCATAGCCTCTCCTCGCTAATGGGATCTTCACTCTCTCATTCATGGTGTGTGTGTGTGTGTGTGTGTGTGTGTGCCTGTGTGTGTTTGCATATGTGTGTGTGTGCTTCACAGAGTGCACAGCGGGCCATTACGGGCCGAACTGTGAGAGGAAGTGTCAGTGTCTGAACGGGGCCCGGTGCTCAGCCTCCACTGGGTCATGTGACTGCCCTCCTGGATTCATAGGGGCGCGCTGCAACACCAGTGAGTTTACCTGTACCTCATCTTCAACCCAGCATCTCCATCATTCTAACCCTCCAAAGTTAGAGTGGAGTGCCATGTTGGATGACAGTGAACATACAGTAGTAGTAGTAGTAGGTAGTAGTAGCAAAGTAGGCATTGCAATACTAATAACATCCCTATATTGAGTATGGTTACGGTTCATATGTGTGTGTGTGTCAGCTTGCCCAGCGGGTCGGTATGGTCTGGACTGTGCCAGGGTGGCGCTGTGTGGCGAGGGAGCGCAGAATGACCCTGTGTCTGGCAGGTGTGTGTGTAACCCCGGCAGACGAGGAGAGGACTGTGGACACGGTAAGCTTTCAAGACGTTCAACCGGAGCGACGCTGCCCGGAGCACGTCTTATCTTACGGTCGCTTGAATCACCTCGTCGTCAATAAACAATGCGTGTGTGTGTGTTGGTGAGCAGGCTGCGCCCCAGGCTGGTTCGGAGCCGACTGTCTCCAGCAGTGTAACTGCAGCAACGGAGGTGTGTGTGACACCGTGTCTGGTAACTGTACCTGCGGCCTGGGCTGGACCGGACCTCGCTGTGACACAGGTGAGAGAGCAGAGATACTCTGGAACACGATAGCCGAGGTGCCGGAGGGAGTCTTAGGACACGTGTCGAACCTCTGTTTCATCGAGGGCCAAGAGGGTGCAGGTTTTCCAGCTGATTTCTCTAATGAGTTTCTCTACTTACCGGAATCAGCTGGTGTAGTTGCTTGGTTTAAGTGAAAACCTGCACCCCCTTGGCCCTCGATGGCACAGGGTTTGAGAACACTGGTCTAGAACATGCATCTGTGTTTATTCAAGTATCTGTCTTGGTTTTGTTGCTGTGTGTGTAGTCAGTTTTTGGGTTGTTTAACCTGTAAACCTCTGAAGAAGTTAACATTGTGGAATCCAGTTATAGCACTCATGACTGATTGAATCTGTGTGTGTGTGTGTGCGCGTGTGTGTGTGTGTCAGAGTGCCCTGTTGGAAGGTTTGGTGCCAACTGCCAGCTGAGATGTGAATGTCAGAACAACAGCACCTGTGACAGAATGACAGGAACCTGCCAGTGTGGACCGGGGTACTACGGTCGCCAGTGTGAACATGGTGAGGCTTCAGCACACACACACACACCCACACACACACGCTTAGTCATTTAGCATTTAGCAGATCCAGAGCGACATACAGCAAGTACAGGGACATTCCCCCCGAGGAAAGTAGGGTGAAGTGTCTTGCCCAAGGACAACAACATCATGTTGGCACAGCCGGGGTCGAATCAGGAACCTTCTGATTACCAGCCTGACTTCCTTACAGTTCAGCCACATGACTCCATTCCCACTCAGACTCCACACACCTACTAAGACATACGCAAAATATGAACAAATTAGCCCACGCCAGCCGAGACAGCCCCATCCAGTGTGCGGTCATGGTGGTGGCCCCAGCCTGATGGAAGCTGTGCCCTTCCCTCTCCCCTCCAGAGTGCCCCCCAGGTCTCCACGGCCCGCTGTGCCAGCTCCAGTGTGACTGTGTGAACGGAGCGTCCTGCCAGCCTTCCTCAGGCCAGTGCATCTGCCCGCCTGGATACCATGGAGCCCGCTGCCAGAGAGGTGAGCTGGACGCTAGCGCTTATTTAGCCTAGCCATCGAAGTGAGCAATCCACAACAATTATGTTAGCCGAGACTAGCTTAGCTTTTCTTAGCCAATTCTAGCCTGGCCACATAAACAGGCCACTAGCATGAGATAAAATAGGATAATCCTTTATTTTTCTTCGCCGTGGGGAAATTACAGTTTGCAAAAGCAGAATGGGTTCAGCAGGGTAAAGTACAGCACTCATAGTAACAGTTGAAAATATAAAACATACAAAATACGAGACACAGGGAATCCTATCAAATATGAAGATAAGGAAATAAGAGTATAAAATAGTAACATGATATATAAAGTAAGCGAGAGTTAGCCTAGCTTGGCCTTCGATCAAGCTGTTATATTCGTAACACCACAGGTTTATTAAATATTGAATCCACTCTTGTGCCCCTCCTTATGAATCTCCTGCCCCTTGTCCCCCTTGTTTCAGAGTGTGAGCAGGGCACATTTGGGCTGGGGTGTGCAGGGGTGTGTGACTGCGAGGAGGACGCGCCCTGCGACCCCTTGACTGGCAGGTGTCTGTGCTCCTCAGGGAAGACGGGTTCCAGGTGTGACATCGGTAAGACTGACCCGATCGAGCGCCTCTTAACCTGTCTACATAGTTAAACAGACTATAGTCTTACCTCTCTGCGTATGTATCTGTGTGTGTGTGCGCGCGCGTGTGTCAGACTGCAAAGCAAACCGCTACGGGCCAGACTGCTCAGAGAGCTGTGAGTGTGACAACAGAGGCCAGTGTGACCAGCGCAACGGCCGATGCACCTGTCTGAATGGCTGGATAGGACTCACCTGTCAGGAAGGTAATGTCTCTGTCTCTCTCTGTCTCTCTCTGTCTCTCTCTGTCTCTCTCTCTCTCTCTCTGTCTCTCTCTCTGTCTCTCTGTCTCTCTCTGTCTTTCTCTCTCTCTTTCGCTCTCTGTCTCTCTGTCGCTCTCTCTCTCTCTCTCTCACACACACACACACACACCTTACAACAAGAATTCTAGGTGACAGGCCAGGAGGACACACTTTTTCTTCCCCCCTGAATGTTTGTGCTGACACAGGGTTCAGTCGGTAGGGGAACTAGATTGGGCGGACATGATGACTTGACTCTTCTCCTCCACACGTTCACTCCCGGGAAGCTTGTCACTCTCTAATGAGTCTCTCTGTGCAGACCAGGGTCACATGGAGAGGAAATAGACTCAAACTAGACAGCTTGTCTCTAAGTGCCAACTCCAACCACCTCCAGGCTGTGTTGAAAATATTAGGAGCTAGAATGTTCTTTTCAGACTGTCTAAGGTTGGCTAACAGTCTTTCTGTTTGGATAATGATGTGTCAAATAGCCTTCAGGTCTTTTTGATGACGTGTACATTTTCAGATAAAATGTCCGTAATGTTCAAATATTTGGAGTAAGATAACTGTTCATCATGAGATGCGCTACATTTTAATGTTACCAATGGACAAACACACAACTAAATTGCAGTATTATTTCAAATATATTTATTAAACAGTATACAACATCCTTGTGGCTTATTATTTAAAGATAAGGTTAAAGTCCTTTTGGTACCTAAATAGATAGCATGTAGCTAACATGAGGTACAAACACTTAACCAGTGAGCTACCAGGGCCCCAATACGACATAAAAGAAAACCTAACACGTTGTTAAATATCTGTATTACACAGTTATACTTTTGTCTCCTCAGGTGGATCCCCACGCCTCACTAACAGAAGCAGGAGTGACCACCCACATCCAGACAATATTTTATAGCACCCCCTCCTGGCCAGTAGCTGCAACAACCCCACCGACCAGCCAGAACACAGGGCAGCACTACTGACTTTACTGACCGGCGCTGACGGAATGAAAGGAGAACGTGGAGGAGGTTCTGACAGTCTGGGCTCAGACCAGCTGTGGACCAGGACCGCTCCCAGTGGCCGGTGTGGCTGCCTGGCACGCACACATGGAGAAGTTAAGACTCTGAGCTGGGGGGAATACACGCACCGTGCTTGTTCTGATATGGACACTGATTTGATATTATGCGTTTCTGTGTTTGTGTCCCGCAGGGGCTTGTGCTTGTGCCTGTGTGTATATGTGTGTATATCGTGTGTGCGTGTGTTGTGGCCCAATGGGAGGTGAGGACCAGGGGTGTCCTGTCCCTGGTGCTGCTCTGATTGTGGGCGGAGGATGAGGAGGAGGGGAGGAGGAGGAGGGGAGGGGGGGTTCCACCAGTTAGAACCTAAGAAACATCCTTTTCTTCTTCCGTTTCTTCCGAGTTCCTTTCAGGTTTGGGAGATCTTCATCGCTGAGGAGACGCTCCATTTTCCCTCAGTAAAACATCTTATCCATCGTTTTTGTACGTTTTTGCGTGTCATCACTCTTCACTTTATTCATCTGTGGTGTTCTTAAGTGCAGTATCTCCCTTGTATAGAGATAAATTATAATGAAAGCCAGAGAGAGGTATTGCTGGATGTGATACCAGTTTCATCAACCAAGCCAATGGCCCAGGTTGTTTTTATGACCTCAACAAAGTGCGTTAATAACTAAGGTGTAGCTATGTACTGTACAGTCCTAAGACCTCACAAAAGTGTGTTATTAACTAAGGTGTAGCCATATGCTATACAGTCCTATGACCTCACAGATATGCATTAATCACGAAAGTGTGGGTATGTACTGTATTATGATGTCCCATAAGTGCATTAGAATTGTAAATGAATGCCATGAAGTTATGTTTGCCTGTCAGTGTATGAAGTGATATGCAATAAAATGTTGGTGCTATGGTTTCTATTTAACCAGCCCTGCTGTGTGTTGGTCATCGGGCTAGGCTAACCTCACAAGGTTAACATTTCCGTCTCCTGGCTTCCCCCTTGGGGTTTAAAAAGGCGAATCACGGTTATGGTTCTAAAGCTGTTGAAGGCGTCATGTTGGTTGTGATTGTTCACCATGGTGTATATTGTGTATAAAAGAACACACACACATGATCAGTTCCTGAGACCAAAGAATCCGGTGGCTGAGGGGTGGGGGTGTCGAGCTGGTAATTAGAAGGTCCCTGGTTCAAACCCTGGCTGTGCCAACAAGACATTGTGTACTTGGGAAAGGCACTTCACCCTACTTGACTGTATGTAACTTGTCAAGTGAAAACAAGTGTTATTCTTTGATAGAATAATTTCATTTTGAGTTCCAGTGTTTTGGTAAAGTCAGTGTGTGCAGAGAAACGTGGTTCTGTCTTGAAATGGAGAGTTAGTATATATTTAACAAAATGTGTTTTTGAGAAGAGTGATCCATTTGGCCAATTGTGTTTTATAGGTGTCAGTCTGTGTTAAGAGTTTAGAAAGCCCAAAGTATGGGTAAGGGTAACGACACACAGCCCTACTGCCAAGCAGAGAAGGACTTGGACAAGACAAACACACAGACACAGGAAACTGTTATATATCATTATTTTTTTATGTTGTTCATCATCATTTCATTAAAGACCGAAGCTGTACATTTAGTCTAAATTTGGATTCGAGCACAGTGCAGTTAGCAATGCCTGCAAATGAAAAGAAAAACAAAGAAAAACTCCAAAGAAAGAAAGGCAGAGGTGATCACATCCATAAATATTTACAGAGTTCAAACTATGTACAAACAGAAGATGTTCGACTCTCAGCATAGCGCCGTTTCCGATGAGGGAGTCCATCTTCGACCTGCAGCATTCACGGTAAACTGACAACGCTTTATTTCCAATCTCTCTTCACATTGATACAGTATTAAGAGAAGGGCTGCCCCCCCCCCGTTCTTATAACTACCCACATTTAACGTTAAAGGCTCAAATATGACAAATCATCTGTTTTCAGATGGCTTGTTCCATCGCAAGGGGGAGATGCATCATTGGCCAATACCGGCCGGGTTTGAGTTTCTGATTGGTCGATTCAGAGCTACAGTAATGTATGACAGTCAAAAAGAACCGGGTATTTTAACGTATTAAAACGTCATTTTAAGGATTGTACAAGCCTTTAAGAACATCATTTTAAGATGACATTTATTAACTACATCCCTTTGTTATGTTGGTAAAGTTATTAGTACTAACAGGAGCACCAATGATACAGTATAACTGAACTACACTGGTCTGGGACACTGGTATTTGGTATCCATTAGTCTAAGCGACTTCGACTAGACATATTCTGGTCCATGTTACTAGGACTATGTCTATACTGGTCTTGGATACTGGGACTAAGATGATAATACGGCCTAATGAACTAAGACTGTCTACACAAGCCCGATTTACTGAGACTAGATCTACAATGGTCCAACTGACAGGAACTAAGTCTATAATGGTCCAATTTACTAGGACTGGGAGGTCTATGCTGGTCCAATTTACTGGGAGTTTGGGACAAGGACCTAGTCATTAGGTCTATACCAGTCAAAGTTACTGGGACTATGTTTGTACTAGTCTGGGTGAGAGGAACATAGTCTATACTGGATGTTGATGACTAGGGACTAGGTCTACAGTACATGGTCATTATCACTCAGCGCTAAGAGGAGAAACCAGAACGTCGACCACATCGAAAGATGCCAGACTTTGCTTAGACAAATCGTTGCGTCAAGTCTGGGACGGGAGTTCAGTACGTTTCAACACGATGGCTTTTAACACGTCACGCTCTTTTAAACATCACACTTGTTTTATTTCCCTGCTAAGAGAAGCAACACACACGAAAAAAAAACTAAAACAGGAGTTCCGTATCGATCGCAGGTTTCATCAAATTCAGATTTTTTCTCACTCCCTCTCTTTCCCCGGAGGAAAACTATGATCGGGGCTTTCGCCGCTTCAATTCTTCACTCGGACATACCGCACGACAAAATAAATGTACGCATACTAACAGATACAATTGACCTAGACAACAAATAACCCCCTCCCCCCCAACCACCCCCAACCCCCCCCCCCCCCCCCCCCCCCCCCAACACAAACAGTACCAACGGCAACGACACAAATGTATTATCTGCTGTTGTCTCGGTCCGGACCGCGACCCCCACACGCCCTCCGGATCATTCCATCCTGTCAGTAGCTGTGTGTGCGCGTGGCCTTTTGCCTGTCCGAGTTCAGCAGAGGTCCCCGTCGTTAGGAAACAGAGGGGGGTCGGGGGGGGGGGTCCATGCTTGGAGGGTCATAGGAGCGTCTCATGCTAGCCACTTTGTGCTTGGTCACAGTAGTGGGAGGGTGCCGGCTAGCCGGGGAGGGAACGGAAGCCAGACACTCTTGACTTCAGCCTCCGGTGGGACGTCGTGCAGCGACACTGTTCTAGAACGTTCTAGAAAGTTCGTCTGTGTAAAGAAAACCCTTTATCGGTCCTAAAGCTGTTTATAGTGCATGTATAGATGGATAAGAGTATTCGTCAAGCCTAACAGCAGCCCGGTCGAGTGAAGGTACATAGGGGTGTATACTGTAGGTGCGTAAATCCATACCTTAGATTGATTATTAAGCTCGACAGTACATGCTTTATGAGGATGGGGGTGTTTTGCGTCAGCGAGACACACTGGAACGTGCCGTTGAAAGATGTCGGAATATCTTTGGCTTGAGCCACGTGGAAATGTCTCAGGGTCGGACAGGAAGTCGCTTACGGCGTCCTCAGCATCGTCAACATCAACAACAACAACGACAAGAAGACGGCGTCTGCGCAGCACACCAGTCGCTCACATTCCGCTTCAAATCCCTGAGCTGCTGACTAGAACCAGCCTCACGTTCTTCCCTCCCTTCCAGCTTCCGATCGTTCCTTTTCTCAGAGTTTCTACTGGCCTTTTGTCTTCGAAACCTCGAAGACTTGAGACGCTGAGACGCTTTGCTCTGATTGGCTACGGTCTACATCTGCCCTGCCTTCGGTAAATAAAGAGGCTGATGGGCCATGCTGACACAGGGTTTGTGTCCAAAAATTTAGAGCGTTAAATAGTCAAATAGTAAGTACCGAATAGGCTCACAGTAGGTCCAAGCAAGGGTTTATTCAGGGTTTCGTAGAGGTGATGTAGATTTCAGGTCCGGTCAGGTTTGAGTAGGAGTCAAATGGGGTGGAGTCAGAGTGTAGTGAGGGTGTAGTGAGGGTGACTTGACCTGGGGTCATCGAAAGTCCTGGGTCTGCTGACCTGCCAAAACCAACCCTGACACGCTCCCTCACTAACACTCCCTGACCCCTTCCTGTGGATACCCTGTTTCAGACCGGACAGGAGGAAGCAGTGTCGTGGCGAATCCAATAGCTAAGGAAAAGGGTTTAACTTCAGTCGAATGGCCTGGTTCGTTGGTGGATTGTGTGGGGACAGAGACGAGAGCGAGCTGAGACGACCACAACTATGCATGGATGGAGAGGAGGAGAGGATGGCCCAGAGGGGGAACTCTTAGTAAATGAAATATAAGCTTCCATCCATACATAGAAAACGGCGGATATAGCCCATCCTGCTAACCTCCAACTCCCTCCCCCACCCCACCCCACCCACCCCACCCTACCCCCCCCAAGTCTCTACAGTACTAAAGTGCTAATCGTTCCCCAGCCCGGACACAAAGCTGGTCGATGAAAGGAGAAGACGGTGAGGACGGACCCTGACAGAAGGCCTGGAGGCACCCGACCTCCAGACACAGACAAGTAGCTATGGTACATGTGCAACAGGAGTCGCTCACGGCGTCACACGGCCATTTCCACTGGTATGCAATCGGTTCTTACAAAATAAAGCTTAAAGTAAAATAAATCTGTCTGCCAAGCAAGCGTGTGCTTATTAAGATATATATATCGTTTTTTTTTTCTCTTCAACTTCAAAAAGGTCTTTTTAATTCGTACATTACTTTTTAAACTCGTTTCAGCTGAATTGAAAGTATAATGGGTTTCTTATCTATGAGCGCGTATTCTTAATAACCTTTCTATCTCCTGTTCTCTCGCAATCTTTCCTTATCCTTGGAGGTGACTTCGGTCTCTAGGTGGAGGTGTTTCCCCCTCCCCCCCCCCCCCCCCCCCCCTCTTCTCCTTTCCCTTTCGGTCTAAGTGCGTTCCCCTGGGTGGGCCAGGTGTGGCCAGACTCATGCTTCAGGGGCTCACTCAGTAAAAGCTCAAGCAAACGGAGGATCAGGCAAAGGTGGGGGGGTGGTGGTGGTGGTGGTGGTGGGGGGGGGGGGGGGGGGGGGGGGGGGGGGGGCGCTGGGCAGCGCTGCAGGGGCTGCAGCCCTGGGTGGGGTTAGGAGCGGTAATCCTTTTTACTGTAGGGCTTGTTCCCCAGGATGCTGTCCACCTCGTGGGTGATGGAGGAGGATAACTTGGGAAGGACCTGCAAGGGAGAAGAGTGTGAGGGAGGAGCAGGACCATGAAGAAAGGAACAGACACACACATGCAGTGTAACACACACATCATGACACACACACACACAGCCTGACACACACACAGCCTGACACACACACAGCCTGACACATCATAACACACACACAGCATGACACACACATCATAACACACAGACACACACAGAGCATGACACACACACAGCATGACACACACACACACGACATGACACACATCATAACACACACACAGCATGACACACACACAGCATGACACACACACAGCATGACACACACATCATAACACACATCATAACACACACACACAGCATGAAACATCATAACACACCCAGCATAACACACACACACACGCACAGCATGACACACACAGCATGACACACACAGCCTGACACAAACACAGTATGACACACACACACACACACACACACAGCATGATGCAGACCCAGCATAACACAGACAGTGTAACACACACACAACATGACATACACCCAGAATAACACACAAACAGCATTACACACACACACACACACACCCAGCACAACACAGACAGTGTAACACACACACAGCGTAACACACACACACACAACATGACATACACCCAGAATAACACACAAACAGCATGACACACACACACAGCCTAACACTCACTATATAACTCTCGCTTCCATAGAGCGGACCAGCCTACAGCATTTCTATACTGTATAATACAGTACATCTCATGTCAAGGCCCTGGTAATGTGAGCGTAGCATTTGAGGAATGAAATATCAAATGCACCCATTGAGACCCTACCCATACACACAAACCCACACACACACATACCCACACACACATATACACACACACAGTTGTGCCCATAGAAGCGTATAGGAGAAGGCGTTCCAGTACAGTTAACCTCAGGCCAGACAGGCTGTGCTGAGAGGACATGAAACCCTATTGGTTTGAAAATCCCATTAACAGAATGCATCTTATCAGGCGGAGGCAGTGCCTGGAGCCGGTCACATAGATTAGACATAACACTGACTGATGACCTTATCAACCGGCACAGCGGAGCATCCATGCATGTTACAGCGGTCTTTCTGCGCACGTCTTATTCCGCAGCTTTACGGACTGCGGAGGCACAAGCGGCAGAGAGCGAGTCGAGGTTTCCCCATCAAAAGGGAAAAGAGAAAGGAACGACCCTTCGTCGACACACTTTTCCCCATACGCACACGCGTACATCACAAACATAGCCACGGCACGGAAACACGAACGCAAACGAACACACGAACACGAACGCGCGGGCACACACGCACATACACACGCACACACACACACACACACACACACACGCGCGCGCGCGGCCTCACCTGTATTGCTCCGATGTTTTCCATCAGCTGGTCAGCGTTCGACGCTCCTAACAGGACAGAGCTCACCCCCTCGTTCCGTAGGCACCACGCTGCAGGTGACGGGGTAAACAACAATGACATCCTACCCACTGACTAACACGCGCACACACGCACACGCATGCAAAAAAAGATAAAGAAGAAAAAAAGGCACACGTCCACTTACACAACATCAACGCACCCGCACAACATGACGCATGCAGTAAACGTCCCAGATGCCACACGCACTATGCAATCTAGTCCTGTACACACACACACACACACACACAATCTTCTCCTTTTCTTCATTCTGATACACGTACCCACTCACACCAGACAAGACCAAGAGCCAATCACAGTAAACACACCAAAACCAATTAAAAAAAAACCCTGTCAAGGCAACAACCAATTCACAACACACGCACACATCCACACACACACACACACACACACACACACAACCTCTCATACACACATACAAACTCGACATGTTCGCAATCAATCGTTCAAAGGGAATGTGGGCCTAAAATGATTACACAGGCAGTCAGGGTGAGGAGACCTCATGCAATCCATCCAGATTATAATCTCCATCTGTCCAGACCAGGGATGAAAGATCCCAGAAAGGCTTGCTCCTCCTGGATTACCGGGGAAAATGAAAGGCTGACAAAAGGACTTCCTGCGGTCCGTACGGAAACATCTAGACCAGGAAGAACCTTAAAGACGCTAAACAGGACACAGGTACGTCCTCAAAATATCACTTCTCAAAACACCACAGGGCCCAGGGTCAAGGACCAGGGGTCAAGGGTCAGGCCTGACAGGAAGTTCATCTTCATGACTTCATTTCCATCTGATTCAGATCCAGTACAGTATGTTTAGCTAGCGTTGCATCTAAGACTCTGCTACTTTATAGCTACTTGCAATACAATTCAATTGAAGGAATAGGGTAATGTACCGAACAAGTTTATCTACTAAATCTGTACTTTCAGGGAATGGAAAACGGTCAAGCTAATAATCCAGGAAGTAGATGTGAGTCCTCTCAGGTTGTCAAAAGAAGAACCTGTGGGTTGCATGGTCACCTAGTTGATGGCTATCTTAGTTAGCTAGCTGTGGCCTGATGGTTTAGAAAGACAGCTCCAGACAGATTTAATCTTTAACAGATTAAAGAAGCTAGCTCGAGAATAACGGATTACATTGCTAGAGGTTAGCTAACAGTCCGGGAAACCTAATCCATAACTTCAACACTGCAGGAGGGACGAATCTTCCCTGATCCGATCTGATCTGAGATCCTCGAGATTTACAGCCTCTCTCCTTTCACCCCAAGTCTCACTCCTCAGCCCCTCTGTCGTAATCTGCCTCCCCGGATAGAGCATCTGTCAAACGACACATTCCCCTCTCCGTCCTGCCTGAGCAGGAATCAATACCGCTCACACAATTTATGTCTGGGACGTTCTTACTGCTGACACTGGGAAAGGGAAAACTCCCTGTACAGGCACTCACTCACACACACACATTGATTTACATACACACACATATACACACACTTTCGCACCTCACGAACACATGCAGTGCTTTGCATAGCAGCGCCATTCAGAACCATAGAACCAGACTAGACCTTAACACCACCACCAGGACTGAGCACGATGAGAACAATACAGAAACACACACGCAAACACCAACGGTCAGTCACCGGAGCGAGCGTGCGGCAGAGGGAACGGACAGACAGACAGAAAGAGAGAGAGCGGCAGTGTGGTTTTCTTTTGGGGGGTTTTCCCGCCGCGTACCGATGGCTAGCTGTGGCAGAGTGCAGCCCAGCCTCTCCGCGATCGCCTGCAGCTCTTTCAACTTCGCCTGCTGACGCCGGCCCTCCTCGCTCAGGATCTTGTCCTTCAACCACTGGTAGCCCTGCGGTCGGAAACAACAGCAGCAGCACGCCGGTTCAAAACCAGAGCCCTGCCCGCGACCGGCCACACGGAGGCCAGGCCGGTGACAGCCAGGGCCCTGCTGTCAAACACACTGCTCTGGCTTCCTGGAGGCCCTCACCTCCCTCCACCTGGAGGGCCCCACTGCCTGGACACACACACACCTACCCACACTGGGTGTGCGTGCGTGTGTGTGCGTGCAGCAGGGTCAATGCTTTCACTCATTTGTGTTACGGCTGGATTTACATTGACATGTAGAGCGACTATCCAGAGCGACTTACAGCACATACAGGGACATTCCCCCCTGAGGCAAGTAGGGTGAAGTGCCTTGCCCAAGGACACAACGTCATATCGCAACAGCCGGGGTTCAAACCGGGTTCCTTCTGATTACTAACTCGACACCCTCACCGACTGCGCCACACGACTCCCTGGACAACTTAACGATTGATATAAGAATAGGAGGGGTGAGTGATTGCTCAGTAGGAGAGATATCGACTACAGATTCAAATCTTCTTTCCCGTATGTCGCTTTGGATAAGCATCTGGTAAAAGGTACATTTACATACGACCAGGGCATGTGTCTAAGCTGCTATAAGTGGAGCTCAGCTGAGGGCTGAAGATGTGTGTGTGTGTGAGTGTGTGTCTACGTTCCTGGCCAATCCTGAACCTCTGCAGACAAGGTGTTTGGTAGTGAGCTGTGCAGGTGAAGTACAAAATGTCAGCAACAGGAAGATCGTCGCACGACCCAGCGACGACAACATCACACGCATCCGCTCTCCTCCCAACCACACCACAGAGGTGACACACACAAACTTCACGGCACACACACAGCGCACGCCGTTTCAACACGCCACTGAGAATCTGGTGACGGGTGTGCGGGCCTCAACTATCACATATGAAGCGCTTCCTCAGCTGGTAGTCTGTGTAAACAAGGCACGTTTGTCAAGATGGCCGACGAAACAGACAAAACACATTCAAGGTAAGAGAGACATTGACTTTTCCGAACCTGAAAGACACAGAGAACATTGGTTAGGACAGGATGCAGGGCGGGCTGGGGAGACGGCACAGAGGGTGGCAAGAGGAGCGGACACACACACACACGCGCACACAAACACGCGCACACACACAGGGCTCAAACAGCATCACAAATCGTCCTCAACGTTTGCCAAGGTTTGCCTCCTACCGCTCTGCCTTTGGGAGGAAGTTTTGCATCAATAGAACGCTACAATGATTTCACCGTGCAAGCCGAGCCCTGTATTGGACAGTCATAGGAGGGGATTTCAGTGTACTCTGATCCTGGTGTGTGTGTGTGTGTGTGTGTGTGTGTGTGGGGGGGGTGGGGTGGGGGTGCTACCTTCAGAGATGCTCGGGAGTAGGCGGGCACCCCGCTGTCGTATTTTCCTGAGATGATGCCACAGGCGAGGGGAGACCAAGTCATGGCTCCGACACCTGAGGTAAGAGGACAGCGTGTCAAAACAAACACTGGAGAAAACACTGTCTCTATGGTTACTCTTCTACTCTTTTACCCCTACACCCTTACTCCTGTGTACCTTGACGAGACTGTGTGCCGTTTTCACTAAAGAGTTTCCCCTCTGGAATCGATAAAGTAATCTGAATCTGAATTTGTCGAATCCTGGTCCTCAGGCGCCACTCTCCCGAAGGTTTTAGATGTTTCCCTGCTCTAGCGCACCTGCTTCTAATAAATGGTCATTATCAGGCTTCCACGGAGCTGGATAACAACCCATTAATATGAATCCGGTTTGCCAGAGCAGGGAAACATCTAAAGCAATCAGGACAGTGGCCCCTGAAGATCAGAATTCAACACCCCTCGTCTATAGCATCTGCATAGTATCCATACAGCAGGGGGCCACTGTCCTGACAGAGCCGGAGCAGGGAAACATCTAA
The DNA here is from genome assembly GCA_030340685.1 of Protosalanx chinensis. Lineage (NCBI taxonomy): Eukaryota > Metazoa > Chordata > Actinopteri > Osmeriformes > Salangidae > Protosalanx > Protosalanx chinensis. Next base: position 2,144,749 of record CM059317.1, on the reverse strand, counting down.
AACCGTCAGGACAGCGGCCCTCGAGGACCAGGATTGGACACTCCTGCATCTGGGCAGAATGTGGGCGGTGTAAGTGTGTGATCCGTGCCGTGTTTGTACCGACCTATCTTGTGGAAGAGCTCAGGCAGCTGCACCTCCACCTTCTCCCTCTGGAACATGTGGTACTCTGCCTGCTCGCAGATGGGCGGGATCTGGTTGAACTGGCGTGCCACCGAGTACGCCTCCTACAGGCCGCGCAGGGAGCAGGAGGGGGGGGGGGGTCACTCCCTCGCCCTCCGAAGGCCCCAGCGGGAACACTGGGAGGGGGGTGGGTGTGTGTGTGTTCCATACCATGATCTCCATGGGACTCCAGCGAGATGTTCCCCAGTACATGGCCATGCCCTGGTTTATGACGTGGGTCATCGCTCGAACCGTTTCTGCCCGGGGGGAAACACACGCGAGCGGGTGACAAGTGAGAGGAGTCCCGATCATCCATAGAGAGGAGGAGGAGAAGAAGAGAGGAAGAGGACAGTGGAGGAAGCAGGGAAGGAGGGGGGATGAGAGAAAGAGAAAGAGAGAGAGAACACAGGAGAATAGGAGAGGATCTCTCACTAAATTGCTCTTCCTGAGGTTTCTCCAAAGTTGGTTTAAGAGCAGTGCTTTCGAAGTTTAGATTCGAAGTGGGTTGGGATGAGAGGAGGATAAAAGAGGAGCGGAGGAGCAGAGGAGGGGACGGAGGCCAGAGAGAGCAGCGGCAGATGGTCTAACTAGCTATGCAGACATGGACCCAGGGCTCTCCGTGCCCCCCATGTAAACTGGCTGAACTCTGGGAAGGGCAGATGGCTAAATGGGAGTCGGATGGCTCAACGGGTTAAGGCGTTGGCCTCATGATCGGAAGGTTGTGAGATCGAGCCCCCGCTGTGGCTGTATGATGTTGTGTCCTTGGGCAAGGCACTTCACCCTACTTGCCTCAGGGAGAATGTCCCTGTACTTACTGTAAGTCACTTTGGATAAAAGTGTCTGCTAAATGAATAAATGTAAATGTAAATGTAAATAAATAGATAAATGGGAAAGCTCTCGCAGCTTGATGGAACCACCGAGGCTTCCTTCAGGTCAGACGGGGGTTGGACTACCCAGGAACAGGGAAAGGGGGGGGGGGGGGGGGCTAGTTGCTATAAGTCCTGTAGTTGCTATAAGTCACTCTGGCGTTTGCTGAATGTGAATGCGGTCGTAGGAACGGTAGGCGAGGGGCGGGCAGGTCACGTGATCCTCACCTTCCATAGGAGTGTTGGGGTCGGGTCTGTTGGCGAACACCACGTCCACATACTCTAACTGCAGTCTCTCCAGCGAGGCCTTTAAACCTGCAGAACGACAAACCGACGGTTCATTCCTGCTTTCCAACTTCACCTCTCTTTCTTCCTCATAGCGGGCAGGCATTGAGGAAGGATTCCGTAATGACTACCAAGGGGAGAAAGGTGCTGGCTCAGCATTACCCACAATCCCCCGGTGGCTCCCTGTAGCCAGAGGGATTCTTTGGGAATATGATATATTCAGGGTGGTTAGATATGGGTGAAGTCAGCAGTACTGCAGGCCAAACGCTCACCTTCTATAATGTGTTTCCTGGACAGGCCGCGCTCCGTTTCCGCTCTGCAAGGGGAACGAGAAGCGGTAAGTGTCAGTAACGGGGGGTGGTGGGGTTCGTCTCGCAAAGCTTCTAACGAGCTCCCACGAGCAACAAGAAACGCATTTTCCTTCGGTCGATTCTCCGTCCGAAGAGGGATTCGAACCTGTGTCCTTCTGAATGTGCGTTCCAACGTTACAGCACTGCGCTACACCCATCGTCTTTACGCTGCGCCGCGGCCGCCACTATTATTCCGTTGGTGTGCGGCTGCGTCGCCACTGGGGTGGGGGTGAGGTGGGAGGTCGGGGGTATGAGGGGGTGGGAGGTGGGGGGTGGTGGGTGAAGGGTATGAGGGGGTGGGAGGTGGTGGGTGGGTGGAAGGGGGGGTTATCAGGCAGGAAGTGGGCGCGGATCACGTGACCCCCGTACCCTCTGTACGGAGGGCGATTGGCATGTTCGGTCAGGGCAGCATCCATGGCAGCTTTGCTGAGCCGGTGGCGGATACGATATCAGATGAGCCAGGATTAAACTTGATCCCATTAGCAGCCTGTCACCGGATCCCCATCCCCCATCCCAGCCAGCCAAACGTCTGCATGTATTCATACAACGACCCCCACCGATTGGCCTGGATAGCATTACAGTAGACTTGACGAATTGATTCGAGGGGGTCGGAGGTTCGTGGCGACATGCAGAGAGAGATGAAACCAGAGAGGAACCTACTTTCCGCCCCAGAATATCTTTGTCGTGATCACCAAACTGGAACGCCTGAAACAGATGAAGAACCATCTTAAAGAACGCTCTGCCCAGTAACCTGTCGCACAGTACAGGACTGTACTGTACATACAACACTGTAAACTCTGGAGAAATACTGTCACATTCTGTCCAATACAGCTGTATATTTGTTGCTACCAAATCACTTTAATACCCTGCACATACTCTGTATATTCTGCTTATACTAACTGATATATTCTGCTACACTACACTTCTGTTTGGATGCTAACTGTATTTCGTTACCCTGTACTTGTACCTGTGTAATGACAATAAAGTTGAATCTAATCTAACCACTGTGAACAACTCACGATCTAAAAATCCGACTGTGTTCGGGGTCTATCACGTTGCTTTGCTCAATGACTGATGCTCTTTGTAAAAGCTCTCTCTTGTAAGTCGCTTTGGATAAAAGCGTCTGCTAAATGAATAAATGTAAATGTAAATGTAAATGTGAACACTGTTTCAAAAAACACACTCCAACTCATCAACACATCCACTCCCGTAGGTCGCTTATGAAACGGCAGTGCGTGCCGTTTAATGCACGCGTGTGCTAGCTCCACCAGCGAACACACACGGTCTGGGGCTGCAGGCTGATCCATTATTAAGCATCCTTGACGAGGGACACAGGAGTTCTACCGTGGCCTTGCTGCCTGCATTAATCTTTCACGTCGGTCTCCCTCGCCCCCCTCTCTTTCTCTTTCACAGTGTCGCCCCCCCCCCCCTTCGCTGTCAGATCCCAGACAGCGGCGCACACACCAGGTCCGAGGAGAGAGGGGGCGCTCTGGATGGAGCCCTTCACCTACCTCCAGCCCTTCTTCTTGATGACATTCCCCAGCACGACCTCCGCTCTGTGGGGGGAGAGAGAGAGAGACACAGAGGGAGACAGAGAGAGAGAGACAGAGGGAGACAGAGAGAGAGAGAGACACACACAGAGGGAGACAGAGAGAGAGAGAAACAGAGGGAGACAGAGAGAGAGAGAGACACACACAGAGGGAGACAGAGAGAGAGAGAAACAGAGGGAGACAGAGAGAGACAGACAGAGGGAGACAGAGAGAGAGAGACACAGAGGGAGACAGAGAGAGAAAGACAGAGGGAGACAGAGAGAGAAAGACAGAGGGAGACAGAGAGAGAGAGAGACACACACAGAGGGAGACAGAGAGAGAGAAACAGAGGGAGACAGAGAGAGACACACAGAGGGAGACAGAGAGAGAGAGAGAGAGGGTGACAGAGATAAATTGAGAGAGAGAGACACAGAGGGAGACAGAGAAAAACAGAGGGAGACAGAGAGAGAAAGACAGAGGGAGACAGAGAGAGAGAGAGACAGAGGGAGACAGAGAGAGAAAGACAGAGGGAGACAGAGAGAGAGAGACACACACACAGAGGGAGACAGAGAGAGAGAGAAACAGAGGGAGACAGAGAGAGACACACAGAGGGAGACCGAGAGAGAGAGAGAGAGAGGGTGACAGAGATAAATTGAGAGAGAGAGACACAGAGGGAGACAGAGAAAAACAGAGGGAGACAGAGAGAGAAAGACAGAGGGAGACAGAGAGAGAGAGAGAGAGAGAGACAGAGGGAGACAGAGAGAGAAAGACAGAGGGAGACAGAGAGAGAGAGAGAGACACACAGAGGGAGACAGAGAGAGAGAGACAGAGGGAGACAGAGAGAGAGAGAGAGAGAGACAGAGGGAGACAGAGAGAGAAAGACAGAGGGAGACAGAGAGAGAGAGAGAGACACACAGAGGGAGACAGAGAGATAGAAATATAGAGGGGGGGGACCAAGAGAGAGAGAGAAACAGATATAAATAGAGAGAGGGAGGGAGAAAGAGTGAAAAGTAAATAGAAAGTGAGAAAGAGAGGGAGAAAGATATATAAATATATAGAGAGAGAGAGAGAGAGAGAGAAAGAGGGTGAGGGAGAGAGAGAGGGGGAGATAGAGACAGATGGAAAAGAAGAGAGATCGAGAGCGATAAAGGGAGAGATTAGATTTCAGGGACAATGAACTTGAGCATTAAACGCAATGACAAAATAAATATTTAAACAACATGTAAAACAGGACACAAATATACGCTGAACAGCGCGCTAAGGTACACAGCGCTGTATTATTCAGAAGCTCTGCATGTCGACATGATGAAGCAGACATGCTAAAGTTCGTATCATGGTTATTCCGTGTCTGTATTTTATTATTATTGTAAAGCGCTTTGTGACCGCTTCTTGTCTGTGAAAGGCGCTATATAAATAAACTTTACTTACTTACTTAATTATTAAGGTATCATAGGCTTGTACATCAGACCAGGCTAGCCTTGGTGTGTAAGCTAGTCCAATGTAGGCTAGGATATCCTACGTGTGCTAGGGAAACGTAGGCTAGAATGGCCTGGTGTGTGGGCCAGACTAGCCTGGTGTGTGGGCCAGCCCAGCCTGGTGTGTGGGCCAGGCCAGCCTGGTGTGTGGGCCAGACTAGCCTGGTATGTGGGCCAGCCCAGCCTGTTGTGTGGGCCAGCCCAGCCTGGTGTGTGGGCCAGACTAGCCTGGTGTGTGGGCCAGCCCAGCCTGGTGTGTGGGCCAGCCCAGCCTGGTGTGTGGGCCAGCCCAGCCTGGTGTGTGGGCCAGCCCAGCCTGGTGTGTGGTCTGGGCTAAATAGGCTAAACTGTGTTAAGCTGTCACAGTGAGGCATGCTGGGATGCATCTGAAAAGGATATGAATCATTAGCAGCAGTGGGGGCGATCATTAGCACCGCGTGAACTCTTTAGAGCTGGGCATGCTTCTGTTAGCAGGTGATAACTCTCCCCTCACCTCCCTCCCCTCCTCCCCACTCCTGCCCTCCCCCCTCCTTTTTTCCCCTCTCTGCCTCTTCATCTCCCTGCCTCTTCCCCTGCCTGCAGGATGCTAGGATGAAGAGGGAGAGGAGGAGTGAAGGAGGAGAGGAGGAAAGAGGAGTGAAGGAGGAGAGAGGAGTGGAGGAGGAGATGAGAGGCGAGTGAAGGAGGAGGAGTGAGAGAGGCGAGGAGAGAGGAGGAGAGGAGTGAAGGAGGACAGAGGAGGAGTGAAGGAGGAGGAGTGAAGGAGGAGTGAGAGAGGCGAGGAGAGAGGAGGAGTGAAGGAGGACAGAGGAGGAGAGAGGAGTGAAGGAGATGACAGAGGAGGAGAGAGGAGTGAAGGAGGAGTGAGAGAGGCGAGGAGAGAGGAGGAGAGAGGAGTGAAGGAGGACAGAGGAGGAGTGAAGGAGATGACAGAGGAGGAGAGAGGAGTGAAGGAGGAGAGGAAAGAAGAGGACTGAAGGAGGAGAGGAGAGAGGAGGAGGAGGAAGGTCGCTTCTCCCAGGCTCACGGTGCCAGATGTCAGTGTCCCTGCCCTGGGGTCAAGTACCACCATCTTCCTTATGACAGGAGATCGCCACTAAGACTGCATGCACGTGTTCGTTCATCCCTAAGTGTGTGTATGTGTGTGTGTGTGCCCATGCAGCTGCCTTTAAAATCCCTCTGTGCTCATTCCTTCAAAGCAGGGTGAAAATCTTCCTGCAGAACATTCAGGAAGTTCCTAGTAGGAACTCCACAGATGATTGGGGTCTGTACATTTACATTTAGTCATTTAGCAGACACTCTAAACTTTACAGCAAGTACAGGGACGTTTCCTCTGAGGCAAGTAGGGTGAAGTGTCTTACCCAAGGACACAACGTCATGTTGGCACAGCTAGGGTTCGAACCAGGGACCTTCTGATTACCTGACTCCGGTACAGAGCAGGTGTTTCAGGTGTTTAACCCTGTGAGCTGCTCAGGTCAGAGGTCATATTGACAGGGTGTCCATGTTTGCCTGGGTCCAGTGCACAGGGGCACACTGCAAACACAGGCAGCCCCACGGGGGAGCGGGCAGCTGGGCAGCGGGGCAGTGACCCCAGCCTGGTTGGTTATCTGCCTGGTTCCTCTGGTGCGTGGATCAACACCCAGGGATGCCAGCGGTCACAGCAGGCCGGAAGCTGATGCGGAGATCTCTCTCCTCCCCTTTGCTTTTCCCAGCCCCCACTCAGACCTCCACCGTTCTCCCCTCTTCTGACATCTCACCCCCCCCCGCCCCCTCCCCCCGCCTAATTCCTGCGCCACTCTTCCTCTCTTTTCTTCCACTTCTACTTCCTCACTGCCTCCTCTCCCTCCCTCCTCCTCCCCTCCCTTCCCCACGCTTCGTGCTCAAGTATTTAACAACAACCTCTTTTCAGCCTGAGTTAATTGGAATAATCAACGTATGGCATATCATCGCAAGCCAGTCGTCTGGAGCGCACCGGAACTTTTCATTCTGAGAGGGATTTAAACTAAAATCGAGAAGGGGGGGGGGGGGGTTAATCTAAGGTACGGTTGAGAAAAAGGATAATCTCTGGGATTATTTCAACGGATCCCACTGACGCCGGAGCCGGATCAATCCAGATCGTGGCTCGGAGGAGCTGTGCTGATCCGAGGACGGCTCCGGACGACCCCTCACCCCTCCCAAACCGTGAGCCTGCCGCACAGCAGCACGCAGCAGGCGCTCCTGCAAAACATGGACAGCCCTCCTGAAAAAAGCCCTTTGAGAAGGCTGTCATGGGAAAAGGGTGTGTGAGTGTGCGTGGGGGTAATCTGAAAAAGACAGTGTGTGTGTGTGTGTGTGTGTAATTGTTTTGTAAAGCTCTCTCTTGGAAGTCGCTTTGGATAAATGAATAAATGTAAATGTAATGTATGTGTGTGTGTGTGTGTGTGTGTGTGGGGGGAGGTGGCATCTGAAAGAGAGATAGAGTGTGTGTTTGGGTTCAAGGCCAGCAGAGGCAGGGGCCTCTCATGTCGATGCAGACAGGTTTGCAGGGCTGAGCTAGGCAGTCCCCCGGTCATTACTCCGTTGGGGAGGGGGGGGGGGGTGTCCTTAACATCGTAATCACACGGGGCCACAGGCAAGGCCGCCCGCCTCAGAGTGGCGGCACCTGTTCACGCAGGGTCACGGCGTCTTATTCGTCACCTCGTAGCCCACGACGACGATCTCTGTGGACATTGAGATCTGGAACTACAGCGGTCCCTATCATCAACTGATCAGTAACGACTCACAAACCCTTTTACTGTGGCTGTGCCAACATGACGTTGTGTCCTTGGGCGAGGCACTTTACTGGCCTCAGGGGGGAATGTCCCTGTACTTGCTGTAAGACGCTCTGGATAAGATGGTCGGTCTGCTGAATGACTAAACGTAAATCTAACTGGTAAATCTATGGTGACCGTCTTTAACTGATGCTCACGCAGGACAGAGTAGCGTTAGTATCTGAGTTCTCAGACCATTTTCTCTGAGAAGGATTTCTGGAAAGGCGTCAAAAACGTCTTTGATTTTGAAAAACAATCTTCAACTGATCTGTAACAACAACCTCGCGTATGTGTGGGGAGGCGGGGCCTCGTACTCACTTCCCAGCTGCGTAGACCTCCGCCGTGTCAAACAGATTGATGCCGTTCTCGTAGGCCAGAGTCATCAGCTGCTCCGCCATCTGTTAGCAAGGAGGGATGGAGGTGGGGGAAAGAGGGGATGGAGGTGGGGGAAAGAGGGGATGGAGGTGGGGGAAAGAGGGGATGGAGGTGGGGGAAAGAGGGGATGGAGGTGGGGGAAAGAGGGGATGGAGGTGGGGGAAAGAGGGGATGGAAAAGGGGGGGGGTTGAGAGAGGAAGATGGTGAAAGAGACAAGGAAAGAGATGGAGAGAGGGGGAGAGAGGAAGAGAGGGAGGGATATTGAGGGAGGAGGCAGAGATTGAAACAGAAAGAGAGAGAGAGAAAGAGAAAGGGAGGGAGAGAGACAGGGAGAGAGAGAAAGGAAGGGAGAGAGACAGAGAGAGAGAGAAAGAGAGAGAGAGAAAGGGAGAGAGACAGAGAGAGAGAGAAAGGAAGGGAGAGAGACAGAGAGAGAGAGAGAGAAAGAGAAAAGGAGGGAGAGAGACAGGGAGAGAGAGAAAGGAAGGGAGAGAGAGAGAGAAAGAGAAAGAAAAAGGGAGGGAGAGACAGAGAGAGAGAAAGGAAGGGAGAGAGACAGAGAGAGAGAGAGAGAGAAAGAAAGAGAACGAGAAAGCGAGGGAGAGAGACAGAGAGAGAGAAAGGAAGTTAGAGAGACATAGAGAGAGACAGAGAAGGGAGACATAGAGAGAGACAGAGAAGGGAGAGAGACATAGAGAGAGACAGAGAAGGGATCACTGTTATTAGGTACTGAGTGGTTTTTAATTATTTAGCCTCTGATCGTTGCTGCCTCGACTGTGTGGTTCAGTGATTTGGCGTCCGTATTACTGGGTGTGTGTGTTGAGAACATGACATAAGTGCGTCTGTGTCTCTGGGCTGCTCTCCACATCCATATGTTGGCAGTGTAAGCAGAAATAACCCAGGCTTTTCCAGCAGTGTGTGTGTGTGTGTGTGGAATAACCAAATCCATCTGCTCTCACCTCATCTGTGATCTGCCCTCCGAATGTCACCCATGTTCCTGTGGGGCACCAGCAGAGAGGAGCTGTCAGCAGGCAATCACACACACACCATACACACACATGTAGACTGTACACACACACACACATAGAACGTATACACACACAGTACACAAACACACAGAAAGTACCGTACACACACATACACAAACACAGTACACACACGCACACACAGTACACGACACAGACCGTACACACACACACCGTACACACACATGTAGACTGTACACACACACACAAATATAGAATGTACACACACACACACACACCCACACAGAATGTATAGACACAGTACACAAACACACAGAAAGTACCGTACACACACATACACACACACACAGTACACACACGCGCACACAGTACACAACACAGTACACGACACAGACCGTACACGCACACACCGTACACACGCTCACACACGCCGTACTTTAACAGTAACGGGGACGCAAAGACGAGCGAGGTGGTCTCCCCTGCTCCTGCTGTGCAGAGCCGCTCCTCCCCTCCCCCTGTCCTACAGAGAAGCAGCAGGGCCACCGCTGCGATACACACACTCACACACGCACTCACACACACACGCACGCACGCACGCACTCACTCACACACACCCACTCCATCCCCAGCACTTACCTAACCCCAGGCAGGACACACGCAATCCAGACTTTCCAAGGTTTCTGTCCAAAGAGATAGAAAAGACAGAGAGAGAGAGAGAGAGAGAAGAAAGAAGAGAGAGGGACAGCGAGAGAGAGAGAGAGAGAGAGAGAGAGAAGAGAAGGGGAGAGAGAGAGAGAGATAGAAGAGAGTGGGAGAGAGAGAGAGAGAATGATATGTTAGCATTAACACTTAATTACAGGAGAAGTGTCATATCGCTCGTGCTGTGGGTCACCAGAACCCATCTCACACTCCAGCTTCATTGGCATTCCGTACATTCTGATAAGTCATTCGTGTGGAAGGGCAATAAAATACACATTCAAGAAAAGATGTCTGCTCTCTGGGCTAAAGTGAGCAGTCTGTCCAGAACTGCTGGTGTGTGTGTGTGTGTGTTAGTGTGCAGTGAGATGTGAGGGACGATGCTACAGTGAGGTTCCCTAATCTCTCCCCCCACCCACCAGGCCCCCCCACCCACCCACCAGGCCCCCCAACCCCCACAACCAATCCCCAGGCTTGAATCCAGCTACGCTTTCCACAGCGACTCCCAAATCCAGCACCTCTCGACCAATCGCAGCCCAGAAACGGAGCCCCGCAATTCCCACCCGTGGCTTTGATTGGCTGTCTTTGACCACGTGCATATGCTATAGGAATGAATGGACGCATAAGAGAACAGCGTTTCAAGCATTGCTGGGCTTACACCTAAATGTTCTCACAGTCCTTAGTCTTTAGTAAATCTAGGAGTTTTACTGGAGTCGCGGCGCGCTCCCGTCATCTCGATCGTTAAGTTTAAGGTAGTAATCTGCGCTGTTTCATGTCAGTCTTTTCCTAGTCTTGGGTTTGCGATAATATCAAATATCAACACGTTTAATATTATCGCAAGTCGCAGTGACGTAACACAGTCAACAACCAATAGATGAGCTCCGACAAAAAAGAAATTGCATGATGGGGGGAAAAAGTGGGATGTGGGAGTCAGATGGCTCAATGGGTTAAGGCGTTGGCCTCATGAACGGAAGGTTGTGAGATCGAGCCCCCGCTGTGGCTATATGACTTTGTGTCCTTGGGCAAGGCACTTCACCCTACTTGCCTCAGGGAGAATGTCCCTGTACTTACTGTAAGTCGCTTTGGATAAAAGCGTCTGCTAAATGAATAAATGTAAATGTAAAAAAAAGTTTTTTAAATAGTGAACCTGCAAGATTTATCGTTTTTGTAAAATCTCAGTCTGAGACTAGGCTGCGATTAAAAACTCTAAACACTCGTCTTTATATGTGAGCAGGTGTGAGCAGGTAGTTTTCCAAGAGTCTTTTCCAAATCTTTAGTTAGTCATATCAAACCGAACAACCGGTGGACAAAACCCACATCTTAATCAGAACATGTCAGATTTTTTATTTTATTAGTAGGCCACATACTGTATATGTTCTATGTTTGCTAATTCCTGCCACAGTGAATTCTATGTTTGTTAATCTTGCATAGCGAATAAACCCCATTCTGATTCTGATGGGGTTAAACACCTGCAGACTACTTCACACAAGTCACAAAACACTCTCACTGTCCTCTCAGTAGGCACTGTCCTCGCAAACTTCCCTTTTTTTTACTGTACAAGCACCAAAATGTCGTTTATCTAGGCGTTTGAATTTCCTTTGATATCCAGTGGAGAAAAAAAACAGGAGCCTTAGAACCTTGTGTTCTAAAACATGATGTTCCACTCATGTTATCTCAAGCACAGGACAGCCTGAACATCTTGAAGTACAGTTTGTGCGTCAGTGTGTGATTGTACAGTATGAGTGTGTGTGTGGGAGCACTGATGATGTAACTCCAGTGTAGGTGTAGTAAGAACAGGGGAGGTGTGGGGTATGTTGGACTGCCTAAATGTATACATTCGTGACAATTAATTCCGTGTTGAAACGTAAAAGAGAGGACGAGCTGGATATGAAATGCATGCGTGTGCGTGTGTGCGTGGATGCATGTGGGATTAGGACTGCGTGGGAGTCTTGCGATGCCATGCTAGGCTGGCTAAATTGCCGCGGTGACTAAGAACGAAATCGCTTCTTTTCTTTCTGCGTTGGAACGGTGAGAGAATCCCAAAAATGCTCACTTTTACACGACGGAGCTTCGAAATAAATGGCACGTTACACGCTTCTGGGCGAGCGCGGAGAAGGATGAGCTATCTTCATGTTGAGGGGGTTTCAGGTTCACCAGCATTGTTTACACAGGCTAGCTTTGGACATCACAATAAGAGGAAACACATTTCACATTCAGCAGACGTTCTTATCCAGAGCAGCTTACAGTAAGTACAGGGACATTCCTCCCTGAGGCAAGTAGGGTGAAGTGCCTTGCCCAAGGACACAACGCCATGCTGCCTTAGCCGAGAATCGAACTGACAACCTTCGCACTAGTCCGATGCCTTAACCATTCAGCCACCTGATTCCCTATCACACACACACACACGTGTAACATTTCACATTTATCAGACGCTTTCATCCAGAGCGACTTACAGCAAGTACAGGGACGTTCCCCCCCTGCGGCAAGTAGGGTGAAGTGCTGCTACATGAACACGTTGTTATCTTGCTAGCTGGTGGTATTCTACAATGACTAACAAACACAAGAAGCGATGACTTGGGGCCTGTACTACGGATCGAAATTTGTCGTTAACGAGGTAACCTCAGATTCCATCCAGGGGCTTCTGTATTTGGGTTAACGCCAGATCTTGATTTGCAGCACGGTCCCCTGATCTAATTGGGACCGAGTGAGGACATCGAGAGCTGAGAAGACTGGCCGTAATAATGATAGCCTACGGTGATTGGCCCTCGTTGGAGAGCAAAGTTATCCCGCGTCCTGTTATCGCGGCGTTGTGTAACCGTGCTCCAACAGTGTGCCCAGCAGGTGTGCTTGATTAAGCCCCTTTCACAAAGAACCACGAGGGGATTGGAAACTCATGCTGCTCCTCTTCCTCCTCCTCCTCCTCCTCCTCCCTCTCTCTCTCTCTCTCTCTCTCTCTCTCTCCCTCTTCATTCTATCCTCTCAGTCTCTCCTCCTCCTCACTCTCTCCCTCCCTCCCTCCCATTCTCCTGGGCTTGCTCACCTAGTGCTGATGATGTTCTTTGTGTGTAAGTGTTGTGTGGTCATTATTTCACCGGTATGGCCTAAGTGTAGTGTGGAGGCTGAAAAGAGAGGCTGAGGTAGAGGATGAGAGGGGGGGCTGGGGTAGAGGCTAGTGTAGAGGTTGAGGGTGAGGCTGGGAGTAGAAGCAGGCATTGCATACATTGTGATTATGTATGCAGGGTTGATGTGGTTATGTATGGATGGATGTTGTGGTTATGTATGTAGCGGTGATGTGATTATGTATGAATGAATGTTGTGGTTATGTATGCAGGGTTGATGTGGTTATGTATGCATGGTTGATGTGGTTATATATGGATCAACAGCAAAAGGCAGCAGTCTATTTCAGGGACTGTGTTTTTGTAGCACCTGAACTGGGCACCGCTAGATGGATGACATTCAGTATGGGCAACACCGGCGTCCTTTCTGTCTGACACCCTCATCCATCTTCCTCCATCCTCCCCCAGACTCTCTGCTCACCCCCTCCGTCTTCCAAACCCCCTCCTCCCCCCAAACCATCCTCCCACCCCTGCCTCCCCCCCCTGCCTCCCCCCCCCCCCTCCCAAGTTCTGGAGTAGGTTGGCCCCAGCGTAGAGAGTGGGCAGTGTGTTTCAAAGTCACTAACAAGGTAAGGCAGGCTGCAGGGGGGACTGTGAGTGGAAAAGAGTTCACTCCAGAGAGAGAGGGGGGAAGGGGGGGCTCTTTAATGCCTCTACCGAGAGCTGTGGAGGGAGGGGCTGGAGGACTGTGTGAGGACTGTGTGAGGCTGGTAGTCGTGCAGGGTGTTGGGACGGACTACTGGGGGTGATTAATTAGAACAGGGTGACACAACTGCGAGGAGGAATGCGTTTAGCGGGATCTCTTTCCACCGGACGACCGCTATAAATACACACACACACACCAGGACGTGCACAAACAAACACACCTCTCATGTGACTGGTGGGGCCTGACTCTGCAGAGCCTCCCTCTCTCTCTCTCTCTCTCTCTCTCTCCTTCTGCAGTCTCCTCTGGTCTCGCTCGCTCATCTACTGGTGGTTCCTCTGCCGTCTCCTATCCTCACATCCTTCCCTGTCTCCTCTCATCATCTCCTACCCTGTCTCCTCTCCCTTTTCACTTCCTTTCCACTCCCCTTTCCTCTTCTCTCCTTTTTCCATCTCATTTCCACTCCTCCTTTTCCTTTCTCCTCTCTCCTCCTCTCCGCCCCCCTCCCATTTATTTTACATAACATCCATTCAGGCAGGAGAGAGCACCACCTACATGCTGCGCTGGTCTAAAAGCAGCACACCTCCTAGCCCGGCTCGCACGAGCCTGGTCCTGGAGAACAGTGCTGCTGGATCCACACACTCCCAGCCCCCCAGCCCCCCCACCCCCGTCCCCCACCCCCGTCCCCAGGAACATCCAGCCACCTCCAGCACATCTGCTTTGAACCTCCCTACCTGCACCGAGGGAGGGACCCACAATGGTCTGTACCCACACACACACACACGCGCCAGCTCTCCTCCACAGCTCCTGCAGCCCAGCTGGAGCAGAGGTGGCAGCTGAAACAAACGGCTAATTACGCTGCCTGGCTGCTGTGCTTGTGCAGTTGCTCGGCTGGTAGCTAACCCTACTGGGGAAACAGGATGAAAGGACTCCTTTTAAAATCCAGCGTCAGCTACATTCCACTGCAGCACGGGAGAACTGAATGAGTGATCGCTTTTCCGATCTGCCGTCAGATTGTCATCACCGGTAAACTGTTTTGGAGTAGGACGTATGTGTGTGTGTGAGAGAGAGTGTGTGTGACAGGAGAAGTGTATGTGTGTGTTTGTGTGTGTGCTTGTGTGTGAGAGAGAGAGAGAGAGAGAGAGAGAGAGAGAAGGAGTGTATGTGTGTGTTTGTGTGAGTGAGAGAGTGAGAGAGAGAGAGAGAGAGCGAGAGAGAGAGCGAGAGAGAGCGCGCGAGAGAGAGAGTAGGAGTGTATGTGT